>JAVJGI010000063.1:8289561-8466256 GCA_035590275.1 Ibycter americanus | reverse complement strand
GGCGGGGGGGGGGGGGGGGGGGGGGAAAGTTGGCAATTTAATTCAAACAAAAGAAGCTTGAAATCTATAAGCACAGCAACTCCGAGGCTTCTGGCAAATAGAATTCTAATTAGTATGCTGCTATTTTTCTTTTAGACAGATGAGGGATGCCCCCTATTGACTCTAGCAGGCAGGCTGGTTAAAAAAAAAAAAAAAGAAAAAAAAAAAAGAGGGGGGCAGGTGGGGGCTAGCCAGCAAACACTGCAGATTGCAAATTATATCGCAAACCCTGCCAAGTCCCAGCTCTTGGCATCAGATTTTTAATGACACCCTGGAAAAGGGAAAAAGAAGCCCTCAGCTAAGGGATAAAAATGAGGGGTTTTACACTGTGATAAGTCTTTGCTTAAAACCCAAATGGCCAAGCACACATTAGGGTTTTAAAATATTCATAGATAGAAGTGAAAATGAGGATATGAGGATGTACATTTGTTGCTTGGTCAATTGACAACTCATTCTGCATATTAATAAAAGGGATGATCTAATTTTAAAGGGACAGTCTGTCTTTTTTAACCATGACTTTTTGAGTATTATGAAGCTGAGGGCAAAACATCACAGAGGAGGCCAGCAATGACACAGAATGTTGTTTTCTTTTGATGTAGACCTGGTACTAACTACTACTTTGCTCAGGAATTCTGGGGTCTCTAAAAATACGATACCCTTCTTGTATAGTCTCTCTGATGTATAGCTGCTGAACACTTTGATTCCCCCCCCCCCCTTTTTTTTTTATTGCAGTGCATGAGGCCCTTCACAGTTGTAGGATTTTATCCACAAACAGTCAGACCATCACAGAGATGGAAGCCATTTCTTTAATAATTAGGCCACCTTCTGTTCCAGAGAACTGCTTTTGGCATGCCTACCTCGAAATAATGTTTTGGTTTTTTTTAATATCACAGCATATCTCCTTCCCTCCCAATACTATACAGTAAGTGTTCACAACAGCGTGGGTTCATATTAATATTACATACGCTGCCTTAGTTCAACTAACAGAAATCTCTTTGACCAAAGCTTTAAAAAATAAATCTAAGCCCATACAGCTCAAGGACTTCTGTTCAAGATTCACTTGGGGGTTAATTTTTAAAAAATCCACTTTGATTTTTTTTTTTTTTACACCTGAAATTCCTAGTCACAATTAATGCCATGCATGTGTGTGTCTGCCCTGAGTCATGGTTAGGCAGTTAAATACCATAGGAACTCTGCCTGCTAATAATTAAAAATGCAAAACTAAACTCAAAATTATTTGCATTTGCAAAACTGTAGGTACTACAAAGGGAGACTGTGTTGATTCCAGTCTCAAAAGTCACAGCTAATATTAATTATCTTTAAATACACACCCATATACAAATGAAGCATTAACTCAGGACAAGCAGCTAGCAGTATTTCTAACACAGGGCTTTAGGCTTTTCATAGATTTTTATGGCATTCTTTAGGCTGCGTACCTGCAAAAATGAAGCTTAAATGTTTGTTTGCTTTACCTGTCAGGCCCCTCCTAGTGTTGTTGCTTTTTTCAACTGAATTTGACAGAAGGGCAGAAATGTCAGTGATAATCAAGTTCTTACAAGCTTGGTGAAAACTGGTAGAGAAAGCCAAAGGAGTGCCCCCACCAAGGGGAAGGTGGGCAGGACTCAACCCTTCCACGCTGGCTTTGGGAACAGCTGGTGGGCTGCACCATCTCCTCGTACTTCCTGAACAGAGTGTATGGTGAGGTTATATATGAAGAGCACGGGCTAAAGGACAGACATCTGTAGGAAACCAGGCCAGTAGAAGAATTTAGATGCGTGGTTTTTAGGAACAGCAGCTAGCTTATGTGTTCTGACATTTAGCCTTTCTTCAAAGCAGTAACTATGTTGGCTTTGTAAGGAAAAATTGATGCTGTTATTAAGAGAATCTCCTAATCACCATTAAAAAAAAGTTTATTATCCTTATAACAAGATTATAGTGTTACTAAATGTGTTGTCAAAGTTTATATTTAAAGACACAAAGGAAGTAAGTTTCCAAAGTGGGGTGTTTCATTATGTGGATCCCATTAAAATTAGCAAGTTCATGTGATTTGAAAAGTACTGTAGTGTGAATGACACAAAGAAATCTGTGTTAGTTTAATTCTACCTGTGTTCTCCTATTGAACAGTTTTTGAAGAATGGGAACTGAAATGCAAGGTATCGAAGGGAAAGGGTGCAGTAGGACAGACCAGAGTGATGTTTCTCTGCACACTGCTGAATTAGTCTTGGTGCAGAAGACAAGTGTCCAGACAGTGACACTGTTTGCATTTATTCCTGGAAGGGGAAGAAAACCAGTCCATAAAGCTCCCATTGATTTATCAGAAACTTCCCAGGGTGACCTCTTGGCAGGAGCTAACCACAATACCTCTCTGGTAGTTGTGGCTATAAGTCAATGGGAACCATTATTGATGTTAGGAGAGCATATGGTATAATCTATATAGGGTAACATATAATCTAAAAACATAGATCTAAAGTAAAAATACTGTGGGATCTAGCTGATTTAATTGGAATGCCATTGACTTCAAGGGACAGGATCAAGTCCTTCATATAATTCTTATAAGACTTGTGTGATGCTTTGTTTGCATGGCAGTTTGAGAAGGAAGCTTGAGAGATCTTGAAAAATTATAACCTGTGTTTCTGGTATGTTGTTGACATACACAGAAACAGAACTTGTTAAAAAAACCTTAGGCTTTTGGCTTAATTGTATGTACTGGTATTGAGTTCCACAGGCAAATTAGGTATGCTTAAAGAGGGGGAGTGGGAGAAAGAAATGTTTTCCTTCTTTATTTGGCAGTTGCTCCAGTATTAACTGTACATACCTACTTAGCAGAGTTACACGGACAAAGCACTAAGCTCAAGTGTAAACTTGAACTGCATTTGTTGAACACTAGGTATCCAATTAATAGATAAATTAGATTACAGAAAAATGATCTATACAAAAGGAAGAGTTGAAATGGCTGTGCCACCCATTCTGTCTTTAATCATCCAGCCCTGTGGGAAGACGAAAAGCTAAAATTTGAAGGCATCAGGGGAGCTCCAGATGAGACTACCAAGTATTACTCTGAAGTGGTTCAGGACTGTTTTAGGAAGAGTAAATACCCTATCAATTAGTAACACTTGCAATTACCTCTTTCAGTAAATGTTTCTGGTGGAAAAGAATTTTCTCCTCTTCTCATGGACCAGTTATATTCAGTTTGCAGGTGAAGGAAAATGACAAGTAATTTTAGCACCCAGTGGCTTAAAGGAGTTCAAATGACCACTAAAGTAGTATTAACTTGTCAAATTGACCAGTATTTTCTGCCACTGAAACAGTAGAATGGATGGCTGGAGACAATAAAATTGTTTCAATTATATTGCATTAAGCATCTTCATGAAGAAGTGTAAATGCAGAAAGCAAAGAGGAAAGGGTCTAGGAGACATGCTCAACAATGACAAGAATTTCGCTGGGACTCATTTGAGTGAATACCCCATCGGAGAGATATATCGGAAGAAATATCTACAGAAGGTTCAGGCAGCTAATTTGTACTTAGTATCATGGAATCGTTTAGGTTGGAAAAGACCTTTAAGATCAAGTCCAACCGTTAACCCAGCACTTCCAAGTTCACCACTAAACCATGTCCCCAACCATGTCACATCTACATGTCTTTTAAATACCTTCAGAGATGGTGGCTCAACCATTTCCCTGGACAGCCTGTTGCAATGCTTGACCAACTCTTTCCATGAAGACATTTTTCCTAGTACCTGATCTAAACCTCCCCTGGTACAACTTGAGGCTGTTTCGTCTTGTCCTATTGCTTGTTACCTGGGAGAAGAGACCCACCCCCACCTCACTGCAACCTCCTTGCAGGTAGTGTAGAGAGTGATAAGGTGTCCCCTTTTTTCCAGGCTGAACAACCCCAGTTCCCTCAGCTTCTCCTCATAACACTTGTGTTCCAGCCCTTCCCCAGCTCCATTGCCCTTCTCTGGAGATGCTCCAGCCCCTCAATGCCCCTCCTGCAGTGAGGGGCCCAAAAGTGAACACAGGATTCAAGATGTGGTCTCACCAGTGCTGAGTACAGGGGGATGATCACTGCCCTGGTCCTGCTGGCCACACTATTTTGGATACAAGCCAGGATGCCATTGGCTTCCTTGGCCACCTGGGCACACTGCTGGCTTGTGTGCAGCTGGCTGTCAACCAACACCCCCAGGTCTTTTCTTGCCAGGCAGCTTTCCAGCCACTCTTCCCCAAGCCCGTGACGCCGTGTGGGGTTGCTGTGACCCAAGTGCAGGACCCAGCACTGAGCCTGGTTGAACCTCACACAACTGGCCTCAGCCTGTGGGTCCAGCCTGCCCAGATCCCTCTGCAGAGTCTCCTGTCCTCCAGCAGATCGAGACTCCTACCCAACTTGGTGTTGTCTGCAACTTACTGAGGGTGCACTTGATCCGCTCATCCAGATTGTTGATAAAGATATTAACCAGAGCTGGCCCCAACGCTGAGCCCTGGGGACACCCTGTGTGCCGGGCACCAGCGGGATGTGACTCCATCCCCACCTCTCTCTGGGCTCGGCTGCTGGCCAGCTTCAACCCAGTGCAGAGCACCCCTGGCCCGGCCACGAGCAGCCTGTCTCTCCAGGAGATGCAGTGGGAGACGGTGTCAAAGGCTTTACTGAAGTCTAGGTAGAAAACACCTACAGCCTTTCCCTCAGTCACTAAGTGGGTCACCTTGTCACAGAAGGAGATCAGGTCAGTCAAGCAGGACCTGCCTTTCATAAACCCATGCTGGCTGGGCCCAATCCCGGGGTTGTCTTGCATTTCCCTTGTGCTGGCACTCAAGGTGATCTGCTCTGTAACCCTCCTAGCACCAAGGTCAGGCTGACAGGCCTGTAGTTTCCTGGATCCTCATTCCAGCCCTTCTTGTAGATGGGTGTCACATTTGCTAACTTCCAGTCAACTGGGACCTCCCTGGTCAGCCACAGCTCCTGATAAATGATGGAAAGCAGCTCAGTGAGTACTTGCGTCAGCTCCCTCAGTACCCTTGGGTGGATTCCACCCGGCCCCATAGACTTGTGTGTGTCTAAGTGGTGTAGCAGGTTGCTGACCATTTCCCTTTGGATTATGGGGGCTTCGTTCCGTTCCTCGTCCCTGTCTTCCAACTCAGGGGGGTGGGGACATGGAGAACAACTGGTCTTACTATGAAAGACTGAGGCAAAGAAGGCATTAAGTACCTCAGCCTTTTCCTCATCCTTTGTCACTATGTTCCCCCCACATCCAATAAAGGATGGAGATTGTCCTTAGCCCTCCTTTTGTTGCTAGTGTATTTATAGAAACACTTTTTTTTTGTCTTTTACAGCAGTAGCCAAATTAAGTTCTAGTTGTGCTTTGGCCCTTCTAATTTTCTCCCTGCATAACCTCATGACATCCTTGTATGTCACATTGAGGTGTGAAAGGATTAAGTTGAAAGGCCTAGTTAACACAGACATGGCACTGGTGACAGAATTAAGTGCTAATGATATATAACAAAATGCTATTACATGAAATAGGATCTTTTTCACCCAGTTTTTCGATTTTGTCTGATAGGACTAGTAGAACAAAATGAAAAACTATTCATCAATCAGAGGTCTGGCTAGGTCAGACACTTTGGTCAAGCAATGTGAGTAATTCCACCTACCTGCACTATAATTTATTGCAAAATTAATGCTGTAACATGCAAAGCCATTGTCAGATAAAAGTAATGCTTAACCCCAGGAAAAAAAACAAAATTTCTTTCTTTCTTTTTCTTTCTTTCTTTCTTTTTTTCTTTTTTTTTTCTTTTTTTCCCTCCCTTTCTTTTTCTCTTTCTTTCTTTCTTTCTCTCTTTCTTTTTTATTTATTTATTTTTTTTGCTAACCTGACAAGATTAAACCTTTTTAATGAGTGGGGGTTTAAGTATGATTCAATTCTAATGATTGAAAAAGGTCCTTGAGCAGAGTTTGATAGACTTTCTCAATCATTGACTAAACCAAGATATATTAAAAAAGGAAACAAAAGGGTGCAAAGTATTCATTTTTGTTAAAGTTTGCCTGCTTCATTACAATGGAATGAAATCGAGTCTTAGTGGGAAGTACAAGCTTTGATATACTCTACTTTCTATGAGAGTTTTCAGGACAGTTTATTCTTAACCAGATTAAAATACAATAATTCACCAATTCACAGGCTTAATTGCACTGTTATGAGCTGGGGAGATTAATGACATATTCTTATTTTTAAAATGTTTAAAATTATAGTTTGTTATAAAACAGGTCACTTATGTCTGGTGTTTGGCCTTGATTGCTTCTGAAAATTAGATTGTTACATTAGCTGTGAAGTAATTTGTAGTTTCTAAAGGTGTTTTAAGGTTTTCATTATCATACACACCTACAGGAAGGACCAGAAACTGAGTAGAAACTTTCAAAAGTACTCAATGTGTCCAGAATTCATAGCAACCCTCACAACAGTCTCTTGTGAGCCTTATTATCTTCATTCCCCAGTGGGAGAAACTGAGGCATGCAAAAAGGGTCTTTCTTTTGCTAGACATTTGTCGATATTCTTCCAGCAGCACCTCTTGTTTATTCCTTCCAACACTGTGTCCTGGTGTGTGGCGTATTCTGCCATGCAATGTGAAGAGAAGCAAAATCCTGTAAAACCCTAGGAGCGAGAAACGGGAAAAGCATCTCTCATGTATCCATTGCTCTTTCTCTTGGTATGCCTTGTGCATAGTTTGAAGGATGTTGAAACAGATGAAGTTATTTATCCACTTTCATTCGTTTTTTCATATATATAGTGAAACTGATACCAGCGGTTGAAGGTAGGGTAACAGGAGGAGGTAGAGTTGTTTGTTGCAGAGGATTTACTCACATTGTGTACTGTTTCTTTGAGATTGCCTGAATGAGAATAGATTTAGGAGATGGATACCCTGAGTAGAATTAATCTGAATAGGGAGCAAAGGAATAAGGAGCAATTGCTGTAACTATGAAGCAGCTCCAGATGTGCTGTTACACATCTAGGATTTCAGAATTTTTTCCTTATGGGTCTATTTACTCTATAAGGTATTCAGACACTATGGTGAAATATAACACTTTGGTTTAGTCATTTATGTAAACAGATTTTAGGGGAAAAAGAGGTACACTTAAGACCAGGAGCTAAATCAGGAGTGTTGTTATAATTGCCAGATAACTTTCCAGCATGAAAGGCAACAAATACAGATTACAACATGAAACTAATCAATTTGGAAATAATTTGATAGTTTTCCATTTCAATGCAGGTGAGGCAACCATAAACAGTAGTGATGTGGTTTATATCTAGAAAAATATTTTAATAAAAAAATTTATAAAATGGAAACAATACTGCAAGGATATTGTCATTGACAAGTCTCTCTTTCCTGTATTGTTTCTTTGGAAACTTACAGTCAAGGGTTGCAGACTGCAATATCTGGTGACCTGCATAAACTTGTATAGCAGCTAGTGTAGTGGTGTGATTCTATTATCCAGACTTCACATCTTACCTGCTGGGAACTTCCAAGAAATGATGTTACAGTACAAGAAATCCAGCTTTCCTTTTTGTTGTGGCTTTCCTATAAATATTATGGTGGGGATATTCAGGCACACAATCTCCACCTGTGTGTGTGTATACATGGAATTGCACCTGAAATTTAGTACCTGCAAACACCTGCAGAACTAAGAATAGTCTTCATTTTATTTAACAAAGCCTTTATATCACCTAGCACCCACATGCTGGCTGCAGTTAAAGTTTGCTGCCACAAAGCTCATCTGGAACTATTTAAGAAGACATGAGCACAAGACTTTGAATTGCATTCCTGAACTTTGTGGAGTCTGGTCAGAACTTTCAGCAACCGTATCTTAATAACCTCTCATGGTTATTAAATTTCAGTGATTTACAGGGCGCATGCAAATCTCACCAGTTTTTGTTGGTATAGTATCGTCTTGTGGATCTTTCCAGTTTTTTTCAGTATGGTATTGTGATGTGGATCTCACCAATTTTTGTCGGTATAGTAGTGTGAAGCAGTTTTTTCATGCAGTTGCTCAGCAGAACACCGATTGAAAGTCTCCCCCAAATTTCCTGGGGTAGTTTAGCAAAGGTGTAAAATACACCCTGTGCTGCCCCCAGCAGGCAGGTAAAAGTACAGGTGTTGGAAACACCTCTTGGATGTGCCATGCTGAGTGCCATTCACAGTGCTTAAAAGAACCTTAACTTTGGTCTTTTGCAAGAACCTTCACCCATGCAGTCCCCATCGCAGAGTAAGCTTTCTGCTCTTAGGTAATGCCTATTTCATCTGCTGTAAAGACACACAAGAAAAAAGGGCTAGCATTAGCCACATATCCATAAAAGCCTAGCAACCAAGAGTATTATCTTTATTCAGAAGTATAGCACTTTTAAGGTTCAGAAACATATATAAAAATTGGGTTCTGAAATGGTCATTTTTCCCCTCTGCTATGCCATTATAGCGATCAGCCAAGCTTCCGCAAGGTAAATACTTTTGGAAAATAAGTGGAAATTTGCTGCAAATCAGTCCCTTTTGTGCATGGCCACAGGAGCATGTTGAAATGTTTGGACACTAATACCCATTCATTTTCTTGGCTCCATAAATAAAAGCCGCCAGCTATGTGGCGGCCGTGAAATGGTATTCTTCAGGACCCAGCAGGAAGCCCCATCCTTATTACCACTGCAGGGGGCAGGACAGGCCCAAAATAGCAAGACAACTAAATCAAGACATTTTCAATGTCTAACAAAATGACTGTGGTTTAGAAAGAAGCAAAAGGTTGGAAAAAAATTGGACAGCTTTTATACTTACCGTAATACTTTTGTTAAAAGAGTTCAGATAAGAAAATAAGATCTTAAAAAAAAAAAGCATAAGCATATTTCTGAATATCATTTAAAATATGTAAAGATCTTATGGAATCATAAACAGAGCACACTGCTATCTGAAAGGACATCCTGTTCAAGTCATATTTTCCAAATGGTAGCCCAAGGTTCATAGTAAATAATGTCTTCTGACAGTGTTGTGTTTCTTCATTTTTGATGGAACCAGAAGATTTCAAAAGAGACCTTGGAGGTTTCTCAGTAAAATTCGAAATCTTTTTTGGTCCACAAAAAATAAGAATACTTATAAGGAGAATACATTTTGGATTAAACCCTTGATTTTCCTACAGGTTTATTTAATTTTTATGGGCTTCATACACCAGGCAATATGATCCTAGATTTTGGCATAACAACATACTGGAGGGCTTCAGTCAAAATAAAACCTGTGTTAACGCAACGTGCTGTTTTACATAGCTGAACCGTGCTTATCTGGGAATAGATTAAAGTAGTTTTAAAAACTGAGCTTCAGGTAAATGGAGTATTTCAAATGTACGAAGAACAATTCAGGGGATACCACCTTGCTGAAGATAATAAAAGATTAGACTGATGAGGTTTTAATGAATTCACAGTTCATTGCTGTACTCCAAAACCAGTGTGTCATTCTCTACAGCTACACCATTAAAATATATATGGGGAGATCTTAATTTTATTTTACTTTTATTCACTTGTGATTCTGATTATAAATTTGCTTAAACAAAATTGAAGTAAGGGTATGCCTTGCACGTTATTTCAGAGGCACATATATGTGTCTATACCTATAAATATATACGTATATACAAGTGCACACACATTTTGGGGAATGAAAACAGTTACTCAGAATGTCTCATTATAGAAAGGAATATTCAGCTTTAGTTTCAAGAGAAAATAATTATTGTACCTGAAGATTAAGTTTACTTGCACTGCAAAGGTGAAATTGCTAAGGTACAAAACATCAGAGAAAAATGAATTTAGTGTATTACTAAATTTGTATTGTCTTGTGGACTAACAAGGGCTTTTGACAAAAAAATAAAGTCGGCAAATAAAAAGGGGGAACAAGAGTGCTAGTTTGGTGCTGTCTCCACCTCCATGTTGGCTTGGGACTTGAGTCTGCCATCAGGCTCAAACTCCCATGCTATTCAAACTTTTTTTATGTTGGCTATCTTCCTAGCTCCGCTCTGGATTAAGGCAGAGTGTCCGGGGAAATTTGTGCATGTGATAGGAGGGCCTCTTATTCAAGCTCTTTCCTTACAGACAGAAGAGCGAGAACTGGTTGGTGCTGTTTGGCTCAATAAACTCAAGTCGAAGAGTATGGCAACACAGCCATGATCCATGCAACCAAACACACTGCGTGGTAATGTGCAAAGGTTTCAAACAAACCTATCCTTGTACTTGGACATACGCACATATGTACTGAGGTAGCTTATGAAGTCGGAACTCTGTTATAAATAAGGACCCCCAAAATTATAAAAAATTAAGCCTAATCGTTGGTTTTCTTTTCTGCAGGAAGAAATGTTAAGGGGACAATTCTGATTGTATCCAGTAAAGACACAAGGAGGTTCCAAAGGTGTCATTATGTCTGTGAAACTCATTGTAGCCCACCTCCATCCTATAAAGATCTCTGCATCATTTTGTTTCCCCTCCTGCCTGTGCGGCACAGGTTTTACAGAAGGGGCAACTTGTGCATCCAGACTGGTGGTAACCATAAACCTAATCCTCATGCATACGAGCACAGGCAGCCTTCCGCTTCCCATTACACGAGTAACTTAAGATACACCTTTGGGGCACTGACACTGACCCAGATACATAAGGCTGCTTGCTGCCCAGCTGTACAGCTCACCTTCCTGACCTCTTAGTTTAAAAAAGCAAAGGATCAACCAGTCTACAAAAGAAACTGTAGCAAAGGATACATTGGTGTCAGGACTATCATTATCATAATTGACACTACTGAAGTAATTCAGACATTAAGCCTGTAATCTGTGCTGCTGTTTGTATCTGCTTCATTTAAAGTTACAAGGCCAAAATTCATTGAAACCAGTGGAGATTCACCCCCTTACTCATTTACATTTGGCCCCGCTGAGCGTATGAAAAAATCTGGCCAAAGTCTTTGAAAGCTTGTATTTGAATATGACTTCCAAAATAATTAACCCTGGAAGTAGGATTTAGCAAACTTATGTTTGATACGTGAAAGGAATAATACCTGAAACATCTTTCTTATGCTCAGCCTTTTATGACTCAGGCTTTAATGATTGCAATAAACATTAGCTTACCTAATAAAAACTCTAGTATTTCAGAGCTGGCGCACAGTATGTTAACTGCATCTGGTGTCAACTGGAGCTAATTAATATTCTTATAGGTGTCTTCTATCCACTGCAGTTTAAACGGGAATATTGTGGGGTGCTTACATCAAAGCTGGAGGCAATTGAGAGCCACTGCTTGCTTTCTAGGCTGAACTGATAGCAAGCAGACCAATTTTTATAGGATTGTAAAAGCTAAATGTGGCTATGGTTCATGCAGAGAAGCACTTTCCCCTGTAGCTCTCACAATTCAGCGCTAATGCTCGTGGCTTGTTTGCTGCGAGGTAGCTGGAGAGAGACGGAGGGATGGCGGACAGATAAACTGGCAAATAGCTATGCCGAAACTTAGACAAAGCACACAGTGACCCAGACAAACCACACTTTTCCCCCCCTCTCCTTCTAAAGGCTTTAAAAATGTGCTCTATCAAGCATTTACTTGTGGCGCAGATAAGATTTATCTAACAAGACTGGGCTAAAATTAAAAAGAAAGATGAAATAGCACAAGTGGTGCTAATATGTGTTTTGAAGCGTACCAATCGGCCTAGTGCAATGTCACAGCCCTGGGCTACATTTGCAAGTGGTCGAGCATCTCCTTTTTAAAAGGTTAACCTACAAAGAGCACACAAGCCCCTCTCTATGAATATGGGCAAACACCCAGGGAGCTCCACAACAATAAGAAAATAATGACATCAACCTGACCATGCTTAAGTACATAACATGCTGAAGGTTCACGGTTGTGTGGCCTGGAACAATAAAGGAAAAATAAAGAAGCCTGCTTGGTAGGCCCCAGCTGTTATTAGCCATGCTGTGAGATCAAGGGAAGGTATGATATGGGCTGCCATTTCAATTGAGACCAGGTTAATCTCTCAATTTGTGGAAAAGAAAAACTGAAAAAAAAAAAAAAGAAGGGAGGGAGAGAAAGCAGTCTTCACAGTGCTACATATGGGACAAATAACAATATCCCTATTTACATAATCTGTCTTTAACCCTTTCCTAATAGAAACTTAATTTCCTAAGAGTCACAAACTGCAGATTTAATTTTCCTGCCCACCGAAATGAAATATCAAACCTCGGTTAGCTGTTTCTCATTGGTGCTGCCATCGTTTGCAGCTGACAGCAGATGCTGCCGGTGCTTAGCTGGGAGGGACCGCTGGCTGCTGCTGGGGGGGTCAGAAGTGGGTGTAAGGAGCTACGGATGCCACTGCTTTTCTGTCACTAATCTGTTTCCAGCACTGGGTAAATCATTTAAAATACGTGCCATCATTTGCAGACATGAAATACGGCAAACAATACCAAGCACTTTCACCAATACTCTCCATTAATATATTGCATTTCTAGAGTGAAGCACTTTGTAGGTGAAAAATAGTCCTGTTTTGTGTGACAGTATTGTGTGGAGGCGATGTGGTGACTTGATCTCTTAGCTAGTTTTGATGTGTAAGAGCCTGATGAGAGCAGTGAGGGAAGTCCAGGCTCCCCCGAGGTTGCCCACAAGCCTTCCTGGGGCTCCAGGTCGAGGCAGGATTTCCAGCAGGACTGTTGTGGAAAGCTGCTTTCCTGCAGACTTGTAAAAGTGAAATGGTATCTCTTAAAGGGTATAATTTATGAAATAATAGCCTAGAGGTACTGCATTATATTATACCTGCTTTATTTGGAGTTTAATATGTGCGAGCCGGTATGTATGCTCAGCCTGCGAGGCTCCCTTAGGGAGGTGTTTAACTTCTGACTGCTGTCCTGTGTCAGCCCTCTGGACTGAGGGGAGAGTATTCCTTCCCCAAGAGCATCTGGGCATGATCACAGAAGACGAGGCAGGGAAAAAGGGGCCCTGCAGCAAGGGCTAAGGCTGAGATGCTGCTGAGGACAGGGAGTAGACAGGACTTGGAGGCAGCGAAAGCACAGTGCTTCATAAGGAGCTGGGGGACGGCGTGCAACTTGTCAGAATTTAGAAAGTCACTGAGCTGCTGATCTGAGGGCAAGCCTGAGAGAAAAGACCCACCCTGTAAGGACACAGGAGGCAGGGAGAGAATTTTGCCAAGATTTTCATTCCTTTTTTCTGTGTCCCTTAGTTTTTCTGAGGTTTCTTCCATTTGAAAAAGTTCATCGTTCTTGTGTCTGGCTTAAGAAAAACTGTGTCTGGTGTTTACAAAGATAGCACTGGGTTCTTGGTGTGCTCCCTTTAAAGAAAAAGATGCAGGCAGAGTCATCTCAAAGCTCTGCTGACTCAGCATCACAAGTACTAAGACTGATTAAAAATGGGTGCTTTATTTTCCAGATACCGTGATGATTTGAATGAGTTAAAATACCTGTATGAAGTTGAACCAGGGGAGTCAAAGAAGGTGGCTGTGGCAAGATGGAAAACAACATCACTAAAACCCCAGGTGGGCAGAAGAGGCACTATACAATCACTCCTCACTGAGTTACTCCTGTATCCTTTACTATCAACAAAAGGTTGATCCAACAGTAGCAGGTGTTTTTATTATTTTGTTCTCACTGTAGGCTTTTCTCTCAGCAGTGCTTATGCCTCAGGTACCTTATAACATTTCATTGTTAGTGCATGACTTAATCAGACTTTTAACTATTTTAACAAAAAAAATATTTTCCCTCTACATCCAGATTACACTAATTTGGTTTAAAAGTTGAGATAAAATGGTGCTTAGAGAATAAGGCTAAGACAAAAGTTTCATTTTATTGACATGTAGAATGTCCTTTAGCCATATTATTGTAGAAGATTTCACCATGAGTGAGATCATGAGCTTATGCAGAAAGTACTATGTGATTGGTACTTAAAAACTAGCATGCATCCTTCACAGGCAAAGGGAAACGCCACCCACAATTCTGACACTATGTAAATCCCACTCCATTAGGGGTTTTTTTGCATCTACACGCACGTGCCTGTGAGTACATATATACTAAATCAGGATATGTTGTGGTAGTTGCTAGAGATGCTTGTAAGTAAAATGTAAATATAAAAGATAACTACTAAAAGATTCTGGGAAAATCCTCAAGTTCATACCTATTTATTCACTTCTGTTACATAAATGAACTTCAGAAATTTGTTTCTGAAAGGAAAGACCTTGTACTCCAGCAGAGTGTTTGCTTAGGAGTGGCGATGGAGGAAGCTCTAATCCTAGAACTGGTTCTGAAAATTCACTTGCCAACAGAAATGTTGAACAAGGAAGAAATATCAAAATTGGTGCTTGTAGGATACCTGGACAGGGTTAGTTTTATATTCTTAGTGTAACCATCATGCCTAGATTGTTTCTATTTTGAAGACTATGTCTTTTGAGAAAATCCTGTTGGTAAGATGAAGTAAAAATTATTGTGAAAAAGGTGCTATACTGATAGACTTGTAAAGTTCTTTGCACTTTCTAACTGTAATAATATGTATTTTTTATTAATGGTCTTCTGTTACAAAGTGGAGCTGGGCAGCATTTGCTTGAAACATTAATGGTGGCGAGCTCCTCTGCACGAAATCTTTTGGTGGAGAATCTTCAGCATATTCATTTTGCCTGAGATCAGGGACTATATTAGAACCTAAAAATCTTTGTACTATATTCATAGAGAATTTCCCCTTTGTGTGTTTTTTCTGCTGCATTAACTGGTTTTTTTGTGATTAAATACAAAAGTACAAAGGACTTGAAAGCAGCTGTTCTGTTCAATTTCTTTTTCAGTATTAGATTAATTCATTACAAACATATTCCTGAAAATGTAAGGCCAAAGTGGTCAAACTTTGGAGACTAGTTAAAAACAAAATTCTCTCCTTAGGTTCCTGACTACTGCTCTTTCAGGACTATTCAACCCATGTCCTAGATCTTCCTTCGGTAGTAAACATACTTACCTGCTCTGTGGGCTCAGTAGCTCACTTCACTGAATTGGCAGAGCCAACTTAAACTTTGCCAGATTTATGCAGCACCTTGAGGAAAGACTTTGCTTATGAGCTTTACATGTTCTGTGGCTATTCTGTGGCTACTTTGCCTCTGGTGCCCATTTTGCCTGTTCTTCAATACTTTAAATTCAACCACTTTCAGATTATAATGAAAAACTTTCAGATGTAGAGTCTAAATTTTCATTACATGTGTTATCAGCAAGGAACATCCTGGAGTTCTAGTGCTTGAATGAGTGCTATATGTTACCTGTAATGTAAAAAAAAAAAAAAAAAAAGCATTAACAAGGATATCACATCCGAATTAAATATGATATTCTTGCACAGATAAAAATAAATCTATAACTTAGTTCTTTCCTACTCACTAACTCTTGCAGCAAGAAGATGTGGTCCTAAATAGTGTGCCTGGACGTGCAGTCATGGAAACATATGGCATGGCTTCCTTCACCTTTGTAATGTAAGGAGTAGGTTCTGGTCCTTTATTATAAATTTATGCACAGAGAATCAGTAGAAAACATTTGTTTTTTTGGCAGATAGTTGCTAGCACACACTAAATCATATCTTATTTTACTCACACAGCACTTAATAGCAGTGCAGCCAGGTGTTAAATAATAATAGAGTTACATCAAATGGCTTGGCAGTTCAGTTGGGAGAAGCATCCAAAAGTTCAGATACTTCTCTGCAACCCTCCCAAAGCATGCTGGTCTGGACACAGAACTAAAAATATATCACTAAAAAAGCTGCTTTGTAGAGCAAACCCTTTTTCCTGTTGAGTAAGGTACCTTAACGTATATAGGTTTGGGTACCTGTAAATAATTATATAATGTATTATTTACTCAAAGTTACATATGAAGCTAAGGATTCAGGACTTGCTGACTTTTGATACTAACTTGTTTTTTGTTACCTGTTCCCATTACAATCAGAAGTACGGAGGGGAAAATAATCAGCAAAGTAACCTTTAAAAAAATCTATCAGAAACTAGGAAAACATATTGTACTGGTTTTTAATAGTTTCTTAAATTCATTCTAACTTTAATAAATCAATTTGTCATATATTTTATGATTCTGAGCTCCTCATTTATGCAAATACATGATTTGAAAGGACGGTAAACTGAAAGGAGAAAAGAGTAAATAAAATTTTGGCAAGAAGAGCAGCAAACAGGCTTTTATCTATAATTTCTGTACCATTGAGGCTTTTGGCTGCATTTGAGGACAAAAGTTCCAGGTTTTCTGAACTTAGGAAAATTAAGGTACTGTCAGTGGAACACCGCAAATACTTCCTGACTGCTGAAATCTATCACCTAAAGAGAGCAATTGTCCAGCAGGTGTGTTCAGAACAGAGCCCAGATCGGCTCAGTGCTGACTCTGTGGTCTTCAGTCTGCATTCTCTTGTAATGAGGTTGTGTTCACAAGCAACAGTGCTACCACGTTGAAGTCCTGTGGCTTTTAAGAGGAAATGTTGCTGGTGCAAGATTTCAATCTAAAATACCCTTTTAATATATAATGTCATTGAATTTGTTCCCAGAATAAATGATATATTTCTCATTTCCCTGTGGGAAAGATGATTATTGTAGAGGTGAGAATATGGTGATCACCCCCCTACCCCCCTCCCCCCTTTTTTCTTTGGACTTTATGTAAAAATAAGATACCGTTGGTGCTGTGGGCAAGTGTGAGACCACCAGCTAATTTTGCATAGCCCACTGAACAGTTAGATGGGAATTGCTCTTCAGGGTGTTCTCTTTGACAATAAACAGAAGCCTCAAGTCTGTGTTTGGCTGCAGTTCAAAAAAATTACTAAGGAATCCTACACACTTATGTATATGAATGCAAGCAATAGCACATTCCCATACAGTAAGCTTGCAACCACAGTTATTAACATTTTAAAATGAGTAAATGCAAATAAAATGACTGAGTAATACATGTTATGTTAAGATCATCTATATGAAAAGCAAAAGGATTAAAAGTTAATTTCATCCTTTTTAATTCAAGGGACATATAAATGGCATTCTGGGTAGAGTCAACTCCTCTTTTATCAGTCCTTTGATGCTGCTTTCTCACTGATTCAGTTGTTCAAATGCTACCTACATAATAAAATCCTGAGTTAATTTACTAAGATTTTACACCAGTGCAAATGAAAGAAGGGAAAGTGCTAAACAAGGCAATTAGCACTCTGTTTAGTGCACTCCCAAAATAAATGTAGGCAATTTACAATTTGGCAAATGGCACTCTATCCGGATCCAAGTCATTTCAGCCTAAGGGGCTGGTGCAGTTCATTAGGGGTGAAGGGAAAGGGTCTTTGTTTTGCTTTGCTTTTTAACTATATGTATATATATACACACATACAAATACACACGTTGCTATTAAGGTCCACCCCATTTTACAGTACAGCAACAGTTGTGACCCCTCCTGGGGTTATTAGGATCTCCTGTGGAAAAATGTCAAGCTCTGTGCTCACACTGTCCACATAAATGACCTCATTTATAGTGATAATGCTCTTTCCAAAGTGAGGGATTCCAAAATTGGCAACTCACTGATAACCTCCTTTGTGGTTTTCTTGCCATGATGGTTTTTTGTGTACGTACATGTTTGTTATCACTGGAGCTGTTCAGATCAGATCCATGAACCTGGGAATGTCCTGAGTGAAATGATAAGATAAAGCACTCTGCAACTACAACTGACTCTCTTTTTAATTGACAGGAAGACTGCACTATGACTTCCATGTTTATTCTTGTAAGCTCCTTATTAATGCAAAAATAATAGCTGTTATTAATGCGGAATCACAGCCAGCATTAATATTTAAGATGTAAGAATGAAGGAGGTTAAATACGTGTTTATATTAGTTTTAAACAAAGAGCTTTGCAAAACAGTTAAGACAAGTAATGATGACCATATTCACAGAGAGCGTCTGCGGTGAGAAATACCT
Source organism: Ibycter americanus (assembly GCA_035590275.1). Taxonomy (NCBI): domain Eukaryota; kingdom Metazoa; phylum Chordata; class Aves; order Falconiformes; family Falconidae; genus Ibycter; species Ibycter americanus. Next base: position 8,448,272 of record JAVJGI010000063.1, on the reverse strand, counting down.
GCTATGTTCTGGGGTTTAAGTACATATTCTTAGTGGGATAAAGGTCTTTGATTAGTCTTCTGTTGTCATGCCATCATCTCTGAACTGCTACTACTTCTTGCGCAAGAGAATACAGATTAAGATTCTAAACAATATATGTAGTATACTATGATATTAGCACTGATTTCTTTTTTGTTTATTCAGTCTGTAGAGCTCTTTTATATAATAGATCATAAGGTAAAAGCATTCTTTTGTGCCCTCTAGCTGCTGGTTGCACAAATGAAAGAAAGAGGAAGAAAACAACCCTGTGATTATTAAATTCTCCTCATCTTCAGGGTTAAGTACCCTGGCTAATAAAGATCTCTCATGAGGATAAAGTTTCTTTCTTGGCAACGTCACTTCCATTTAAGTAACAATCGTTTGGATGCTTTCAGGGATTCAAGCTGTTACGTTTACATAAGGCATCTACACCAATTCTTTGTATTGTTTATATCCTCTGAGAAAGCCGGACATTGCATTTCTTGGTTAAGCAAACTTCCTACTGAGGATAGGCTGTGGGATCTGGCCCTTTTGTGCTATGGAAATATCTCTCTATTTCACAAGAAGGAACAAAAAATGCTTATATGTTCATATAAAAATGCAAGAACTATTTAATATCATTAAGCACGCTATTTCAGACTGTGAAAATTCAGCCTGATCTTGTACTGGGCAATCATTAGATCCTTTGATTTCAGACTAGTTTTTGTTAGCATCACATTTGCCGCTGATCTTTGTAGCCTCATATTCCAAACTGTTTCATTGTTTTTGGTAGGTTATTCTACTAATACATTTCTTAAGACAAATAATTAAGCTTCTGCATTGTTTCAGATTATAAAACATTACTGTATTTTTTTAAATTGTTCTCTGAACATCCTCATCACCCAACACCTGCTGCATACGCTTAAGGTCTTTGAAAAATATTACGGGCCAAAATACCACTGGTCTTCTTTCTGGATTCCATTCGGGTATGTGCCAGTTTGAGTTTATGCAGGCTTAATTCATAGCAAAAAGAATCTAGTTTAGGCAGGAAGAAGAACTTAATAACTTGTAGCCACAGTTAAGCACTGGCATGGATTGCCAAGGGAGGCGTAGAGTCTCTGCTGCTGGAGGTTTTCAACAAGAGGTCGGACAAACGTGTCAGGAATAGTTCAGGTATCTGATCCTGCCTCAAGGCAGGTATGCAGTATAGATGATCTCTCTGAGTCCTTTTCAGCTAGGTATTTTTATGATTCAGTGCTCCTGCACTTTGGAGGTGAAACTATGTGCATGCTTGAATTGCATTGCCATGGGTAGAACTGTTCCTTCCCCTAAAGGCTGTGCCTACATTTTGGAGACAGTGAATGATACTGATGCCCATCCCCTCCCACTCTGTGGAAGAGAAGGAGGTTTATCAGCCTCCAGGCGATCTGTCAGCAGGCTGTTCTCATCAGCTGTAAGTTTAGTGCACCTCTTCACCCCTGCTCATGATCTATTTAGGTGGGCATTTTCCTTCTCAGAATTGAACCTTACATAGCACAAAATGAAGCGGTCTTTGCTGAACTGTATATAATACAATAACATTCAAAACACATCTGAATCTTATTCACATCTCAGAAATGAAAAGGGAAAAACCCTTCCTCGTTGCATCAAACATTAGATGTTATTTTTTGTTACATCCTTGTTATTTCATCAAAGTTGGGATTGTGGAGGAATACCTGTGATCTGTCTTTGTCCCTGTGATGCATACACATCTTTATTCCTGCCTGCAGACTAAATAACACTAGGAAAGGACCATGCAAGATAAAAAGGAGGAGCATAACTTCTGAAGAAACTGTTTTGCTCTGCTTCAGATTTTCCCAATATCAATTCTTTGTTTTGAATACATTTTTTTTCTGTTCAGGGGAGAACTATGCTCCAAGCCAGCCTTGTGTTACAGCTTCTTTACCTTTGTCTGCCTAACTCAGCTGGTATTTAATTGGTCAGCAATAGGAGGGAAGTCTCCTTTGAGGTAATGAATATTGACTGTTTATGTTGAAATGTCACTGTGAAAAGAAAGCCCAGCACCAAAGAGGCGGAACTCAGTGTGAGAGTTTCAGACACAAAGGAGACACCAGCAAAGCACAGGCATTGAAAAGCAAAGCAGCTGAAATTCAAAGAAAAGATGAAACAGAAATGGTCTACATGTGTGGGAATTTTAAGCTGTCAGTTGACAGGTGAAGAAGTCATTATTCCACCTGTTAGAACTAAGTGTAATTGCTTGTTTTTCCTAAAATAACACAGAGGCCGTGACTCATAAATATTTTAATTGAAAATTCATTTAAACTTATTTGCAAATACTTTACTTTTTCTTTCAAGGTAAGTGGATTAAACTCATTAGCCAATTTCTCTACCTCAGACATGTGAGAAAGAAGGTACTGCATTTTCTGTGTTCTGTTGGGTATTAGATAATCAAATCTTCTATTCAACCACCTTTTTTTTGTAAAGGAACTTGAATAGTAACTTTAGAGTTTGACGTGCAAGTTTATCATCCATTCTGTAGCACTCATTGATTTAGAATGAATAAAGGCTGTCCTCCAGCAAACAATCTTAGCATCCATCCACTGCATGATGTATTGCCTGGAAGTTTTTGCTGCTGCATAAAAGCTGTCCTTTGTTTCCAGTTGTACAATAAGAAACTACAGTGCTTGTATGAAGTTCTGATATGTTTTAAGCCATTTCTTGTCTAGATGGCATGGAGAAGCCAGCCAGCAGGTTTCTGGGCTCCATAATTGAATTTTGATTCTTGAACCCACTGTTTTTTCACCTCTGTCATTTTTTTTTTTGGTGGTGACCTCTAGGGAACTCTGCTGAATAGTTTTTGCAAAGTTGACCCACTGCTATGGAGTATAACCTCTAGTTGTTCCATTGCATTCATCTGAGTCCTTTAGTATTAAGACTCGATACACCATGGGTTTTTTTATTTTTTTTTTTTATTTTTAATGTAAACACTGACTTTGTTGTTTTAGGTAAAATTTACTACGATGTAGTTTATGTAGTATCTTCTGACTAAGGATCTTCATGGATTTCAGTCAGGGACTGGGCTCATCATTCTTAGTTATAGATATTGTTTTTAAAACCAATCAAGCTTCTTTTTAGATCTTCTCCTATTTGATTTTATATTCTATATCAGTAAATTCCACTAAGTATCTTCGGGAAAGCAAGAGTAAATAAAGAAAAGCTCTTATAAAGCAGCGTGTCTAAAACAAAATGTATTGCAAACACATTTTGCTTTTTCTGTGAAAAAACTGCTCAAAAACTTAAATCAGATCATCTCAAATATACCTTCATAATAAAATAATAGTTTTTTGTTTTCAAGCAGACAGGAAGATTGCATGAATGGTGCAAATATTCCTTCAAAAATCTGAGCCTTTATTTGCAAATCTCCATTTTAGTTTTGGCACTTAAAATATTCATGTGGTGTTTTTAAAATGTTCCCTGAATCAGACAAGCGTTTGAATCCAGTAGGCTTTTGTTTTTTATTTTCTCTTGGTGAATCATTGAACAATTTCTGCGTTAGCTTCAATCTGGGCCCATTCACATAATGTGTCCATCTGAGACATCCTGCAATCCTGCAAACAGTGGGCTGCTTTAAATAGAGAAGTATCACCAGGACCTGGACTGTAAACAAAACATCATTAAATGGATTAAACACGTAAGAAACATCTGCAAAGAGGCGAGCTAAATTTTGTTACCACTACCATTTCTATACAGTCAGCAAAGGGTTTGAAAGCTAATGCTTCCCACAGCCCAGCAGATCTCTCAGTGAGAGGACGGCCATCTCCCACAAAAGTTGTGATGAGCAGGCAGTATGGGCAGGCCTGCTTTCAGCCAGCAAAGGTAATCTGAATGTGTTTGGTACTTGTGTGTTTTCGGTTTTTGCTTCCGCTCCCCGCGCCCCTCCCCCCCAAGCTTCCAATGGCTTCAGGAAACTTTCTGTATGTCTGAAGGGCAAGCTGCTTTCCACTTGCACTGAAAACAGCCCTCCTATTACCTGAGCCTCCTAATTGGCTGTCCTGTGCATTAAAAATATATATGTATATACTTTGGGAATAATCCAACTTAGTGGCAAATACAAAGTGTTTGTATCATCTGAAATGCTGTAGCTAAACATACAAATCAGATACCTTTGCATTAATTCTCCAGCTTGGAGCAATGAATTCTCCAGCTTGGAGCAATGAATGGGCTACACTAGCATCGAATATCCTCCCTTTGCTGTTTATTCCTTCTCTTTTTGTAAAACATATTCTTACATGTTTAGTGTCTTCTTTTTTAAAATGTTTGAACTTTTCATGATTAGGGTCCTCAAAATGCTGACCTCTCCAAAAAACTAATTATTTCATATCTTGCTGGGTTATTCCAAAATACTTAGATTTATACTTCTATTACTTTGTTTTGATTGTGTATCTCTACACAAATAGACGATAACATCTTTAGTCACAATTCTGTGTTATGCTTGAACTCTAACCTGTGACATTCACCTAGCTCGATCTAACAAGCTTTGTGCTCCCTGTCCAGATGAAGAGTGATACTTCTTCATTAGCAAGATCAGTTTCACCTTTAAAAACCCTTTGCTTCCCGTTTGCATTAAGCCAGATTGAGATGTCTTGGGTCATGATGACATTTCGAGAGTATTCAGAAGCAAAAGAGGAAGTCATTACATCTGCAGTTCACCTGCAAAGAAGATGTCATTAAAAGAGGAAGCAAAATGAACCCCTGTCAACTTGTTAGGGCCCAAAAGGTAATTCTGCCATCATATATGGAGCAGAATATGATACAGAATCCTATTATTACTGACACCAGATAACTTGCTGGTGTAAAAGGTTCTCTTTTCTAGAAAAGTTCAGGTGATACTAAATTTATTAATGTGTCAGTTTGAGGAGATGTGATGTCATTTCTGTTGTCTGCAGGGATGAAAACTGGAGTGTCCTTGCTCCTGTCAACACACTATCATCTTAATTTCTTTTACTGTGCACCTCATTGCCATCTGTGGGGAGGAGAGCAAGGGATGAGGGTGAAGTGTCAGGGAAGATGCCTTTTTAAAAAGAACTACTAATATTTGACATTTATCATTTTAACCTGCCTTTTTCCAAAACAGAAATTTATTACATCAACATTTCTAGTGAATGGTTGGCCTGATCCGGCCAGGATCCTACTCACATGAGTTGAAGCTTTACCTGATGGTGTAGATTTACAGGATCAGGATTCTGGTCTTTTCTAATATTCCTCAGTTCAGAAAGTATACAGGTTATTTTCTTTTCTACTTGATACAAAATCTCCTGACTGCATTCCACTCCAGTGTGATTGGAAGGATAGTTGAAATTTTCAGACTATAAAGGTATGTGATACAGTTATACAGGAATCCTGACAGAATCACATCTCGTGTTATTAATTTAGAGTGGGTAAAAGTCTGAGTCATATACATTATTTCAAAGAATGTGGCTTTGTTTTTTTTTGAAACTAAAACTGGTATCTTCTTGAAAGATCCTGGTTGTAGAAACAAGCTAAAATGTTTGCCTGTTTTTAACAAATAGATGAATCACTTTTCAGTTGTACTGCGTAAGAATACTTTCATCCTGAAGCATTTTCTCTTCCTTCTGTATCAGGAGATACAGAACAGCTGAAGAAACTAAGCTGAACATTTTTAATGAAGGTGGTGTTACTAAAAGAGAACATTTTCCACGTGAAAAACATTTTATCTTGCCCACTGAATGCAATCTAGAGTTTTTGTATGAACATTATAGTAACAGGAAATATTTTCTTTCAGTTCCAAGGTGTCACATGCTGATTCTGTGCAACACATTTCAATATGGGTATTATAACAACTCATCTGATACTGATCTTAATGGATTTTTGAACTGCTAATATTTCAGATTTGAACTGCGTGTACTTCAATTGATGATCTGAGCATTCCACAAATACCAGAGCTAGCATGTTTACTGCCCTGCAGTTGATTGATATCTCCTAATGAAGAAAGCACCTGGAAAAATGATAAAGGAAAGTTACTAATTGGTTTAACTTAGGTCAGCCACTTCATATTTTATAAATGAGGAAACTTTTAAGGAATTGCTGCTGGAAGCCATCTGCTAACTAAATAAAAATGAATGATAATCATCAGGTTCCACACGCCGTTTACAGAAAGTGTAATCAGAAAAAAAAATACAGCTGCTTGCTTCGAAGTAAGAGCAATGTAGGAACTCTAATTCAAAGCCCCTAGTACTTGTCTATGTGATACAAAGTGTTAATCGGTTTGGTATACATGAACCTGTCAGCAGTTCTGGATGCCTTCACTATATGTCAGAGAGACTACTTGTGGTCACTTTTAAAAGCTGCCAGTAGAATTTACAATAGCAAATTATGATTTATCATTCCTTCCAGGACATCTGACGTTTCTGTTCCCAATTCTGCTTCCCTCCCCATCATCCCTTTTCCAGCTAAGACCGTATCCGGCTGGGAAATGTCCAGGATGTATGTATTTCTCTTATATTGTGCATATTTTTGCAAGTCATTAAACCTTTGTTTCTTGTCTTTTCTAACCTTCTTAGCAGCCTATCTAAACAACTCTCAAAGGAAAATGAGTCAATCAGGAAAGAGACAGCCCTAGTGCCAAAGCAAAAAACCATAGAAATAAATTAAAAAGTGAAAAGCTTTCACTTCAGGAATGCAAGTACAACTTTGGGCCTTGCTCCTTGAGAGACGTACACTGTGCTTTAATTTATTTCTACTGCCTGTGCAATTCTATTGAATCTGAAAGGCTACTCATGTGCATAAAATTAAGCACACTGAACAATGTGGGAATATGTCAAGCTACATTTTAATATGAAGAATGCTACATAAGCATAATAGTATGAGGTTCTTCGTAGTTTGTAAGTTCAAAATAAAGACCTGCAGAAAATCTATAAGCTGTTTTATACACGTAAATGCTGGAAACCTTATCCTGCTATAATAAGGGCCCATACTGTTTACCGTGTTGGCATGGCAGTCCTGAGATGATGAAATTTCCTTCACCGTAAAGACATCCTTGCTTCCCGTGTTAGTAGTACTTTGCTTGGCTGTGTTATGTGCAGCAGGCATAATTTACTCTGGACCATTTAGAACAACTCAGTTTAAGCGATGCTGGGCGTTTTGTCAGGGTGACAAAGGGGAATTACATTGCTCCCATATATGGTAGACAATGCATGGACAACATGTAATATTCTCTGTGGGTAAAGTTCATTTCTGGGCAGAAAGCCAACAAAAGGCTCATGCACCACTTAAGTCCCACTTAAACCCTATTTTGAAGGCTTAATAGTACATAGGCCCTGTTCTGGCCTCTTGCCCAGAAGTGAATTTTACCATGTTACCATCCCCTCTCTCTGCATGCAAAGGGGGCGAAAGGGCAAAGCTTTTGTGCTGGGCAGTGAACTGAGTTCTGGAAGACAACACCGATCTCTACACTAAAGAAAGCAACAAATCCATAGAACAACACCTATCCTGGTTTATGGCTAATCCACCTTCCCTGATGTAGCGAGAGGTTACATCATGCCCATAGTTCTGTCTGACAGAGCCAGGAGCCTGCCTTATGGCTCACACATAGCTGGTGCTGATATTTCTCTCTGTCGTCTGCTCTTCAGCTGTCCTCTTCCAAGCCTGGATTAACGTTACCTCTGCAGTGACCATTAAGAAAATTAGAAAATTTTATCTCTGTCATTTCAAAGATTTCTGAGATTACTGTTCTTGTCTAGCCTATAATCTAGAGGGGAAACTAATGCTTTGTTACAACTCCATGCCTGTATAGGTGTTTTCCATTTCAAGAGCTCGCTGTACACAAGTGTCCAAATGACTGTTTTACCGTCACTGAATAGGATGAGATGACCTATTGCAACAACACACTACATGAATAATTTTCTCTGTTTTCTGTGTTAATGCATGTTTAAATGAACGGTGGTACAAAGTGTAATAAATGATTCCTAGAAAATAATTATTCATGATTATCATTAGCTTTGTATTTTGACCTCATGTATTGTAGAGTTCTCTGCAAGACTGGGGGCTTAAGGTACGGTTTACTTGCAGGTAGTTATAAACAGAACCCCCGAAGTATAAGATTTCATGTTAAAGATGAACATGGTCAGTCTGTCTTTCAGCTTAGGCTTTGTGTATGTTATTCCTCTTTTAATTAATGAAAGCTCAACATGGAGAAGTACTATGAGATATGGCTTTCTGTGAGTGGATTCCAACCCATACTGATTAAGTAGACTGGAAATCTTGTTTCCTGATCAGATTTTTTAAAAGTGCATTTCCTTCCTAATTAGCAAGCAGAACATGGAACACAGTAAGTACAGAGTTCCCTTTAATAATTAATTTATCTTTATTTTAAAAACAGAATACTTTAATGATTTACTTAGAATATCTTTTAGAGATCATTTAAAAGACAGAAGCTTATGCCCATTAAAACCAGAACTCCACTCTGAAAACTGACTTTCTGTCACCAAAATACTTGAGAGGTTCTAAAAATATTTTGACAGATTTTACTTTTCAGTCATTAGAAAAGGATATTTTGTACGTATTCTTATTGTGTCTTCATTTCCAGAATTGTTTTTAATTATAAAAAAAGACTGTTTTCTTACAAAGGATGATTTCAACCCACAAAATACCCTATTGTGCTTGCTATCAAAACAAACAGGTGCACACAGCAGCATGCACGGTATGCAGTGCAATTGAGCAAACAGTTTATATAAAGATTTAAGCTCATCTGAACAATGTGAGTTCAAGTGATATGAATTGAAGCCAAGTATTCTGGCTGAAGGGCTCAGTTCCGAGGGGCTCTGGATGGAGCCCAGAACCTGTTGATCCTTTGTAGGGGTTTTGGGCACTTTATACCATGTAAGAGATAACATCCTCTGTCAGGTTTAGTTTCTCGGTTTGAAATACCTATGAATTTTTGTCTGTAGGAGGGCTACTTTTCTGTTGAAACACCATGCTCCCTCCTGGCCACATATGAAAAACTCTTTCTGTTCAGATGTCTGCAGAGGTTTCATGAAATAGAAAGACCTGGAAGCTAAAAGGCAAAGAAAAGATGACTAGACATTAAATAAAGATATCTGTGAAGTTCCAGGATGTCTCAGTTTCTTATGCGGTTGGCCTTTATGGATGATATAATTAATTTTTTTTTTATTCCTGGACAGCCAAGGTACCCAATATGAAATTTTGATGGAGAAGACACACTTTACAGCAATTGCATGCCTTTCCTTACTACAGCCTCAGAGTTGTGAGGGTAGGGAAAAGAAGGGGACTGTGATATAGTAAAATTCTTCTCACTAAAAGGCAAAGCAACCTGTCGTTTACTGACAGTGTGTTGTGTGGCCGTCTATGAATATTTCATTAATGCTGGGCTGGGGCCACTGATTCAGTTCAGACTCCCAATTAGCACTCTGCACCTAACTGTCTGTTGTTATCTCTTTTTACTCTGCTGTGATGTCTTCATTTATCTCAAGTGGATGGTTCCTTTATGTCTCACCCTTCCTACCCTTCTGCTCCCTTTCATGATACTTTGATGCCTGTAAGTTCTTGTGTCCTCATCCTGCAATGGAAGGAGCTGCTTGCCAGGAATCCCTGGGAACTCTCTGGGGAAGGAGTCCGTTGCCTTTGTCTTATTGTCCCATGGACATCCTAATCATAACAGCAGTAAACATTTGCCTAGCCTGGCCTGTGATGTTACTTCTTTTACAAGCCTAATACCCTGATTTCTCAAATGGCTGAGAAATCCCTCCATCAGCTATCCCTTAGTATCTCCTCTGTGTGAACAGTCACCACATACTGTTCTGGCTCTAAGGTGGATTGTAATCTCTTCCGGATAAACTAGGATCTTTATTTGTTCTGAAGAGTGTTATGCCCACGTATAGCACTATTTCTGTTAATAATATAAATTCATTCTGGTCCCATGCAGTCCAGAAGGTCCTGGACACAGCAAAAGGTGACTCTACCAGGGTCTGGAAATGTGGGGTGCTCCAAAAGGAGTTGTGGTGTATGGTAGTAGTAAGTGGCATCACATATTTTTGATCTGAAATTGTTCGAAACTCTGAAGTAGTCCGAATTGTTTTAAGATATCAAAAATATTTGAATCCCTGCAACTCAGGATTGATTCAGGAAGTATGAATGCCTCCACCTTGAAGTGGAGTTGGAGAGTGGAAGAAGTACTTTTCAAGGTGAGACTCCTAAGCAGACAGTATAATTTTTCCCAATTGACAGTTACAGTTTGGTGATCCCAGGCTTCTACATATGAAAATCCTTGACCGTCAAAACATAGTTACTGACTCAATGAAGGATAAAACATGTCTGCTTCCGATAGGCAGGTGACTACTCATTATCTGTTAGTCTCTGACTCTGGGTGGTCATTACAAAATTTTGACTACGCCTACATGGACAGGTACAGCTTTTGGGAACAAATGGTTCTGTTTTGTTTCTGCTTTCATTTTTTTTCACTTCTATTATCTGAGAAAATCTTATATTGTAAAATATATGTTTATGTTTATTTAGGCTCTATCACATGTATGTGCATGTTGTGTGTGAAGGGTCTTTATTTATCTACCATCTTGATATAGAATGTAATGAATCTCTGTAAGAGAGTAAAATGAAGAAAAGTTTTTTCCTTGGAGAGCTGTATTGAGAGTTGTAAGCTTTATTAGATAAATTTAATCTCATAGACATTTTGTGAATAATTCTCCATGGGCTGGTTCCTTCTGGGTCCTTGCTTTTATTTCCAGTAGTCGAAGTATTAATAGGGTTAAAGGTGCTGGCATGGTGAATTTATGGTCGACATCTCACAGTCCGTTAAAGCAAGATCACTAATGGGTGACCTTGAGGTTCGACCGTTCCAGACTCAGGAAGATCAAGTCTCAGACCCCTCCTGCAAGTGCTCTGACCTCTCCATTCTTCCCCTCTATGGCCTAACCTTTCACTCACTGATCTTTGACCAAATTATTAAGCAAACACCTGCTTAGGTCTCTGACCAAAGACTGTAGACCAGGAGAGCTACCATAATTTCATGTGAATTAGCTTTAATAATAACAATACTAGCCTAAGGAGAAAATCAGAGGGTAGGTTTACAGTAAATAATCATGCTGCTACAGAGCACATACAGAACGGACCCTTCAACATCTCTTACCTACAGTAAATCAATGCTAATCTATTTGACTGTGATAATAATGGCTTGTCAGCAGATACAGTTTCTTTATTTGACTTGACTAGGACAATGACTAGGTAAAATTTATTTCCTATTACTAAAGCAAGACAAAGACTAAAATTAATCCTTTGATGCCAGGGATTTCCTGTTGGTAATAACACACAAACTGCATTAGTGTTCAACACAGTTGCTAAGAGTAACAGGAACAGAAAAAAAGGCTGAAGAATATCTGATGATGTCAAATATTAAGCCTGCGTAATGTTATTTGAATTATAAATGGAAAGAATGGTCTGAATTTCCCCAAATTCCCTTGGATTGCCTGTTCTTTTTTTTGGCTCTTGTGGTGTGATTTTACAAATCTGCATCATCTGAGATTAACTCAAACCTGAGTAGTTCTAGCATATGGATTCTTCCTAACTAAATTGACTGTGAAATTTTTTAAAGACTTTAATCGCAAAAAGTAGTGGAATCTGAGTTATTATACAATAATAGCAGACCCATAACAGACCAGCATAATTTACTAGAGATTTTTCAGTTTAAGTGAATGCAGTTATGAACTCATGCTTACTCACAGCTAAGTCTATATGCTACCTAACAATGTATGCAGTCAGTAACCTTGTGTCCGTTCGTGGAGGCAATCTGTGTGGGTGAGCCAGGCATTTGCAAATGTAAGTGTAATGGTCCTATGCAAAATCCATCCTTTACCTCTCATCTTAGAATTATGAAGATAGTTTATTGTTGTAGGGGATGAATTTAACCTTTAGCGCGTTTAATAGGAGAGGAAAATAAGATGAATTGGATGAGGTTTGGTTACAATATTAAGAACAATTGAAGCAAGGCTGCCTGAAGTTAGTGGATGCTATCTGATAGAACTCTTTCAAAGATGTACAACTCTAAATATATGAATCAGTTCTGTGGTACCCATTTTGAAAGTCAAGTAGTTTTAGTACCAATCTAAAGCCCACTGGAGTTAGAGGCTTTTTACTGACTGCTGGGGCATTGCATCAGGTCTGTCTTTCACCACATATGCAGAATGACTACTGAAAGATTCCCCCTCCTGTTCATTTGAACATGCACTTCTATGTTTTTTAACCATATGAAGAAGACATAAAAATATCACTGATCTAAATAATACTTTCAAAAGTAAATAGTAGCTGTATGTCTGTTCACTTGAATGGCTTTTACATTACTCTGTGCTCTTTTGATCTGTTTTCCCGGATGTTGGTTATTCTTCCTGAAGATATATGGTTATATTTTCATTAGTAGAATAAAATGTTGTTAACAATATTGTGAATTAAATTAAGGACAACTTAATATAAACCCATCTGCTGCCTGTGAACCAGTGTTAAATGTTTGTTTGATCAATGCATACTGTTTCCTGTGTACAGTGTTATTCTGATTGACTGTCCAAGTTTAAACTGATTTACATAGATTATTATTTTCTATTCGCTGACTAGATTAGTTGTAAGGTTAAACATGGTACAATAGGCTATATAAAGTCATGGAGTGCATGCACGTATATACTTGAAAACTTATGTACTTTGCTTATATATAGATATTCACACTCGGAGAGGGCTACAGAAGCTTTACAGGAGGTCCTGAAAAATATAAGTCAGATAACTAGGAGTCTGTTGCATAAAATCTGCACTGGCTGGTACTATGTCCTTAAGCAAAATTGTTGGCTTCTTTTCTGGAGAAAAGCAATGGAATTACTTATGGTGAGGTATTGGTTTGAGAGAGGAGGTAAGTTAAAAGATAATCAATATTCAGTAAAAAGTTACAAAGCAAGTGCTGTAAAGAGTAAATGGATTTTAAAATGATGTTTATTTGAATGCTTTTGCTTTACACAGCCATTAATTAGTGAAACACAAGACCAGATGATTACAGCACAACAGAGATGTTTAGTTAAACACGTTGCCTACTTCTTTTCCTATTTGTCAGTATACAAGGTCAAATTTTGCCCAGATTTACACAAATGCAGCATCAATGAACTCATTTGCTGCCTTCAGTCATATCAGGCAATTCCTCAGATGATGAATTTTTCCATTTCATGAAAAAATACACATAGTCGAGGGCTTGATTGAAAGGCCATTTGAACCAGTGCAAGTCTTCTCCTTTGACTACAGTGAGCTTTGAATCAAATCTTATGTGTTTGTGAAATGTCCATAAGATATTTGGCTGCACATCAATCTATAGCACGAGATACCGTATATTTGTATTTTATTAATACAAAACTAGTTGACATTTCTGCTGTATGTTTAGCAGAAAAATATATTAGCCGTGCTTAATGTGGGTTTGATTTGGATCGTAGGCATGTTGGAAATTGCACAAATATGAGAAAAATACTAGTCCATAAAGCCTTCAAATATTTTAACATTTTTTCCAGAAATGATAGCATCCCCTCTTTGTTTAGAAATAAAAGGGAGAATTTATCAATATAAAATTTAAAGAAGTCATGTTCATATATGAGTTTATTATTCATCTTTAATGTAGATGTGTGCAAGTTTTACTGGAGTGTACTTTCAGTTCTTTGGTGCTTATATCCTCCTGACGCATAAAGTAGTTAAATTTATAAAACCAGAAAATATGTGTGTGTGTGTTGAGGAATGTGTTAAGGAAAGGTTTTCTTACAGTAAGAAAGGAAAACAAAAATGCTTTTGCTTTTGTTCATACCCGCTCATAGTGGTTAAAGGTGGCATTCTTTTACCTATAAGAATAGAAAACATTTAAATATAACATTATAAACCACGGAAATATGACATGATTTTATTTGAAGAACGAGCTAATTTTGTTCTTGTTGGTAATTCAAGCAGAGAATGGTTTTAAGATACCACTGCAGGTAGCGTCAAAAGGAAAGTAGGTGCTCTGACACATATAAGACTGCAAAAAGAGAGTATTCCTGAAAAAGGAATGCGCATCAGTCAAAAGCATCAATAAATAAAGCTCTTTTTCATATGTAAATGGGAATTTCTAAAGTAAAGAAGGTATTGTTTTATAAACAGTGAGATAATATTCTTGAAAAAGGTTACCAGTGATTACATAAGTTATCTCTTCCATAAAGAAGTTTAGAGCTCATAGTTGCTCTTTTCATTAAAAAGGCTTTTCATCTAGTCTCATGCAGAAAGCCAAGCTCTGCATTTTAATTAGAGATAATAAATAATTATATCACTTAGGAAACTGAAACTACTGAAGTCTTTTTTGTGACGCAGTATAGCTATATATCTCTCTAAATATATAAGTATATACATCCAGCTTTTGATTCACAGATCACATTAAAGGAGATAATATAATACTTATATAAGTATGAACAATATTCAGGTCTTTTTGACAAAGGGCAAAACACCTTTATATGCTTGCAGCAGAATAAAGCATCTTAAAATCTGACCAGCCTACCCAAATTATTAAGTGGCTTCAGTATAAATGCAAATAAAGACAATATCACCACCCCCCCACCTCCCCCAAATATTATTAGACTAAGGAAAGATCAGGATTTTAGTGCGGAATATGCTCCCCTCGCTGTCAGCAAACTTTGGACGAAGGGCTGCCGGAGCAAGAGTATGGTGTTTTAACGCAGCTACATCAGCTCTAAGGGAAACTCTGGACCCGCCTCTCTCGTTTGAGCTTCTGAGCACAAATTCCTCTTTTTTTATTATCACACACAGGGGCATCTTCTCTGCGTGAAATTAGTGCACCAGAGTCAAGGGCAGAAAAAAACCGCAGACACAGACTTCCCCAACTTATACACCCCACGGGGACCAGCTGACGTTGAAAAAGCAGAGAAGTGAGCCATTAAAGTAGGGTGTGGGATTGACACTGACCTAGGCCTGCCATCCGGCATTGTCCTGCCATCTGCACAGACGTGAACTTTGCCTCGAAAATTTGGCTTATCAATTAACATGTCCAGCTGGGGGAGAATTCCGTCATTTGCCTAATATCATTATTGCCACTGCTCTGACATATTAATATTAAAAATATATGTGAACAGATCAAGGATTTGCCTAAGCACTTCTCTTTTTATTTCACATAATAGGCGGGAGGTGAAAGAAGACACAATATAATTTGAAAAGCATAACCCTGATTAGGCAGTGATTGGTACACAGCTAGAGCTTACATTTAAAAACATTTTCATTATTAGCAGTGCCTGTCAAATACAATTCTTCTTTTTTTTTTTTCCTGTTGTGCAAGTAGATGCAAGGTCATGTGATGTTTTGAGGTTTCAGTAAACAGAAAATGAGTTATATCTTACCAAGGTATTTGCAGAACAGACATTTTAAGATGGTATTTTTGCCAGCAGACTTTCTTTTTTAATTAGCGATTTTGTGAAAGCTGGATGCAGGCTTCAGTAACATTCTTACAGTGTGGTGAAATCAGTGACTTTGCTGGGAGCTGGGTTAGGCCTTAGGATAATGAACGAGACCTTAAATATTGGGAGCTGGGGAGACTGGAGATAGACTGTTTGTAAAGCTTGGCATGATGCAACTCCTCCTAAGCTCAAAGGTGCTTTCAATGGATAACTAATAATAACATTAGATTTGTTTCCTGTCCCCACCAGAGAAAATAACCTGTGTTCCATAGCCCCTCCAACATTATGCTGTATGTAACATTGTGCTGCATTCAAAAAATGCTTCTAACATGAAGAAGTCACCTTGAAAATATTCATATTCTGCCTGCCTCCGAGTCCGGGGTTGTTTTCAGCCTTGAGCCTACAAACGTGTGTGTACTTGCTTACTTTTTATACCTCAGAGTAATCGCATTGAACTCTCAACAACTTGTGAGTAAATCTAAATCTACCAATAACCGAACACATCTCTGTAAAATCCATAAGCTCCTTTGAAAATTACTCCCTTAACATGTTTGTAAAAGGTGGGAATTTTCAAAAACATCTCAGTTGCTCATGCATACAAACATCAGTGGTTTTTAATAAGCTCCCATACTACCTAACTCACATAGGCACTTCTGGAAAAAACCCCCACAAACTATTCCTTTTCCTACAATATTGAGTTCTTCTCAGGTGTTTCCAGATGATTTCTAAAGTCAAGGGTAATTCACTCCTCTGTTCTAACGAGGCCTTTCAGAGCTAGATGAAATGGTGCAAGTTTCCATATACTAATGTGAGTCTTTGTATTAAATTTAATTATTCCTGGTCTTGTCTTAAATCAGCATCAGTGCAAAACACAGACGAGAACTGAAACTTCCATTAACAAAAGGCTCTGAGGATTAAATATTTTCTTTAAATGCGTTGCATACTTTTATCATAACAAAATAGGGCTGTGTTGTCCCTTTTTGAAGTATGCTTGTCTCTGATTTAATCTTAAATTAAAGAAATTCTAAGTCCTTATATTCTAGATGGAGTGGAGGACCTGACTTTTGGCAACTCCTCTGTCTGTTAACCCCAAAAGAATGGAATTGTTCCCAAAGTTTTCCCACGCAGCACATTAGTGACTCTACAACATCGTCTCAGAGCATTTTTAATCCTATCTAATGCAAAGTATAAAGAGGAATAGGAAAAAAAACCACCCCAAAACAAATGCCAAACCAAAACAGAATAGCAGCAGGAAGCAAATGCCTTTAAGATACTGGCTGTTGAGAGCAGGAATTCAGTATCACTGTTTCTC
The DNA here is from genome assembly GCA_035590275.1 of Ibycter americanus. Lineage (NCBI taxonomy): Eukaryota > Metazoa > Chordata > Aves > Falconiformes > Falconidae > Ibycter > Ibycter americanus. Next base: position 8,431,463 of record JAVJGI010000063.1, on the reverse strand, counting down.
CAAACTCCAGCCTCTTGGAAGTTCAGAGTGCTGCTGAGCACATCAAGTCAGAGGCTGCGAGGAGATGAGAACAGCTGATAAACACGTGGCACACTCCCAGCAAGGCAGTTTGTATCTCTGGGGTGTTTGTGTGGCCTTTCGTGACTTGAGATGTTATAAGTGTTTCAAGCTGTTTTTAAATCTTGCCTGAAACACGCTGGATTTGCTGTCAGATCTCCTCTGTAAACTTGTCCTGCTGAAGTTGTTGTTGGGTGGACCAGTGGTAACATGACTGAGTGATCTGCTGCTGGCAGGGAGGCATCTCTGAGAGATAGATACTGATTTTTTCAGAAGTGTGTAGGCTGAGGATGTCCTCAGACACTTCCCTCCTCCCCCCTGTGATCTCTTTTCCCTTCTCAGTGAGAACAAATTTACCAGAAATGCTTCAAGCTTGGTTTTACAGCATTTGCGGCTCTTTTCTCCCTCCAGTGCTGTTTTTCTTTGGGAGGTAGATGATATTCCTCTGTTGTTGGGTTTATTTCCCCTTGTGAAAAATAAATCTGTTTTCAGAAATGCTTCAAATACTTCCCTGTGAGCAATTCTGTCTTCTGTCTTATGCCCCAAAGGCACTCTGAGCTGAGCTGATTTAAGGATTTTGAAGGAGGGCACTGGAAGTGTTGATACACAATATAACTCTAAGGCACCTTCTTAAGCATATGCTAAAAATGGATTATGGCTTTTATTCTTTACTCACACTTCATCTTTCCAAATGGCTGATTACAATTTTCATCTGTTTATTTCAACGTCATGAAGTGGGCAAGAAAAAGAAATGTGCATCCTGTGTCTGCTCTCATCTTCTACTAATAATAGGGTTGCAATCCCACCACTGAGGTCCGTACTTCAGAACGACCCAGGAGCTGGTCTGGGGTTTGGCACCATGTTGACACACGCAGCCTGATCCTCAAGGGGTCTGGGTATCAATCAGTGCAACTGAAGGTGATTGAGCCCAGGACTTATAAAAGTCTCTCCATCTCTATAGTAAAAATAAAGCCAACATGACTGGAAATTTCTGGAAATGTGATTTGTACATTCCTGCTGTTGCCATTTGCCATGCTAAAGAAGGATCCTGAATAATTTTATTGACACAGGTGAATCAGGCCTGAAAAATGATTAGAAAGGTATTTAGGATGTGACTTAGATGAATCCTGATTGCTAGTCATCAAAGCATCCTTCAATGAACCAGATAGTTGCATTTGGTCTCTTCAGGTACTTAAAGGTAAGGCAGAGATTATAGACCTTGGCTGAGAATGCTGCAAATTCTGCTCTTACAATATCCATTACAAAGTGAGGTACCCTTGTTTGCTGTAGACTGTAGATATTTATGCTGAATTGTCTAGAATGTTGTGGGATAAGCAACGCAATGACAACAGCACGTGTAGAAAGGAGACCTTCAGATTTAATAAAAGTTACAACTGTTAAAAGTTAAACGGAAATCATCCTGTGTGGATCACATCTGAAGTTGGTTCTTGGAGTTTCACCAAGGTGCTGTGATATCCATGCCGTAGAGGTTACCCTGTTGATGTGTCTAAAACCAGGGCTTTTTTCTTGATCCAGAATCTTTTCTATTACCTGTTATAGCGCAGCAACAATTAACACATTTTCTAGCTTTCATAGTCAGTACTTACTCAGATAACACTTTTGACAGTTTCAAAGGCTGTAACTTCATATTTTTTTCTTCTTTAGCACATGAACTTCTCTGCCTTGTTTTTGTTAAATGGAAATGCTACATAACTATTGCAAGGAGACTCAGACTGAAACTGGACCAGAAACATTAACTAGCTCAAATGAGAAATACAAACTAAAAAGCTGTCTGTCCATTTTGGAAACATGCAGATAATGTGTATGTCACTTGAAATTCACATGCATTTGGGATCTGCAAAGAAAAGTAATATACAGCAATGATATCTTTGATCATCGAAAGAACATAGAAACATAGGAACTGTGTCGAGTGTGGTTATCATCAACCCATTTTCTATTCCCAGTGCACAAATCATTTCATGTATTCTACAACCCAAGCCACGATGCTGGGCTTCAAAAGCAATTTCAGCAGCAAAATAAGGTGCTTTTCTTCAATTTTCAAGCCATTTGTATGAGGTTAGTGTTGTTTACCCACCTGGTACACTGATATTTACATACCCCTTTAAAGAAAATTGGTAGGTATGATTTATGGAGTACTGTAAGAGCACAATTTTCCATGTAGTGCACCTAATCTGAAAGGGCACTTGCAAAGGTCACTCTGGCCATACAAATACCAAGTCTTCTCTTTGGAATAAGTTAGGATATTCATTTTTCTTGGAAAATGTCAGCAGTACCCTACTCCAGGGGTTAGTTTATGCAGATAAATGCGTAAGCCTTTAATCTTAAGGCAAAAATACTCTACACAAATGTAAGAGAAGTCCATCTATCACTGTTAAGACCTGTAATTTGTTTTTATTTAAATCCCAAGCCAGGGCGGTCTGGGCAACAAAATTGTTAACATGGTAGCTCACATCTGAGCCAAGATTAAAGTATATAAACATACATCTGCTTTCAACCTGGGTGAACAATACGCCATGTCTTCTGAAAGCCATAATCTGGATTTCGAGCATCTTCAATATCTGTTCTTGTTGTGCTACTGTGAAGTCTCAGAGTGCCTGACCCCAGCATGTTAAATTGTCCAATAAGTGCACTGTGTATTTCCAGCATTTTATCTCTCAATGAAGAACAGTGACAAATGTTTTTATAGTAAACACACCATAACTAAAAAAAAGATTCATTTTCCAACTTTAGACAAAAAGGACATAAACCTAAGAATTGCTTTACATAATCCCAGTGCTATTTTTCATATGAAATATTGATTTTTTTTTTTTTATGTGGGGATTGCTTTATGGGTTTTTTTCCCATTTATAATGGCCCGTCTTAATCATTACTGGAAGTTGTTATTGACAACAAGAAACGCTTCCATCTTGGTTGTTAATCATATCCATGTGGGAAGTTGTTTTTATAGATAGTTTTTCATGCCTTGTTTTAAATCATGTTGCAGAAAATTTTATAATGAGGAGTCTCAGCTTTGTTCGAGTTCTCTCAATAGCCAGAAACAAAGAATGCGATCTTAATGAGGTCTAGGAGATTTAAAAATGGAAATCATGTTGAAGTGCTTTTAAAAAATGGTTTCAAATGTCTAAACTAGGGAAACCAATACATATTATTTTAGAAAATGCTGGTCAGTACTACTGAAGGGTTTCTGGTATTTCATACTACGTAAGGATGGTGGATCTAGTTGGTGGATCCCAGCCTATTGCTATTGTCCTCCTGCTTTTTTTTTCTTCCCCCCCGCTATTTAAACAAGGAGAGGACAATGCAATATATAGTGCTTTCACATCCTTATTTCACGAGCCATCTTAAAAGAGATCTGGACGTTGTGCCATTTATTACAACAATAGGAAAGATGTGTAGTTCAAAAGAGGTGAGTCAATGAATTAGGAAGCTCCTCAGGACTTGGTGCAACACAATGGTTGTTTTGGAAGAACAATTCTCTTTCATGTGTAGCATGTGCAAAATAGGACTTTTAAATGAAATCTTAATGCATATTTCTGTTAGTTATCTTGGATTTTCTCCTACATGCCTTTTACCAGTTATTTCTAAAGGTAGAGCCATTTTGTCTGCAAGGTAATGTGCAGGAAAACCTCAGAAAGTAATCTACCTGCAAGTCTGATCCTCTCAGGTCCTTAGTCACCTTGGGTGATATTCTGGTCCCTTAAAGTCAAGTCAGCATACACCTACGTATGAACACTGACATACTAATGCTGTTAACGTTTCTCAAAATAGGGATTGACCAGTTAATAGGCTGAACCACAGTACTGGCTATGAAAATGAATCTCTCTAAGACACTCTTAATTGCAGAGAACGAGATAATTTTTTTTTTTCTTTCTGGATTTGTGGATACTGTTGGGCTCATCGGTGCTTACTTTATCTGTACACTGTTTCACTTGGAGGCGATGCACCCATGAAATGGAAATTAGCTGCAGTATCCGAAGCTCAATAGCTCTGTTAGCATATATTCACTAAGGTTAATTAATCTTGAAGTAGCTCAGCTGTTTCTACAGGATACTGAACTATACAGTTCTATCATAAGGAAAAAAACATCCCTATATATTCACAAAAGGTGTAGCCACAAGACAGAAACAATTTGGGGACTGAGGTGCAGGTAACTTTGTTACCATAACAGATAGGAATAAGTGTGAACCTGCGTGAAATCTGTGTGAAAAGGAGCCCTCTCCGTACTGAAAGCTATGAGTGTACCAAAGAGCTGAAGTGGATGAAAATAGCAGCTTAAAATCATTGTTTCATTTGAAACATTAAAAAACCCCACTAATGATGTTTTATAGTTCTTGAAAAAATGACACTCCTTAGAGGTTGTCTTTTTTTTCAGATTGAACTGTTCTAGTCTCTGCCTCATTAGAACAAACTCTAATACAGGGAAATGAAGTCCTTCCACGGAAGAATGTAATGCTGGTCAAAACAAACAGTTTAATTTGCTTTTTATAAATACCTCTGAAAATGAGGTAAAAAAATGCTCCTGATAGAGAATCTACAACTTTGACTACGGACCATGTTGAAATCTTCTGCAGCATCTCCATATTGCCATTAAAAAAAGTAACACAAACTGGATGAGATTCCAAACAGGCGATTAGTTTGCCATTGAAGCATAACCAATGCCTCAACTAAAACAAGCAAACAAGCAGTCGAACATGTTAACATAATTTTCTATCATTTCTTTTTTATGTGGATTGGATGGAAAAAATCTGGGATGCAAGCCATGATGTAGATATTCAAAATTGATTAGCATTTTTGGACAGTGGCAGCAATTTTGTGGTGGTGTAATTTATTTTAAGCTAAAATTGATTAGTGTTTTTTTGAAAAATGTGCACCAAAATTGCTATGCAAATCAAGGTAAATGGAGCCATGAAATGATGGTAGAAACACAAACTAGAGTAAAATGTTAGCTCAGTCTAGTGAAGGCCAGTCAATATTGCAGTATATGTAAGATGACTGTGATTAGTTTTCCTTGGTTTTAGATTAGCAATTTATAATTCTTGAATGCTTCTCACAATATGTAAAACAGATAGTGTGTTTGTGGAAGAAAGGTTGTTTTGTTCACTATCATAGCATCAATCATGGATAAATTCACTTTAATTCTAATGTGCATGTAACATATATTTCCACAGAGATTCCATTGTAGCTTAACGTTAATGTCCACTTACTTTAATGTTTTGGTGACTTTAAGAATTGTCATTGCAAATGTTCAGTCAATCCCAGCTGACTGCTGTATAAGTGGATTGTATTTTTACAGCTCTTTGACTTTCTATTTCCAATACATAAAAACAATCCATACAGCAACTATGTTCTGGTGTTATCAAACACAAACAGAAAGTTAAGGACTGAGTCATACCAGGGCAATTCTCAAAAGAATGAGATCCTGCAAAGGTCAGCTTTTCTTGCTCATCAATTGTTGACATTTAAGCATTTATTTCAGACGTTGCTGATAATGTTTTCCGAGATAGTGGGGAAGAATTGCTGTGGTGGTATGCAATTATGAGCATAATGAAATGCAAAAATGCAAATAAGGTGATACGTGCCAGTCCTTTGGAGTGCCTTTTGTCAGAATTGCAGGCACCATGAGACTTTGATAGATACCATGTCAGTACTCATTGCTAGAGCTGTGATATCTTTTAAAGAAGCATCTCTAACATGTTATCACTGGATGCTAATTAGAAGTAACCTTTGAAGATGAAAACTCCAGAGGTCATATTCTGTAAACTCTAAAACCAGCATTGAACTAATTGTGTCAATATCATTTTGCTGCACAAGCCAGCATTACCTTTTTTTATGCTGCATCTATACATCAACACAGTAATGTCCAGTTCAGTGACACTTAGCATCCTTTCTGCCCCATGGATTTTTTTCATGTGGCTATATCCTGTTCATTGATCATGCAGATACATTCTTGCATATTTCTTAAAAAATGTAGACACTATCCAAGATCTTCATAACTCAGGATAGTATTAGATCAGAGGAAGAACAGTAGGACAGAGTGGATATGATAAGCTACAAATATACTGAGGTAGAAAATCAGAAGAAGAGCAAGTGCTGTAGTAGGGTAATGAAGCAGTAGGGGGAAAGTGCTTTGGTAGCATTAAGATGGGACGTGAACTATTTTTAAATTGTTTTTTATGAAATAGTTGCCTGCAGAAACTGGGACATGACTTTGCTGAACTAGAAGGTCCTAGGTTCCTAAAAAGTGCTGTATTTTCACCGTCATATACCATACCTGGTATACAGTTAACATGGAAAGAAAACAAATAGATTTCATACTTTAGACTAGAATGATACTGTCCCTGCAGCAAGCTGGTCTGATAATGCTGGTCTTGCAAAGCAGATGCTTTAAATTCAGCATTTGAATAATTCCATTAATTTTGGCATCCACAACTGCACTCATGGAATGACTCTCTACAAAGGGAGGCACTTAAAAAGTTCACTGCTGTTTTGAGGCCAGTATTTCAGCCCGTCAGAGAATCAGGCTCAAAAGTCTGTGTGATCATTGCACTTTACAGCATTGGGTGCAGATAATCTTTTTTTTCTTTGGTAGTTTAAGTGAGTGTGATCTGGAAATAATAATTAAACAGTTGTATCCATGAGTTCTACCTATCAGAGAAGCAGGACTCGGGCATGTGAAATCTTCAGATTTTGTCTGAATTCAGCCAGCTTGATTCACTGTTACAAATGCAGAACACATGCAAATGTCAGACCCAGAGCAGGACTGCAGGTAAATGTGAAATAAAAACAGAAAACAAAAGGAGGAAATATTTTAAAACAGTGGATGGGATTAATGAGTCCTTATACTGTTAGCTCTTGTAATTCCCCTAGAATCAGGGATGAATCAGTTCCTGAAATGATTTCTTCAAAAATTGTTTCTGTTGCCAAATGTTCCTGTGAAACTAAGAAGAAAATTCCAAAGGCAAACATAGTTGTTCAACAGCCACTGAAAAAGGGGGCACGTTGAGCTTAATTGCATGGAATAGCTACAGCTGTCAATACTTTATTCTCTTTTGCAGCATCTAATGTATGCAGATTTTAAGTTTTTGACATGGAACCCTTAAAAGAATTATAATAATTTCTCTGTTTGTGGGTGTTTTGCATACAATATATATCAGCTTTGATGTTATTTCACTAGGGAGCTAGTTGTCAATCCCTGTGCATAGTTTTTTCCGAAACTTTTAATGTGGTTTTCTTTTATGATGTTCTCTCAGATATAAAGCTACTGTACTTTGGCTACCAACTTAATCAATCCTCACTATAATTATACTCAGCATATTATCAACTTTGTATTGCACTCAAAATTACTTGCCCCTAGGGAATGATGCTAATAAGAATAAGAAATAGATCTCAGACAAAACTTCTGTCTCGCACGTTTCTTGCAGATTTAGTTTTTAGTGGGCTATCTTTGTCACTTTTGAAATAGAAGATGCTGCATTCTGAAAACTCCTTTCTTGCTCTGTCTTTCTTATTTGTCTGTGATAGGTTCTAGTCATCAACTAAGGCTCCCATGTGCTGTGATAATGAAAGTGATAATAATTTTTAGTCTTACTGGAAGATAGTTTTGCCTGTCAGAAAAGCTTGGCTGCAATATAAAATCTCTATTACACCAGGACTCACTAGATGAATTAAAGCGATGAGCATACACCTGCTACTTTAGTCCTTTTTTCTGCAGCATGTCAGTAAATTTAGCTTATAGAACTGGCAAACTAAAAAGATATGGGGTGAAATCTTTACTGAATTCAATGGCAAAAATCCATTCACTACCCATGTTTGCAAAGCTTTTTTACAGTTGCCTAAATGCAAGTTATGGAGTTCAACAGTTTTTACTGCCGTACCTTCCAGTATACCATTTCCCTATCAAATTATGACCACAATGTGCTAACCCATGCGATTAAGATTTGTCCTGTGTAAGGATCACTGCTCTGTGTTATGGTCTGGAGAGGGATACTATGAACCAGGGCATCCTTGTGCTGGATCTGTGTCTCATCACTGTTTATTTCTAAATATGCCAGTTCAGTTCTTCTGCTGGGTGTAGAGACACAAAGTCCAGCCTGTGCCTCATTCTGCCAGTTTTGTTTCTCATCCAGAAAAACATGAGCATCTGCCAGGACTGGGTTCAACAAGGAGTGACTCAGTTTTGGAACCTACTGCATTTATTTGTGGCTTAATGACACTGCAGCAAGTAAAATTAATGTTTAAGCTTAATTGAAGACCTAAGAACTAGATAGCTATTTCTGGTGGAGGCACATGCTCCTACCAAAACACAAAAAAACCCATGAGGGTGCATTGCTTGTTGTCTTTGGTCTAGTAGTCTGTCTGCACAGATTTCCTCACAGCGATAAGAAGGCTGCTGATGATTGTTTTCCAGTAAACCAGACTCCAGACTGATTTTAGATCTAATCCCCAGCTAACTGGACATTTTTATGTGACATGTAGTTGGAAGGAAAAGTCTGCACCAGTTGCAAATGGTTTGTCTTCTTCAGAAAGGGTGGGAACAGTGTGATTAATTTTCCTTGATTACCACTGAAGCTTGCAGGTGTTTTTCTCATGCTGCTGCTGCTACTAGGATATGACAGACATGAAATATAGAGGCAAAGTTGGTAGCCTACTCTTATCATGAAGTGGTTCATTTCCTATGCTGTGTTCCTTCCAGGTGTCACCGCAACACAAGGGGCAACGCCACTGGGGAGCTGTATTAAGACCCAGTACATCCTTTCTCAGTGAGAGCATAGGGACTGACCTCTCAGCCTGGGTGTCTTAAAAATTAGGTTCTTGGTCCATACAGGGGAGGAGAATCGCCTGCAATGTATATAGTAACCCATTTCTTGTGGAAGGAGGTGAATATACAATAAAGTGATATACTCACATTAGATGGCTGTTGTTTGCATGCCCCTCTCCTTTACTCTTAAATCTGTTTCTGAGAACAAGGGCATGTGGCTACTGTGGCATTCACCTGTGCTACACTGGCACTATGAAATTCAGTGCTCTAAATAAAAAGAAAACATGTCAAGCTTACATTGCTGACTCTGAGTCAGGTCAAGATAAATGTGGCTTAGCTTCCTCCCAGTTCAGCTATTATTTTTTAAAGATATGTTTATAATTCCCATCACCTGAAGAAGTTCAGATTTTCTTTTTAATTGAGAAAGAGCCTAGCGTCCTATGTACTCATATAAATACTTAAAATCCTTTAAAATCATGTTATTTCATGTAGTCAAAGTAACCCATGCAGAAGAGGGGCCACCTGACAGACTGCACTTCCCAGGATCGCACGTAGGTGGGAGCTGAGGGCACCACCTACTCCCAGGTATAAATGCTCACAGGTGGGTACCAGGGGAGGGTGTTGGGTTGCTGAGTTGGTTTGGAGCGTAGGCAGATGTGTGGCTCCAGTGCTTCTGTGTGAAGGTAACTTTCTGGCAATTATTACCTGTGGTTTTCCCAATGTCTAATTGCTTCCTTCATAATCTAATTTTCATTTAGTTAACACTTTTGCTATTATTACAGCCATAAAACCCTAAGCTTTTTAAGATACCCCTTTCCTTTGTGCTCGCTGCTCTACGTTTTGTTTTAAGGTTTGTGTAAGACAAAAGAAATGTCTTGCTGGCTCTCCTGGTGTTGGTGCTGGTTGTCATGGAGTTTTTAGCACCCGTGCACGCGGGTACCGGCAGTGACCTGTGTTCCTGGTGCTGGATATTTCTACCCCTTGGTCTAGGCAGTTGGTGAATGCTGTAATTACAGTAAGCTGTTGCATCCCAATAAATGTTGGGTTGTTAGCTAATTGGTCTCAGATGCCTCATGGAGGGAGAGACCCTTCTGTGCACAGTGATACCCAGGGGTGGTGGTGGTGGCAGTGGTGGCCCTAGGGGTGTGAGAGGAGAGTGCTAAGCATCAGCTCTGTGAAGACTTTGCCTCCTTACTGGTTCCCCTGCCTTATTGTTGGGAGGGAATGCAAACACATCCCAGTCCATCCAGCTCAGACGTGGCCTGTCTGACCCAACTAATGCTGCTTGCACTGCATGATTTCTACCTCTGGATTCTCCAGTGTAAGCAGCCAATTTATGGTTCCTTCTCCCACTGATGGGGGAAGCAGCTCTTTGTGCCCTTTATGCCCCACTCATAAAAGTCTGGACTTAATTTGGCCCATGTGAATTAGGCCTGTAAAAACAAAAGGCAGGTGATGTTTGCAACACCAGGCTGGCTGAATAAATCAGCTCTATTCTTTTTTTCTCTTTTTTTCCTTTTTTTTCCTAAATATGTTAATGTGATACAGTGAGCCTAAAATAAAATCCTCATTAATGAAGGAAAAATAAAGCGCCTCATGAACTGTATGCCACAGCCATGCATGTGACACTCCTCCACTTTATTAGCCTGCTGCCGTACCTCGCCAGTGATCCCAGCCTGCTGAGCTGGGCTGCCCATTTGTTCCCTGGGATGGGAGGGTAATTAGTTCTCCATGCTGGCTGTGTCCTGGGCCTCTCCTGAGCAGAAGCTGACAGCCATGTGTAGCATTGTGATGTGGAATACTGGTCATTAGGGACAGAGCTGAGATTACCTATCTTATTTCCTTTCTGACCTTAGGTCAGAACTGAAGCACGGTCCCCGAGGTGAAGGGCTTTTGCTTTGTACCTAACACTACCATGCTAACTAGCTCCCTCAGAGCTGGCACCTTAGGAGACAGCAAATTTAAAATAAACATCATAACTAACATGAGTAATGTGGATGAAATGGCCCTCTCCGAACAGAAACATGCTTTGTCATTTACGGTCAGTGTTACCAGGGAGGCGATGAGAGACTTCGGGGTGTGTGTTTTGACGTGTCTTGCATTAGTTGAAGGCTCAAGTCCATATTCCTCAGGCTGGTTTCATGGTGTAATTCCAAAGGGGAGGGGGAACAACGAACCCCAAGCATGCGCACAAGCCAGGGACTGCTTAATTTCTGATGTAAAAAGACTGCAGCTGGGACTGAGACTTCCCCACTGCAGGAATCCCAGAGTGTTACCGAGTTAGATGGGATTCTGAGTGTAGGAAAAAGATGCTGCGGGGTAGGATTCCTGTGCCATGGCTACAATCATCGGCAGTCAAGACCACTGACTCCTACCTGAAGAGGTCTTCCTATGCTGTGCAGTGGCGGATTGGGAGGCTGTATAGGGAGCGAGGCAACAGATGGAGCAAGGAGATGGCATCAGGGACCTGACAGGGAGAGGAAGGAAAAGAAAAAGGACAGTAAATCAGATTTCTGGAAGTGGTGGCCCAGGGTAGTGCTAAGCCTGGACTGAACTGAGGTGGCTCCGCTATTATAGCTCTCTCTTGGCTCCCCTTAGAACTTGTGGGACCCAAGGAAGTCCCAACTATACCATTGCAAGTCATCTACATTATCAATTAGATCTTTCTAATAATCTAATATTTCAGAATTAAAGAATAACATGTAAAGGAATCCTCTTTTTTCCCTTTTTTGTTTTACTCATTCCATTACTGAATCTACACAAGTGCTATATTTTGAGCATGGCAGAAACATGTGCATAAACAAACACAAGCACATAAATTATAAGATCACCTCTTAAAACTCCTAGAGCTATAATTAAAGACATGCTTGTTTTATTGAAATTTACGTTCAGCGAATCTTTGAATAATACAAGATTTTTATCTCTGTATCTATATAATTTGTGTAATACAATGTACTTGATTAGCCAACATTAGTTTAAATTCTTCGTGGTATTCGCAGATTTCGTAGCAGTGACTATTTTGTCACAATTCAGTATGTTATTTTACAGCTGGCTTCTACCACTGCTGGTAGGTAACTATGTGATATATAACTTGCAAGCAGTCCTGCTGTTTGTTACTGGCAATTAATTTCTCTGGTGCCTTTCTTCCATTCAGGCCAGGCCTTTATGTTCTAAATCCAGCTATTCTAATACTCCCCACTTCTGCTGTGTAGAAAAGACTCAGACTGACAGATTATCGCAGGGCAGTTAAGCATGTAATTGCTCAAATGAGTTAAAATCCCTTCAAATATCTGTCTTTGTACCTCATCACACCACTTCATGGACTCAAATATTTGACAATTGATGAAGATAAACTAAAAGGATCTTCATTAGCTACCAACCACCGTGACAAGCTTCTTTCAGCTAAAGGCTGGTGAAGTTTGGGACTTATTATCTACTTAAAAACTGCAGGAAAGCAGAAAAATACTTCAGTGTACTTTAGACTAGAGAAAACTAAAAGCTTACATGGTAGCTGGGGTCAAACAAAACTGTGGTTTGCTAATCTAGAGCTGTACTTGTTACAAATGTGCAGTAAAATACCCGTGGAATCTTACAGGATAAATACATAAAGGAAATATTTCAAGCTTCTGATAGCAGCAGTCATCACAACCTCCCAGCTAATGGTAAATACAGTGATCTTATTCATTACAGTGTAAGTGTGCAGCAAAAATCCATTTGTCAAGTGGTGCCCCTTTTTTATTGTATTGCAGTTTCACCAGTGGGAATAAAAACTTTGACTTTTAGTACAGCCACCTAGATTTCAGGTGCTGTTTTTGAGGATGCTTGAACATCATTGCACCCAGTAGAAAACTTGGGGCAGAGTGGGCTGGGCAGACTGTGTGCTCTTGTGCATGTGTCTGATGATGCCTTGAGTCATCTTACATTTTGAACACCCGAGTTTTATGATGACAATTTTAAAATCGGCTGATCATCATGTTGAAGACTATTGCGGAGCAGTACCAGAATTATTGGGTGAAATCATAGCTACATTGAGTAAGAGAGGGCTAGGGTGTCACTGATCCAGGGAAAATGTTGTATGAATGTGTTTGTATGTGTGTACCTGCACACGTACGTGGCATACGCATGCTTTATTTTCACTGTTCTGCAGAACAAAGAATGGGTTATGTAAATGTGAAAAGAGATTTATACCACCTGTAGAAAGATAGGTGCTTGAACTAACATAAGGTGAAGTGGCATGAACAGATAATACTGTATTTAGTGTAAAATCTGCTGAGATGAAGCTGCACTTCAGGTTTTTGTGAACACTGTAATAGGCAGGTGGGATTTGTACTAGTTCAGTACTTTGCATCACAGAAGTAGCAATGTTTTCAACTCGCTCAGCAATGTTCTGCCACAGCTGCATAAAGGCACAAAGCAGTTCAGTATGAGAGAATGTGTGTGTGTAGTAGATGTTTTAGGAGGCTGTGTGTTGTATAGAATTAGAGCCATACAGGAAAGCACAAAGTCAAGGTATCTTGATGTAAATCAGAAACAATAAGGACGTTTTCTTGAGGGTCTTGGAAAATATTACACTCGTGTATTCCCTATCGTGGTTGCCATGAGCTTTTAAACCACAAAAAGTATTTTCTGGTACAGTTACGGATGTTTATCCTCAAAATACTATTTCAATGCAAGTAAATCTGAATTGTGCAGTCTCACAGATTATGCACGGGCTGCAAATAATAGTGGCATCTACTTGTAGCCGGAACCAGGTGGAAGAATCTTTCTAAAACATTTCCTCATTTTTCTTGAAAATCAGTAGTGTGGAGTGGGCTGTGTCCCTGCACGGCATGGATTGCCCACTCCCATGCTGCACCCTGCAGCCCCTGGGACCAAACCCCTGCTGTTTGTACCCAGTGCCACTGCTGAACCCCATTAGACTGGGATTTGTCCCATTTTGTCCCATTGTAGGCTGTGACAGTGGGGATGTGTTAATGTGTTACCCCACCCTGAGGGGGCGGGGGGGCAAAAAATTATCTTTATTACAGTTGCACTTATCTAGGTATGAGCTTTTTTTATGTTTTAATCCTTTCTATCACGTTTATTTGGAATATAGTATGTTATATATTATGTATAATGCTATAATGTAGAGAAGGTTCTTCTAATCTATATTTGATGTTTAAAATGGTTTCTGTGGCAATGAGCATTGGGACAGGACACCTTCAGTGCACCTCTAGTGCTCTTAAAATGAGGTAGCTCTGACAGATTTTTCTGCTACTACTAACTCATGGCCAAAGAATCTGAATCTCTTATCTGTAGTAAACCATTGGACTTGTTGCATTTTTATCTACCATCTGAAAAGAAAATACAGTACTTCACATTTTAAATGAGTTTCAAAAAGTGTAATGCCTGAAAGGGTTGGGGTTTTTTTGCCTTTTGAAGTGTTGGACATTGTTTCATGATCTTGTTCACCACATGTTTTAAAAATCAAACAAACCCAAACCAACTTTTTAAATTTTTTTTTTCCTAGATCCTGCCACATGTTAATGATCTGAATGACCAGCATAGAACTCTCCACTCATATGATTTCCTTGCACTGAGATAGAGCTTGAAGTGTTCTGTAAAGGAAGAATTGTGCTTTATTCCCTCTGCTCATAGTAAGTTGAACTTTAAGCTTTCTATTGAAGTTAATCACACTTTCTCTCATGAGTAAAAATGTTTTTAACATGAAACAATACTCCGTCGAGGTTTGACAAACTATATTTTAATTGTAATTGATTTATACCAAAAGATAAAATGAGTTAATTAGGGCATGCTATCAGAATTAGCGGCAAGGGAAATACTCTATGCAGCTGGCAGGTAGGGGGTAGGAGATGAGAGATTTTTAAAGGGAATAGGACACTGACATTTTTAACCTCCTAGTGCTGAACTGAGTAATGAAAATATTCTACCTCTGGCTTTTGCACAGATTGAGTCTGTGGCTTTTCTGTAGTATGGAGGCTGAATGCAGTCCAAAGAGATTTAATTGGATCTGTCTTACTGGTACTCCTTCGTATGGTGTGGATAGTATTTTTTTGTTTGATCAACAACGTAACAAATGTTTCTTTGGTCTCAGAGTTTCTGGGTGGTCTAAAGCTAGGTTCTGGGTCTGTAGGGCTGCCAGGCTGAGCGGGTACTCTCCAATATGAGTAAGGTTTAGAAAAAACAGTGCCTTAGTTATTGGTAATGTTTCTGGTCATATTGACAAGTTCTATTTCAAGCTGTTGTAAGCAGGTGTCACTTTATGCCGTTTGGCAGTGGTGTGCAGCGTGTGTCATCATTATGGCTGTAATTTGGTCATGGAAAGCTTAGCAAAAAATCCAGTTATCATGGTGGAAGCATTACAAGGGGTTATCTCGTTGTCATCAAAAATGTCTTGTGCGTGCTTGTCATTGTGGAGACATAAGTCATGGAATGGGCTAAAAATTAGATGTGTGTTTGGCTTATATACGCTCTTCAGGGAGATGTGCTGTGCAGGTAGGGCTGTGTCAGCAGTCTAAGGCAAACCTTTTTTCCAGTGTGAGCATAACAATATTGCTGTTGTGTGAAGTGACATATAAGTGTGTTGTACGAAAAAAATGCTTGCTTTTATCTGGAAAAAAACACTTTTGTTTGTTTTACGTGGAATTATTTTCAAGGTGGGTTGAGGTTTAATAATTACAGCTGTTCTCCTGGTGTCAGACCATTCAAAACACAAGAAGTCATACGATATTTAAAGCAAATTTTAATTCTACCCCATGCAGATTTGAGCTGGGAAAAACTGCAAATTAGAATGTTGGTTCCTATGTGAGATTATTTCTTCTATGAGATCTGCGCAGGACATGTTGCACTTCTGAGATCCATGTATGCAGATCGCAAGTAACAGTCACCAAGGAAGCACTATTTCCCTCACAGATCTCTTGCAGATAATTTATATGCTTTTTTGCAGATATAATTGCATATTCTGGTTGTAATATTGCAAGGCCAAAATTTGATGTAAAAGAGCTAGGGAAGTTATGTATCACTTGGGGGATGATGAGATGGTCTAATTTACTCTCCTTATGGGACTCTGTCAGAAATGCATCCATGCCAAAGTGACAGGTTTGTCATTTTATCCTTACGTGATTCAGGTAATTCAGGTCCTGCTATTGTAATATCTGAGACAAAGTAATTATTTATGAAAGTCAGTATCAGTGTAGATTTTAAAATGTTGTGGAAGTATTTCCATATGTGAAGAAATTACTGCTCTTAAAGGCTTAAAATCTACCAATGTTAATTTTGCAAATCAGTCTGGGCCGTCTGCATATCTGTTTGTTGGTTTTAGTTGCCTTGAGACCCTGTAGCACTAGGAGAACTAGTTAATTTGGTAAATTTTTAGGAGTAATCTCTTCTTAAAATTAAAGACTGTCTAATTGCAAAAAAAACCCCCAAACCAATTAGAAAATACACAGGACAACAATAGCGAAGGGGTTTTGGCAAAACTTGGTGCAGCCACCTGCATTTCACCTTTGCCCTTCTTGTTCTTTTGTGGAGTCCTTTCCCCTGTTACTGTTCTCCTATGTGACAGGTGAGGTTGGATATGAGACAGTCAATAAAGTTTCTCATGTATATTTCAAAGAACAGCAGTCAATTAACCTTGAGAGAGTTGGACGTTCTCTTTTCTATAACAGTAGGCCAATATGCTAAATGCAATCAGGCCATGGGTATGTATGGAAAGAGCTTGTGTCAATCACATGCAAGTAAGTCATACTAAGGTCCTCTTCCCACTTTAAAAAACACCTTTAAAAATGTAATATCTTTACCAAGAAATGCTCCAATTTGTAGCAGAACTTCCTCCAGTGTGACAGGGCATTATTATTACTGTTTCAATAGCATCATATTAAACTCATCTTTCATGAACATGAAGAAAGACAGGGTTATTGATCCAAGTGTGTCTAAACTAAACTTGGTCAAAGATGCAAGAAGACAAATTGTCAGTGAGATGAGGAGGTGGGCTAGATAATCATCCCAAACAAAGCTCGCTAATATTTCTAGTGATATGGGCAAAGTTTGGGTTCTTGAGGTTTTTTACAGGATGCAGGTCAAAGAGCTTTGCAATTTAAAGTCAGGTAAAACCACTGATACCTCTAAGGTAGGGAATGGCTTTGGGAGAGGTATCACTGACCCTGAACTTCCCCCTTGCCATTTGGAAATCTTTTAGTCAATTTACACATACTGTAACCAACTCAGAATTGTACTTATTTTTTGTTTTTTATAATTGCAGCATTCAGATTTTAATAAAGCTGTAGGTATAAAAGCAACAAATTATGCCTTTATGACCTAACTTTTCCTTAAATCCAAGATGCAGAGAATATCAGTAGGGTATCTTGGTTTTAGGAAATATAATTCTCAGGTAAGGAGACTTGTGTGTGTGTGTATGTATGTGAAAGGCATTTTATATGCAGAAAGGATCACACGAAAGTAGCAGAATGGAAATTACTTTTTCATATCTGTTAGAAAGAAACCCCTGTAGACGTTGATATCCTTGCAAGGACTCATCTTCACCTTATATAAGGACTGTACCCATCTAGTTATTTTAAATTGGCTGCAAAATACAATTATACATAAAGAAACACAGTAAAGAGGTCTATCAAATGCAGTAGACCAGTAAGTACTGTTTTCAATTAAACACTAATCTAAAGGATATTATTTCACTGTCCAAGACCTCTCCAGTGTTGTTTTTTTTTTTTTAAACCAACTTGTTTTAATTACAGAATTTCATTTGCTGGCTCTGAAAGTTTGTCCTTTTAATGAAGGATATTTTAAAATTACTCACTGTAGTTATTTGCAGAAGGCCTCATCCTGAATTTCATTAAGCACACAAAAATCCCTTTGAAGTGTTCTTTTTCAGTGAAAACATTATCAGGCCCAGAGTCGGTATGTTACTGAAAAAGTGTGTGGGTCAAAGCCTCATACTGGGCAAATCAGTACATCTCTGTTGATTTAAATGAAGTTATGTTAATTTACTTCAAATGGGACTCTGAACAACTATTTTAATGCCTAAAGATGTAGTAAAAGACTGTTAAATATTTTAAAAGCATATAAACATGTATTTCTTAGTGCCTGAATTTTGGTTCAAATAAGATATTCACAAAATACTGAAAAGGCTTCTGCTGTTCCTGGAACTGCTTGCCTCATAGCATATCTATATTGCTGCAGTACTAATTATACTGTATTTTTTTTAGAGCTGATTAAACAGTTATCCAATAATGAGAATCAACTGTAAACTACCACAGGAAAAAAACCAGGTAATTAGAACTCTGTTCTCACCTCAGCTCAACAACATGAGCAAACACCCCTTTTCTGCAGGTCACTTTGGGATAGCGCTAAACAACATGCTGTTATTTGCGTGTACTGTTTGCGTGATGTTGATGTTGAGCTGCCTGGATTTGCCGTACAAAGCAGCAGTGGTTAATTTTCAGGAGGAACGTGCACAGATGTATAGGATGGGAACAAAGGACGATATGTGTTTTAGAAAGTTTCGTATTGTTCCGAATCTTAAATTCACGTGATTGGCATTTATATGGCAGGTAATCCATACACACACGGGCTTTGTCAATCCTAAAGAGTAATCAATAATCACTGAATTCAGTGGTAATAGATAGCCTCTTGGGTCTCCGCAGTGGCGGAAGTTAATACTGACTCCCTAAAAAAAGACAAGAATTCCTGACTTGTACCTCAGAGATAATTTTAAATTCTTTTTTCCCCCCCGGATTGTTCAGGAATGAGGGCTGTCCAAATGATCAGTTGTAGCAAGAATAAATTACTTGTTTATGATCACTGTAAGAGTCTTAGCTGTTCATGTGCCCACACATGAGCATTTTTAGACAAAGACCCAACTCTCCAGACCCACCGAGATTCACCAACCCTGTTCATTAGAAATTCATTATGGGGGAAGGTAGAGCAAACCATTGCTCATGCATATAAATAAAATGACTTGCTTAATTTCTAAAATGGAGGCATGTTTGTCCTTGAAACAGTTACCTCTTCTTGTTTTTGTTCAAGAAACATTGTCCTAAGGAGTACTGGGTTTTCCAAACACCTCTGAAATAGGTGTCCTAATTCCATTAGAGGTCAATAGGCTTTGTGTGCCTAAACCCCTTGGAGTCCTCTGAAAATCCCACTTGTAGGACAGGGCATCATTGCTTTAAACAGTTCAAGGCCACTTTATTCATTTGTTAGAAGGACCCTCCAGATTTCTTTGATCTCTTCCTGAGAAGAAGTTGCCAGCGTTTTTGAAGGTATAACTGCTTGTTTAGGAGGCAGAAAGCTGCCCCACAAAGTGTGGGTTAACCATCACAGCACGTAACTGTTGTGAAGTGGCTGTGTCTAAACCTATAGTTGATAGTTGGAGTCCAGGTAGCGCCTTTACCATAATCCAATAATGTCCAGCCATTTTGGTTTTGTAATGATTTCTGTCTCTGCTTGTTTCATCATCCCGGACTATGACCTCAGGAACACTACTGCTCCACATAAAAGATTACTAGGGTAAAATTAAAACATGTAAGAAACTTGTTAAATGTTGTCAGGGTTTATAATTTAAAACTGCTATGTTATTAGATATTGGAACAGCACAAAAGGTAACTCGTGCAAAGGTTTTAACCTCTGGCCCCTTCTATACCAATTAAAGTATAATGTATAATGAAATTTTAATCTCATATAATTAAACACAGTATTAATTTTGTAAAACTAGAAAGGCTTCTTAACCTGTATTAATCTTCCTTTTTGAAGAAAATAAGTGTGTTTCTTGCAAGTTGCATTGTTTCTTTTTAATTAAAGGAAATAATTAATTTCTTTGTTTATACAAGTTCATAAAATATGTTTCTCTACGTCCTTTCTCTTAGGTTAAATATCAAATGCAAGTTGTTTGGTTTTTTTTTTTTTTCTTATTAAAAAAAGCATTGAGTATCATAGTTTCCTCAGGGTAAGATAATAGACTACACAGATTTAATTAATCAAGAATATATTTATACTGTAAAATGTCTAATATGTCATTAAATCCTTTCCTCCTTCTATGCCACACAGTATCTCTGCTTGGAAGGTATTAAGGTCTTAATGAGACAACATCATTCATTAATCTTTTAAAATAAAAGTCTTGTAGCTTATATATGTGTATGTACACACATATTTCTTGTAAACATTCTAATTTTGTAAGACTTCAGTGGCAAGATTTCCAATGACCAATATCAGAATACGCCCTTACAGGATGGAAAGAGTATTGTAACACAAGACTGCTAGTAAAATGTCTGAGAAGGGTATAAGGAAATGTCTGTAGTCTGATAACTGCTTTCTTTAAAAGTTAAAAAGAATGTGCAGCTGGCAAAGAGTCCAAGGATTCTGAGGAAGATGCACGTGACACCTAATACTCAAAATGCATTAAAAGCTCTAGCATAAGCACTTGGGGTATAATGGATAATTTGGGCTCATTACTGATGACATCCTGGTGTGTCATCTCTGTGGCCTTGGTAGCATAAGCCTTAAAGCACATGAAGCGCAACTCTCTTTGGCACGGGCGAGCGTTAGGCGCCTGAGGGTGACAGCGCAGATTTGGTAAAACAGAATGTGGCTGGAGGGACTTCAGAGTTTCTTAACACGCCTACGGTAAACTAATGCCCCAGCTTTCTTTTGTCCAGTACCTCCATGTGCTTATGTGAAAATAAAGAAAATGGTGGCGTATTTGTATCTGTTGCATTTCATCCCCCCTTTGCACGCCCTTTTCCCAAGATGGATGACTGTGTTAATGGCACAGCAATGAGATACGCAGTCACAGATATTTCTTCAAGACTAGACCAGCTTTCATCTGATGGTAACTTACATAAACACTACTATACCTTTTCTCTAAATTGCCTCCAGAATCTTTTGAAATATTACGTCTTCCCCACCCCCGCTCCCGCCACTGAAAATCTGTGGGCAGTATGAAGAGACTTTTTTTAACAACATGTTAAGGCTGTTCCTAGAAATATTGCCCAAGTTTCAGAATAGGCGTCATGCTTCATGAGCAGCGTGACATTTTGGTAACGTTCTTGCCTTTCTATTTAAAACAAAAGATGGCATAAAGCATCAGAAAACTTAGGTTACCAAAAGAAGAGAATCTTTGGCTTTTATAGATACATTCACTAGACTGTCAAATGATGATGGATAGCAGGCAACTAAGATAAATTAGCATCCTGTCAGCCCTGAATAGCAGGGCAAATGAGCTTTCATCCAGGTCCGTATCACTTTCCTGCGTGTGTATGGTACAACTGGGTAATCCGTTCGGAGATCCCAAGGCATTTCTTTCATGTGCCCAAATTATAGCATTCTATGGTGATTTCAGGTGCAGACAATGGTTACTAAATCTTATCACAAGAGTTTGCTGATAGTACTAAAAGTCCTAATTCTTGATGGAACTGATGTGTAGAGATTTGTGGTGAGGTTCATTTTACAGAAATGGGGTTATTATGGAATGCTAGAAGGACAAGATGGCAAAATAGCCATGTTCGCAAGTTATGAAGGGACCATGAAGCTGTTTATGAATGGATGTACCTTCAATATACAGAAAATGGAGGATTAGAACTAATGCATTTTTCAGGTGAAAAGGCAAAGTGCTCATGCTTTCTGTATACATGTTCAGTTGAAATATTAGTATTTTTTGAAGGTTTTTGGCAGAATATTATTTTGTCTGTTCTAAATTCAGTGGCATAGAAAAGCAATTGAAGGATTGTCTTTATTTGACCAGTAGTCTGCTGTAGGAAGACAGCTGAAGGAAACAGAGGGATAAATTTGGCATTGGCCCTTCTGTGTGCGAAGTGAATACTCTCTCCAGCCATCTGCCAACCTATGTACCTACTCATACTACCATGGGAGTCAGTAAAATAATAATTAGGCACAGGCAGAACGAAATATGTAGTCTTCTGTAGATAGTGCAAAGCTCCACACTCTGCTGTCAGCATGTTGCCTCGTATGGCCTTACCCCACTCAGAATGTGTTGTTTCCTCTGAGAGGTTCTTAGATGGCAGAATATCTGCATGTAATTAAGAAACAAAAAATAGGGTTTACAAAAAAGTCTCACATTCATGAGACTCTCAAACCTAGCATAAGCTTATTTAAAGTGAGCAGAGGCATTAGAAGACATGGAAGTTAAAATAATAGAGAACAAAATAGGACAATGGAAGGAGGGGGGAATTCAATAATATTAAAATAAAAACACTCTGCACTGGGCAAGTTTTCCCCAGATTACCTGCCTTTAATATTAAATTACTGTTTTCTGGCAGGATCATTTGCAAAACTCTGATTTTGTTTCTTCTTCTGTTCATAGTCTGATAATTGAGGCTGAATTCCCTTGTCTTTAATATGCCATATATTCTCCACCTGGCAAAGGACTCAGACAGATACAGATAAATACCCTGTAGACATACAGACAGAGAAACTGCTGTAATTGCTTTCATAATGACTCTCAGACATCAAAAGAAGGCAAATAATGGTATTTAACACTGTTTCCATTCTTTAGCTGAAATCTAATTTTATAGCGTTATTGTCAGGCAGTACAGTGAATGTACAAGTGCAACTGTCATAGTCTACTCATATTAATTAGCTGCCCACAAGAGGTCCAGGATAGTAATGGCAAAGTTCTCCTCATTTCAGATGGTCTGATATTCAGACAGAACCATAAGTACAATAGCTTGATTAACATAGTTGCTTAGATCAGGTTTTCCCTAGGAGTATGTCAATTGGCATTTTGAAGAATCAATTAATTAGCACTCCAAATAATCCATTCTTGGGTTAATGAAAGTATTTTGTACAGCTGCAAAAACTTACATGAAATAAAATCCAAGCCTTTCCGAAGTGCTCAGGTGGAAGATGTAATTTGGAGAATGCTGTGTATTTCATGAACAATTTCATAATAATAAGTTATTAAAAGAAATTCAGTTGACCAGAGCTTATCCAACAGTTGAACTTGTTTTGATTTGTTTGTTTATTTCCAGAGGACAAGGGTATTCCGGGGCATATAACAGTGGAATAGAAATTAAACTTTACTATGCAATAATATGATTAAAATACAAGGTTAATTAGGGTAACCAAATATCAACGTTTTGCCTAATATTACTTGCCACTTATGGAAGTTTGATCTTCAAGATAATCTTAGTTGATTTAGATTCTGCAGAGCTTTACTCCTATAAACAGTCAGTCTAAACCCATGTGATTACTTTCACTGAGGTCACCGAATTTTTGTTGGTAGCCCAGAAGGCTTTGGAATTAATGGAAGTGCTTACCCAAGCAAAATCCTTCATGTAAGGGAACTTTCAGAAATAGGCTTCTACTTTCAACTCCCCTGGCATTGAGATTTGAATCCTGTACAGATGGAAATTGCAAATCGGAGGGAAGACTTTTTTTTTTTAAATTGCATCTGTAAAAACAGCATTTCTTGGTACATACTTGACCTTCATTGCAAGATATTGTTATGTTTTAAACTCTTACATGTTATAGATAATTTTCAGTATTTTCTGTCACATACTTTGGGGTTTTTTTCAAGGTAATTTGTCACTTTTTGGTCTTGAAGTTCTTATTAATGACATGCCAAGGTAGAGCGCTTACGTGAAAATGCAAGCCCGTTTTCTAGCAGGCTGGCTATATGTAAATCCAGACTCAACTCACCCCAGGCATCATGTTTCTGAAAATCAAGCTATACTGACACACCAAAAAGTGTAGTAATTTTAGTAAGCCATTAAATATCGTTCCATAAAATACTAGAACATGCCTACCCCATTTATGCTAATACTAGGAATGGTCTTATTTTCCTCATTGTCCTTAGTTCTTGAACTCTAGCTAGGCCTTTTTAGACAACTCTTTGACTTGTTTACCTTTCCATCTTCCTGCCTTGCCCTTCAGTCCAGTGGGAATCAACAGAGAAACTTCATCTTGTAGAGAAAAGCAGGTTTCTCACCTATGCAAGAGCCAAAGTAGTGAGACAAATAAGATGCTCCTGTATTTGAGGATAATGTTGTTAGGCTCAATTTCAGTCCATTTCTCTTTCAAGAATACTATTGTTTCTCCTTTTAGTTGAATAATGAATGACTTCACAGAAACAACTGGAGCTGTGCTGATGTGAAAAGGGGGCATATGATCAGAATAAGTCCCTCCTTACAGCTGAAAGCATAAATGGAGTTTCAGAATAGGCATAGTCAAACTCTTTACTCTGAATGCCTGAGTCTGCTAGCTTTGCTGTTTAAGAGAATTTCATTTACACTCTCTTGGGTAAGATTAGGAAGTAAATAAAATACCCCCAAAACTTGTCATCATGCAACTTCCATAGTTATGAATAAAAACCTCAAGTCTCAAAGATTAGCTTTTCCAGATGATTTGGAGTAAGTAGTTCTATAAAATCATGGAACTGGTGTTCTAGCTCTTCTATGCCATACTACGTTTGCTGCATTCATTTAGGAGTTGGTACAGAACATAGTCTTGAACAAGGTGCATTGGTGCTTGTGGTGGGAATGCTATGACAAAGCCTATGATCTGAAGGGTTTGCTGTTTGATAGCTCTTGTAGCCACCAGAATTGTGTGAATTTCATCCAAAATCAATGATTGCTGCATGGAAAAAAAAGGTAGAGATGAAATTCCAATGGATTCATTCCTCCTTTGCCAATGAAGTATACTCTATCATATCTTCTGGTCTTAACAGATTTTCAGCTCAAAGAGCTGCTCCAAACTCTGGGTAGGCTTTACTGTTTGCTAAACGGCGTTTTATGATAAATTGTTCTGTTAATCTAGCTCATTTAAGCACATTGAGTGAGAATGATATAACATGATGATGCGAAATGACCAAAACCTGAAATACCACTAGATAAAGCTCCATATATATATATATATATATTAAAAAAATTGAAAACTTGCAATGCTGCAGTGATCTGAAACGGGTAGAGAGGGTAGCATTGTGGAAAAAAGTGGTAGACTGGGACTCAGTTGAGCTGGATTAATTTCTGCTCTGCAAGAGATCTTCTGCATGCGTAACTATGCCTCAGCTTCCCATCTTTAACACGAAAGTAAATCTTTTTGGTGTTTCTGCCTGTTTAAAGCCTGATATTTCCTACAAGGACAATTTCCGATGAAAATATGTAGAGGACCCAGTATATGCTAATCTGGTGATTTAGATGCGTGTGTGTAATAAAACCCAGAGTTTTTTGAGGTTCAGTTAATTTTACCAAGGGAAAGATCACTGGTATCCTGTAAATAATTTAGCTGTGTGCTAAATAAAATGAAATATAATGCAATATTATTTATACATTCACTTCCTTTTCCACGGATGGATTTTGGGACCTAAGCAATGCTGTACAAGTAATTGAAACTAGAATTATAAACAGTAAAATAAGAGTATTTTCAACGTGTATTTCCCGTGTTGGAAATGCAGCCTGTTTTCCAGTTTTCTAGGAAGGCTGTTAAGTTACTGATGTTCTAAATCTTCCTTTTACTATAGCCAGTGCTTAGGAAACTGGTTAAGGTCTATTTATTCCGCATTTGTAGGTCCCTTTTGTTTTAAATGCCTAACTCTAAAGTTAGTTGTCAAAGCTTATTATGGACTTATGCCAGAAGTGAGATCTTCCTTATTTTGCTAATCAGCTTCCTCCATATCTGCATGCTCATTTTCTGATATCTGATGAGGCGACAAGGTCATTGGACGTACAAGTACTTATTTAAAAACCGACATGAGAGCGAGATAGAGGTTAGTTGGGTCTATCAGAGCTGTCAATCAATTAATGAAAATTATTGAGCAAGGACACCGTGGGGGAAGCGAACAGAAGGAATGAAAATGACCATGGAGATGCAACATAGGGAAAATGACAGAACTGACTAAATGTGCTCACGTGAGTACTAAAACCAGACATGCTCACATAGCAAATGAAAGACAGCACCGGGAGACGCTAGGGCCAGAATATATGCCATTATATGGACCGAAAGACTGACAGATTACTTCAGCCTTTTGTCCAAAAGCACATTGAATGCTGCATTTGCTAAGTAAAGAATAAAGTTGAGCAGTCCCCAATGCATTCTGAATGGCTTTTGTTAAGGTTCTACAGACTTATTGCAAATTTGTAGCATGTGAAAAATGAAATGTCTAGGGCTAGGCTAGAGTTTGCTGTTATGGTCTGGAATTTAAAATTAGTCGAGGGGGTATAGAACAGATTCCTACCTGTAAATAAACTGCAGATATAAATAGCAAAATAGGGCAGCACTGACAGAGCCTCACAAAAGCTCACTTAAAAGCTGCACTATCACTACAGTACACGGTGTACTGGCACAAGACAAGAGTATACTGTTTATCAGTACAAAAAAGAAATAATTTATAACTTGATCCTTGGGGGGAAAATGGAGAAATAAAAAATAGACAAAAAAAGAAACAAGAGAGGAGAAAAATTGCCAATATGTTTGTGTGAATGAAAGATAGTGAGGGGAAAAATGAAAAGAGAGTGAAGTCAGAAGCAGGGAGATACTGACACCAAATCTCTGCAAAGCGTTCAAAATTCTCCAGCTGCCACGCTTTTAATTTGCTACCATTGTAATTAAAATGCAAATTAAATTTATAATTAGCATCAGCGCTTTCTAAAGAAACCTCCTTGTGTGCAGCACAAACATATGGGACGATGGTATAGTGTAAAGTTTGTAAAAACAGAAGGAGACACACAAATGGAAGGACAGAAATGTTGCTACCAAATAAGTTGCTGAGTGGGAGGGGGTAGGGGAGAAAATGGGGAGACAGTGGATTTTAAGGGATGGAATTGGGTAAGTGTCCCAGTGTAACAAAGAGATTGCTGAATATGAAAGATCTGTCCGGGAGTTACTTTTTGTTGAATCAGGTGTCAGAGGTCATGCTGCATGTCATTGGTGTTGTATAGAGCATGCCAAAAAGGCATAAAGGGTCACAGCTTCTAATCAAAAAGTCTATGACCAAAAATGAACCGCTGCTTGCTTCCAGATAATTAATTTAGAAATTGATGGGAAACAAAGTACTAAAATCACATCATGATTTGAGCACATATACCGTTTTAAAGCTTGCCACTTCCGATGTGTGAATTAAACCAGAAAAGCTAGAGTCAATGACATGGAACATGCAGAATATTTGTGCCGTAATTTCTCTATGTATATCTGGTGAAATTTCATTGTAGGACCTCTTATTTTTGTAAAATTTTATAAATTTTACTTTACAGATGGTGTAGAATAAAAGTTGGAAACAATTAGAAAATATTCAAGCACCTGGATGTTGAAATGAATCGCTCTGCTTAAATGTGCACCAGCATTTACATAACTGAGTTTTAGTGGGGAAAACCAGTTGTGTTCATTTATATTTGTGATTGTCCCTTTAAGGTTCGGGTATAAACCTTGCACCACGAATACCTTTGCAACAGCCAGTCAAAGAGAAAAACAGTGTCACGTGATATACCAGACATCACCACTGAGACACTGTCCCAAATTAAAATGTTAATTAGAACAAACTGTGGCATACACACTCCATTTTTTTGTGACTGTTATTGTTGTTTCATTTGTGGAAAGCTTGTGGCTATTTCATGAGTAGCAAATGCAGCTGCATTAATCTGATAAATGATTTGTTGCAAATTTTTTTCCTTCATCTGTGCTGAGAATGCAGTTGGGTGCTAGTGCTTTTCTGTTGCTACTTTCACTGTATGTTAAGCAGCTAATGTGGTATTAAAGGTTTGATAAAACTACTAAGGACAAAATTGGCTTCATTATAATAGCGTTTGGTTGTAGGGGTGTCTTTAAGTTCTCAGGGGAAGGGAGGCGAGTAAAACAAGTGTGATCTCAAAAGCAGTAATTTATTTATTTTCCCCCACTAAGGATCCTTGCAAAAGCTTGAGTGCTTTTAATATTCTGGGAACTCTGCTTTATTTATTAGCCAGGCTCTCCATCAGATATTTTAAAAGATTTGAGTGCAACGGGAATGAATACTTCATAGCTGTGTGTTAAACTGGTGTAAAGCAGCATGGTAAGAATATTTTAAGTCATAAAGTCAATTAAAAATGATGTCTATAATATTGTCATTGTGATAGTACAAAAATTCATTTTGCATATGCTGTCCTGGGCATGCAGACAAATTGTGACAAACACTTTCACTAGAATGTGTTTAGTTAATTTTTTTGGGGGTGAGAAGGAAGTGCAGTGCTCTGTTCCAGTGTCCCAGCCGGAGCGTGCGGGTGGTGGTCTGTTAGCATTAGTGCGCTCAATTCCGCTACATGTGGCTTCTTAATCTTTATTAAGAGTCTAACATGTTATCCCACTTATTTTAATCAATATTTAAAAGCATATCTAAAAATAACGGAATATGTAATGTCAGTTAAAGTATGCCTTTGTTCCGCAATGTGACATACATCCTGTGAGCAAACACACAGCAGCTCCGTTCTTTATTCACCATCAGTTCAATTTTTGGAAGTTCTAAACACTTACAGCTCCAACTGACTTCACTGAAAGTCTTATTGGTTAGCTCTGAAAATCTGGCCGTGGATCCCACTGTCCATATGGATGATATCATTAAGTCCTCTTCCATATCGACATATGTCTATCAAAAGGGCTAAGGAATTGTGATCAACTGAAAAAGGGGGGAGGGCAACATGTAGAATAGTGATGAGAAAGAATGCATCATTGTGGTATGAAATTTCTGGGAGAAAAAGTTATTTGAGACTTTATGGATTACAGAAACTTGAACATGTTCTAAATACAGATTGTCTTAAGCCTGTTTTTCAGAAATAGAAATAGATGACTCTGTGCCACTGTATAACTCTTTTTGGTTTTTTGTGGTGGGTTTTTTTTTTTGGTGTATGTATGCATCATTGTTACTATTAGTCTGCAGGTTTTGAGAAAGCATTCTTTACTCAACTGCTGCTCCTATATGTAGCCCAAATGACTACAGGAGAGCTGCTTGTGATGAAAGGGTGAAGTTAGGTATTTGGAAGATACTGCAGATTTAGCTAAACTGGATGTGCCTGAGCATGGGGCTTGAAGCCAGAGTAGTGAGCACTTGCCCTTTAACCAAACTTAAGCAATCTAAGACACTTGGGAGCAAAATGTCCTTTCGTTCTATGATTCCTAGGGATAGGGAAAAACTTTTAGAGGGAAGCTCTGCATGTGTAAGAGGTGGATTGTGGAAATACTTTCTTTTTGACTGGGGATCTAACTCCAGTTAGATCTAACACCCCAGATAAGTGGAATCCAAGACAGAACACTTCAGCAGTTCTGCGAAATTGTAAGTGGACAAAACCCCTACATTTAGGAATGAACTTTGGCCCACATTGTACAGCTTGGCAAACAGATTTTAAAATAACTCCTTGGTTTTATAGAAACTGACAACACGAAATTGAAGTATTTTCTAACAGCAAAATAATTCTATCAGCACCATGATTTGGGAAGCATTGTCTTCTGCACAGAATTTGAGTTCTGGGTGTTTGAGAAGGGAGGCAATGAGCCTAAATAAAGTCTTCTGTTTGACAGACAAAGGGTGAAAACCCAAAAGGCATAAAAGGATTGCTTTGTGTAATTTTTCTAATTGTTGTCCTTTTCTTATTCAGTAAATGAAGTCACCTTTGTAGTGGTTTCATGAACCGCTGGGTAATCAAAATTATTATGCTGCCACCTGTTGTCCGTTAATTATTCTGAGAAGATACTCATAAATCATAACACTGGACAATAAATCAAACTGTCAGGGCCCAGGTCAAAGGTTATGCATGAAAAGTTATAGGTCACCAACAGGGTGTGAAAGATCAGGGTTGTGGAGCATCACTCATTGTCAAGTAATGTTGGGAGAAGTGCCACTGGAACAAAAGAAAAACTAAAGTACAGAAGAATTCAGGCCCAAAGACAGGCTCCAAGCTCACGCACAAAAGGAATCAAATTGACATGTCATTACACTGCAGATCTGACAACCAGCAAGATTGTCTAGCAATGCCCCGACTCAAATACTTTTGTCTCAACTGATCCTTGTTGCAAGTCAAGGCTTCTTTTGAAATGTTTCATGTATCTGGGCCAGATTCTGCTCCTGCAAGAAGTCAATGAGTGTCTTGGCCTCTGTGTATTTGGAATTTAAAGCAGTGTT
This sequence comes from Ibycter americanus, assembly GCA_035590275.1. NCBI lineage: Eukaryota > Metazoa > Chordata > Aves > Falconiformes > Falconidae > Ibycter > Ibycter americanus. Next base: position 8,401,515 of record JAVJGI010000063.1, on the reverse strand, counting down.
AACTCTTTTTTTTTGCACTTGCTGAAGAAGCAAGAGGGAGTCTGTCTTTGCCAGGGCTGAAATTCATGAGCCTTTTCTCAAGTCTGAGTGATTGGGTATCCAGGGTTTATCCTATTTGGGATGAATTAATTCCCTGGCAGAAAAGTAAATCCAATGTTACAAAGGAGTTCTTATTCCAGCTGGCAGCCAGGCCTAGGTCCCGCTCTGAGAAGGCATGAGCAGATAGGCTACATCCACCTTTCCTTAAGCCAAGGTAGTGGGCTTCACACTGGATCTACCACAATCCCAACAGAAGAAGTAATGCCAGGGTCACCTCTCCTGCTGGATCTGTGGTCGCATCAGGAGGTTAGCCTTCTGAGGAAAGATAGAGGAATGCATACTGTGATGTAGTTTCCCTGAACTAATTCTTTTCTTGCCCTTTCTTCCAGTTACTCCAGTTTATCCTAGCAGGCTGTCCATTCCCCGCGTTATGGGTAGTACAGATGCACCTCAGAATGAAGTGGCAGAGACTAAGCAGTGAGGGCACTTGCTCTGCACCTTTTTCTCTCCTCAGCTCAGGCTTTAGCAGGTGTTTGCAATGCCCTGATGCATCAGTCTAAACCTGTTCTCATCCCAGCATTACCTGCAGCAGGGGGCAGGTGCATTGCCTCCCTGCAAGGAGGGGTGGGACAGCATTATGAGGCTTGGGTCTGTTTCTACTTTCTTAGTTACAGAAATGGAAATCGGGTCTTCCTAAGGTGGTACTGGAGGACTGGATCAGATTCTGGCACAATGGGTGAGTTCAGTCTTTTTTTTTTTTTTTTTGTATCAAAACCAAAAGGTTTTAGCAAAGCTGCGTAGCATGCTGGTGTGCTCTGAGGATATGTTCTATGGTTTGTTTGCTCTTGAAAACTTTAGCTTCAATTCATATCCTTCAACTTACTTGTATTGAATTGCATGTATTTAAAATGGAGTAACTACTTGAAAGCAAATGTGCACTGACAGGAAATCACTGATTTAAAACCTGGTTAGAGGTAAATTGTTTCTGATGTGAAAGAAGTGACTTCAGGGGGGAAAAAAACCCCAACAAACTACACTTTAAAAAAACCAAACCAACACAAAACCACCAACAGAAACCCCCACCCAGTAACCAAAAGGCTGCTGGAAACATCTCTGGTGAGCTAGCAGTGTGATGTGCTGCCTGCTGTTTGAGTTAACTTGCTATTAGGATCATCTGCTGTATGATTTGCAGCTAATGGGCAAGCCACTTCAGTTTTAAAACACTATTTATTTCCAGGAAGTATTATGATTTGGATTTATTTTAATTGGGTGGTTTTTGCTCAGATAACCTGGATTTTTGTGGTGTTTAATAAAAAAAATGAAAATTAATTCAAGCCCAACAATGCTGTTATCTTCAGCATTGACTTAGTCTTGATCTCCCTATGAACTCAAAGCTGGATGAATTTCTTCCTTGTCATTCTGGGGAGGTCACTGAAGAATTGAGACATGGGTCTTGCCTAAACAGAGAAAAACTTGCTTGTAAATTAGAAGCAATTGAGGTTTTGATTAGATCTGTTCATTTCCCTTTGGTCCTGGTTCCTGAACATTTGCATAAGTGGAGTTCAAAGAAATGGCCATGAGCACTAATTTTTTTTTTTAAGCCTTTTAGAAAGATGCAGAATTCATTGATGGTGAATAAGTTTATGATGTGGAACTTTAGAACTATTAAAATCACTTGGGGCTCTGCCTTTGTGTTTCACCCTGGATTTTTATTTGTGGGCAAGTAAATTAATATATTTTAAAATGTTGTACATGAAGTGACTTTTTTGTTTCCTTTTGAAACGCAGAAGGAGCTTGAATTCATGAAGGCTACTATAAGTTTTGTGGTTGATGTCATATTAGACGCACTGGTGGTGGACAGTAGCATTAAAAACTGTGAAAGGAAACTTTGCATTGAAGGAAGGAGATTTTGTTTTCTGTTCAGAGAAACAAAGACTTGTGACTTTAACAGTAAATATCACAGTTCAGCTATGAACTTTTTATTGATCAGTACCTGCTGTGGACACTCTGAGGAACAATTAATGTAGTGTACCAGCTAGCAAATTTATTTGAAGATCTGTAATTAAATTGTTAAAACCCATGATATGTATATAAATGTGCCACAAAGAGGGGAATTTAGACAGTGCTCAATATGTTCTTTATAACAGTTCTATTAATTATTTTAATGTCTTGAAAAACCAAGCAATGTATGTATACAAGAACTACCCAAAATGTGTCAGCTGTTAACCTGGGAAGCAGCATAGTTTGTCACTCTCTTGGAACTTTCTTAGTTTCCTCACAATCATACTTGATTTCCTCGTAATCCTCTATGAATAAAAGGAGGGTCTGGCTGTGGAAGTTTCCTACATGCCTAATTGTTATAACAGTGCACAGAATATCTGCTAAATAATCTCCCCATCTCCTAACGAGTGGAAACAGAGCTGAAATGTTAGGTGATTCTTCTTATTTTATCACTTTGGCAGGATCCTGAATATCATTTAATGAAATTTTATATGCGTGTTAGATATTGATGCAATGCAGGAAAACAGCCAGTGAATAATGTAGCATTTGTAGAAGCTCAGCTCTCTGCTGGTAGGCGTAATGCTGTGCAGACAAACTTCCAGGCAGCTTTACAGGAGGAGAGAATGTAATCCCTTTTTGTGGAGAGTCTGGAAGAGGCCAGAACAGACCCCAAGATGAGGGCAACGTATCAAACCCATATAGATTTGCTGTACTCCTGTGTTTAGTTGATAGTGTCCCAGTGGCGCCTCTCAGCCTGTGAACCTCTCCACACTTGGATTTCCCAGGGTGCACAGGACCACAAAATAAACCTTACGATTATTCTCTGTATCTTTTGATTTTGAGCAATTATCATACGAATGTGTGAACTCTGTGCACAGAATGAGAAAGCTGAGTGCAGGTCCATGGTCATCAAAATAGTTATGAACTTTCTATTCCTAAAGTGAGATTTCACTTCTTACATGTTATAGGGTTTTTTTTCCTTGTAATTCCTACAGGTAATTATTTTCTTTTCTTACTTGCATTGATAGTGATGAACAATTTGGCCATCTACTCTAATTTCATTTCACATAAAAGCAATTTCTGGCAATTCAGTGAAGGTCAATGAATAATACCCAATACTTTGATATGAAACACTTAAGGACATAAGTAACTTGACCCCAGAACTTTTTGCAGAATCAGGCTGTAAGTGGCTCAAGTAGTGTTCCCATGACACTTGGACTCTGTCAGAAAAAAAACTGTGATACTTTGGATTAGTTTTATCATTTTTTTTGGTAAGATTTGTGATCAGAAGGAATGGAAATTAAAACTTTGCAAAAGTTGTTAGCAAAATGACATTTAATTTTGATAGAGAGGCAATGAGGCATAACATTTTGCATGTTTGCAAAATAAGTTTCATTTTGATGCGTTTGGCATTACTGATTATATTAATTAACTTAACAGCAAGTGTGAAGATTATTTATGATGCATTAAAAATGACTGGATCTTAATTGCTTCCCTGTAAGAACAAGGAAGTTGAATTTCAGGTAGTGGAGAACTCCATGGTTAGTCTTTTCTGTGACTTTTAACTGCTGTGCTTTAAAAGCAAAGGAATTGAAATAAAACTCACCCGTACTACTGAAACTGGTGACTGATTGTGCTTGAGCAGTTTAGGTTGATGACGCTGATCTGGTTTGTTCTGCTAAGTCTGTTACTTCATTAAGACCCCATTTTTTTTTCAAAGATCCACACCTCATTTCCAGAATTACTTGAGCAGGGAAGACCTTGCAATCTTGCAAACAAACTCAAGAAATGAGTTCCTTCATGGAAATCTGTTCCTTCATGAGTGCACCACTCAGTTACGAGCAATGGACGTAGTTTTTGGAAATGTAACTCTGCATCAAAATGTTAATGAATGCCATTTCTCTGATAGTGTGTTTACCTTTATGCAAGAAACTTTTGTATAAGATGCAGCTTTTCAATGTTCTGTCATAGCATCTGTTACATCAAGGTGAAAGTACTCCCTTTTTACACATTAAAAATTACTTAATTTTGTTTTCAGCTCTTTTAATGAAAATTTACTTCTTCACCTAGCATGAAGCAGATGCTATCTTAGATCTAAAGTGAGAAAGATCGGTATCCTAAGCAATGGCTTGACAAACAGAGGTGCTTCAGATCGTGATTATTATAACGACAAAAAGCAGGTTTGTTGATACCTTTTTATCCTTAATATATTTAAAATTGCGTAGTTGATAGCATAGCTGGTATGAGAGCATGTGTAATATCTGTTTGATAAGTGTCTTCTCACACCCTGAGGTCTTTTATAGGCAATTTGCATTCTACAATGAGAGAAATCAGCTGGAGAGGGTTTATTGTTTTGTATAATAGAAAGGAGTGTGAAAATATTCCAGCCTTGCAGATGGTGTTGCTTGTTAGCCCTGAACATATACATGCAGAAATATTGTTTCCCTGTAAAAAAATAGGGTCCTCCCACCTTTCCTTTAAAAAGGGGAATTTATATTTATAAAGGGGAATTCATAGTTCGGTTGTATTGGAATTGTCAGTTGTCCTTGAACGGAAAAGTAATGGGATAAAGTCCTCCTTTGAACTTCCATACGCTGGGTGGGCTAGAGGCGACAGAGTCCTAGATGTCTGTACTAAGATCTGCTTTGCTAAAAAGTGAAAGGATAAATCTCAACTTTTTCACATAACAGCAAAGAAGATCTGATTTGATAAAACTTTGAACGTACAGACAGAGGTGGATTGCTGAAAATGACTAAAATCTGACATACATAAAAGTTTCAGGTGCACCAGAAAATGGAAGATGCTAAGTGGTGTGTTGTAAGAGAGTCAAAGACCATATGAAGCCTTTTCAGTGCATTCAAGGTTTGTGGGGTGGAAGGGTTCCTTTTGACTTCCATGCCCTTTGGTTTAGATCCCAAAAAATTGTATTTTTCTTAAGCTGAGAGACTGAAATACAGCTTCCATTACTCTCGCAGCAGCAGCCAGTAAGAACATAGAAAGTGCTTTAGCTTTATTAATGGAGGACACCATAGTGAGGAAAGACTCTTCTGTGTCCGAAGTCATATGAATCCAAGGTTAAAGCTCTCTGCTCTCATGCCTCAACTGTAGAAGAAAAAAAGTTACAAACCTTCTAACTCTTATGGCCAGCTGCGAGGTGCTGCAGTTGATACTGGAGGCATTTCACTTGGAAGTTCTACATAAGTCCAGATACTTTGGTCTTGCAGGAGGCTGCAGGCAATGGTGACTTCTACCTTCTGCTTGGAATGGCACTGGAAATATCGCAAGACCAATTGCATGCTTGTACTAAACCGATGCTTATGATTTTTGCCGAAGGTACTCATTATTCCCGCAAGTTGTACACGGCAAAACAGTCAGTTGCATAAAATGACAGAAACTGAGGATGTTTGATTAAATTACTCCTAGTTAAGCAGTTGTTTTCATATTGTTATGATAATTGATAGTATTCAGAACTGAACCTGGGTTCACAGTACTGTCATTTGCAAATCTGGTCCCAAGTCTGCACTCTTTATAAAATGTGTTCTGGGGAATCTCACTGGGACTGAGAATGGCCATAATCTTCTTCACGCTGCTGTATCTCTGACCCTTTCTCCTCATTCAATGAAAAGGAGTTTTTGCAGATATGGATGCATGTGTCTATAAATTCCACACTGAGTAATTGGAGGTGGATAGATATGGTAGAAATAAGCATAATAAAAGGACTGAGAGAAAGAATCTTCCTTTCTTCATGGCCCTCTAGGTCTTAAGTGTGCTCTGTTGAATATCACCTACTCGTCAAAACCTGCCATAACACAAGGAATTAAAAGGAATCAGTCTTGCAGTACATGCAAATTGAAATGAGATACAGATTTCTAGTAGAGGTAAGAGGAGGGGAAATACCAAATGGTGGTGCCCTTATTAAATTTAGACATTGGAGAAACAATATTACAGAATTACAGCTACTCAATATTAGTTGCATTATAACATTGTCTGAAACATAGACTTATTTTGAGAATAGTAGCAAGAAGTACTGTATGTGACTCTCAGATATATCACAGAATTGTGCATATAGTTATCTAATTTCTCTCTCATAAAACTGCATTTGAAGGGTGGTACTGTGAATTGTTTGTCAATTAAATACAGCTCGTCAAGAGACTTGAGTGTAGAGGGTATCAAGCATTTACACTGTAGAAATAAAAAAATGCTACTCATATGATAGGCTTTTGGCCTTTGATTATATCAATCAAACAATCTTCTTTCTTTCTATGCTTTGCATGATGTTGATAGCTTTACACAAGGTATTTCCATATCCTTTCTAAAGCCTGTTTTTTTTGTATTTTGGGATTGCTTTCTGTAGTGTCAGTGTCCGTCCCCTTTCCCTTTCTTACCTGTGTTTTTATTTGGTTTCATCTATGGGCAAATCTCTCCTGGACCACTGTTGTTGCATAATGGGGTTCCTCATTTTATTCACTGAAGGTTTTACATCCTAAATGAAAGTGTTTATTACTGCTTTACAAACAAGCTTGTAGTTGCAACAGCCTCTGTATAAATTTAATTGCTGTTCCATCTTTGGCACTCTGAAAGCACTGTAAGGAAATCTGGGGAACTGTCAGTACCTCGTACTTGTTGAATTTATAACTCTACAGAAAGCCTTAAAGCCCTCATCTTTCAGGGCTGAGGCGACAAGGCAGTATGGAAGAAACTGCTCCATTACGTAGTACTGTGTGCATGGCACGATGCTTTTCCTGCAGATACCTGTCTTGCTTCAATGGTGGAAGCAGGAGGTGGAGCTAGATAGGCTTAAATCTGTTCTCAAATAGCTGTTCCAATTGTATATTCCTGTAGAAAAGTCACTCTACTTAATAACCTCCAATGGCTGGCGGTTCATCAAGATATTGATTTTAAAGCTTTATTGATTGTTTATAAAACACTGCACAGCCACTTTCCAAGCTATTTAAGTGATTTGTTTGTCCCATATATTTTACAATGATGAGACTATTGAAAATCCCTGTGCAGATTCACTCAGACCATTACACATTATTAGTTTTCTCTTGCAGAATTTCCCCTCCTCCAGGGATTCTGAACGTGAAGCACCTTGCTGTTGCAAGGTCTTGTACGGGGTGTTTGTTTTATATACGCTCATAACAGGATAATTATATTGCTACCTGAAACACTTTGGCATGTGTGCAGGAAGAGGGCTCTATGTAATAGTGATTGATAGTTTGAGCTTAAAAATTGTTATGGTGCATTAAAAGTATACTAATGTTTATTACTTTTTACAAGGCTACAGACACTTAGATTGTGATAGCTCTGGAAGCCTGGACTGTAAGTCTTCAGGCTGAGGCAAGCACAGTGGGTGCTCTTCTTCTTATGTTTGTTTGCACGTGTTTTTACCGGGTGGAATTCCCAGTTTAAGAGGCAGCTTATGCTTTATTTTTAATAGCCACCAGTCACTTAAAAAAAAAGAAAGTCTCCAAAGTTCCAACTCTAAAAATAAAAGTATAGGCATTTTAAAACTTTCTAGATCTCAATGTTCAAAACCACTAGGCAGCCTTGAAAGCTTGTGAATCAGGATTCCTCCTTCCCCATCCTCCCCCGATGCTGGCATAAAAAGCAAGACAGACTTCAGTTTTCTGCAGTTGGTTTTGGCATTTTGGTTTAGGGTTGTTTTTAGCTTTTTGATATATTCAGGTCATACTTTAAAACTTTTTTTTTTATTTTATAATTCTGAATGACAGCTGATATGCTACCGTAGTATTCAGATAACAAAAAGTTTGAGAATTGGTGATTCTGGGCACATGCATGTCTATGTATCAGAGTCGCAGACCCTTATATGTATCCTGGAATAGTGAATTAAGCTAATGAACCCAGATGATAGTTGACTGTGTAAAAAAAAAAAAAAAAAACAAAACAAAACCCCACAAAACAAAACACAAAACCAAAACAAACAAAAACCCCAAACCAAAGCCAAAACTAATGATGTCAGATATTAAAGCAAACGAAATATACTCTTTTGCAGTAAATACGTAAACTCTCCTTCACACAAAGTAATTCTCTTGTGCCACTGTTTTGTTTAGATTCCGCATCACTCCTTTTTGGCCCTATTGTGCTCAACAGAATAGTTTAAAAGCTCATTTTTATTTTTTACTGTGCTCTTTCATAAGTCCTATTATAACATAAACCAGAGCTGCACCTGAAATTCTGTGGGAGAAATACTGTCTGGTGAAAACAGCATAATTTGCTTGCAAACTTTCAGCGACTAATGCGATATATATGGCACTTTATAATACTTACACATTCCACAGTCCTAGCTATCTGCAGGTTAGACCTATGGGATACACTTCAGAAAAGTTACATAAACAGCTCTGAACCTTCGGCTGAGAAAATGTATACTTTGAACATGTTGAAACTATCCATATTAAGTCAGTTTAGCACTTTGATTAAAGAGTTTAATCAATCACCATCCTAAGCTGTTTATTAATCACTTTATCAAGCAGTTGATGCATTGCTGGTTTTAATAGAATCCATTTATTTTGATTTCTACCTACTTCATCTTTCCAAAGGGCTTTCTGAATCAGCTGTGATAAAAAACGGAGGGGGGGGGGGGGGCGCAAAAAAGCTTTGTTGCATCTAAACACTGGAAGGTAAGAGCTCAGACGTCCCTTGCACATACTTCATTATCAACATTCTGCACCGACTTAGCCAATTTATTAAGGGTAAAAAAAACACAACAACCCTGCTTGGAGTGAGTCTTTTGGTGAACCACACGGTTTAGCTCAGATAAACAGAGGCCATTCGTTTGCTTTCACACCTGACAACCTCATGATATACGATCCTAATAAGATTAATCTCCTCCCTCCCCCCATACACACACACTTTTGTTTTGTTTAGTGGCCTGACTTCGTGATCTTCTCTCATTCCCCTCATTGGGCACTTTTAATGCCTTTGGTTTCGGTTGGTGGTTAGAAGTAAAACAAACAAACAATCAATCCCCCACCCCACTCACAGGCACTTTCTCATTTCAGGGGCACAAGATTAATATAATGAGAGATATAAAGCAAGCAAAGGAATATTTGTTACGTAGCAGAATACGCGTAGAATGAATTCCTCTTATGCAGTTTGCCTTGAAAAGCATTAGGCATGTGGGTAATCTGTGTCATCAAATACATACTTTGTGTGGAGGGGAAACAAACAAGCCCTGAACAAACAAAAGCATCAAATGAGAAATCCACAACTTGGGCCACAGCTGACTTCTATTTTACTGCCTTCTATGAGGTTTCACTTAGCTCTTTTGCTGTGTATGATCTCTGAACCTTAGAAATCTAAGGGGAAGTAATCTAACGGTTTTGCCTGATTTGCTTTCAGTAAAAAGCATTAATGCATAGCTTTGAAATATGACATGCATTAGCACCTATACAAACTTTGTATTTTGAGCATATTCTAGTTTTATCAGCAGTAAGCTTCACGCGATATCACCAAAACCAAAAGTTTCCTCTTTTCTTAAAGTTTGCCCAACAAAGGTGATGGAGGTCACTGGAAATACAAATTCTTTGGCAGGAATGTAAAAATATGCATCTAGTTTAAAATTCCACTGTCTCATGTCCCATACTCAATAAGATGATACAGCAGAAAGATCCCAGAGTCAAAATTCTTATAAGGCATTTTAGCAATTTAAACTCCCATGCAGATTCTGTCAGACATGCATTATTAATTCAGCTTAATTATGTTAATTGAAGACTATGTATTCTTTTTGTGTGAAACTGTCTCCCTTTTCTAAATGAGCTGATAATATATACTGTATATGTGTACAGACATGTTTACACAGTGGGCTGTTCCCATCCTAGTTAGGAGTCACAGAAGCTTTTGAAACCTCTTGCAGCAGCAGGTCTGCTGAGGTGCCAAGGGGGTACACCACGCCACTGGGAAACCAGCACTGGTCCCACTGAAGTCAGTGGGACTTCACTGCAATCCCTGGATATGGGTGGTTGGGAACGTGTCGCTGCAGTGCAACGTAATAGGCAATGATGAGATTTTTCCATAAATCTTTGCTTCGTGAATAAGCCACTGCTAAGAATGTCTAATTTTGAAGGCTTGCCATTAACTCTAAAGTAGCAGTGTTATCCTGGAAGTAACCTGCAGAGATGTCAAAACTGTGATTTGTGGCGGCGTCAGATCTTTGCGCTGGTGCGTGCACCAGGCTGAGAGCTCAGTTCTAACACAGGATCCAACTGGCTATCAAGTGAGAGAGCGTGGTCACCGAGCTGCCGTGTGCTAGTTCCAGAAATATTAATTACGGCTGTAAACAGCACTGCAAAATTAGGGATATTGCAGCCTCCCTGGGCATTAGATCGGCAGCCCAGCTGTGAAAACCACTTCCAGTCAGCTATCAATTGAGATGGAATGGCCATACAGCTGAATTGCAGTGTTTCCAAAAATGTTAATTAAGAATGGGATGCCGCTGCGAAGCGGCAGCTTTGTAGCCCTTTCGAAGCTGTATTGCAGTCGCTGTAAGTACTGTGGCGTTGTACTGGTAAAACTAGTAGCCCTCTTCCTCCTTGCATCACCCACAAAAATAGAACTGCTAATGAGCTGAAATCAGAAGACCTTGTTCAGGGTCTGAATCAGCAAACTGCACATTAATCTTGATGCTCTGAGTTCCTCTTTCTTTTTCTTTTTTTTTTTTTTTTTTTTTTTAATATATGGGCAGGACTGTTTAACTGCATGCAGTTCCTACTTTTAGAAAATGAGGTGTTGCTTAAGGACTAAGTTGGATCACTGAGACTTTATCCTAGGTTTATCCTCCATTTTGAATCCCCAGTTCTTCAGTACAGTCCACTAATAAGAAATTCTGTGGGTAACTATATTCAATTAAAGCACTGAATTGCTAGTGTTTGGGTACAGAAGAATATCACTATAGTCTGAACCTTTTCTTTAATAAGAAACAGTTCAGCAGAACTATCTGTCCATGCTGGTACTCAGTTCTTGAGCAAAAGAGTGAATTCTCTTTTTAATTTTTTTTTTTTTTTTAAAATAGAGGCCACTTAATAAACATTTTTTCATTTGAAATGGTTACTATAGGAAACATGTAAGTGTATATGCAAGCATATTTTGCAAACACAAGTCTTCGGAGAACTTATTAATGAATTTTTTAAAGCACAGATGAGACTTTCATGTTTGAAATATGACCTGCCAAGTGCAGTAACTACTCTCTGAAAACACTTCAGCAAGTCATGAATTTGACCTAATGCATTTGAGGATGTGTTAAGTCCTATTTATGGAGAGATGGTATGATCTAAAGAAAAAAAAAGTCAGAAGCAAGTGTTTCAGTTCTATTCATGCTTTGCCTTCTACTTACTACCTGCCTTGAGAGAAGTCATTTCTCATCTCTGTGCCTTTCCTCTTGTCTGCCGTTTCTACCTAGATATAGTATGTTCAGGGAAATGAATTTCTCACTGTATTCATTAACTTATGCTTAACATGATGTGGTGGAAATTGTGGCTAAGGTAGGACTGCGTGGTAAATGCTATATGCTTAACTTTTGCTCTGTATCAGCTCATCACTTAAATATCCAGGTGTTTAAGTTTAGCATGGTGATAACACTGGCTGTAGTACCTGTCATCTTCCTCATTTTATCAGTTTGGCTCCAAAGAAGTAGCACAAATGTTTGACTTTCACTGAGAGTCAAAGTAAAAACAAGGCTAAATAGCTACAGAAATCCTGGCAAAAACCCACTTTTTTCCACCACTTGTTTTGACCAGAAAGGCGTATGTCAATGAACCTTTGGGGAGTGTCATGAAATGAGGTTTCCCTGAAAAACTGCTGATAGTTCCAGCTGAATGCAGCCAGAGCAAGCCAATTGTAAGATCTCTAGGGTGGTATAGGATTACAGATATTTTTTTTTTGTCTTGCCCTTTTCACTTTTGGACAGACTGTAAGTAAATTCTTTGCATAAGTCTAACAGGTCTTATATGCAACAGATGGTAAGAGCAGAAATAACTGCTTGGTGTTAGGTTTTAAACTGGTGCTTTGATGGTTAGATGGGTTTATAGAAGACAGTGTTGAAACAATAGGATAATTTTACTTAATGACATCAGTTTTAGAAAGAAGAAATAAGTTATTTAGAGCTGAACTGCAGAAAAGCTGCGTCATCAGCTGACCCTGTGGCAACAAGGCATGCACATGCTGGTAGCCTGGGGTAAATGCTAAATATTTAAACTGGTTTGGGCCATGTTTCCTGAAACCAAGCCAACCCTCATTTCTCTGTACTTGTGTGGACCCTGGTGTGTGTGTGGACAGTTACCGCAGCTGAGCCCCCACACTGAGGCTTAACTGACGTGCCTGTTCTCTCTGCAACGGGGTTTGTGCCCCTCATCCCTCAGTGAATATCTGGAGATGTGCTATGAAGGAGACCAAAGCTGCACCAAAATAGCACTATTTCCAGAATTCAATCAATCTCTGGGGATAAAAAAACCCAGACCTCCGAGAAGGGAGTGGAAAGGTATATGGAAAATTGTGAGTGTGTGCCTATCTGACACTTCTGAAGGGCAGCCGTGAGGTAACGGCAAAGCCCAAGTTTTGGTGCAGAAGCCAATTCCCTTGCAAGCAGCTAATGCAGATGAAATGCAAGCTGCAAGGAGGACAATACAGGTAGTAAGTTTTCAGATGAAGTTTCAGTAAGCACTGTGGTCACAAAAATAGTCCTGAAGGGATGCATGTTTACCAACTCTTGTGTTGAAAGTCTTTCAAACTAGGGCAAAAAGCATTTAGCGGTTGGTTGTCTAGTCACTGAGGCTGTCCCCTTAGGCAACAGGGGGCCATTCCTAGAGTTTCTGGTGGTAGTTCATTGGTGATTTAGAGACAGTTATTTGTTGTTTTGAAAATTTGTTTCGAAAGGTAGTTGATGGAGTAAGTAGTAAAATACAGCCTTTAGCACAGCTTCTCTTACCTGTAGGTATGCCTGTGCACATTCAAATTCTGTGTCGTATTTTGCTCCAAATGTTGTAAGTACTACACAAATCACAGCCACATACCTTCCAAAGAGAAATGAAATCTTGTGGATATAACAATACAGGTAACTTCTTAAATATCAGCATATTCAGAAATGATACTTGTCTTACAAAGAAGTTTCAGGGTGGAGAGTGTTTTTCAGTGCTAGCTACTGTTGACAATTATTCAATTCATTGCTAATTATTGGCTGTATTATTATTAGAGATTGCTTGTAATTATTGAATTAGATAGCATCAGTGAGAAAACAATGTATGTTAAAAAGCTTACCATCCTGAACAAGTAATTTGTTTGGCCTCAAGTGGGTAATTGTATTTACTTCTGTTGAGTTTTTTGGATTAGTAACTGTAGAAGTTGATGGGAGCAAATATGAAGAATTATTCTTGGCTTGAAAACAGATACGCCAAACAAAAGTCCAAAGTCCCAGAAGGAACAAAACATAGTTGTGTAATCACAATCTGAAAGAGTCCATAAGCCTAAAAGACAAATTAGAATAGAGCTAATGGTAAACTAATTTAGAAGAATGTTATTTTTCTTTTTTAATCACCTAGATTTGAAAACTCTTTGATAGTAATTTTTCTAGAAGATGTGTAATTAAAAAGGAAAAGTATAATGAAAAAAAATTCAAAATTTGGGGAGGGGGGAATAGCAGTTTTGCAGAAGCTCCACCCATATGCTTTTCTCAGCACTACAACAGTCTTAACAAGTTAAGTGCAAGATGGAAACATGACATCATTAAGACAGTCTAATTAGCTTGTAATTTGTCCTAGAAAGGTATCTGGTTACCGACTAATTGATGTAAACTGATTAACCCTTTCTCTAACATCCCATTCGCCACTTTTTTTTTTAACTTCCATAGAGTATGGTAAGGGTCAAGACACTGTTGTGCTACACACTGTGCAAACACGAATCAAAAAGACAATCCACACCCCAAAGAGCTTACAACCTACGTGTTGTAGGGGAGGCGATACCTGCATACAAAAAGGATTTAGAATGAATAGCTTAATACCGGTTAGCATGTTTGGCAGTGGTCTTATCCTAGCAGCAGCTGGACAGTTCTCAAGGCTTTTACAGACCTCAGGAAAAAAAGGAACAATTTAAGAAGGATTTGAAGACATATGAGTGTGTCTATAGATGTCTTCTCCCAAGAGTGAAGGGCGGAACGTATGACAGTGGAAAGGTGCTTGTTTGAAAAACGTAACAAGTATGTGATGGAAGCTGGCATTAGTGGCTCCTTGGAAATGAGGTTCAGCATCCTGACAATGAAAAAGATGGTTGGTAGCATAGGTAGTATCTCTGAAGGGCCGTGAAAGTGAAGGCAAGTAGCTCATGTTTGATGCGGTGTGGTGGGGCAGGGCAGCAGAGGGGTGTGGAGAGGTGACATGGCCAAAGCAATGGGCTGGGCTATAGGTGTGAGGAACAGGCAGGATAGTGCTGATCTCCACAGTGACTAACGGGTAGTGTTGGAGGAGCTGGGGAGGATGCTTGTTGCTCTGTTGGTTACACTGAACTTGATCTGGCTTCTAAGTTTCTGTGTGGAGGTGCTGAGAAGTGATTTAGCTTGGACAGAAGGCGCTTCTGGAGTAAACGGAGAACTAGGAGTTATCAGTATAAAGATGCTAATTGAATTTCTCAGTTGAACGGGCCCAGAGGTGACGGTAGAAAGAGAAAAATGGGTCCAACTGAGAAGGCAAAACCTTCACAGAAAGTTCAGCGTTGTCAGGATCAGCTAGGACGTGAGAGGAGAGCACGAAAAGGTCAGTGTCACAACAGTCAAAGAATAGCAAACTTTAATGAAGAGCATCATGGAAAACTGTGTCAAAAGGACCTTGGCATAATGAGAAGGGTATGGTTGGAGCTCTGACTAAGAAGAGGTCACCAGAGACTCTGGTGAAAACTGTGTCAATTGAGTGTAACGGGCAGAAATTAGATTAGGAACAGTTTAGGACAAAATGGAAGGAGGACTGACAGCAGCTATAAACAGCTTGTACAATGAAAATGAGAGGAAGCAGTGATTGGAGAGACAGGAGTGGGCTAGAGTGTGTATGTTTTCATTTTTAGATGAGAGACGCTACAGCATGCCCATATTGTGGTGGGAAAGAATCAGAAGAATAAGAGCAGTAGAAAGTCTGACAACTCTGCTGGAGTTTGAGCGTAATCTGATAGGGGAAACTCAGCACAGCTTCAATATATCTGGCCCTCACGCTAAAATAGCTACAGGCAGCACATGCTTTTCTGTGTGGTTTGAAACGTGCTTAGTGTTGTACAAAGCAACAAGCGTCAGATTCATCGTGTGCCCTGTTACCTTCCCCTGCTTGTGCTGTAGGCAAGCAGGGTCCACTTGGACCACAGCTGGGTAGCAGAGGACTAAACCCCCTCCCTTTCATTGTAATTAACGCTGAGTTAGTTGGGCATTTGAGTGTGGTCAGTAGGTGCTGTACAGGTATCAATTTTGTGTTTTCTTCTACTAGCGCTTAAAAAAACCTCACATTTTGAGTTTTTTCTGTAAATGAACTTCTGTCTTCCATGGAAAAAACTCTCTGCTGTGCCAAGATAGTGTCTTTTTTTTTTTTACAGTTAATTAAAAAATTTCATTCAAAAATATCAGTTCAGCTGCATCTATGGTGGGAAGTGCTGAAACATTTTTCTCTCACTTTCCTGCTTTACATTACACTTTATTTGAATTTAAAAGTTTTTTTTTATGCCCCCTTTATTATTTTTCCAAGGGGAAACATTAACTGAAATGAACTACTTTGATTTTTTGGAATTTTTTCTCCTTATGTATTTATTTTTATTTTACCATCTAACTCTCCATGTTACCTGTACACATTTGAGGTTTCTAAAGTTTGAATAGTGATGCACAAAACAACAGCCAAAGGCTCTAGATTCATCTCTGTGAGCCAGAGGTTACATGCATAAATTCATGTCCATCACGCTCTGAATAAATTCTTTTGTTTATGCAACAGTCTGCCCAAGCACAACACACTTGCAGCTGAGCACCAGTTGGTTTACAGCTTTCTGTGCCATTCTCGCTTCTGGGTGGGGGGTTGAGTGCATTGAACCCCACAGCTGGTAAAACCAGTCCAGAGCGAGTTTATTTGCATCTGAAAAGCTCTGGTTCCAAAGGTGCTGTGACTTGGCTTGCACTTGCATGTGTAGGTTGCTAAGCACAGCCCCTAGTGTGTACACTTTTTGAGCACTATTACTTGATACAGTGAGTGGAAAAATTTAGAGACTTAGCTTCTGCTGAGACCAGTGGCAAGATTTCCACTGACGTCTCTGAGCGATGGCTCTGAGTCTCAACTTTAGAGGGTTTGCGCAGAAGCATTTTCAACACAGGCTTATATGAATGAAGGTGCCTCTGTTTTGCTGTTAGAATTTGCTGTGTTTTCTTGCAAGCGGAAATGACATTTCTCTGGTGACAAGGAAAGGAGAGGCTGACAAGAGGCGTGATCTTCTGTCTCTTTGTGCCGGCTTCACAAGGGCTCACTCGATGAATGAGTTGGTGTCGCCTCTGACTTGCAGAAACACAAGTGAGAAGGGAATCATGGTTGAAGGGAGAATACAGATGTACCCTAATTTTGTAGAATAAGCGCTACTTTAGTGGGGTGTTGCTAATCCAGAACCACTTATCTCCGCTTTAAATAGATGGTAGCTCTACTGTTATGATTTCTTAACACAAAGTTTTGTGAGGGTGTAAACGAGCGCCCCAGGTTGGTCTGATGTCAGTTGCTTGTGTTGAGAACGTGGGCCTGTTTGGGATGTTACAGAGCAGCAGGGAGATGGCTCTTAGCAGCCGTCTAGGGAGCTCTGCAGACCGAGAGATGAAAAGCTGTTTCTTGCTGGAGTCCGAGACACGTTTCTGTTTCCCTCGCAATCTCACCGTCCTTGCCAAAACATAAAAGGCCATAACTGAGCACGTCTCTTGTGCAAATACTTCATCAACTTCGCACCATCTGAGCTATTTCGCATCCCCTCCCCTTGCTCCAAACTGGTATGTGTGGCTCACTACATTTAAAATGAAAAGTCCTCAGACGATTCTAATCATATTGTCAGTCAGATAGTCATCTTCTGAAAGGGGATCCTTCACCTTTAAGAATGCATGTACAATAGTGATATGTAAGCAGCTCAAAGACTCAATACCCCTTTTTTCTGCAAAGCAAGGCTGGGTTAGGAAAAAATCAATATGTTAGAAGTAAAGGTCATACAAGGAAAAGTGACATGAAACAGTCTTCATGAAGGATATTGTTCCCTTAGTTCTGTTTGAAGTTTTCTTTACCCTTGTGCTAGCCTTAGAACAAATATGTTTCTCTTCTAGGACAAAATATATTTTTATTCACCTTTAAAAAAATCTGTATTTTAAATATTTGTCTATTAGGGCACGTTCGTGTTTTAGCTTGTTTTGTTTTTGTCCTATGGGTGAAGTAATCCTTGGAGAAAAGAATATTGTGTGCATGCCATCCCAGTGCATTTGCTGGTCAGGGTTCCTTTAGAAATGGAAGTATATAATGCACACAAATGTATTTGCCTATCTTTTTAACAGTTCTCAATTTACTTTTCAAGTGGGCCAGATGCACTACTATAGCTCTTACAAGGGTCAGGAACATCTCCTTATTTCCCCACACTCTGTACTTATTGCTTGGGTATAGTTTTAAAGTAGTCCATGAACCCTTTTCACTCTTGCAACACATTTACCCACAATTAACAATCAAACCATCCTTACTTCATTCAGGCTCCCATTCTCTCCCTGCCTCATTTTCCCTGCCTCTCTCTTGATCTGCCATTGTGCCGAAAGCTGTTTGTGCCATCGCAATCTGCCCTCCTTACCAGCCACACAAGGATGGGGAGGGGGGAGGGAAAAAGCACACAGCATTCAGGCACTGAATAGCAAATTGCTCTTGAGTGTCCTTGCTTCCCCCATCTCTCCCCCTTCCTTCAGAAGGACAAGGGGGCCCCTGAAAGCAACTATACATTTTGCTTAGTGCTCTTGAAAACAAGCGTTTCACACCTGAAGCCTTTCACGGCAGCCCAGAAGCACCCCTTCAAACCACTTAATTGCCAATTGCTTCTGAGCTCGTTGTAAAAGTCCATTATGTCAGCCAGCTCTATGGCGAGTGACAAAGTATGGGAAATGAAAGAGTCCTCCTTGCAGGGCCAATGCAGTCTTGAAAATCCCCAGTTCATTGGTTTGCTTGCTGTTAACAGACAGTTACTGGCCACAGTCAAAGGTATGCCAAAACCTCTCTCTTGTATTATTATTATTGTGTTACATGAAAGATGCTGTTTTCCTTGTGTTCTTTCACATGTGTCTGAGTACAAACATATAAGCAGATTTAGAATGTGGCTGGGGAAGATATCTTCACGCAGACTTCATCTGTACTTGTGGACCTCAGATTGTATCATTGCCACTATTGTTCTGCTTAGGGGTTTTGGCTTTTTTTTTTTTTTTCATTAGGTGAAGCAATAAAAAAAGAAACAAGTGATGTGATGGTTTTCAAGGTTGAAGCTATGTTCCTTAGGTATTAAGTAAAAAGCATGCAGGTACTCATGTAAAGGAAAAAGGGAGATCACCTTGAAGACAAATGAAATAGATTATTTAAAGAAAAGAAAAGAAACAGTCTTAGCCTGAATCTCAGCTGTGAAGAATCATTTTGAAATTGTACGTGCCTTCCTTATGACGAAGCATCTGGGAAGGGTTGGTTAGTGTTTGAGCGGAGCTAAAAGCGTATGGATAGAACTTTATACAGCAAGTAGATGTTGCAAACATTCCCTGTTTTTATTTGAATATTTATAATGTATTGGTTTTATGATTCAATTTGGCCTTTGTGGAACTCAGCAGAAAATCTCCCTCTGATTCTCAAAAATTCTTGATTTTTTTGGACTCCCACTGCTCACTTTTGTATTCCTACCAGGGAGATATTCCCATGAACTAGTTTACTTAATTATGAAAGAAAGTCAAGCTCAGTGCTTGAGAATATTTGCAAAAATATCAAAGCTGGTTTACTCAAAGATTGTGTGCATAGTAAGAAACTTGATTCTAAAAGTGTCTCTCTGACCTGTGATGGAATAGGAATAACATCATATGACATTGTGTGAAATCATGAATAACCAATGCAACTCACACTCACAGTATTAAATACAGCTGATTACTAAGGAGTTGCAGATCTGAAGAAATCATTTTAATTTTTCTTGAACAACAAGTTCAAGAAAATTGTTCTTTGCATATAGACAATTCATGGGTCAAAAAGGGGTAGCATTAATTGCTTAAACTGTTCATTATGAACTAATCACTGAGTTCTAATTAACACCTTTTTGTGGATTTTAAAGAAAAACATTACATAAACAGATGCAATGTAAACTTGACTAAATACAGTACTCTTAAAGGCAAGTAAATTCTTAGAAATGGATTTTAGAGTATTATTAAAACATGTCTAAAAATATGTACTTGATTTAGGCTTGTATTAATAAAATATAAGACAGAACGATCTCAAAATTGTGAAGCCATAAAATGTATCGGGAGCTTTTTTAGCATCAGACTTGTACTCCTCCCCACCCCACAGTATACTTTAAAAAAGTCTAGTCGCTCTTTTTCATTGGGTTTGCAGAGACTATTTTCAAGTGTGGTGGTCTATCAGGTGCTTCAGATAGTTTTATTAACTATATTACCAGATGTTTAAAGACAGGCTGATCTGTTTTAATCAGAAATGAACAGAAGCAGCCCCCCCCTCATCCCCTGTACTCATCTGAGCATTGCACTACTGAGGCATTAAGTAAATAAACTGACTAACTTGGCAAACTTCATTAATCAGAACCTTTCACTAAAACAAGGCCATCAGGTATTCTGAAGGGAGGCAGAGATACTAATATCCATAGAGTCTGCTGAACTACATCTGCTAAAACCCACGTTACATTTTTATGAATGTGCATGTCCTATTTTGTCAGTAAGAGCTACATTTGTGTTAAAGAACCACCAAAAATCCCTATTGAAACCAATTTGTTATTTAGTAATTTCTTTTACTTTTCCAACAAGCTACATATCTCCTAGGTTGGTTTCTTTGTAAAACTTGGTAGCTCCTTTCATCTGGCGCAGTGTAGGGCTGCAGGAAGTTCTGTTTCTCAGCACTTGGCATGAGCATTCAAAGTCCTCCGTTCAGTGGCACCACAGAAGAAAACGTGTACAATGTTGGTTTTTAAGAAGTTATGTTTAGTTTTTTCTAGTATTTGCAAGGAAAACACTGAGTTTCATAAAAAAATCATTGAGAAACTTCTCCAGGACCTCTCTTACAAAAGCCTCTTCCATTCTCAAGGTGCAAATCAGAGGAGGACGCATAATGTGATTTTTTTTTTTTTTTTTTTTTTCCTGAGCAGACATGACTTCTCAGACAGCATTATCTTCCTTTGCTGCAAGAACACACATTCATCACTCTTTTTCATCATACTCTTTACAGCAATTAGACATTTTCCTATATATTTCACACTGCTATGTAATTTTTTCTGACAGCTCATCAGCCTCTTTGACTCATGACCTGTAATGCCATCCTTGTTTTTTCGAGATGTTTGTTTGTTTTTTTCTCCCACCGGGAGATGTGAGCACATATTATCATAGATGCATAAGGCCTATCAGTCATTTTTTCAGAAGGTATCCAGTAATAGAGCAATACTGTTCCCTCTCCGCCCACTTGTGATTTTTTTTCTTACCAATTTCCCTCAACTCCCTGAAAATAGCAGGTGCTTCTCTTCATTCACCTCCGCTTCATCCAGCCCATCTGTCTGATTCTTCTATGAGAAAGATTAATGGGACATAACTCACTTCATCTCATGGTTTTTAACAGATCAGGGCGGAGGGGTAGGTGGAAATTCTATCCAATTTTAGATAGATGTTTCATGATGAAGACCTGATGATGATATCGCAGCAGTAAATTTGGGATCTTTCATAGTGTTGGTCTGTTTCCAAAGTATTTCACAGGCTTGTGTTTTGAATGTCACCATAAGTAAGTTGCTCTCTCCCCATCCATCTCAAAAGCCATCACTACTGTACCAATTAGATGCCTTAAGTGTAGTTGTGATAATATTGCTTTAGCTTCATAAGGCTAAATACACATTGATCCCTTACTTGGCCTGCATTCCCGTGCGGGATCAATCTTGGCAGGAGTGTTTGTAGGGGTTATAGGGATTGTTTGCTCTGAAACATATTTTCAAGTAGCCTGTTAAAAGCCCCTTTTTCCCTTTCTGATATACCTCTGTCTGCTTTCTCTCTTACTGTAAACCTCACAGTGTAAGTCTTTTTTTTTTTTTTTTTTTTTTAAGTACTATATGTCTAAGTTTTTTTTAATTGTTTAATTCTGTGACTTTGTGTTGAGTACTACTTTGCTCCGATTGTGGTCCTTTTGAAATAAATGGAAGTACATGAGTAGGAAGATACTTCTGTGTATGCAATAATATGACATGCCCTGACACCTGCTACTTCTCAGATCTGTGCTCAGCTGCTCTTACAGGTCTTTACTGGTGCTTTGGTGTTATGCAACCGACTGTTATTTTCTGTCCCGCTCTAGTAGAGGCTAACGATGTAAGAAGTAGTCTGCTCCCTGGGACGAGGTGTGCTAGCTGATTTCTACTTTTTGAGCACGTTTGCAGCATGTGCATGTATCAGACAAATGGTTCATTCTAAAGTAGATGCTTTGCCTTCTCTTGGTGCCTCTGTGTCAGCTACTGAAGCTGGCAGCTTCACCGGTAAATGTGAATCCTGAAGAGGTTAGGTTTGCCTTGAAAAACCAGTATGGTCACTTGTAAACATACTGCATTTTTGAGTGCATAGTTGAGCACAAGCACCCATTTTGAAGCTGTAATGACCATAGATGCATCTTGAAGTCATTGTTGTTTGGCCGCCCCATTGAGAACTTACCCTGAAAAGTCTCATTCTGCATGAGTTTTGGAACCACAAGGTCTAACTTTCTATTCTGTACTTCCACCAGTTTTATTTACAAAGAAAAAAACAGTCTATATGTATGCTCTGCAACCCTTTGAAACCCTCTTTGCTCTTTCAGAGTATTGCCCAGAGTGTAAATCAATGCAAAATTTGGTTTTCATACTTTAAGTCTGATCACATCCACAAGGCTGGTAATTTTTGTGCCATTTTGTCAAAGAAAGCTGCCCTACAAGAGCAGTGCACAGTCTAACCAAAGAGGATCCCCTAGGGAGTTCAACATCTGCACAGAGGCAGGTGGATTGGTTGTACTCTGTGATGCCAAACTAGTGTCTCCAATAATTTTTGATTTAACATAACAAGCGCTCCTAAGATGAAGGGAATAAGCAGGTACCTGAAGGCTACCTCTCCCCTAAGACCTCTCTACATTGTTCCACTAAGGCTAAGAGCTTTTCTTCTGTACCCTCGATTCTAAATCCACTTCTCTAGTGTCTTCTCCAAGATCTTCTAGTACTGTGCTTAGTCTTGTATTTTTCTGTCCAAGGATAAGTTTCTTTTTCGGTTGACAATGAAGGCACAGCAGTGTGCTGATTTTGTTCAGTATGATGCTGTGTGATAATAAAGGTTTGAGACTTTTGCTCTGTGTGGGAAGAGAAAAACTAGCATAAAACTTTGTCATGGATTAAAATATTCAACACTTTTGGATCCTTTGCTTTTAAAAGGTAAACAATGGGGAATAAAGCGCTCTTGCAAAGAAGTAGGTGTTGGAAAAACAGAATTCGCTTCACTCGCAGGCAACTGGTCATGACAGAGCATGCTGTGTCTGTCTTTGCAACTCATAAATTCTCTTCTTCTTGGGTTGGCTCTTGAAGAAAAACACATGCTGCATACAGTGTGTACAGTGCATTGCATACTTTGAGGTTTTTTTTTTTTTTGGGGGGGGTCTTATTTCTCTGTGAAGAAAGAAAACAGGCACCGAATCTTGCCAGTAAACACACAACTTTCAAATTGCAGCAGTTCCTTCCTGTTACTTCTATGTGCAATGAAGGGTGGTATTAACTGAGCTTATCCAACTGGCAGAGGTGAAAATTCCGAAAAGGTGAAAAACTTAAAGCTGTGTGCATGGAAAAACTTTGACAAACACAAGACTTGTGTCCTTCGGAACCTCAGTGCTCCAAATTACACGCGACACCTGAAACATGCTACAAATTGTCTCATGTTCAAGGACCACAGTGCCAATAATATAAAACAGAAAATACTAATTCATTGACATAAATAATACATCTGATACACTGGCAAGAACATGAAGCTTGCTTTCTTTGATAAGCCTTCTGATCTGGGCTGAGGTTAGAAAAATCAGATGTTTTAGATCAGTGTATCATGATGAACTATGGGGTAGCAGCATATACCGTGCTGTTGTTGGGATCTGACCAAGAATGACTGGTTTAGGGTGTAGAATGAAGTTAAGGTGCCAGTTAAAACACTGATTTTCTGATTAAAAATGTGTATTTTGGTACATTACAGGTAAATGTACCAAACATTACAGGTAAATGTGTTTTCCATGGAATCCAATCATTTATTTATGCATACAAAAAGGAAAGAAATAGAACCTATTTCTGCATCCAGGAATTAAATGCATTTTTTTTTTTTTGCAGTACTCTCCAGTGAAAATGGCAAATGCCTGTTGTAAAGATCTTGGCTGGAGAAGTTTGCATTACATAAAATTTTTAACTTAAAACTATAGAGGAAAAAAAAGATTTAGGATATTGAAGTTGTATTGTTTGATTTGCTGTAGTTGATACCAGGCCATACTGTGGCCATAACTTGTGTTGTAATTAAAAATCTGAAACCCCTAAGTGTTAATTTCCATATATATATAATATTTTACAGAAAATAATCCTCCAGTTTTTGTGTGAACAGAGGTCTTCTAAGGCCCTGATGGGAATTACTGCTCTAGAATACTCTCTAACATCAGGTGGCTTTTAATTCTGAGCACAGGACTTAAAAAACCTATAATTTAATAAAACAACTCCTCCAGAGATTCAATAATGCTCTAAAATAAACACAGGAAATTCTGTATTTGCTCTGTTAGGAAACGAGTACAAAGTTTAATGTAAAAGTGAACAAATACAGAACATACATTCAAGTTCTATGGAAATGAGTGGTGCCAATGAGAACTTACTGTTTTAAAGACAGCGTTCACAAAATCTTGGAAAGTAGTTTAAGGTATGTTTAAAGCTTAGTTTACCACAATATCATGCTCTTTCATATTATGGTCAACTCTGGATGAATGGAAATTAAATGTTTAGCTGTTTGCTAACTCTTGATAGCTGATGCCAACAACTGCAAGTGTTCCAGGTCACAGTGGTCTAAGACTGTGCATTTCTGTAAAAGTTTGTTGAAAAGTTTCTCTGAGTCTGTTGAAATACAAGTTTGAAAGATGCAGTGACTAACTCTTAAAAAAGGCCAAAGGATGCTCATGAGGAGAGTCGTTTTATGGGGCTGCATTTATTTTCACACTTACGATCTACAGCACAGAGATTTTTTTAATACAGAAAACCTGAATTTTGGTTGAAATACTTGTCTGTTTGCTGTAATTCTCTAGTTTCATCTTTAAAACTCAGAGTTTACCTACTAAAATTTATAAAAATGAACATAAAAAAAAAAAATCTTCATGAGGGTTGTATCCTGTCTGTTAGTAGACTTCGGCTTATGTTTGGTCTGAGATTTCTGCTCCATTTTTGTATCTATAAATACTGGTTCTCTTAGAAGCTTGGTCATTTGTTCCATTCAACAATATGACTTTGGTTTTCCAAGCAGCAAGCTACAGGTCTGTAATTTAAACTCAGACTGTTGTCTTGTTTGTGTATGTTAGGAAATATGGTCTATCGCCTATAGAAGGAACAGTGAAACTCAACAGATGTTTTAAATCACTACGCTATTGGCAATTAAAATGTTTGAAAGAACTATAGGGAGTAGAGGAATAAGAACTAAAATTGTGCAAAGCTATTTAAAGCAGCAGGAAGGGTGTCAGGGAAGGAATAGAGGATGTTTTTCTTGGAATATTTGTTTTCAGCATGAAATTCCTGGTCAAGAGTACACATAATTTACCTTTTTCTTCATTCTCCACCCATCAGTTTTTCTTCCTTTTTTTTTCTTCTTAATCTGAGCTTGACTGCTGCTGTGTTGTTCAGTCTTCATGACCTATGCAGCAGCTCAGGAGGGGTGGTACGAGCTCTTAATGTTCTGCAGGGGAAAATTTAATCGGAAAAATAATCACCTTCCTTGCAGTGGAGAGAAAAAAAGGGGGACTCAACATGCATGACAGAACATGCGTGGACCACCAGAAAAGCGTGGTGAGGTTGGAAGGTGGTAGAGCTCTTTTTTAGAACAATCTGATCAGAAGGCAAACGTCTAAAAGGAAAAGGAATCCGAAAAGAGTGTTGAAGTGCCAGAATGCACCAGCTAATAACTTTAAATAGTTCATTGAGTCTTCCGGAATTTTTTTTGTTCTTCTTCATGAATAATCTGCTTACATCGTTAATACCTCAGCTAAGCTCAGTAACACAAATTACCAGATGTTGTATCCCCTAGTTTTTTCCATCAAAAGACCAACCACCAAGCTTGTTGAAAGAGAGAGGTCATTGTCCTTCCCTGGCAATAAAACTATTTTTGCAACTCCTAAGAAATGAAATGAGAATACCTTTCAGCTGTAGAGGGGATCCTATCTCCTGCTTCTTCCAAGTTTCCCTGTTTGGCTTTGTTATTTTCTAATAATGCACTCATGTGTAAGCTAATAATGTGAACAGAGGGAAAATGAAGAGTTTAAAAAAAAAAAAAGGCAGAATGAATTAGGGCAATTGAGGTCGCTCTCTTTCATTTTTGCTGGAAGGATTTTAGCCCTAGTTTTTACCTTATCGCTTATTACACAATTTATGATAAAATGAGATGTGATTCCATTCTTATTGTTGTGCTATAGCCTATTGAACATGCATATATAGAATTCATTTCAAATTTAAACACTATCTTAATTATAAATTGAATAAAATGGACAACCTATCAGATTCCCTAAATTGCATTCTAACAAATAATTTCATTTTCCATTACTTTTCCACCAATGATATACTGGGCATAACAATGTTGAGTATACACCCTGTTCCTCTACTTTAATTGTGCCAGAGATTTTGCTGTATGACAACTGTTTCTCTGTGGGCATGTGTGTTGCTTGCCATTTGTTCCATAAACTCTTTTTTAGATTTTTAGTAAGGCTATATAAACCCCCAGAAAATATTTGTATAAATTTTGGTTTGCTTTGTCTTTTAAGTCTTATTCTACCACAGGCATTACAATTCACAGTTTATAGTTTTTTATATCCACAGCTTGATTTGAACTAGGTTATTCAGTTTTAAAATAAATGTACAACTAGGATTCCATAAGGATTTTTAACTTAAGTAGGAACTGAGGTCAGAATGTGATCCATATCTTAGCTGGAATATGAAAGATAGTAGCAAAACAGGTCTAACAAAATAACCCATATCTGTTTACCATTCTGCGTTTTCTAAAATAATTTGGAATTTAGATAATATTTTCTGTAGTAAATCAGCCTGGTTAAAAAGAAAAAAAAGGCATTAAGAGGTTTAGTGATGTGTTCTACTAACTTTTTAGAAGCATTTTAAGAACTAGGATGTGGAAAAATTATGATAAGGAGTAAATACACCAAAAATGATACCAGCAGGGAAAAGGATAGGAGTGTGTGTTGGCTGCTTTATAAGACCCATGCCTTTTTAATTCTATATACAAACCTCTGTTCAGATTTTAACTCAACTTTACCATTTACTTCATTGTAATATCTCAAAAATTGCAGTGATAAAATGTATAAAAGGTTTGACCTCTTTTTTCATTATATTGTTTATACTTCCTAAATAAACTTCTGTGTATTTTAAGATTTCAAATGTATTTCAGCCAAATGCAGACTGTTTTTCACACCTGGTAAAAGATAGATTGTATTTTAAAAATAGCCAAACATCTGCTTTTTTTAACATGCAGTTTATAATTTATTTAGATTTTAGTTATGTTTCATTTGGCTTCAAAGAGCAAATACGCCACTGAACCCTGATTTTCTGAAAAATTGTACTTTCCATATTATTGTTTTAATGGAATATTACATATGATTTAAATGCCAAGTTCAGAGGTAAGCAACACTAATTTGTTACATTTTTTGAGTCTAAATAAAGTTAAGCTACTTGAGCATCGAGACTTTCAACAGAAGAAACAAAATTGTACAAGACACATTAGAATGTTACTTATTTAGCTTTTTTCTCCTATCATGAAGGGGATTATATTCAAATTCCTCTTTAACTTTCTTTTAGAAGTATCTTTTATTTTTATTTGAATTCCTTCAGCTTTTTCATGGCATAAATTACTCACAGTTCCGCATAGTGTTAAACTGCCAAAAATAAATAAATAAAGTACTTGTTGCATCTGAAGGGATGTTTCCTCCCTTCTGAAGTTTGCAAATAGGGCATAAAACCTAATCTAAGACAAAAATCTGAGAAATTCTAGGAACAAGTTGAAGTATGCGGGCGATGTAGCGGTGAGGATACCTCTGAGCTTCAGACACAATACCGTTCCCCTTTATTTCATATTTCGTACTTCAGGAGTTTTATCCAACACAAAACCTACAATTTTTCGCCATTTTCCCCACAGTTGAAATGATTTGCTATCACTGTAACTCGATCTTTTATCTCCCAAATAGTTTCAACTGTGTTAATGTGTGCATGTACTTTTTTTTTTTCCCCCCCTTATCAGGCTCTCGGCAGCATTTGTGATTCATAGCAGTCATCAAAGTGATAATAAACTCATTCACAATACTAACAAACATGGGGCTCCCAGTTATTTACGAGGCAAATTCACTGCAATGCTGGGCAGTGGAACAGGGGAGAATCAAGATGGTGTTGATTGATAAATTGACAGGTTAATTTACAAGTGGATAATAGGAGTTAGACCCAGAGGGAGCGACGGCAGGTCCAGGCTCTAGCTTGGTTGCACTGCCATCTGTCTTGTGCCTGGGAATCTGCAGGAGCGATGCAAGTCCCCATCAGACGCACACCCGCTCTTCCTCAGTTAAAGACAAAGGGCCCCAGTTACGGCAATTTTAATTTGTTTGCTGCCTCAGCCCAGCACACGGGACCCCCCTTCTTCCTTGCGTCTCCCTGCCAGCCACATGACATCTGCCTGCAGAAATGCTGACAGTCTCTCGTCGCTTCAAATGTTACGTGTTTCGAAGGTCCTGCTGTACTTTTGCTTTTAATCGAAGGGAGAAGATAAATATTTTGGTAGGGTGCAGTAGGGCACGCAGTTCTGTGCTGTTTGCATTGCTTAAAAAGTGACTGTGTTGCTTTCCATCTAACATCCACCTGAAATACAGTTTTAAACTCAGTGGATGAAATGAAACTTATTTTCAACTTATTTTAAGATTAACCTGTTTTTCTTTCTGAAAATATATACATTTCACCGTTCCCTGTCTGGCTGAGAGGAACTTAGCTTCGTAGCCAAATATTTCTTCTGTTTACTTGGGAACACTGAATAACTTCTGTGAGTCTTCTCATTTTTGTAATCCCTAGGAGCCGTTTTTATGGCAATCAATCACTGTTTTTATGTCATTAAGCATTTAACTAAACTGGTTGTTGGCTTCCCCACAATGACCTGAAATTTCATGGAATTCAAGATCAAGGAACAGTTGCCATTATTTCCCTTTGAAGTTAATATGTTCCAGTCTTGCATTTTAGCATTAAGAAAGTTTTATTGGGGAAAATAAAAGGGGTGGTCAGAAATACAGTTTTCTTTTTACAGTAAGTGTTAAACGCTGGAAAAAGTGTTTTGTTTTAAATACCTAGCGTGCTTAAGCTGCGGTCGCCGGACGTACATCAGCTGCCCTTGTGCCTCCAGCGCAGGGTGAGCTCAGAACTGCAGCTCAGGGACCAGGCGACCGTACGTGCGCGTCTCCCATCGTTAGCCGGTGTAAGCGAGCGGGCGGCACGCTGATTGCGTGCCAGCTCCTGGCGACACCAGTTCTGCAGTACCCAGGAAGCCCATGAGCCCTGGGCTTTCCTTCTGCAGCTCAAGATCCAGAGGGGTAAAAAGCGCAGCACTTGAGCGTGTGCTGGTTTTGTTTCCTCTTAACCCGTGGTTAAATTCAGGGATGCCTAGCACACCTCTCTGGGCTCTGGGTTTGTCTTCCCAGTTGTTGCTGGAGCCCCGGTGGAGAGGAGTAGATGCTGGTGGGCTTGCACGGAATGCAAATTGCTGCAGCTTGTTTCTGGTGAACAGTAGTGATTCGTAATGCTCTAAATGAAGTTGTGAAGGCATTCAGGGGCAAATCCCTTCCTCCACGCCTAGCCCAAATGTAGCGGCTTGATGTGGGGGAACTCTGCAGGGAGCAGGGGAAGGAATAAACCTTCCCTTGCACGGGCCACGGACCAGCTTGGCTGTAGTCTCCAAGCTACAGGCACCCTCCTCTGTGGTTTTGCATGTCTGTCAAAGAGTAAATCGCTGGTGGATCTGCATAGTAACAAAGATCCTGGCTCTGCTATTGCTCACTCCAACCCTGGTGTCAGCAAAGAGGACCCCCTACATACCATCAGAAAAAATATGTCCTGATACTGTGCTAAAACTCAATGAGACACTGTCGTTTTCTGATGCTTTACTGATCAACAAAATGTTCTAACAGTTGTATGAAGCAGGCTGAACTGTTCAGGGACTGCATCTGTAGCAAAACTAACACTTTTTTTTTTTTTTGGAAAAAAAAGCTAAACAGACTCTAGAGATGAAACCCAGTATTTCCTATGCAAAACCCAAGTCAGCCAAAGTTTTAAAAAGATAACAAAAAGACAGGAAAGTTGGGCTTTTACAGGAAGAAACTTTAAAATAGTAATTTTCCATTCTTTACTAATGAGTTAGGAAGACATTACTGGTATTTGTACCAAACAAAGGAGTATCAGCTGAATTCAGCAGTCTGTCTGTCTCATCCTGCCCACCATTGCATCCGAGCAGTTTTTCTTAACTAATTTGGGCTGATTTTTGTGTGCAGTTGTTTTTGGTGGAAGAAATCATGTTTGTTGCACAGAGTCATTTAGTTAAAACCAGAACGAAAAACAGTGCCTGGGAAGACGGATACTCGTTTACTTTAAACAAAAAAGTCCGAGTAATGAAAGAGCCAAAATAATCTTGAACCATGATCACTGGAAAGAAGAACAACATTTTAAAGCAGCAGGGTGAGATGAGAGTTTGCATGACGACAGGAGTTTGTGCAAGCTAGTGTGAATCATCCTGATTCACTGCTTTACCTGAAGGGCTTTGGTGCCCCCTTCACCTGCTTTGTGCTGATTTGGGTCTATTTGTTTTGTGGTAGCTGTTCATTGCAATATTGAACTGATTTAGGTGTTCCCCCCGGCCCCCGTCTTCCGTTTCTTTTGAGCCATCTGGACAGTGACAGGTTTGTAAGGTCATAGATTTATTATAATAATTAAACTTACAAATTAATTTTAAAACGTTCTGATAAAATTATTTTTGCAAACATTGAGTAACAAGAGCAATGTAGTAAGAGTGAGGGTGGTGTTTGGTCCTGCTTTTCATACTATAATGTGAGAAATGTGAATGCTTAAAAAAAAGTGTGTGTGTATATACACACAGGCATAAATGTTCCCAATTCTCACATGAGTTCAGGTGGCTTTTAATTTATTTATTTTTAATGCTGCGGCATGGGTCTACAAATAACTTGAAATAAGAAAGGTGCAGATGCATTTAAATCCCTCCGTTTCTTGGACACACACATAACCATAGCGAACGACAGGTGAGTTACAAGTAGGGAATATTTAGACTCATTGATTTTCATTATTACTTCCTTCTCATTCCATATGTCACATCAAAGCATGGTGGTATTCTGTTTGGAAAGGAGATCAATGCAAGGAGATAGGACTGATCCTTCCTATTCAAGAGGAGTTTCCAAATTCAGTGGGTAACATAGGATAAAAGTGACCCTGGATTTGCTGTGACTGTTTTCTTAAGTCCAGACAGACAGACTGCACAAAAAGGAAAAAAAAATGTATAGATTCTGGCTTTGTACAAAAACTATTCTCTTAATTGAAGCTTATTTAAAAACTTAGGTATTCTTTTCAACTATAATGCTTGAAGACTGTCTTGGCTTCTCTTTATTATGCAGAATCATTTCAAGTGAAAGTGCACATCTCTTCTGAGTAAACATATTTTATGAATCAATCCATGCAAATAATGCTTCCTTCAATAGTGCACTTCCTAAAATAACATGTTGACATCAAATCATCCTATTTTGAAGAGTTTGTAATAATAAATAATAATCAATGCTGCAGACTGAAGGATGCATCAATTATATTTATTTTACCCACAGTTGAGACTCTCTCTGTTGTATATTTTCCCCCAATAATTTTGCACATCTTATTGTAAAGTGTACTTCAGTCTAATTGGCAATGTGGCTACTGACTGCTGATTGAGACAAAATTACACTTTGCCTGAAACAAAAATTGAGTTCTATTATGTGAAATCTAAAATATCGCCATAGTCTTGCAGAATTATTCTAGAATGTGGTTTATCAGGGACAAAAGAGAATTGAAGAACAGGTAGTGGAAAGAAATAGAACCTGATGAAAAAAATTGGAAAATGTTGTTTGAAATCGAATTCAAATCATAAGAGAAGTAAATTTGGGAGATTATCAATATTATGAAGAAAAAAAAAAGCCTAGTTTTGAGATTAGGAAAGTATTTTAAATTAAACAGGTTTTGGAAACAATCCACAGACTATTTGAGTGACTAAATTATGATTTTAACCTTTAGTATGAGTATGTAAGAGACTGAAAATTTTAGGCTATTTAGGATCAATATATTCTCAATAAACCAAATGAGTATTTCATGGAATTGGTTCTTTTCAGAGCTGAAGTACATATTGAACTCATATTACAGAAAAAGAGGCTGCAGATTTAATAGATGTGTCTTCGCTTATAAAGATTTCTGGGGACATTTTGAGGGGAGAAAGGATCACAAATGTCATCAGAACTGAACAAAAGAAATTCTCTTTCAGAGAGTATAAAATTCCTCTCAAGTCTATGTCCTATTTCGAGCCTTTAAGAAGTAGTATTTGAGCCCATGGGGAGAGACTACTTGCTAACTTGTAATTTCATATGATTTGAAATGTGGCACCTGCTGGCCTCCTGTGTGGGATCACTTAGGAGAAACAGCAACTATCTGTAAGACCGGGTTGTCTAGCCGGTTATCTTGAGCTAAAATCCCTTTTACCATTTGTCTTACATACATAGCGTAGGTAGGGGGTTATTTTAGTATTGGCTGCCAATATGTAGATGTAATTTTGGTAACTTCAGGGAAGTCAAAGTTCCCGTAGTACCTTATTCAGCTAAAGCAAATGTTAGAAATAAGTACCAGATCATAATATTATCCGCTTAGCTCTGCGGAGCGGTGGGGTAAGGTAAGAAAGATGCAAAACAAGTTATCAAATCAGACAAAGGGACCTAATTAAAACATGATTGCCGAAGTCTATGAAAAATACAATTAAGTTGTAAGTTAAAGAAAATGAGGTGGCAAAGTTAATGTATTTGCCATTTATCTCTTGAGATCTCAGTTCAAAGACTCACTTTCAAATCCTACAGGATCAGCTCTTTCAGATCCTACAGCAGTCCAATAGATTTAAAATTAGATTGGACTCATCCAAAGATATAATACGTGAATGCAACAAAGCCACTCGAAAAATAAAAACAGTATGCTAGCTGTCATTGCTTAACATCTTCCCAGGATGCAGCATTCAGTGTTGCCTCATGTAGCCTGAGTAAAATTGAAACAAGGAAATCTGGGTGCAAATCACGCCGCAAGTTATTTAGATGAAATTCTGGTGGTAAAAAAAAAAATCCTGTCTCTGTGTAAAAGAACTCAGTTTTCTTCTCTTTCTCTCTCTACTCCCCTTGTCTCTCTCTTTCTCCCCCCTTCCCCAGCTTAAGTAGCCAAAAGATCTATAATATAGTTGATTTAATTATACTGGTTAACTTTGCTCTAGACCAGATATATTATTTTATTTCCTCAGTAACTTCAAGACTAATTCATATCTTTCTTTCATTTTTAAAATTTATTTATTGCTGAATTGCGGTTCAGGAAGGGGGTTTGTAGTCATAGGAGGAAAAGAGTGGGACTGAAGTATCTGAGTTCAAAATTCAGGTCTGCCACCCATTTCCTACATGACAAGAGATGTAACCTTCCTGTTCCGTGATCTCCCAACAGATAAAAACCAGGATGAGTTTAAACCATGTTATCTGGAGGTTCGGAGCTGGGGACAAAAGTATCTTATTCTGATTTCGTTCAAGTGGTGCTGAACGCACGTCAGCGTTATTCCAGCCATCACCTGGCATGTTTCTGTGGTCAGGCTGACATTGGTTTGGGCTCCTGGCTTGGCCTGTGAAGACGCAGGGTGATACTTGTTGTCCACTGAGTTGTGTTCAACAGCTCACAGCCTTGCGGTGTCAGCCGCACGGTGCGGCGCCTCTCACGGGGGTGGGACAGGTACTTGGCAATTAATGTATATCTCCTTTTCAGTGATTTTTGTCCTGGTGGGAAACTGGGCAGGACATAAGTCAAGGTAGAAAGTATTTCTTTCAAGTGACGATGGCGCCCCTCCCCCCGCCAAAGATCGGTCCTATTTCCATTCTTTTATTTTATTCTTCCCATTAGTTTTTGACAGTCTGTGCATGGAGATATTTCTTGTCAAGATGAAAGTCACCTCTCTATCACTTTGCAGTGCTCTGTCAGTTCGTTTTAAGGAGTTAAGTGCACTGCGAGTTAGTAAGAACAATGAACCCCACGCATTCTTGCAGCTGTCTGTACAAACTTGTTTTATTATTCTTGTTTTGTGGAATAAAATTAGATGGTTTTAGTTACCTTCCACGATTTGTTGGCACTGTGGCGAGGTACAACGGTTAAAGCAATATATCATGAATGTGCGAAACTGAACAAATAATTCCACAGACATCTCCATATACATGAGCCTTCTTACTGTAGTGGCAGAATTGGCTGTAGATTAAAAAAATATATGTATGCTAAACCTCATGTGGATCAGAGGTGAGAGGACCACAGACTGTGGTGTGGTGTCCGACTTTCCCACTCTTCCAGCTCATGTTTCAATGGAAAGTGGGATTTGCATTCTGGGCTGAGGTCTGCCCAGCACCATGCAGCCCTGCAGCTCCGATGGGGAATTCATTTCCTACCCCTGTACAACCTCCGTTCTTATGAATTCAAACCTAAAAGGGAAATTTTCCTCGTGAGTGACCTTGCACTTTTCCTCCTGTTGCCTAGAGGAGAGCAAGATCAGTGAGCAATGCTTGATGACACACACCATACTCCTGTTCCTCGCTGCCCCTGCACCCCAGCCGCTACAGATTGTAAAACCACATGTCCATAATCAGTGATAAAAATAAATCCTGTACTGGGAGGTGAGTAGTCTCCGTCTGTTGCATTCAGATAGCCCACTTTGAAATGTGGAGCAAGCAGGGGAAAGTGCATCAGGCATCTGTAGAGGATGCTGAAGTTGGGAGATTGATAATTTCAGCTAGGCTATTGTCTTCAAACTCCAGCAGATATTTGTTATTTCTGTAATTTTCTATGCGTATTGTGCATAAAATAGATAAAACCAAAATACTGTGTTATTACAGCTAGAGAGAAAAGCTGTATGGTGAGCAAGAAAAAGCATTGAGCTACTAGAGTAAGGGCAAGGGGTGAAAGCAAAGGTATGTTCTGTTGTTTCCTTTGAGGAGAGGTGAAGGCAAAGGGGAGATTCAGCAGCTGTTCCTTGTGGCAGAAAATCATCCCTGATTGTTTGTAGAACAGAGGCATATGAGTGTCAAACAGGTATCGTAGATCCACAAAGATATATCCTGACCCGCATGCCTGCTGGATGCACATGTCATGGCTGTAATTTGGTCATGCTAAAAATGTCAAAAGTCATGAAAACCTACTAAAAATGAAAGAGAAAAAAGTCACTGGCAAATTTTGAAGTAATCAAATGACCGTTGCAGACCTGAATCTCTCTAATCTGATTTTCTTGAAGTCTGAAGGGTGGCTTATGCACCTTCTATTAGGCAGTATCTAACCCTTGCCTCTCAGTCCTTGTGTACACCAGGGCCTTTAGGAATCGCTCTGTGCTAGGTTGGGCTGGACCACCTCTGAGATGATAATGGGTAGAATATGAAATTCCTGTGCTAGGGCCCAGCTGTCTTGTTCCAGTGAAACTCATAGCATGGTCACAATGTGCTGATCCTTTAGCCTACAGCTGTATTTTCCACCAAGGGTGTAGTCCTGTATCACAGGTGTCCTCTAGTTAAGGAAGGACAGGTTTGTGGATTGTTGTTTGTTCTGTTTTTTGAACAAAGTTGGGAGTAATTTTTCACACTGATCCTCAGCATTTTGCTCCAGCTTTTTGTTGTAAGGCTGAGAATCAGGTCAAATGCATAACCCACAGCTATGTGGCAAAAAGGAAGGGACGGACCATGACTCTCCGTACAGAATAGCTGTATCTCTTGACAAGAAAGCTGTCTTGTGTGATGTAGCCTCGATCTTCAAATACACCCCTAAAGCTATTAGCCAGGCTGAATTACTTTTTAACTTGTATATGTTATCTAAACGGGCCATTTTTGGGCTAGTATACATTAAAACCTCCCTTCACCCCCCTTGTCTGAACCAAACTGGCCGTTTTTCAGGTTCAGATCAGATCACATCAATCTCCCCTCCAAACGTGCCCCCAGCTTCCTTTTTCCCATGCCCTACAGCTTCTCCTGTGCTGGGAGATCAGGTGGCAAGTTGTCAGCAAAGCCCAGCTGCTGCTCATCTTGAAATTCACGCTTGCTCTGAGCTCCCCCATTAGTTTTGCCCTAGAGAGTGGTGTTCACTGCTAACAGGGAAGCCCAGAGCCATCCGCATTCCTGCCAGCTCTAAGACTTCAGAGGGCTGGAGGCTCTGGTGTAGCTAATAGGGAAGTCTGGAAGCAATGGGAGATTTGAACGTAGAGACACAGCCTGGGGCCTGAGCCAGTGGTCTGTCACTACCATTCCTCCTCACACTGTTGCTAGAAATGTAAAGTGGACCCTGCAACCTCAGATGAATAGACCCCCTGTACTGAAGCTGCGGCTTCGGTGAAGGCAGTGGCAAATAGATTGCTCCTGATAAAATGTGCATTGAAGACAAAGGGATGGGAGAGGAAGGATATGTTAAGAGTAACCTTGAAAATTTGACCAGCTGTGTAGGGGAAGGGAAAGGACCAAATCAAGGGACTGCAAGCAGGTTTCTCTGTCACAAGGCTACTCAGAAATGTGGAACATTTCTGTGGGGCACTGAAAACTACAACAGAGCTAAAGTATTCCCACACCATCCTGTGATGGAAGGGGATATAACACCTGTTTTATTTTCCCCAAGAAGCCTCAGCTTTCCAAAGACTGGGAAACACAACACTGTGTAGATAGTTTTTCAACAAGAGTATTTTTGCACAACTGGGAAGAGCAACCTTTGCTCAGCCTTGGGCAGCCCCTGTGATAACCATCTCTGTGAGTATTATCTGTAGCTGTGCACAATGTCAGACCAAGAAGCTAGTTAGAATAGTGAGAATAGCCCTCTATTTTGATGGTTTTCCTTAGGTGTTTGTAAAAACTGATCTCATCACCTGTTCAAAATGAGTATTGTAAAACACTAACTTGTTCGAAAATGATTAACAGGTACATGAGAATGTACAGTACAAAGACTGACTCCATATGAACATTCTCCTGTCATGCAAGTGTTCCCTGGAGCCTATTTGCCAACTGACTGTACCTCTGTGTCCTCTGGTTATGAAAAAGATGATGTTTTTTGGGTAGTGATATTTGTATTTTGAATGTGAATGCTAAATGTCTTCTTAATGTGTCAAAACAGGAAAGAAAATTCTAAGTAACCTTTCACCACAGTAATAAATTTTTCTGCCAGTGTAATAAGTGATATAATTATAGTTTAATTATCTACACACACATTCAGTGCTTCACTGTATTTACACAGAGTCTATTTCACTCATGTCAGTTATGGACTAGTTTAAAACTACCACTTAGTGGAGTTAGTGCTGATTAACACTGATGTAACAGAACAAAATCACACTTTTGTAATAGATAGTTCAAAAAATCCACTCTCTTTTGAAAATCCTTTCAGAGATATGTTTATGTGGAGGAAACTAGTGATTCTCATCACTCTTAACTGAAGTTTGCTTTGCAATCTGTGCATCCCTTCCTCATCCCTTGCTCTCATGCCCTCATCCCTTTCTCCTACTTCTTGTAGTTGTAAGCTAGTATCTGTGACCATGCTATTACGCTGCAGAAGTCAAAAATGAGTCGAAAGTTCTGAGTTCCCACTCCTGACTCTCCTTGAGTAACTTTACTTCTTTCCCCTGCAGAAAGTTGATTTTCATTGTTGTGCAGAAACCTTCTGTTCAAACAGAAGGGTGTCAGCTCTGCATTTTTACACTTTTCCCTAATCGTTAATCTGCGTTACAGATGCAAGTAGTTTGTGTGCCAAGGAAAATGGACTAATTCAGTCCCTTCCACATTTGTTTCATGCTCTTCCTCTTGCACGCCATCGCGTCCCTTATGTTCCTGTGATAATCCCTATAAACTAGAAAACCTTACCAGCAGAGTCTAGGTAACTTCCCATCAAGAGAACATGATGAAGGACTTGGGTAATACTTTTATAGTGATGGAATGAGGTCAAGCAGGCTGAAATCACTCTACCAGCACGGCTAGCGTGACTAGACAGGGAAGTTAAAACACACTTCCATACCCGACCTGTTCTCGTCAAGGTGGAAAAGGCTTTTCTGCTCATGTTCTGTTGCCAGTGTCGATGAAACATAATAAATATATATGGCTGCATGGACAGATACATCCTCAAATACGAATCGCACACTTTAAATATTTGTTCAGTCTGCAATATAAATTCAGTTCCCAGAAAATAATAATAATACATGAAACTTTGTAAAAAACATGTGATGGCAAGACCTTCTTTCCAGCCTTTCAATAATGAGTCTCACAAGGGGTGAAGGTACCACATTAGTAAAGGCAGTCACTAGTTCTAGGCAGTAGAGCTGTCCGTCTGTCTACTGAAGACAATGTCACTTGGAGTGACTTCTCAAAATCTGGACTTATTAAGAGAAGACATATATGTAAATGAATTTGGTAATATAGGAATAACTTTTCAAAGCAAAAGTTTCCTCTTTCATTATCAAATCATAAGTGCCAAGACACTGTAAGTGCAAGATAAATTTATGAAGCTATCCTGTTGAATTAGAGAAAAATGAGGTTTTGTGTTACAGTAGCTTGAGGTTTTTTGTAATTTTTACACTTGTGTAAAAGTTTTGCCACTGGCAAGGATGCATCTTCATGAGATTGGGTATATCACAGAATGCTGCAGAATTTACTTCATGCTCTAAATTCTTACCTAAGCTCTGGTCAATCTAAATACTAGTATGGGGAAAGTAAACAAAAAGGGCTGTATTCCTCACCTTCTTCCCAAAGTAGTTCTTCCTTGGAAGCTTCCATAAACTTTAAAAAATTTTGTTAACTTTAAAGTTAACTTTGTTAAAGTTTGCTAAATTTTCAGTGATACTGAAACACCATCTACCCATCAAGCATTCATATTTTTTGTGTGTGATTCCTGAAGCCCTAAACAAAGCAAAAACCAGACACTTTCTTTCCTTGATGTGTATCAGCCAACTTCTTGCAGACTGGTATTACGGGTTACCTCTTCAAACTATGCATTTTGCTTTCTCTTAATCTTCCCTTACAGGCTAGGGTTCAGTGCCCAAGCAGTGGGAAGGACGGACCCATGGCGTATGTTTACATTCATAGTGGTGCTTTTTCTTGGTGCAAAGTTTGCCAAAACAGGTCCTAGATTTGCAGATATTCACTACACTGGGTTCTGGGCTGCATTTGTCTTATATTTGGATTTGATCCAAAGAGCCTCAACTCTTGGGTGCCAGTATATTAGTGTCCTCGTGAGCTCAAAACTTTGTAGGATTAGACAACACACTGCACAGAGTAAAAAATCTCTGGTCCATGGCCAGTGGTTTCAGGCACAACTGCAATACATGTAACAGCAGTTCAGTGAAAGTGCTTGAAGATGATTATATTTTTTCCGCTCCAACTAAAGCTCCTCAATTAGGAGGTAAGCCTATTTCTGCTGAAATAAGTGCTAAGTGGCTTGACTTTACATTTTGTAGTTGGTATGTGTTGAAGTCCAGAGGAGACCTATTTCTGTGCAGAATATAATGTCAGTTTTCCAGTAACGACCTCCTGAAACTCTCCATTTGTACAGGAAAATTATTTTACTGCTTTTAAAGGAGGCTGTTGCATTTATGGATTCTGGCAACTTAAATCCACCATTAATGGGAGAGAAGAAGCAATAGTCAGATTAATATACTTTTTCCTCTGTGCATTATGCTGTTTACCTAATCACAAGTTCATGGAGGAAGATAATTCAGAAGAAAATGTATCACATGAATTTTGGATGACAGCCTGACTTCCCATAACTGGCTAACTAACATTAACTCTGAAATTGTATTTCTTGATGGGAAAATTCTAAAAGAAGTATGCACGATAAAGACATTGCTTATTATGGTCTAACTGACACCTTTCTCAAGATCCTGGAGGGGTAATCACAGGCACTTGGCAATAATGGTGTAAGCCTGACTCGGGCAATATTCTCCATCCCTGTGACTGCTAATGAGTCACACATCAGTTTTCATTTCTGCCTTTGTGCTAAAGGTGTGAGCAGATCATAGTCATCTCACGTAATGTACTGAAAGGGCCTGATCCTGCAAACCTTTGCTTGTGAGAAGGGCCCCAGTGACTTGTCAAACTCGACTTCACCTGTGCTCATATAAATAATAGCTTCAGGACTGGCCTGATGGTGACTAGAGACATCACCTCCTAGCTACCCAAGTTTATTGTAGCCATTTTCCTATTTAAAGGAAAAGACCATTCCTTCTTTTCCTCCCTGAAATAATACTTTGATATAATTGGTTTCTAAAGGAACTTCAAATTGTGCCATTTAAAACAATCACTGACTGTTGTTTCATGTTAGAGAGAAGGGAACTGTCTCAGTATATTTCAATACACTTGATCTCCTTTTATATCTACTGAGAAACTTCCAGTGCTGTGGCTGAAGGGGAACAGAAAAAGGACTGAAAAAATAAGTAAGGACCCTTTTGACAAACTCAAGTGAGAGTGCATCACACCTGACACTTTAGTCCTCAAAGTAAATGGTTGATTAGAAATAATTTCTGTGTACAGGTGAATCCTTCTTGACTAATAAGCCAGTTGTCTATGCCTGTGTGCACGTGTGTGTGTAGTGTTGTTTAAACATAATCTAAAATATGATAAGCAGTGAATAAATTAAGAATCTGTTTGTTAAACTATGCATATATTTAAACACAAAATTAAGTTGTGTATATTCTGTTGAGATTAAATATGGAAATGTTTTTATCAAGTAAGCATAGGCTCTTCCATTCCCCCACCCCCTTTCAATGCAATCTTTCTAATGCGGATTATTTTTTTTTTTTTTTTGTCCTTCATTGACATTTCTTTCAGAAAAAGCATGGATACTTGTCCATGCCTATACCCCCTGTCATGCACCTTCATTTCTGTGTTCTGTTCAGCTTCTTACCTATAGCCCCAGGCATTGCTGTCTGCTCAATAGTTTCCAACCCCTGTAAAGAAGAAACAAGATGACGTATTACTTTTTAAACATAAACCACACATGACTAAGACCCGATAATTCACTCGCTCCTGCTAGAATGCTGAATGATTAAGTCTGACATCAGTCAGTGCCAGTAGTGTATTTTTGATAAACCATAGTTGTCTGCTGCATACTCCAACATCTGTATTTTTCACACCAGAGGCATCTGTCTTGTTCAAGAAAATG
The DNA here is from genome assembly GCA_035590275.1 of Ibycter americanus. Taxonomy (NCBI): domain Eukaryota; kingdom Metazoa; phylum Chordata; class Aves; order Falconiformes; family Falconidae; genus Ibycter; species Ibycter americanus. The sequence continues at coordinate 8,360,538 of JAVJGI010000063.1, read as the reverse complement.
AGAGACATGTAGCACACTGCTTGTGCAAGTAGTAAAACTGATAGAAACTGTACCAGTTATCATTCTACATAGAACTCCTTTCTTAAGTGATAGCAAATGACATATTTGGACCACTTTTTATAGAAACCATTTCAGGGAACATACTTCTGTGACCTACTATGAAACTTGTGGAGATCCATCCTCAGATCCCATAGCATCTACAAGTGGCAGAAAAAAGAGCCCAAGACTTAATTAAGTTTGCCATTACTATTTATCATTATATAAAGATTTCCCTCTTCAAACACCAATATATGTCGTTGTCTTTAGAAATTTAATCTACTGAAGGAGGTCTCAAAGTCTGTGTTCTTTGGAAACTATAAAACGGGATTTATTATATGGCATAAAATGTCTATACTGTAAATAAATATTGAAAAAGGTAAATTTGACCGTGGCTCTTTACCAGTGATGTAGGAAGAATTGCACTTATTTATATCAGAAATGAAGTTGCATTAATATTCTTTGCGAAAATGGTCATTCTAATCATGATGATTTTGTTCACATTTTGTCTCTGTCATGTCATGTATCACAGATCACTGAAGTTTAATTGATTTTTATGTCTACAAGTACAAAGTTACGATAGTCAGAAGGCAAGTATCTCTCCCTCTTAATATCCTTCATGTAAGCAGTAGCAATATCTTTTTATCAGACAACCTCATCGTTATTTCATATTTATTTTTTAAAAAAATTGTCAGTATTTGATAGTCCTAATCAATCTTTATTTAAAACAGACTTCCAAATGTGACCTCCTGGAACAAAAGGTGAGAAAGAAGAGGTGCTAGTCTGACATTCTTGTGCTAACAAAACCAGAATGGGAGCAGAAAGAAAAGATTTCTTATATTGAATTTAAAAATCAAAAAGTCATAATGCTGTGACTTAGCAATGTTACCTCTAGCAGCGCATTTGCAGCTGGTATTTAGCAGCGTCAGCACTCTATCTCTAAAGGAGATTGTGGAAAGCAGTCTTTCTCAGGTTTTACTGTGAAGGGAATGTTTGGCTTTGATCACAGTTAAAATGATGGCATACTCGGTAGACGAAATACTGCACACAGTTAGAAAAGGCAACTGCTTTGGAGTACTTTAACGGATCAGTTAATTCTCCAGAATATTTACTGGGAGAAGTCCTAAAAGGGTTAAGAAGCTGCTATAAGAAAGGCTAAAAATGATAGACTGGAAGAAAAAGAGGTAGTAAAAATTGAAGGATATAAAAAAGCAGAGGAATGTGGCTGGGGAATAATAAAATAAGAGAGAGAAGTTAAACCAGTGACCCTTGTCAGCAGTGAAAAGCGGGAGATTAGAAAATGTTTCATGCTAATTTCCATGGAGATTTCTTTAATTTATCGAAAATTACTTTCTTCTGCTTTGATTTGTCCAACTGCCTGCCCCCTCGCAGCTTTTTCGGGGTGGTCCTACCCGTCACGCCATGCTGAATATGGGCCTCGTTTGCCCCCACACTGGGCCAAAGCGTCGTGAGATTACTGAAGCGTCTCTGACGTCTCTATCAGCTTGTGCCACCACAATGCCCTATTCCCTTTTTTTCTCTTTCTCTCTCTCTCGCCTCTCCCCTCGGTAACAGAGTCTTAGGATTCCTGTCACATGATGGCTTCATCGGGGGCCCCTTGCTGAAGCGTTTTCACTTTTCTCCTGATCCGTTCAGCTTGGCTCTCTCTGCTGCCTGGCATATCAAAGGAGATTTGTGGGTCATTGAGCCATGGACGCAGAATATAAAGTCATCAGCCTGCCTGGCAGCATCAAAACAACAAAACCTCCCCCCCCCAGCCATCATTTACCATCTTCATCCTTCAAGTGGCAGGAGATTGTTAGTCTCTCTTACAAATGTGTATTGAAAGCATTTAATTTCTAAAGGATAATCAGGATGTAGAGGTACCAGCTAAAAGACCTTAAATATTACAGCTCCTTATAGGGCACTTCGGATTATAGCATGATGTAGTAAGATGAAGAAGCTGCTTATATCTCTGATTTTAAAGACACAGGCTAATATTAATGACAAGCTGGCATTTTTGCAGAATAATAAAGTAATTTGCCTAACATCTCCAACCTTGTCACAGATAATAAATGGATGTATTTGATTACAAGCATTCTGGGCCAGTGGAAACTGATATCGCTTCCTCAGTCAAGCCTAGCTGAGGATTTGATCCTGACTTTTTATTTGGGGATGCAAAGAAAGATTCATAACAGTAATGTTTCTAAATGTAGCCATTACCATCATTTGAACCATCTCTGCCCAGTCCCTTTCTGAGTACTGGGGCTATTTAGCACCCAAGTGAGCGATTGTGGTAGAAATGCCAGGATTGTTTCTGTATTGTATCGAGCATCCTAAGTGTTATAGGGAACGATGGCACCTAGTACGTGCCAGAGGTGAGGAGTCCAATACAGCAGCAGTCAGGTTAGAAATATCTGTCTTGAAATGTCCATTGTAACTCAATTAGAAACAGGTTCGTTTGAAGTGGTTTGGAACTGTTGGGGGCTCTAAGCACATTTTAAAATGAGTTCTCATTAGTGTCTTCGAAATCAGTCTTTAAACCATAGCCTTAAATGTCTCCCTCAGTTCCCTCTGGACAGTGAACTTGCATATTAAAGACCTTCTTTATCCTGTAACTAAGCCTGCTATGTATTCTGCTAAGCTTAAGGCTATCACTGCAAGGTGACTCACCTAGATCGATTGATTTACTAGGAGGTATTATGGTCTGGGGCGATGGAGATCTGGCTGTGTGTGCCTAAGGCACACACTGCAATCAGACCTCTGTAAGGTCCTGGGGAAATAATCCTCCAGGAAGATGGGTAATGGATGATGCCACAAACATTGGAGGGAAAGTCAGAGCAATACCAGGAATACAGGATGGCTGCCGAACAAATTCTGACAAACTACAGATACTGTGACCCCTCTAACCACAGCTTTGTATGTACTTGTCAGGCAGGAATATGGGCAATTCTCCCAGAATCCCAGAGCAGGGAGATGCACATAAAAACTTCGTCCAAACCCACAAACCCTGTGCCGGATTCAGTGCTACTGTGGTGTGGCACCTACTGTTTTAAGTACTTACCACACCTATTAAATCTATTTACCTCTTGTGTCTTCATCTCTGATACAGTTGATGGACCAGCAAAGTCCCCGAATATATAACTATATTTCTGCATATTTCCTATATAAATAAAAGTTTCCTGACTACTTTTATTATTTATTTAAACATGCTATGAGTAAGTTTGCTTGTCCTGTCTGTATTAGCTCTCTCATTTCTATGTAGCTTGATCTGTCACTTAATGTATTCATGCTTCCCTTTCTAACCATCACCATCTCTGTTTCCTCTTGTATTTAAAACTTGGCTACATAAATGATTTTAAATTCCCTTATGATCAAACATGATCATGCAGAGCCTGAAGTTAGAGAGAACGTTAAGTGTTCTCTAATTAATTGCATAAATGTGGAATGCAAAAATTAAGTGTTAACCGGTAATTTCTGTGTGCAGTAGGCTTCCTCAATATGTGCTAGATTATAATAACTCGCATGCACTTGGGATACTACCTATTAACAATTCATATGACACTTGTTTTCCAAGGGTGGTCATGATTCTACTTTAATAATTCTGAAGTTTGCTAACGTATTAATAGAGGAATATCTAGAACACAATTTTGTCGTGCCTATTGTCTACACTTATCTCTTTCCTTTTGTTGCATGTGGAAGAAGATGTAGAAATGTGTACATATGTGTACTATATCATGTTAGTGTACAACAGAGAAAGAAACAACATTTACAGAGCTGTGGTTCATTACTTAATTCATTTGAAATACAAACAGCATACTTTTTAGAGTAGGTTACAACTATGCACACCTGTCTCATTCAAAACTGACCAATTACAATGACTGTCCTGTTTGATTTTGTTAAAAGGCAAACCTTGGTAGCATGTGCCAGTTTGTTACTTACGTTAGGAAGGAATGCTTTAATCCCCTTAGAAGTTAACCTTAAAAAGGAAACATCTACCTTATTGTGGTATTGACCTTGTTCTGGTAAATTGCCATGTTTTCCTTTACCTACATTGCAATATCAGTGTGAGATGTTTACATCAAGGATAAGGTTAAATGTTTCTTTTCTGAGGTCACTTACTCTCGTTCTTTCTATGTATATGGCTGAAAAAAAGAGAGCAATCAGGCTGACTAACAAAGCAACCTGCGAGAGCTGTACGAATGTATCAATTTTGTGTAAAAGTTACCCTCACTTTGACATTCTTGTCTGGACAACACTCAAAATGCAAAGCAAGTTTTGGTTAAATCCAGTAAGGCTTTCACAGGAGCTTATGAAAACTTCTGTTTTACATGGTCCTCCACATTGTCAAGCTTTAAACTGTTCAGATTTGCCTTAAATCTTCATACATTTTAAAAAGTGTCTTGAAGATGTTAGGTATGGTTTCAGGTTTGAACTGAAACCTCCAAAAAGACAAGCTTTGAGCTATTTTCTATTTGATTTGGAAACCAATTTGCATTATCTGTGGAAAACAAAGGAAGTGGGAATTAGTTGACAAATTGATTTGGTTTTGTTAAAAATTCTGAGTGAGAACAGTTAAAGAAGTTTGAAGTTGCTTGAAATTCTCCACAAGAACCCGGAATTTGTACATCATCTGCATCAGATTCATTGCAGGTCTATAAAAGAAACAGAAAAGGTATGTTTATGGATCAACTATCTTATCCCTTTGTTGCCCTTGAAATGAAATTTTATATGCAGAGTATGCTAAAGCAACTTTTTGGTCGAGTACTTACTGTGGAGAGGAAATAAAACTGAATAGGTTTGTACTGGACTTCAATTTTCTAAAACAGTGCTGAATGTTCATCCCTGAATTTCAATTTCTGTATGACAACTATGTATAAATACAGAAAATTCTAGCTCTTTTAGGTGCCTCTCGGTACAGAAGACTTGTTGAGATATGCCTGAACAATTTGATGTAAACCATGTAGGAGCACCTTGCTAGGGGACAGCCAGAAATCAAAAAGCCTGTTCTCATCAATGAATCTGGATTTCCTCCAGCAAAGATTTAGACCACGCTATAGTATTCGGTAGTCCTTATATTTTCCTGGAACACAAAACCGAACTGGAAGACCAAGAATTCTGAATTCAATTAAAGTAACAACACAGTAATAAGAAACTCTTTTCATATGCATTATTTTTACTGAAAGAAATCTTTCTCATGCCCATTTTCCACATTATGGTGTTAATACTTACATAGGGTGGGTGGCTTACCTTGATGAAAAAGAAAAGTGTTTATGAAGATGGAAAATTTTATACCCTTCTTTACTCTACCCTACCCATTTTGATCAGTTCTAATTATTTTCATAATGTAGCCCCAATAAAGATAATAGCGTAGTGCAGTCAGCATTTGTTGAACCTGCAACTTTAATGAAATGTGGTACTGTATTATCCCTACAGCTAAGCTGAAATCTCATAGGAAAATATTGTTTAACTGATTTTATTCCCTGAAATACGATCTAAAAAAAATACATTGAAGGTTGCGTATAAAGGCTCTCGCAGCATACCTATGAGTGTCTATAGGCATACCTATGCCAGCTTCTCTTTCTCTACATGTATTATGGGCTAACATAAACACAATTAAATGAAGTATTTACTTCCTTTGGGATCTTAGTATAGCAGCAGTTAATAATGGAGCACTGCATTTCATTAAAATTTTGGGTCTGGGGCTGCAGGACTTAGATATGGAGAATATCAAATGGAATAGCCAGGAGAAATAGTCAGCAGAACTTATTACCTAGAGCAGTGCCTCTGTGTGTTTTATGCATAATCATTTCACCAATTATTCCTAATTTAGTTGATGAGTTGACTTTTTTTTTCTCCTTCTAGTAAAAACAGAGCATTAGCTGTTGTTCTCTGGCTCTGCTTATACCAGCTCTGTTATAGAGTCAAGATGTTTGATACGGAGAGGCATATTGTCTCTCTCTCCCGGTCCATTCCTCTCTAGGACGCGTGTGCGTGCAAAACACGGGAGAGAAGGGAGAAGGCATCTCGGAGTGCCCGACCCGCCAGGCACTGCTTCGTAAGGATGTGATTGATAGTGGTGCAGGAAAGTGAGAGAGATTCAGGAAAGAGGCTACTGGTGCTCCAAGTAACTTCTGTAGTGCAGTTGGAAGGGCTATTGCAGTACAAGGACTTTAGTAATAACCAAGAATATATCTGCTGGAGAGGAAAAAAGAGTTGTCAACTCCCAGTCCCTCTGCGAGGAGCCTGTTATTTACTAGGGTGTTACCAGAGGGAAAGGACGCAGGACTGCACAGTAGTGAGCGTGAATATATCTGCTGAAAATATCATGCCAGAAAGAGTAGAAATTGGATTCTCAGATAAGTGGTAGCTTTTCCTGTCGTACCTGTGGGGCCGGATTTGGCCCATAGCAAGTGGCGTGTGTTCGTGTCTTGTCCCTGTTGCTGCAGCCTCACCTGGGGAGCCGCAGCTGGGGCTGCGATCGGCGTCAGGCTCAATAAACCCGTTTCAGCAAAACGCTTGGTGTTTTGGGTTTGATTTTCAATTCCACACAAACTATTTCTACTGAAAGTCAAGGAATGAAAGTTAAGAATGTCCTTAAGTGCCTTTGCTGGGTTTATTTTATTTATTTGATCTGTATCAAAAGCATTGGAAAACGAGTTTATCTGCCATTGTCTGCAAGAAAATAAGTTAGGCCAAATATGGTACTACATTTGGCAAGGTATTCTTAATTAAGTAGAAATATTTGATGTCAGAATAATGACATATGGCAGTCACTGAAAACTCTGAAAATTTTAGGACTGCATTACTGAAAAGATGTGTAATGCAGCTAATGTGATAGCTGTGGAAATTCTTGCTATTTATTGTGTCCTACTATCTATATTATTATGTTCTCACACTCCTCTCACTAATATTTAAAGCAATAGATGGTTTAAAAAGTGCAAGTCAGTAGCTGATTACTAGGAAAGTGTACAGAATATTTGATGTTTTTAATGGCAATGAGGCAGATGAGTGAAGCAGGAAAATAAATGAATTTGAAGCCCTTTGAAAACTTTATTCTGTGCGTTTCATTGATTTTGAGAAAAAAATAATAATGTAAGGCTGTGTACTCATGCTGGTATGAATCTGAAGTAAATGCAAGAGAAGAACAACCTGCGTGTGATTTAAATGAAATATAAAAAGAATTTCATTCTAGTCCCACATTATTTGGGAAGATTTCAATTAGTGTGTTCCCCTTGTCAGTTTGAATCTTCAAACCATAATGGTTTTTTTCTCTCCTTTTCAGGTTCTGTGCTGTTTGTTAGTTGCATGCAATAAAATATTCTTTGCATATTTAAATGTGGCGAATACAAATAAGAAAAAAGTAGCTTTGACTCTGGAGAACTTTTTAAAAAAACAGTCACTTTTCTGAGTGCCCCAAGGGCAGCAAAAGAATATGAGAGAACTGGTGAATCTGAAGCCCCTCAAGAAGAAGAAAAGCTGAAGTTGCTCCAGCTGCAAAGCCTGTTCCCAGAAAACTAGGGCAGTATATTCCTTAAGCTTGCCTCTTGGACTGACCAAGGAAACTTGAGATTTATTGTTTTGAACTTTAGCTCTTTTGGGTTGGTGCTCTGTGTCCCTGCCTAGGTGAATGGAGGCCATATCCATAAATCTGATGTTACTCATGAAATGCAGCGTGTCACTAAACCTTCCTCTCAACACTAGTGATTTCTCTTCCAGTGCTAGATTCCTCAGTGCTCTCGCGTACTTGGCTTGCTGAGAAGCCTCAGTAGAGATCACTTGTATGTAAACACAGAATTTGGCAGGAACTCAATCCCTTTCAGCAAAGTTTTCATGATATATTATTACCCATAAGGGAACTTCACTTCCTTTACTAGAAGAGTGCAGCATCTCATTTTATTCAGTTCTTGTCTTTCTGTTCTCTCTCTCTCTTATCATTTTCGTATGCTGTTGTCTCTCAGCTTTCATGGGAAGATTGCTGTTTCAGAAGATTAAGATGAATCTAATTTTATGTTTCAAATCCACATAAAACACGGATAGTTATGGAAGCTTGGACTCATTGTGACAGCAAATTCAGCCTCGAATGCCCTGCAGGGAATTATGTCTTAACATGTTGTATCTCTTTTTCAATGCCTGCAAGGCTATTTCTTCATCACCATGTAAACTGCATGGTGGGGAATGCCAACAAAAAATAAGATGCATTGGAAGATAAAAATTCAGTGTAAATAAGGTGTAAGATAGACAGTAAGCTACAAATGGCTTGTTCTATTTAAACCTACTGGGTGGAAAAGAGAAATGAGGGACACATTTCTGATTATCTCACAAACTAAAAAAATCTATTTAATATTTGTTGACATTGTCAGTAATATGCATTGGAATTCAGCTTGCTGGCATTCGATGCAGTTAAAAACCACAAAAATACACAATATAAACCAGCATTATATTTGTGTGTGATGGTAAATGTTTGTTTCTAGCACAACTCCCTTTGGGAGAGATGGGGGATGGGAGATGGTATGTAATTCTGCTTTTTCATTTGCAGCAATCACTAATTTCAGATGAGTTGTTAGACCACACGCGAGTAATTTTCCTAAACAATGGCTTCAATTAGTGGTCAGATCCAGCTTGTTGGTGTTTTACCCTGGTCTGTACAATAGACATTTTGCAGATGTCATGCAGTGTTCTTACAACAGCTGTGTGAGATTTCCTTCTGAAGAAAGTGTTCAAAAAAGGGAAGTTGGGGGGCCCATTTGCAGAAATGCATGCCTGTGTTTGAATGTTTAATTACAGAGATTGCTAGGCGAGGCTGTTGCTGCCTGCCGCCACTTAGCACTTACACAGTGGGCTGAGTGAGTAGTGGGGTGTAATGTATTTGAGAACATGTTTGTTAAGACCAACTTGCAATTTATTCTGGCTGTCATTATTCATAACACTGGATGGGATTCTTCCCTGCACACGTGCACAAAAAAAAGGAGTTTTCATCCCCAAAGGAAAAAGAAAATGTATCTTTGGACTTTAGTGAAAACAATTGGGTTTTTAAAGAACATTTTAAATAAGATGTTAAATATTTTAATCAATTCTAACGACATGAAAAGTTCTTTTCCATAAATGTTTTACAGTTCGGCTTTGACTTCTGTTGGGAAGGAGTAGAGATCACTTTCAGACAGAACAGTGCAAATCCAGGGAATGTGAAGACACTTAGGCAGGATTCCTAACTCTATGAATGGGGGAGGTGTGGCTTATTAATATGGATCTATGTATTTATGCTTGAATTAGTGTATCTGAGGGAACAAATGACTTCATGCTGGACAGGCTATACACACAAAACTACTTCTCTTGTGACAAGAGAAAATGGAACATAAAATCTAATAGACAATAAATCTGGTTTATATCTTCCTGTCTCTTTAATCGGGAAAGAATCTGGCTATTTTTAACTATAGGGTCCAATTATACAGTGAAATGTAATGTTCTTTCTTTATCAAAAGTGTCAGGAAAATATTTTAAGGGTCAAATCCTTAGCCAGTATAAATTAGGGGACTGTGTTGATTTGTACCAGCTGAAGATCTGACTTTACATGTCCTTAAATTTTCAGATTTATTTAGCTCCTGAAGTGTGTGTGTGGATTTGCATCTCTCAAAAAGACTTGTTTTTGCCGATTATCAGCTTATTGTTTGGAGGCAGTAGATCATAAAATACACTGTCAACTTCCAAAATGTCTCATGGATGCATTTTGTCAAATTTATTGATGGGTGTAATACTGAAAACAGTGTTAAAACTCATAGGTCCACAGATGTTAATAGAGATGTTGATTAAGCAAGTGTAAATTAAATAGATGTTAGCAAGTGGGTAACTGGATCATGGAAAAGTAATGAAGAGAGGACTAGACAAGGGGGACATGGCATGAGAAGAAACACCAAAATTGGTATATTTTGCTTGTTCAAGTGCTCTGATTGTCACTGGCTATTGGGTAGCAAGCAAAAGAGAGATGGCTAAGTATTCTTTTAGTTAATAAAGATTTAGGGCAAGCAGTTATGCCTGTTAAAGTCATGCATGCGGTAATCATGATTAAAAAAAATTTGTTAAAAATATATGGATATCAAACTTCAAATATCTCCTTACTCTGTAGCCTTATCACAACACACTGCAATCAGACATATCAGATCTCATGGTCTGAGCAGCACTGATAAGCTCAGTTCCTCAATACGATATCTCCAAAAATGAGGAAGAGAGAACAGTAACTTGGTTGAGTCACTTGGTAGCACTTTCCTTTGCCTCAGCATTAGCCCAAAACACAAGATGACTGTTTTCTGCTGGAGGCACTTTTCTTTTTTTTTTTTTTTTTTTTAAAGATGATGTGCTTGAGTGCTTGTGGCTATTAATGATTCCCTGACACTTTTCATAAGAGCCTTAGCACCATCTCCATTCCACCAGGTAACCTGTGCTCATCTGGAAAGCTACCGCTCACTTCCTGAGGGTACAGCTTTGCAGATGCTGGCAGCAGGGCAATCTCATTAGCAGGCCCACGCCTTTGAAATTGGCTCCCTATGTATATACACTTAAGTGTGAATCTAATCATCAGTTGAGCTCTAAGAACTTGTTCTCCCTGCAGCCAGTATCAGGAAGGCTGGTGTATTTTCAGTCTCGTTAGGACAATTCAGGTTTTGATAGAGGCAGCTAGATGCTGTGGTGATGAGTGCCCTATATTTAGCCATTGTTTAATAATGTGTAATAATAACAATTGTTTTTATGATGCCTTTTGAAGCTTCAGTAATAACAAGAACTGGAAAATTTCAAGACCGAACCTATTCCTGTGGTTTCCTGACCACATGTCTTTGGGACAGGCTCAGCAGAGGTGTCTGCTAAGGCCCTGTCACCTCTGAAAATTTGCCTCATCCGTTAAGTGGGTTCAAATTAGCTTGCTGGCATTTTGATGCTTTGTTTAAGGAGGTGAGGACCGGGAATGCGAGAATGTCATTTACTTCTGATGAATTTTGAGCAGTCTACACAGCAAAAGTTCTTTCAGTCCTGTTCAAGGGCATAATTCAAACGACCAGCAGAAATCCTTTGTTCTAGTTACTATTTTTTGACACCAATAATACCGCTTTCAGAGGATAACTGTTTACTGTGAGGCTCGGTACAGTGGATGCACCAGAAGAGGCAAAGGGTATGCTGGAGACCTCGCCCCAACAGCAAGCCTTCAGGGTGAAGTGTGGAAGGGATTCCTGCTCCCCTCTTCTCAGCTCTGGACCGTCGGCTTCTTGAGCAAGTGGGGATTAGCAGCAGTATTCGCAGAAGTACAGGTACACCTTAGCAAAGAGAAGTCACGCACAGACTGTCAAGAATTTCTTCATAGTTGAAACACACCAGAAATCCTGGAGTTAATTTCATTTGCAGAGGTGAGCGAAGTTGCAGACAAGTTGTTACAACAAATTTTGTAATTCAGTTAGCCCATCTGTAAAATCGACTGTGCTTTTTGTATGAGTGTAAGAAACGAGCTCTTATCTGAAAAATACTCCCGGTTTTCCTAGCCCAGCCTACATATGCTCTTACAGAACATCATTAATAGTGTTGTTCTATATATGCAAAGACAGGATATGGGTTTTTTCCATACTTTTAGCAAGTGCCACTTAAAGTTTTGTAGATGGAGCCGGAGCCATGGTGTCTAGGAGGCCAAGCATTCTGACAGGCTTGCTTAAGTGCAGCAATTCAAGTTTCATAACTAGCTACCCAAGGGGACTGTGTACTAACAGCATCCTCCTATATTGGCTCGGTATGTTGGGAAAGTCACAGGAAGTCTAAATGAAATCGCCAAATACCCCTGGGCCTCAGACCTATATGGTGGCATCACTGCTGAAAAATAATAAAAATGATGCTAAAAAGTACTATCCCCAGTGAACCAAATAGTCAATAAAGAACAGGATCTGTGAAGAATTGATTGTATTCATAGTGAGATTTTGTCTACTTATAGTATCAATTAGAGTTGTATTAATAGGTACAATTTTGACTTTACGCTGGCATTAATTTTAATGATGAAGGTTATCAGTCAAAAAGTAAAACAAAGATATTTGCTGTAATGATTTCATAGTCTGGAACTGCCATAAGTTAATGCAATGCACTCTCTTGTGAATGCATCATCTGCTTAGAAACAATCTAGCAGGTTGTCTTGGATCCTACGCGTCACTTTTTAAACAACTGAAGTTACCAAGGCACCGTGGTGACTTCTCTGAGCAGGAGCAGCCGTTCGTTCCATTTAAACTGGTATTGTTTTCATGTAAAACAGTATAAGCAAGGGCTCTCAAACACATGCATGTTTGTGTGCTGGAAGGGGCAGGTGCAAAATTTTCTGGAGAAAAGTTGGGTGCATTGGGGTATCTGACTGAATGCAGGAGGATCATAATGCTTCTGCATTTAACTGTGTGTGGAAGTCAAATACGTATATGCATAATGGATTAAAGCAATGAATGTGCCCTGTATGTAAAGTTCTTCACTAAATTTGTTCTGGCTCTGGTCTGCAGTGTGTTGTGCTGTGTCTTAAAATACTCTAAAGAATCAGTCCCTGTAGTTCAGACGTGACGCTATGGGAGCACGAGCATACGGTCTCCAGACCGTGCCTGGCTCATGCATGTCCACTTGGGCCCCAGCTTTGCAAACTGTGTAGGTGAAGGGAAGGAATAAATGCACTGACTATCTGTGACACAGATTACTCTGAAGAGCTGGTATAGTTTTATAGGCCTTGTCTGCATGGTTGGGAAAAGAGTAGATGACAGAATTTGTCCTTCTCGTGTGAGCGGAGTGGGGTTTTTGTTTTGTTTGCTCACTTGTTGGCTCTTCTGAAGTGCAATATAGGTAAAGTAACATTTGCTTCTTACGTTTTACAAGTAGACATGAGTTCTTGCAATAGCAGGGAACTAGAACATCTAATAATATATGTTGTCCTCCTTTTATGCCTGGTAACAATTTGAAGTGTGAGGGGTGCTCACAGGATGTGTTTTGACAGGAGGATTAGGGTCTGCTGTATAGGTGATTGTTCATCTCTCTGAAATTGTGCCTGGTTTTGTCTGTGCGACTGGAACAATTTATCAACAAAACATGGCACTGCCACAAGAGGAGATACGTGCTGGCAGTGGCAAAAAAATGTTTATTACTAGAGTCCACAGTTACAGAGCTTGTATAGCAACTTGGTATTGCACGAGGGTTTCCTCTGCACAGTGCTCCTGGAGTCTGGCTTAGTGGAACACAGCACGGGGCAACACACAGGAGCACGTGGCGGGCTCCTCGCGGTGGCCTGCGGATCAGATGTTTGCAGCCTCTTCTGTGCCCTGCAAATGCCTCGCTTCGATGATATGTTTTGGCTGGATTCTTGTTTTTTTGAAGGAGGAAGCTGTGAGTTTGTGAACTTTTAAAATCCAAGCTTGGCAAACTCTCAGCTGAAAACACTGATTTTTTAGAAGGTGCGTTAGACACGGCAGCTCCCCTCCCAAGTGAAATCCAATAAAGAAAGCTCTGTTTGAATCCTCTGCATGGCATTTTTCAAACCAGAGTACACATGATTTGTACGATATTATAACAGAAGAAAATAGGAGGTTATTTTAATGAAATGGGAATAGAAAAGAATGGAGTTTGGTTTCAGATGTTGTATGTATTGTGAGTCATCCCGATGCTTTTATGTTAGATTCCTGAGTTACACCAATCAATGAAATTGGCCTGTGCTTTTCTCTCCCTTTCTTCATTTAAATGTCAAAGTGAAATTCAAAGGCTTGTGCAGAACTACTTGAGTCATTCAGAAGATCACTGCCCCACTGGGGATTCTCTTTGTTTCAGCACTTGAACACTATTGGTTTTATTATCTCCATTCAGGTTTTGTGATTATTCTCATCCATAGCCTCCTAACAGCCATTAGAGATGCAGACAGAGAAAGAGTTCTGCCTTTGCATTGCATGAATAAATATAAATACTGGTTGTGACTTGTCAACAATATCTACTAGTGACGCAATGTAGTAGCGCATCCAGGGTGCTAACAGCCCCATTTGTGAGATATTAAGCTCCCTTCATTCCTGTTGGTTTCACTGACGTTAACAATTGCCAAGACCAGATGGTTTTTCACTACACTGCAAGATAGAGAGGAACAATAATAATGATGATCAATGAAGTTACAAAGTGTTTTAGCTCAGCTCCACAACAGCCACTAATTACTTCAGCTCTAAACTTGCTTAAGGTGTGGTCCCATGTTACAAACAAAGTTGGTTCAAGTCACTGTTGGTCTTATTCGGACAAGTTTAGGTCTTTTTGAACCAATGCATAGTACAGAAATGTGAAATGGTCCTTTTTTTTTTTTTTTTTTTTTTAAGTGACATTGTGTAATGGATTCCTTCAGCATGAGTAAGGGGGTTACTGGGGAGCAGGAAGAACAGCAGGATAGGAGGGAGAATGGGGTAGGAATCTCTTAAACCAGCTCTTCCACTGAAGTGTTCATAGCAAGGGAAAGCAGAAGGAAGGCAGTGTTTAATTAGAGAAGCCTTGAAGGTTGTTTAATGCACTTAAAATTGCAATTTCTTTTCCCAAAATTTTTTCCCACGTGTTTGGTTTTTGTAAAAATAATATGAAGTTGGAACTGCACTCAGGTATCCTGGATTGTGCTAGTTTTTCGTTACAACCTGATTTACAGTCTGCTGGGGTTATTCAAAAGTTGCTTCTTGCCTGCTTTATGGACTCTGAAGGACTACATAGCCTGTTGATGAGGAATGAAGAGCTCATTCAGGAAAATAAATAAAAAAAACAGTGATGAAGTCCCACAACTCAAATCAAGTTAAAATCTTACTTTCAGATTTTATAAAGTTAAGCCACTAATTTTAATGGTAAGATATAGATGCATATGCAAGTCTGAGCCACTTCAGGTACTGCTGGTGGTTTCTAGTGGTGGTTTATGTGGCAGCAGGTGGGAAGGAATGAAAGGCTCCTTTGTATTTCAGAATGTAAAGCAGACGTGCTTCTGGTTCTTCTCCAGCACTAGTGTGACATCGTCTGGGTGGTCTTCCCATTGCTCATCAATGTAATATCAGATCACCTGTAAAGAGAAATCTTTTAATTGGTTTGCAGTTGTTTGTTACAGTTGAGCTTCGCAGGAGAAAACATAGGCAGTGACGGTGAGTTTTGAATTTGACTCTGAGAAACCTGTTTGTTTTCCCTGAGGTAAATTCTGGTTTTCAGGTCCCGCTTCTAACTGCTGGGAAAACCTTGTCTCCTGCACAGTCAACTTCCAGTTAAACAAAAATTTCAATGGAACGTAACAGTCATGGGTAGGATGGAAATTATCAAGTCAATGGAGAAAGGGGTAGTGCAGGAACAGAAAACAGACTGCTGAGCCAATTTAGGCATATCATATGTCAATTAAAGAGATAGCTCTGTTTTCTAACTTCAGTCTGTTTCAGACAGGATTTAATTTTGTCCAGACTAGATAAGTAGCGGTGGTGTTTAGTTGTAGGGCAGTGGAGTTCATAATTCATGGCTTCGACTCATGTTTTTAGTAAGGGATAGTCTCAGCTTATGGTTTTGGTTGCACATACCTATTGCTCCAGGGAGAACAGACATTGCGGGCCAGGTCTAGAGCTGGGAAGAACTTTCCTTTTGCTGCTGGCAGGGGGTGGAATGACAAAGTTAAGGTTCCATCCCCTCTTTTTATTCCGTTTTCTATGATATGGTCAAACTGTAGGCAGAGAAATAGTATTTTGCCTCTCTCTTGATATGTGTGAAGTCAATAAAAATTTTATTGATTCTGAGTAACAATGAGAAGTTTGGAAGGAAATAACACTTAGCAATAGTGAAAATTCCAGCTATATATTGCAGTACGTATGCAATTTTTTTTAAAGTAATACAACATTATAGTCCATTCAGTCTTAACCTAAATGGAGACAAGCGCTGCAGCAGATACAGCTATCACGTTTTTTGGTATTTTCACTTGAAATTTGCTTGGTAATATCAGTCTGAAATATAATAGCCATTAACCCTCATTAACCCTATAGAAGTATGATCAAGACAGGTGTTCCCAATAGGACAAACAGAAGAGAGGTCTTATGCAGTAGGCCATGAAGTAAATTGAAAATGATCTCAAAATAAATCTTAAAGATGAAACTAAATAAAAAAGGCACAATATAGAAAAGAAAGCATGGTAGTGCTGAGGCAAGCAGTAATTTATTAATGTTTGTCTGCAGAAAAGTAAAGAAACTCTGCATATCTGTTTTGCTTAATTATCTGGTTGACCTCAGTGAAAAGAAAAGCTGAAGTTAAATGCATAACATTTCTCTTTACAGTGTTTTTTTCTCAGTTCCTTTCTTATGAGTACCCATGTGGTTTCTCTGCTTCTAAGCAGAGTGATAGCTCTAGTCATTTTAATAACCTCTGAGAAAGTGCTTCAGGACATATTTGCAGAGCTGAGGTTGCCATGCCACAGCCTTGTCTCCTTACCATGCTTCAGATATTGAACCTTCCCGTAACTACAATTACAACATAAACCACAAAATGTAGATTTACAGATTGTTTTCAACAACACCCATTCAAATTTACTTATATTTACACTAGAAAAATTAGGGTAAGTGCTATTGTGACCAGAGACATAGACCAGGATCAATAACCAACCAATTCTTGGCTAATAAAGCACTTCTCTAAGGTCTATGGTTGCTTTATTCTGACTTTGAGGTTGGCCTCTAATGTCTTATCCATTGACTTTTCCCGTAAATATGTCTAATAGAGACCAAGCTGAACCCTGAGAAGAAAAGATACACTCTGTTTGGTAAGAATTGCTAATTAACTTGGTATGTAAAATCTGTAGCTACTCTCTGCTTTTAGTTTGTCTTTGGTGGCAAATATGCATGTATAACACAGGTATAAAAGTTAAACGTTAATTCCTGCGATATAGGTAGGGGCTTCCTAAAGTAGTGAGCAGTTCAAATCTACTCTATTTCTTATTTTTGCAGTATGAGAGACTTGTGCAATAAGGAAAATGACCACTGTGGAACACATTTGGAGCAGTGTAACAGGATATCTTTGTCATGGACTCTGGTCATATATATTTTACATACATCGATTAAAAGATAAAAGGGTTTTGTTTTGCTTTGTTTTTAAAAGAGAAATGCATTGGTGTTTCATTGCTTGTGCTAATCCATATGAGTTATTATATTAAAACTTAGGCCCTGGTCACTCTTTGCCATGTTTGAATTTGGTGAAAACTGAAAACATCATGCACCATTTAATTTTAGGTCCTGGAGCCTGATTGTGCAAAAAGAGAATCACAGAATGGTTTGGGTTGAAAGGGATCCTAAAGATGATCTAATTCCAACGCCCCCTGCCACGGGCAGGGACACCTCCCGCTGGCCCAGGCTGCTCCCAGCCCCATCCAGCCTGGCCCTGAGCACTGCCAGGGACGGGGCACCCACAGCTGCTCTGGGCAGCCTGTGCCAGCGCCTCGCCACCCTCACAGAAAAGAATTTCCTCCTAATATCCAACCTAAACGTGCCCTCTTTCAGCTCAGCGCCATTCCCCCTAGTCCTGTCACACATGCCCTTGTAAAAAGCCCCTCTCCAGCTCTCTGGCAGGCCCCTTGAGGTGCTGGAAGGTCTCCCCAGAGCCTTCTCTTCTCCAGGCTGCACAACCCCAGCTCTCTCAGCCTGTCTTCAGAGGGCTGGAGCACCTCTCCTGGGAATCATCTTTGTGGTGCTCCCCTGGAGTCACTCCAACAGGTCCATGTCCTTCTTATGTTGGTGGCCCTAGAGCTGCACACAGTACTGCAGGTGTGGTCTCATGCGAGTGGAGCAGAGGGGCAGAATCACCTTCCTCGACATGCTGGTCACGCTTCTTGTGATGCAGACCAAGGTACAGTTGGCTTTCTGGGCTGCAAGCGCATGTTGCCGGGTAATGTTGAGCTTCTTGTCAACAAACACCAGTTGACAACTATGGTCCAAGTCTTTTAACATGTACTTTAAAGATACTGGATACTGAGTTGCGTCATTTTGTCCAAGACACTTCTCTACCTTCTCAGAACCCCCACCTCCCAACATTAAAATTTTGTATATTTGAATCCTTTGTCAGCTCTTGACTTGTCTGGTAGTCTGTAGTTAGCAATCTGTGTGGTATTTTTGGATGATCTGCGATACATTGCTCAAATGCAAGAAACAGAACAATTTCAGCTCTGTTAGCGGCTACAAAAAATGCAGAAAAGCTGTAAGAAACATGTTTCACCAGTGTATTGGAGATGGTTTACTAAGGTTACTGCATGAATTACAAAATAATGTGATACAGCTTCTTTGACTCACGTGCCAAATTTTGCCAAGGATGGGCAGATTTATGCATCCGTAAGGATGTGTGGTGTGTGTTCATTGAAGCTGTCAAAGAGAGGACAACCTCCAATTATCTTACTTACTTTTAGCCTGGAAACAGTAGAATAAAGACCAAAGACTGGAACCAGAAAGGTGCAAATTTTTGTAGTATCAGTCTCCTGAGATGGGATATTTCTTCTGAAGTAGCCTGCATGTTCTAATAGCGAGTTTCCAATCAGAAAAACAGGCAATACACCTTTGAAAGGTCTGTGATGCTTTGACACCCCATAAGCAGGTAAACTGGTGTGATTCCATTAGACAACATTAATTGACACGGTGTGTTACAGTAGCAAATCATGTTCCTCTTACTGAAAATTTTACATAGTACAAAACCAAAATTATTGTATGGTCAGTTAAAAATGTTCCAGTACAGATTTTCAGGATCTGTTTTTATTAGTGTACTAGTGCATATCTACATCTTCTTCCTGTATGTTAGAGCTAGGAGAATTTACCTAGCTAGCTTGCTTTCACACCTCCATGGGAGAAGCAAATATATTAAGGCATGCTACTGCCCTGTGTTATTTAGACCTGGCAAAGTGCATTTGTAGACGTGCACTGCATTTCTCGTCTTGCTCATCAATGGTGTTGCTTTGCAGATCCCTCAGGCTGGCAAGGTAGGTATCACAGTTTTGGTAGAGCAAGTGTGTGATAGGATGGATTAAAGTCCTGTTCTCAGAGCACTGTGACCCAGTCCTCAGCTTCAAAGACATGTAATAGTAAGCCTGGTGCGTTGCTGATATAAACAAGAATATGATAAACTAAACTTTGTAAGGGATAACTGTAACTTTGTGAGGTTAAACCATAGGTTATAACTTAATCTTTGTTAGGAGGGTGAGAGTATCACAAAAGATAAATAGTTCATGCTACTTTCAAAGTACAGACTTTTGATGGGGTGAGTTAGGAGGGCTGTTTTCCACTGGTAGCTCCTCACGGTGCATACGACGTGACAGCACTTTCAGAGGTGGGTATATCCCCTCCCTGTGTTCAGGTCAGGGCTGTGCCTGGCACTGCATGCCCTCACATTTCCTCTGTCTGCCTCTGGAGCATTTTAAGTTTGAATGCTGCCAGACAAAGGATGCTGAGCCTTAGGTCTGGTGCAGTTTGGAAGCTGCTGGAAAAGAATTTGAGCGAAGTCAGAGAAGCTTACACCAAGTAAGGCTTGTAGGTCTGGCTCAGTTGTCTTGGCTCTTGTTACTTTGAGTGGATCCCACAGTGGAATAATGGCTTCCTGGTTGTTGCCTTCCAGGTGCCAATATTCTGTTCAAGGACATCCATATCAACCACTGACTAGTAGTGGTTCATGGTTCATTCTGCCATTTTTATTTTGGGTGTTGCATGCTTTCCAAGTGATGTGACTCTGACACAATTAGTCATGCTTGCATGAGAAGATCTCTGTATTGTTACAGTGAACAAAGCAATTAATATGTCTTTAATTTGCACCTAACAAAACAAAAAGCACACGTTTGTTCTGTGTGACATGTAGACAAATTTTTCTTTAAAAAACAAAGTTTCATGCTGTGACTACAATTAGTGTAATTGTCAGCTCTTCTCTAAAACAAATATGTATTAAGAGAAAAGCCAGTATTGTGCCCTCCTCTGGTGTGAAAATGAGACAATCAAAATCTATTGTAATTACCTCAGTGATATTATAATTAGCAACGATTAAGTTATTCCATGCTGTTTTATTCCTCTTGGCTACAATTAAAAAAGTATATATCTTTCTGTTGCACATTACCACTGATCATTTTACCTCCATACATGTCTCGTAAGTGGATAAATTAGAAGTAATTTTAAAGCACAACTCCGTTAAAACATATATCTTTCTATTTAACTGTTTTAACCCTTTGCAAGTTTCCTGCATCTTCTAACATCTGTGTAAAATAGCCTTGTTTGTTTGTTTTAAATACTCTCTGGGCCATTAAACCAAAGCCATAAAAACGTGGAGAGAACCCTACTTACTTGTAATAGATGATCTAGGTTTTCAAGTCACTATCCTAAGCGGCAAACTAGTGGTGCCAGAGATGTTTTGTAAGCAGGAACTCAGCATCACGCCAAAACCCTCCGAGGATACACATTTCTCTATCTGTACCCCCAGCAGGGTTTGGGAGACATGATCTGGGCAGCCCTAATTCGCATTTTTCAGATCGATCTCCACCCAAAATGTAGTTATTTCCATTACTTTTAGTGAGGAGGAGGAAATACTAGAAAGAGTGTATCTCTATCTGATAGACCAGGTGTTAGTGGTTCCTGTATGCTTGTGGCATGCAGAAAACTCAGGTTTAGCTTCCTTTTCTGCCTGAAAGCAGGTGGATCCGTGGGCTGTCCTTATTCTAGGACTGAAGTACTCTCAACCGTCTGTCACCTTGTGAAAAGGAGCAAGGTTCAAGAAGAGAGGGAAAAACTGACTTTGACCCATCTAGTATTTCAGGGCTTCACATGTAATGGAGGAGATCTGTGTTCTCAAAAGATAGTTACTGTATCTTACCATAAAAGATTACAAGATAATCCACAGGCATCTGTGTGCCAATCATCAAAACAAAGGCACTCCCAACTCACAAAGATGCGTACCACCAGTTCCAGAACTGCTGGTTCCATGTAGAATAGCTGCAAAGTATCCTAACTCCGTGTCCGAGAAGGTGAGAGTGAGTACTTAAATCAGACGGGTAGGAAAAAGCATGGCCAGTTTTACAACAGATATTAAAAAAGCCAAAACAAACCCCCCAGAATTCAGTCACATCACTTTCCCTAAATAAATGACTGCATTACTGACCAAAAAGCAGCAGCAAAGCAGTGTAAGAATTGTATGTACTGTAGATCTTGTGTATAAGCTTTAGGAGGAAATCCTCTCTTCTTTTGAAATTCTCTGTTCTGCTTGCACCCCCAGTATCTTACAAGAGTTAGTTTTCAATCCTGATGCTATCAGACTTTAAATCTCGTTCTCTCACTGATGATCTCGTCTAGCAATGCTTATTTTGGCACCACTCCAGGACTAAATATGGCAAGTCCTGGACCCTGGACCAGTGTAATTCTCATTCCCTGCTAAGTGCCTACATTTTTAACCACACAGAGGCAGAGCTCTGAGCCTCAGGCTTCCTTTGTGTGCATGTCAGTGATGTTAATAATGTCTCTATTGGTATCTTGTCTCTGAAGTGAACTCCTAAGGCTTTCATTTTGTGAGTGGAAATCCTTTCTAAAAACGATTCCATCTCTGACTCTGTATGGGGTACTGCAATCTAGTCTCATTAGAGACAGAGAAAGCTCTTAGGCCAGCTATGGAAAGACAACAGGAAACTTTCATCCAACTTTACCCAAAAATGAATCTATGATTTGCTTTTTATTTTAGTCATTAAATGGCTGTTCTCAGATCTTGTACTAAAAGGGCCCTATCCTCTGAGGTTCAGAGTGCACTTTATTCAGCCAGGAGTTAATGATGTTCTTCATCTTGCAGGATAATATTGCTAGAAATGAAATTCTGAATATATTGGGGAGCTGCTGTCCAGTTCCAGAATACCACCAATTGCTCCTTTTGAAATTGGTAAGGGGAAGAGTATGTCCTAAAAGAGAGCTCCTGGACGAGCCTTGGGGTAGCATTTACACACTACATTGGGTCAGCTACAATACCTGTGTGAGCACAGAACGCAGTTTTAACTGACTAATTCTCTTACCTTGCAACTTATTCTTTCATCTCTGCATTTTGTGTTCTGAATAGTCAGGTATATTTTTAGAAACCTGTGTGTACCATGCATAGAAGATGCAACCAGATAAAATAGGATAGGGAGTGAGCGGGTCTCTTGCAATGGAGCATACGTGTGCAATGCTAATGATATTTATTAACATCAAATGTTGACTGAAATTCTCTTCCTGTAAATGATCAGCTTGAGATGTGACATGCGGGAGCTGGAAATCACCTGGATGCTACAGGGAGCCTGTCGATGCCTTTGTTTATGTTGTATTTGCCTCCTAAATATGCTTATGCTTTACTAGGTTTGGAAGCCTTGTCTTCACTCCTCCTGTCCCTCAGACACTCCTTTAGTGCTCCTTATATGATTTTTATTTTTAAATGCTACTTATTGTTTACGTACTGACTGCTTGTACAAGACCAAGCACTTTGTAGGAGACAAACATAGCTCTGGAGTCCTGATGTTTCTGATTTTGGGAGATTTCAAGGGCACTTCTCTGTGTCTAGTCTGATGTGCACGCACTGGGCAGAGTTATTTATAGGCACCGTGCAGTAGCAATGCTTCATTACTGGCCTTATGAAGATTGCTTCATGAAAGCTTGGCAATAGGGTTATCAAAGTTAACGCTACATCAGAAATACTGATTCTTATGAGTCTGTTAGAAGTGGAACATTTTGTAATGTTGCAATGTATACAGAAGTCATTTGCATCCTGGCTTTTGGGTTTGCCTGACCTTAGGAGAACCACTATCATAGCTTGCGATTCTTTTGGTTCATTAGCACTAGTACTTTCCTCTGACAGTGCATAAGGAGGTCTAACAAGTGTCAGCGATGGCTAATTATTCAGGCTGGGGATGTAATGCATGGCTGCAGAGGCATTTATGCAGTGATATCATACTGATGTTGACGTATAACTCTAGCCGGATTTCAGGAGCTCATGGGAAGTCTTCATCCTTATATCCTCTAAGGATTCTCTTTTCACTTTAATGTGGAGAACTGAGTCTATGCCATCTTGCTGACAGTAATACAGAATTAGTAAGCTAATCCTGTTCCTCACTGATGATCAAAGGTAGGGCCTTGTAAAATGAGAAAAGAAAAATGCACAGACCAGAGTGACAAAAGTAAACTAAGAATAACTTAGTTATTGTTCCTGTTTCTGGTAAAGTGCTCAGTGCCACTCTGACAATGAAGAGCAAAGCCAGAGTGAGCACTTTCCTGTTAGCATGAATGTAGCCCATGTTGTTAGAATACGGAAATGATTTTAAGTAGACTGAGCTGTGCTGCCTTTTGTACACAAGAAAGGCTAATCCCATTAAAAGTAATGGTCTGAGATTGCTCACTCCAAGTGCTGTTAATGAGTTAAGTTTGTTCTGTGTGTAATGAGTCCTTGGTGTTCTTTATGTCCTCCTTGCTGATGAACTGCATAGCAGGGAGCTGTCACAAGCTTAATTATGAAAATTTCCATGAGTGAAAATATCATTTTAGGAAGCAGAGATAAATAAACGGCATTTGTGAGCTTCATTGTGTAGAGCACAGAGCACTCTGCTCTCCTAATTTTTCTGGTAGTTGCAGCAGTTCCATAGAGCTCAAATTTAAGCCCGTGTTACTTGACGTAAATTTTCATGTCAGACCTAAAAAGCCATGATAAAGATTGCACTTGTATAGATCCCACTGCACAAAATAAGAGCAGACCTCTTTTCACAGCACAACTGAATTTCCTTTAGTCTGTTAAGGATTTTGAAACCTATGGAATTTTTAACATCCATTGTTTCCTTTCTTCCCTACATGTTTATGAGATTTTATGAGCCAAATTGTGAAGGTCTCAAATCTTGCTTCTATCTCCATTTAAATCCACTTAATTTTGGCTTGGGTGTAAGCATCACATGTATAGTTATTTGGTTATCATGGTTACAGGGATCAAAATGGACAAATTTCCACGTGAGGAATTTGGGCAGCCCAGGAAAGATGTAGGGCATGCTTGCTGCAGCTTTTTATAGGTGTTGGCAACCAGTGAGTATTTGGAGGATCAAGTCCGAACTTAGACTGAATCATTATGCAATACTTTTTTCACAATATGAAAATACTGAAAATAATTATATCGATTAAGGCACCTTGGAAGGGACAAAAAAGCATCTCATACATATGCAGTAGTGTAACAGTTTAGAATTTTCTATCTTTTTAGTATTGAACAGGAGTGTTTGATCAGCTATATAAATGCTGCTTGGCAAGGAATGTTGACTGCATCAGACAACATATGGTTCTAGAGTACACATTTGCAAATTAAGTGGTATCTGGTCACAAAATGTGTTCACTTTTTATTTTAAAACACAACTTGTCTCCCCCCATTTACAGTCACAGCCCATTTCATTTGGTGAGTAGATTATTCAATAAAACCCACTCTTGGATAGAAGACGGATCGGATTCAATAAAAAAAAAAAATCTTAACAGTGACATTAATAACCTTAGTTCCCAGCTCAGAACTTGTTAGCCAGATCAGCCTCCAGCACAGTATTAATGTATCCATGACAAGAAGGAAAGAAAATGTAGGTGCTTTTATTTTATATCCATATCTAAGGTCCTTTGCTGGTGGCAGCCACTTTAAAGCAGTCAGCGCTTGAGAACTGGATTGTTTTTGTTTTTTAATAAGGAGGTTTTCAAGCCACGGTGGCTGTTCTGTTAATTGGGATGCCATTTCTAAGACCTTGAGACCTGGCTCTGATCATGAAAAAAAGATCAGATCTTATGGACAGAGATACCAGGTTGAAACTTGCATATAGAGAGGAAGCCTGACTACAAATTTTGCCCATGTTGTCTAATTTGCTTTTAAAAAAAAAAAAAAAAAATCTGAAACCTACTTGCAAAATTATCCCAAGCCTCAGGCACATGAAGCAAGTCCTGAATCTCATTACTAAGTTGTCTTCTACTTAGGCCTGTGTCTGAAAAGACATTTATGTACCTAAACTCCTGTGGAATTTGGTAGGAGTTTAAACACTCAAACAGAATGTAGGATCTGGCCTGTTGTACAAATCCATGCTCGTCTGATTGCAAACCACTGTTTTGAATAGTACTGTTGCATGCATAAATAAGATCAGGCCCTTTAGACAGCATTTGGTTTCACTGGGTTGGACTGTTCTGCTGCATGGCATCTATTAGATGAGAAAATAAGCTTGTCCCAACTAGTATTGCTCTGTTGCAGCTCTTTCCGATTTGTATTGCCATCGGTTTCCTACCAGGTTTGCAGCAGAGCAGTATCAGTGCTTTGCTTTTCAGCTATCTTTTAACACATAGTTCTGGACTCCCTGAAAGTTCCTATTAATTCAGTTATTGGGCAAAATAAAATCAGGGCAACAGCTACATGCAGTTTATGGAGTGGCAGACTTCAGACTAGCCCTGTGTAGCCAAAGCAAGCCTTGCTTGCAGTGATAATTAAATAACTGAGGTTCTCGCAGTATTAAAGTTGTTTCTGTCATGACTGCTGCTCTCAGCAATGCAGAACGTGGTGGCTACTACTGCCTTTTCCCAGTAAATTGTCATTAATTTCTTTTAAATTCAAAAGGCTGGTAACCATGAAGGAGGCGTGGATGCTGAAAGGTCTCTGGAAGCAATAGGTGTTGGACAAGTTGTTAAACAAGAGAATTGGATGTCTTTTTTCATCATTCTGTATGTAGCATTGATTGATTGGAGTTTGAATAGGTATTGGTTTTAGATAAGCAAGACAAAGTGGAAGATCAACAGTAGCCAGTGAGGATGAACATTAGAAAAGGACTGTAAAGATAGTATCTTGTGAGGATCTGACTAGACATAGTTGTGCTCTTTTTTTTTTTTTTTTTTTACTACCCTAAATCTGAAGTCACTCCGTAGTGACCACAGACCTAATGGACAAACTTCAAGGAGAAGATAATTTAGTTTAAGAGAGAAAGGAAACTCAGTTTAGGGTGGTAGAATGGCTGAAAGTCAACAGTTTGGCCTTCCAAGGATTTGTTTGCAAAATTGCCTTCCCAGTACCACTTGGCCACAAGAGCTTTGTGCTTCTAGTAGAGAGGTAATATAGGCAAAGAAAGGCAGTGGCTGCCAAAGACCACAGGACAGCGTGGTGTCAGAGCTGAGAGCAGACCTGGAATTTATCGAGTCCCAGAGCTGTTCTGTGACTGCTAAATTTCACTTCAGCCCTCTCACACAAGCTGGTTTTAAATGTAGTTGTAATTTGACAATATACACAAAACCTTTTACCTAACATGTTTGAAAGCAACCAAATTCAAAATTTTATACAGTAAGCAATTATATTTTGATTGCACACACAAATTTTCTGGTAGGTACTAATAATGATATGCAAATAGGTGGGAGATGAGCATTTCTCATGGGAGATGAACAGCAGTGATGGAGAATAATGTATTTATTACTGTGGCTCATCCTGTGGGGTCTCCAGGTCTCTGTAGCCTTGGAGTATCTTTAGTTTTTGCTTATGTACAATCTCTTTAGGAATCTGAAGGTTTACAATCTTGTGACAAGGAGTGAAGTTCTGGGTGAGACACGGGATAATCCATTGGTGAGAGCCCTAAAACAGGGGATGCAGATCATCTAGGCCTTGCTTGATCACAGATCCACCATGAAAATTTGTGCCAATCACACCGGTGGTCTTAAGCTCTGTTTTGTCTGTCCTATTCCTTGACTGTTGGCAGTTCCTAATAGCGCCTAGCTGAAGAGACTCTTGATTTCAAGTAGAGTAATATGCATTTGTTCTGTAATTAAGAAATCAAATTAGCAGAAGTGCGGATGTCATCCATCCACTTCTTGCCTCTAGGACATGAAAGTAATAAATTGATAGTCTCTCTGAGCCAAGTGAGATCCGAAGATGGGTGCAGAAGACCCTGCAAGGGTAATTGCACAAGCAGCCCATTGAGAAAGAAGTGAGTTTGTAAGTGCAGTGCTACATTGTAGGACTGAAAGCAAAGACTGACACCCTCTAAGGACCATCATTCAGTTTGTTATGCAAGATGGGGATCCTACCTGATTACAGTAAAATTGGAAAATAATTTGGTTCTGAAGAACCTTTTCTCTTGAGAAACAGTGGAATACCTGTTAAAATCATTCCAAGCTAGGTATTGGGGATGGCCTTAACTACCAGGTGCAGAACAAACAGGTGCAGAAGGTGAGTCTGATACTGAACTTTGCTAGACTTCCAAGCTGAAAAAGCACACCATAGAAGATGCCGGAGTTACTACTGTACTGCAGTCACTGCTGTGTAAGCAATGTCAGTCCCGTCCTCCTCAGTCCCATCAGCCTTCTGTTTTTCTTTATACTGAGACTGGAACATAGAGCATTAAGTTTTGAATATTCAGTCGTTTGCTGTGTGTCACAACCATGAATGTTAGAAAAGCCCTTTTTACTTAAGCATTTAATTCAATTTTTATTGTGCAAATTACGCTTACCCAGGCAGTACTGTTTAATTGATTAATAAATTACCATTGACTGTCGATGTTCTTGGATTTCCTCTCTGTGCTATTGGAAGCGCAGCTGACAGTAATTAAATAATCATTTCATCACCAGTGATGATTGACTTCATCTAATTCAGTAGCTCTCTTATGTAACTAGTGTTAAGTTTGAACTCTTATAGGATTATATTGATTGATAGAGGAAGACCAGAAAGATAGCTATCATGTGTTGTTTATTGCATTCAGAAGAGTAGGTGAGAAGAATTGCCCTGATAGGTTATTTGACACATGGGTAAGTAGGCATTTTTTTAAACCTTGAAACCTATAGAGCCATAACATGGCTTATTTGAAGTTCATCTTGTAGCACTCAGTGTTCAAGAACTAATTTGTGTTCTCACTAATGTGGAAAAACGTGTAATACAAGTGATTGCTATTCAGGCAAAAATAAAGGAAGAGAAATCTAGCTTAAGCATGTTAGCTGAACTCCTAAGTATACCTTTTAAAACAATAGCATGTGAGTATGATCTGCATCCATATATGCTTAAAAATGTATCCTGTCTGTCTGGTCAGGTAAATAACCATGCACTCAAATTACACTTTCTATTTCATATACTTCTTAAGTAGCATCTTGTAGCTCTCACAGGCTACATTCTGATTTCAGTAACACCAGTTAAAGTGTCCCCCAGTCAGAACAGCTATTCTGGACTGACAAAATATATAACTGAGATCATCGTATTGAGGGAGAATTATGAAATGTGACAAGCAGCAGAAAGAGCTCATGGAATTTTCTTCAGAAGAGTTGTCAGGGCACAATTCAAGCCCAGTTGATTAGGGTTGGCTTTAGGAAAATGAAATTAATTCTGCTATCATAACAAGAAGCAGATCAGATGAAAGGCTAGAAACTCAGCTGCTTGGTGCCTAGCCTTGCAAGTTCTCTTGGAGGGAAAGCTGGCATTTTCAGCCAAAACTCAGCCTCTTGTAATTTGAAGATGACAGCATAGTTTCAGGGTCTATCACCTGGGTGTAAGGAAATACTGTGGAGAACTGTGGATGATCCCCAGTTTCATTTTGCTTCGTTTTAGTTAAGGTTGGGACTAAACTTTCACTGTAAAGCATCCCAATAGTGTGATTGTTGGGAAAATGGGAAAATCTGAAATTAAACTTGTAGAAATCGTGAATGATCAACAAAAGATGACCTCAGGGACACCTGGTTTTAAAGGTGCACAACAGACTTTGTGTCTGTCCACAGAAGGAATGTCTTTGGAAAATCCTCTATTATAAAAAAGCGAAACCCATTGCTCCACCACAGGCATTACATGTGACATTTAAAATGAAGGCCCAAGTCGTGTACAGAAAGTGCCTTGTTCACAAGTACCATGTGGTTTTGAGTCTAAATTTAATGAGAGCAAAGAGTAAAATACCCTGAACTGGAGCAGATGAAGCACTCATGCAGCTTTTATGACAGTGATAAACTATCCAAGCTCTGCACTTTTTGCTTTATGATGCTTCTGTCACCTCCTCAATGAAAATGCCATCTTATTATGTACAGTGGGTGTACATTATTCTATATATATTCTAAATCATTTGACTATTTTGGCTCTCCATTAATGGCAAATTACAGCAAAACTCTAAAGGAAATGTCTGTGATGACTCTGTGAACACTGAAAGAATTAATTATGATTGATTTTGTTAATTAAGTTCAGTGGCTAATGTCTTTACAGTAATGGGATTCTTAAAAGACAGAGGCAGTATTAAGTGTTGCACCTATAGTTGAGTTGAAGAGGTTCAGTGCAATGTGGGTATCTGTCTCCATGTACAAGACAGTCTGTCAGGGAGTCACTTTCATTCTAGGCTCCTGTGTTTTAGATGAATCTTGTCTGGTAAACAATTACCCAGCAAACCCTCCTTGTTTACATGGCACTGAATATATTACATCAAAATGATATTTCTGCCAGTTCTATTTTCTCATTAGGTCTAAGGGTTTGGGATAGATTCTGGTCTTAGCTGTCTGGTTTGCTTTCTTTCACTCGCATCCAGCTGTGTTAGCCCACCTACCTAGAGATGACGCAGTCTTTTCCATCCAGCGCTGGTTTTCTGGAGTCTCTTGCATTCATGATACACTTGCTCATGAATCCTCATGGAAGGTGTCTTTGCCCTGTGGCAGTCACCATCACTTCTTATTCCCTGTTTTGTCCCCATCTTGAATTTAGGTTAGGAGAAAGGAAATGTCTAAATCTACCCGCTGACCTCACTCTGTGTACATATGTGCACTTCCATGGGGTGACAAGCAGCAGAAGAAAGAATTTATAATTGATACATATTTTGCTACAAAAATGTAAAACCAAATTAACGTTGACAGAGTCATGCAGCTTGATGGCATAGGCTGACTTTGTCCTCGTGGCAAACATACTTCAGATAAAATGCCTCAACACATAGATTCTTCTGATACATTATGTATTATCTTGAACAAGCATCCTAATTCCCAGTATAGATTTGGCCTTGAAATTATTTTTGTAGCTGGGTATATGTTGCTTTAAAAGAAAGCTGCCACTTGCTATCTCTGTACCCTTGCAGAAGCTTGCCAAAAAAGGTTTCCCTCTTTTTCCTGCAGAATTATTTGTTTTTCCTGACACAAAGGAGAGTGCTTTGTCATTGTTTTCTGTGTAACATTGATGGATTTCACGTTGAATGGGTATTGGGTTTTAGTTAAACATGACAGGGGAAGAGATTTATAGGCAGCGGCCGCAGAGGTTGTTTGAAAGGCCCAATAATGCTTCACTGCACAGATGTGTTTTCAGTGTTCTCTGATGGTAAAGAACCAACCGGCTCATATACACTCCACCCTCATTACGGAGCTATCCTTGAAAAGCCGAGTGTTAACAACTATATAGGTTTTCTTTCTTTGGAGTTTCAAAGTAAACAGGATTCAAGGAGCGGCCTTATGTCAGGAATGCTGTACTAATGAGGACAAATTATATTCTAATCAGGTTTCTCCATTATTAATTCACTGTTATTCTGCTCTCTTTTTTCTCCCTCTCCTCCTCTTTGTGTCCAATTTAAAGTTGCAGAAGAAACATGGGGTGGAGTGTTTTTCTTTTGGTGCTTGTTATTCATATTAAGTAGTCTGTTCTGCCTTTGGTGTGATGGTGGGTGTTAAGAATTTAAATCCCCCCTAATGCATTGATAGGATAATACGAATCACCACCCAGAAAAAAATCCTATATGAATCTCAACAGCTGAGGGGATACTAGTGTGGTTGAGTATATTTCTACACATAAAACATAACTCACGCTGGTTCATCACAGTCCTACATAATTTCAGGATTTTCTTAGTGAAATTTTCATATTTTGCTTCTGCAGAGAAATTTGAAGAAGCAAGTAGAAATACATAATGCATTATTATAATTGCATTGTTCTTTCTTTGTTCTCCTATAACTTTTGCACATTTTCTTCAACCAAATCCTAAAACAAACTTAAAAGTACCATTAAAATGTAAGCGTGATAATGGTATAAAATAAATCTTCCTTGTATGCATTGCATCTTGTTTATTTTATCTATGTGCCTTTGTTTTGGACCACGTGTATCAGCCATTCCATCAGAAAGTGCGTACCAGCTCAGCGCTCATGGAGAACAGATGCTGAACCATGCCAAGTGCCAGCTCACAGGGTGTGTGCACTCATTCAGTTTCTACCACACCACAGTCACGTTGTCATGAATCCTTACCTAACTCTAGCAGATCTGAAGCACTCGGGGCCTCATTAGGAGCTTGCCAGGAGCTGGAGAGCTGCAGATAATACAGGAACATCATACTGGAAGGAATTGTCTGGGTTGCTGGGTCCAGTCCTCTGTTATTGCAGTCTACCACATCACATAATTCCTTTCATCAGATGATCAAGCTCCATCTTAAGTCTGCTACATTTAGCACTGTTTTGATAGAAACCTCCTCCTCATTCCTAGCCTGAGTAGATATGTTGTCCATTGACACCATTTTTTCTGATACCAGCATAGTCCATGGTTTTAATTTGTTCTTTATTTACCTGCCCCAGTCCCATTTTGTGTTTTTCCCCCAGCAATCATCTCTCTTCCATGTTGTAAGGCTCCACTGAACAAGCTTGTTTAGTCATCTCTTGCAAGATGGGCTCATTCTTCCTCTTATCTTCCTGTTAGAAGGTCCTTCCCAATTTGAAATACTCTTTCATGAACATCAATGTTCAAATTTGCACAACATAATCTGGATGAGGACTCTGTAGGACCTGGTATCATGGCATTTAGCACATCCTAACCTTCACTAGAAAACTCTAACTTGATGAATAGAAAAAAATTACTTTCCATCTGGTTATATTATGTTGATGGTTTACAGCAAGACCACAGACTTCTTTCTCCTTATTCATTTCCAGCTGATGAGATCCTGTATTACAGCAGAGATTCTTGTTAGTTCCCACAAAGCCATGTGCTTGGAATTTTTTATTGAGTCCCTTTTCCTCCCTGAGGTCATCAAATACTAGTAGGATCCTCCTCTGTCTTGAGGCTGAGACATGCAGATCTGTATCTATTTAAGAACACACACCGAAAAGCTCCCCAAGACTGCCCCAGAGCCCAAGGAGTTTGCTGTTTGATGCTGCTTGTACTTCTGTCTTCTTTCAGAGTTGGAAGCTCATTAGGCAAGTTCACCTGGGTTGAAAACATGTGTTAAAGCAAGCTGCTACAGTTCTTGAAGAATCATAATGCATTTGAGTCTAAATTTTGGAATAGGTGGATGAAGTGGAATGCTTTATTTGCATGCATAATAATAGCCACAGTTGCTCATACAGATAATTAGGTGCACTAGCCGTCCTTTAGTGAATCTGTAGATGCCATTCCACAAGTACACTGTCAAGCAGGGCATCAAGGTAATTCCTTCACATCTTCTGTCGTAAACCCAATTATAAAATATATCTGGGATAAATTGATGCCCTACTGTCTTTGTCATCTCTGTCCCGAGCCTTTGAGATAATTACATATTTGGTAAGACAGAAAGATCCTTCTTGAGCTTGGCTTATTCATGAGTGAATTAACTCGGGAAAACTCAGGAAACACTTTCCCCATTCAGAGTGGTCGTACAAGCTTCCATAACTTCCTACCAAGATGTGCTTACCCTTCAAGTTACATCCTCAAGTGGTGCCAGGGGAGGTTTAGATTGGATATCAGGGAAGATTTCTTCACTGAAAGGGTGTTCAAGCACTGGAACAGGCTGCCCAGGGAAGTGGTTGAGTCACCATCCCTGGAGATATTTAAAAGACTTGTAGATGTGGCACTTAGGGACATGGTTTAGTGGTGGATTTGGCAGTGTTAGATTTATGGCTGGACTTGACTATCTTAAAGGTCTTTTCCGACTTAAATGATTCTATGATTCAATTCCTCCCGCTCAGACTTCTTTCCTAGCCTTGCACAAGAAGTGTCAGAGCTCAGTCCCCCAGGTCATCTAGGAAGGAGGGTTCATGTCTGTTCTAGGGTCTCTCATGATGACTGATGCAACTTGTATTTAATTCCTGCTTGTAATTCCAGAAGGCATTTTTTTTACTCTTGTCACATGTTTGGCTTTAGGACATCTTTAAAGGAAAAGAGAGCCGGAAAAAATTATGCAATGCCCCTCACCTTCCTGAAGAAGGCCCCTCATGCAATGCAAATAGAGGTGACAGTCAACATGGAGCTCCCAGCAACATTGGGGCTGGGCTTGTTTTTGAGATACAACTAACCTGAACTGTATCTGCCTTTAGTTCTTAGATCTCTATCCTGAATCTGTGGTCTTCATTGTTATAAATATTTAAATATTTTTATTTCTATTAATGTTTTATATTATTATTTATTAAATACTAGAGTTTAGAGCAATTTGTCACCTGAATAAAAATAGTGCATTTCATTTAAAGTCCAGCTTGTGCTGTAAAGTATCAATGTAATACAATGTGCTCAAGATGTTTTTTTAATGCTTATTTCCCCCCTCAAATTGGATGCTGGCTTTCAATTTGAATATTGAGCTACCTGAACTGAATTATTTATCAACTTTAATTGGATTTGCAGACAAGTCATTTTTGCACATCTTTTCTAGGAAAAATGGAATTCTTTCTGGGAACTTCTTAAAAACACCAGGTTGAGGACACACAGCTAATTAACTTCACATTTCCTGTCAAATTCATTCATTCTTTCTTTTTTTTTTTTTTTTTTTTTTTTTTGTCTGGAAAACTAAAATGTGGGAAATGATGTTGTAACTCGCTGATTCTATACTAAAGCTATTACAGCACTCATCTACAATCTAAAGTTAGGTAGTTTTTGATAATTACTATTATTATTATTTATTTGTGTTTCTACATTAATGAAATTCTCCAGCTAAGGTATGAGTCCTGTTGTGGTAAGCACAGCATGAGCACAGAACAAGGCTCCCTTTCTGGAGGAGTTTGCCATGTGGCTGTCAGGAGCAGCTCCTGTCTCCAGCTGCAGAAGCCAGACAATGGGAAGTTTCCACAGAGTCACCTTGCCCTACCCTATCTTCTTCACAGGCTGACCCAAGCTTATTTTGGCCACAACACAGCATCAAGCCTGAATTATGCTATTCACCCTGAATTATATCTATGTAATCCTTATGAACATCTTCTCAGGCTCTTCCAGTATGCACTGCTGCCAGGGTTGACAAAAACCATTTCTGGGTGGAACCTGTAGTGTGACACCATGGGAACTGTTGGAGAATTTGGGAGCGGTGTCTGCCTATAGGGCATCCTTCATTGCTGGTAATGTGTGGATTGGGTTGTAAATGTTACTTTGAGGCATGGGAGATTTGTAGCTAATTTCCAAATGCAGTGCATGCAGTTTATGATTTAAAAAAAATAATAATCGTGTTAATATGTTAATCAAAAAGAACATAAATTTTATGCAGTTACTCATAACTTTATACAACGATTACATGTAACTACGTTGTTATTACAGTCTCAAAATTACAGTATAATTATATTTAGTTAATTCCAAAAGCAATTGCTGCGTGGCCAGAATTCATTTATATAAACCTACACTAAGCATTGAATTGACTAGGAAAGTGAGGTAAGTCTAATTGAGATAGATTGTGCAAACCTAATCAGCAGGGATATTTAATGGCAAAGAGAACAAAGAATTAAATAAAGCAATACAAAGGCAATTCAGAAGAGTGGATATATGAGGTAATAGGCCTTTCTATCTCTGATGTCATCTGTCTGAATCAGTGACTCATTCTCTAATATTTTTTTAGTTGACTGCTGGTTTGCATTATACGTAAATATATATACGCTTATGTATACATGGAGGACATGTTTTGGCATTCTTATACAGGGTTTTATTCTGGTATCACACATCCTACTTCCAAATGCTGGTGCTTGGCAAAATCAGGAGGATGACTGAAGATTTTCTTGCTCTCCCCAACTCATTCATTATTAGCTCTTACGATTCTGTGATAAAATCCTGGTGAGCCAGAAGAACTCATATTTGCTCTTAAGCATGCAATTCAGTTGTCTAAGAAAGGGGAACTTGTAGAGGTGTGCTTGGGTACTCAAGACCTGTGTGGGACTGGAAAATACAAGGTGGGACGTGTGGGAGTTTCACACTCTTCTGAAGTCACATATGATGGCCAGGTGTGAAACCCAGAGTATCTTAAAATATCATTAATGACTATGGGTTGGCAACTGAATCAAACTATAGGCTATGTTACCCTGATGGCTGGAGACCGTTTCTGCATTTCCCGCTCATTGCAATCTCCTAGGAACTGCTGGGGAGCCTGAGGGTTGTACTTAGGATGAATGTTTTTATATTAGCTGATAATTTCCAGTTTGCAGAATACAGACTAGTTCTGACCTCATCCCCTGATTGCATCCTTTGATTACGTCCCTTGAACAAGCTAGAGAGAAAATGGGAGGCACACAGCAGCTTTCCATCAAAGAGACCCTGCATAGCAGGATATTGAAAGGATATTAAAATGGTTTTAATGTAGAGGAGGATTTGAAGTAAATAATATATAATGCATTTTTTTAAAAGAAGGAAATCTGAAAAATCAGCTTGTTCCTGTAGGTTACTTTCACTTTTAAAAGCTGTAAGTTCATATTGATCTTCCTCTTAGCACATGCATGATGTTTATTGCCTTACAAATCTTTATATCGGTGTGATACTTTTTTTGTTTTGCTTTGTATGCTGATCTTCCATTTAGTCATATAAAATATAAAACATCTAATTTCATTGATTTTCCATACAGATCTTAGATGATCTTTTGGTGCTTGGATTTCAGTTATGTATCTGAATAGTGGTTGATATTTCTGAAATTTTAAATCAAAGGTTTCTTATTTTTATATAGCAGCATCGTGCAAATTTCTTAGTTTTGGACTCAAACATCTTGTTTTAAATATAATATAATTGCACTGTAAAATAATGCTTCAAAACAGGAGTAGAGAATATGCATGGGTGGAATTTTCATCCAAAATTGCGATGTGGAGAGGCACAGGCAGAAAGAGATGGAAGTCCTATTTTTGACGGCAGAAGCTGCAGTACTGAAGTGGTGAGTCTAAGAAACTAGAACTAGAGGCAGATGGGCAGAGCAGATGATCGGAGACCAAGGAAAGTCAGATGTTCACATTTTATAATAAACACAAACAACATACTATTTCTCTGGTGTTCATTATCACTTCGGAGTTAGAACTGCTGACTGTCATGCCAGATGAGTGCTTATACCCTTGGTTAGATATTCAACGAAGTTCAAGCCCATTAGTTCATAAGCTGTGAAGTTCTGATTTTGGAATCGTACCATAAGCAGAGTGAGCATAACCCTGAGTTTAAAAGAAAAAATATTGATCAAAAGATGAATGTCTTATTGCTTAGAATTATATGCATATCCTGGAAATTTGACCTCCTATGGATGTGTAGAGAGAAAAGTGGCAGCTTAAAAAAGTTGTATTGATGTTTGGAGGGATTATTTTGGCTATATGAACACTGATCAATGGATCCACATGTTATAGTTGAGAAGGTTGCCCTTTCAGTAAGATAAGAAACTGGATAGGGTGTACGTGGTGAAGTTTAGCAAGTATACACAGCAAATTAACCTTTAATTCTCACTAACCTTAGAAAAATACTTGGTAGAAGATATAGCTCTGCTTCTGGATGTGATTCAGGTTTTCTCTAAGGTATTCATACCATTGTGGATGTTTACATTTAAAAATTTGGACTTTCCTATGATTCTCTTTTCATGCCATTTGTTTTTACATAGAAAAAAAGGATGGTATCACCACACATCTGTGTTGGAATTACATAACTCGTAAGGAGTCATAATCGAGATAGTTTATTAGAAATACTTAAATAAATTTGTTGACTTTGTGGCATTACTATGAAATGCAGAAATAGCCATAGCTGTGCATTAATTGAAAGTGAAAAATCAAATGTCACCAGAAATGCCAGCTCTTTGTTACCCACCTACAGTTTACTCGCCGAGTTTGAGAAGGAGCTGAAAACAAATGCTTTAGGGGCTTTGCATACGTATGATGTATTCCTGAAGTGTGGCGATGTGAATTCAAAGAAGGTGCCTAAAAAACCCATCCAAGTGGCAGGCTGCGTTGTATCTATGCACAGGATTGTAATACTTTTAGTATCCAGACCTGACCTTGTATATCTGTAACACATGTAGTCAAACAGTAGTGTGCAGCACTGATTGGAATGACTAATAATTCCAGTGGAGTCATTACAACATAGCAGCGTTAACGTGTGCTGCTAGGAGATTCGTAATCCTTGGACCATTAATATCATTCTGCATGTAAGTGTTGCATGTCAAGACATGCCTGTAGCCACCTGTGATACCCATCACTGCAATCAAAGGGCACCAGGTTGTGATACTTTCCAAGTTATAATCCTAATGTTTTGATATTACTTGGCTAATATTAAACATGATTAAGATACAGAGAAGCAGTAACAACACATGCACAGTTAGCTGGGAGCTTGGCTGTGAAACTCAAGCGTACTGACAAGCATTTACACAAGTCACCCAATCGATGCACTGAAATTACTTGTGCAAGCAACAGTTCAGTCCAAAAGAATATGGGTTAAATAACAGCTAGTATAACCAAACATTGTACCATACTATAAACACCTCCCCATACATTATGCATTTACAGTATCTGTGGATTACTCAGACATGGCTGAGAATTATGTCAGATTTGACACAACATAGGTTGAGAATGCCTAGGTGACATTTTAAACAGTCCCCAAAACTCCCATTTGTCATCCATGTCAGAAATAAAAGACCTTTAAATCTTGACCCAGCCCTAATGGTAGTCTGCGACTGCACGCAATGGTAAACGCTGAACTGCGGATTTACGGCCTCTGTGTGCGGCGCGCTCCCCGCGTTGGCGTTAGCCCTCAGCAGACCTTGGCTGCCACAGGACTGGGGCAACGAAGATTCACAGCGGTGGATCAGGCTCTGAGGACCTCCCTGCTGAAGCCCCCAACACCTGCAACTACTCTTGCTTTGAAGTAGAGTTTTGGGGTGCTCAACACAGATATAAATCAGGCACTTACTGTGCTTATTTTCTATGACTTTCTCTCGTGGTACCACAGGGGTAAACCTGAAGTAATTCCAACAGCTTCAGTGTAGTTGCTTTAGATTTATACCCACATAAACAGGAGCCCTATTTGCCCATTTTTTCTAAAATATGGTGTTTCTCTTTCATATCAAACTTCAGTGGCTTATTTTATATTCCCTTACATCACATTTTATCACAGATAATCCAGGAATATTGTTTCTCTGAGTAATAAAATTGTTCTTTAGTGCATGACCAGAGTAAGGGATATTGTGTCTTTTAGACATCACGTATAGACAAGAAGATATAAATGAGAGTTAATAACCATCAAATGTGTCTATTTCCTTTTCCTATAAATTAGAGCATGCTTTCCTACTGAATTTTGCAAGAAGGAAAACAGACTCCCTCCTGCTGATGTGGGGAAGCAATGCTAAATCTCCCTAAAGATTCACTCTGGCTTCTTACAGCTGTATGTTAGTACCTTTTTATATGCAATTTTACTTCATTTAGTCTTTAAGGTTGTGCCTGAGGTTAGTTTAAAAGGTTAGTTAAATGTTAATGGATGTTAATGCTGCAATTAAATTGTTAAATCAATTGAAAACTGTGGCTCCATCTCTATCTGTGTTAGTGCCGGCCTGAGTTGCATTGGCGTATAAATTAAAAGCTGTAAATCTAGTGAAGTCTAATTAGAGACCAAATTTCTCATTTATCTTATTTTCACAGGACTGTAAGCACTGATAGATAATCAACGAAGGGCTAAAACTTTTTAACATTAAAAAACTATTTTATCTATTTCAGGACTCAGGTGACTGATTATAATTCAGATCCAATTACTGTAAAAGGTCATATGTGAAATGAAGTTCTTACACTACAAGTTTTATTTTACAAGTTTGCATACAGTGTTGCAACATCTACATCCTAAAAAGCAGAAGTAAATACACTGTACAAGATTATATAAAAACGCTCTTCAATTAGTCTCCCTCGTGTAACCCTTTGAAGTTTGTGATCTTAATACACCAGCGCATCTAGTCTCCGATACTGCAGCACACGCTTAAGCTTCCAAGGTTACACATGTGCATAAGAACCTTGTTGGTTCTTGCCTTCAGAAAGTAAAAATAATTAGCAATACACTTAAATACATTTGCCATAGAGACAGCGTTACAAATTCTTGACTTGGTGAGAATTATTATTTCCATTGTTATGTTAAATTAGCTGCTGGCAATCTGCCATTTAGAGGGCTGGGGGGTGGGGGGGGGGAAAGGAAAAAAGCCCAGGCTATTTTATCTAGGAAGGTCCTGAGGAAAAAGAGATGCTGATCTTAATCCATCTTGCAGTGCCGCAGTTGTGAGGATGTTTTCATGCAATAAAAACACATGCTACTTAATCTTAGTTCCTCCAAAGTTAAAAGTGAAATTTGATCATGCTGCTTCTGTTGGCTTATTTTTCCAACACCCCCTGTGATTCTCCGAAGTGTAGATCTTAAAGCTGCAAAAAGGCCAACAACAGATTGCAGTATGAGCATAGGGAGCAGCATCAAGACTCATTAGTTTACAAATAAACCACAAGACAAATGTTTAAAATGTTTGTAGGTTCCAAATCACAGTTCTAAAATTGCATCCTTTTGGTCATGTAGGAGTGTTAGAAATGTTACAGTTTTACATGTTGATTTCTTTTTTAGTGACTGTTCTTGGAGCACTCGGGGAAACATGTTTTGCTTTGGGAAAAAAAAAATAAAATCCTCTGTCCTAACCAATTAAGACTTCACGGAAAGAAGTCATAAGCTCGTATTCTGCTAGAAGGCCTTCTTCCAAAGAAACATCAGCTCATGTCCTTTCTAGTGACTTCAGCTAAATTTCAACATTCATTAAAACACAAAAAGAGATCAAATCTGAAAATGAATTGCTGAGTGACTTGAATGTTCTGAACTTTCCCCCCTCCTGATTTGTCACAAATTCAGATCTTCTAAAAACATCTTGAATCACAGACTGCAGGAAAAATGCCACGTTGTTGTGTGTCCCCTACAGCAAATGAAGGGATGTTCAGTTTTAATTCTAAAAGGTGCATGGATTTCCTGACAGGATTTTCTTTCTTTTCTACATCACTTTCAGTACTCACAGAAGTGATATACCAAACTGCACTAACAAAAAAAAATTGTAGATGAATGAAAAATAGTCAGATATCTTCAGGGATTTAAGTGGGGAGACCAGATGTGTACTGTTTTGTTAAATAGTGCTTTTCTGATGATTTTTGTCCCTGATTAGTTTCTTTCAGATACTTATCTATGTATTTTTGTATCATAGGAGTCCTGTATATTCATAAGAAATTACCAGGAGCATTGCTAACAGTGATCATAAGTCACTTCTGCTAAAAGTTTTCTCTTCAAAATTGTAACTTACTTTCCTTTCAGCACTTTGGTAAAAAAGGACAGCAGAAAATTATAATTCTTTCTACTAAGTGGTCAGAGTAGTAAATACTTGCCTTAAAGCAAGACATGGTGTCATAAAGCAGGATATAAAAATAATAATAGTTGATCATTAAATAGCATATTTCATCCATAGAAAATGGAGCTCTTAGCAAAGATGACTAAACAGCATTAGCCGTTTCCTTAATACATCTCCTTTCCTTGTTAATGATTTGATAAAATGTATGCCAGCTTTAGCTCACCTTGAAAATAATAGTCATAGCAGACTTTCTCTACTGCTTCCTAAAAACTTGCCTTTTGACAACATCACTGTTTAATTCCAATAGACATTTGAGAAAAAGTCACAGTCCTTTATGTCAAAAGAAGGAACAACACAGATACAACCAAATTCACTGTCAAGTCAGTGACTAATCGCATTGTAAAAGAGACGGTGAAGTTAACAGAAGAACTGGAGAGGTCTGAGTATTTCTCCATAGTAGATTTAAGGCCTGTTGAATTCATAGGGAATACTCTCAATCCCATAAGAACTCGTAGGCTGGGTAGGTTCCTCGCAGGCTGATTCACTTGGTCAGGAAGACTTTAACTGCTTATAAAATACCGGACTTGTGGATGGGTTCCTTGAATGGATTGCAGGAAGGAAGAGAGACTTCCTTGGGAAGTTGACTGAGAGGTCACGGGCTGATATGAATCCCAATGTTTGTCTTTTGAGGTGATTGTGAAATTGAGAATGCAGGATTAAGGGACAAATTATTGAGTTACACGTTTGCCCTACCAACTTACGCTTTCCATGGTTTATGGTAGATTTACAACAAGGAGAAATATCTGAAGCTAAACGTTATTTTGCCATAGAACAATATCATGGTATCGGTCACTTCATGAAAACTCACTCTGGTGTGTGTTTCTGAAGAACCTGAACATTATCCACAGATGAATACTTTCTTTTTTCATCATTCTCATCTTGTTGACTTTGATTGCTGCTTTTACTTATGTTTTGGGAGGCAGAGGAGTTCTTATCTTGCTTTGTGTGCCTTCGCTGTGCAGTGTCATTTCTAGACATAACAAAAGTATTCCAGCACCATACTGGGGACCCAGTGGGAGAAAGGGACAATTTGGAGCCACTGAAAAAAGGAGCTGGCATGTTCATATTTCAAACTATATTTTTCTAATTCTGTTCTGATCAAGTACCGAATAGCTACTATTTGAAAGCTTTTCTTTGTCAGATTGAGTCTCCCCAGCCTGTAACTCAGACATAGAAACCTTTCTCTGATTTTGTAGCCCTCAAAGAGTTCTCCAGGAAACCTTTTCTTCTCTTTCTCTTTGTTACTGTTCAGCTTTCACAGATTTCGGTCTGTGAATGCCTAAAGAGAGGCCTTGATTTTGTGATTGGGTCAGATGTTGCTCTTGGTCTATTTCCATGGCTGTAGTACGTATTGCGTGAAATTTTGGGGAGAGGTGTTACGCACCCGTGTGAGAGACATGGTTTTATCAGTTTTATCTGTGGCTGAATCAATCTGACAGCTAGCTGCTCCTTCCCTTGGGCCAGTACAGCTCTCGGTGGGCCCTACAGTGCTGGTTCAGGGAGCTCCATGGGCAAAAATGTCTCCCAAGCAAAGAAGTAAATAATTCTTGGCTGGACTCCATCTATAAGAAAGCGCAAAACCCACCATCACCCTCCGTGCAGAGGAGGGGAGTGATGGGGAGGCA
The DNA here is from genome assembly GCA_035590275.1 of Ibycter americanus. Taxonomy (NCBI): domain Eukaryota; kingdom Metazoa; phylum Chordata; class Aves; order Falconiformes; family Falconidae; genus Ibycter; species Ibycter americanus. The sequence goes on along the minus strand of JAVJGI010000063.1, from coordinate 8,318,349 downwards.
TGGTTCCTTTTGGTACTCACTCAGCAGTATCATAAATCTGTATCCAAAAGAGCAGCTTCTTTGTCAGGTTATTTTGTCAGGAGGGGGTATAGTTACTGTTAAAAAAAAAAAAAAAATTCCCATGTCAATATGAAACAGTGGTCTTTCAGACTAGGTTTTATCTGATGGTCACCACCCTGTCTATTTCTAACTTCAGCAGGATTTCTGTAAATAGCTTGGTGCTATTTGCTTGCTGAGCAAAAGCATCTCTACATGTCTGGATTAAAGTACTGGTAAGAGAAAACATTTACAAGTCTAAGTTTGTTCCCCAATGGGTAATATACGAGGAGGCAGATAAAATCATCATGCAGTCTTTCGTGACTGGCAGTGTCTGGTAACACAGCAATGAGTGCTGAATGTCTAGATAAAAGAGTAAGGCACCGGAATAGCAGGGGATACTGCAGATCAGCACTGAGGTACATCGATAGAATTACTCCCTGTAAAGGGAACTTGGACCGCATCTGCCTGGAGATATCTGACACTTGTCAACATTGTCATTGTCTTGCTTTCATGGGAACCAGATATTAATTTAAAAAAGCCTAAATGCAAGCTAAAAACAAGAGAGATAAGCATATTTTAAGCTGTTGCGTTTAGTCTTGTGATGCTAGCAGCAGCGCTCAGCTGGACCCTCTGCAGGCTGCTGTTTGCTTCAGTAATTACGTGAGAATGACGAGGGACAGAATGTGTTAAGCAGAAAGCAAAAGTACAGGGAATGGTGCCCATCCATTTGGAGCTGATAGTGGGATGGCTCTTGAGAGAGGTTCTTGTCTGTGCCTATCCGACCTCTAAACTGTGATGATAAACAACAGAACTTGAGAGCAAGGCAGGTGACATCACCTGCCCGATTCTGGAGATAACGGCTCCCGGTGACAGTCAGTCAGTCAGTTTTTCCTCCTGCCTTCCAGGAAATAGTTTCAGCAGCTCGCTGAGACAGAGATTCCTATCTTTCTTTTTTATTTTTTTTTTTTTTTTTTAATTTTGGTGTTTTTCTGAATGAGAGCTATTTGTAGTGTGATCATCAGGAGTTCCCCTTCCCTCCATCCCTCATCTCCCCACCGCTGCGCGAGCAGGAGCTCTCCTGTCTGACACCAGGGGCCAAGGTGGCTGTTTGCAGCAGAGAGATTCAACCATTTGTGCGATCTGGCTGTTTTCAAACCACCCAGGCTCCTGCAAGCCTTACCAGCTGTGACTAATAGTGAAGGGAAGGGGGAAAGCAAGCTTCTTGGGCCTGCAGGCTTCAGACAGGCGGGCTCTAGGGGAAACAAGAGAAAGCCATTAACTAACCACAGTATTATCTTGATTCTCTCAGAGAAACGAGCTAGGGACGGCTAATGAACTAGCCTTAACGTTTCAAACTGAATGCACCTCTGGGAGCTCTGCTAGAACAAACAGTGTGACAGATCAATGCCTGATGCCTATATCAAGAGAAAAGGTTATTCGCCTCTCTAAGGAATTATAGGATTAGTATATCGCTATGATACATTTTGTATCCTTTTCGAAATATGGTTTTATGTGTTGTGCTTATTTTTTATTTTCGAAGTTGTAAACTCCATTAGTGCGAGCAATAAAACCGAAAGACAAGGAAATTCATTCTTTTCTGCCCTTCTCATTCCCAGCATTCCCAGGATCCTAATTTATGTTTTGGAGCTTAAACATGCACTCTTTGACTGTTGTATGCACCTTGCCCAAGGAGAGACTCACTTTTAGAAAGATTTTTTTTTTTTTTTAATTAAAATTCAGTTTGGAGCAGTGTCACCTGGTTGGGACCCTATGAAAAGTCTTGATAGGAGGCAGATTCTTAATAAAGGGACCTTGTGTGGGGAAGGTTTCGCTTACTTTATGCTGCTGTCACTGGTGTCTTCTGTGTCCTTGGGCAGTTCAGTCTGTCCAAGCTTTAGATGCCCATTTCTAAAATGCGACAGTAAATCTTCCTCTCTGTTACTGCTTGTCTGTCTTTAGTATTTAGATTGAAAGCTTCTGGACAGGATGTTCTTCCTATTTATACTGTACCTAGCACAATGGGCATAGATCCCAGCTGGGAGTTTTTGACAATTTTGTTAATACAACAACAACCTCGAAGTGTAACACATATTGTAAAAGAGATGAGAAGAAATAACAGAGATGAAGGTGGGAGCTGGAAGTTGTTTACCATATAAAATGATTAAAAATGGTAGACTTTGTGGGCTAGGAAGAGGTCAGGCTAGCTTATTCTTCATCCTTGTGCCTTATCCTTTGGTGCTTAGAGTGATACCGAGCTAAGGGGTTAAACAGTCCAAGTGCAGCAGTCTTACCTTCTCAACAGGAGCCAGAGTTGTTTTTAACTGCTGTGTATGATTTCACTAAATCCTTTGATATTGGCATTTTTCTTTAAACCTAAAGCTCTTGAAAACTATTTTGATCAATTACCTCATTCAGGAAGCTACTGTACATATTTAACCATAGATACAAGCTTTGGTTAAGCTATCAAAGTAACTTTCATTTTTACAAATTATTACTTTAATGGGAATTAGATGACGAGTGGATTATTGTTTCTTTAAAAAAAAATATCTCCAGGTGATTTGTCAAGAGATAATTGTCTGAGTATCAGCATTTAAGGAGGTCTGCATTTCCTTTTAGGAAGGAAAAATGTTAAAGGCATATATTAAAATAATTTAACTTTGAAAATGGAATAAAATTAGCTTTATCTCCCCCCAAGTGTACCTAGGAGTTAAGTCATAAAGTGATACATATATCCCAACTTAATTGTGTTGTGTCCAGTTCTGATATTTTTATTCTAGTTCAGTAGCTGTTACTTCATTCATACTTCTACTGATGGCAGTGGAACTACACATGAAATAGAGTGATTCACTGTGAGTAAAGCCCTCAGAATTTGGCCTTTTGAAGTTGATATGAGCTTTGCTATTGACTTCATTGGAGATGAGAAATTGTTCTTTGATCATCTCAAAACCACAGTTGAGCTTTGTAGGTTTTACCCAAACATAGCACATTATTGTTTGGTTCGGGATAGATACTACAGAATTTTTCATATAAGGTAGAAAATAATTTTTCCTGGATCCTGCATTCTGTCACAGAAAACAGTGTTAGTAGGGCTTTTGTAAGCTAATGTTTACTTCTACAATTAATTTTCTAATGCAGGGTTTCTGCAATAACTTGAAAAAAAAGTAATCATTAATACCAATAAAGCAAATGACCAACTTCTGAACATCTCTCCTTTATTTATGTGTTTTAAATTGGTGTGACCCTTCTGCAGCCATTACGAGTTGGGGGAAGAAAAACATGAGTAGGGAGATCGCAAGATCCAAATTTCTTCTATGTGTAGGAGAATAAGGGTTGATAATTTCAGGGGATATGAAATATAATATTGTGTTTTCAGTCTCTTTCTGTGTGCACTCAGGCAAAGCTCTCATTCAGAACTGAGTTGGGAATTGGCCAGTCATAATGAAATGTGAAATCTAGTCATAGAAATTCAAGCAACGTACATGTACAAGAAAGAAAAAAATCTAGATTGACTTAAAATGTTGATGTCCTGGAAAGGTGGATGGATCAAGAAATTCTTTGCTAAAGTTCTTGAAAGCCTCTGAGAACAGCAGGATTTCAGTGCAAAGCACTAAGCCTTTTGTTATTTCAATCAGAAGTGGTCTGAATAATGCTGATTTTACTCCAGTAAACTGTCCCAAAGAAACAATTCATCATTATCCCGCTCCTGTCTCATTGAAGGGGACTCAACCAGTCGCCTGAGTTACACAATTTAGAACTGGAAACAAATTTCTCAACGGTCTCCTCCCATTTACCACTGATGGACAGCCGTGGCTTCTCCAGACTCAGTGGCTTATTGTAACTAACTCATAAAGTTATCACAGCTCTGCCCATCTGAAGATATGATCAAGGCAAGTTTTTCAAGGAGAGATGTCAAAGATTTAGCTGCTTCCCACAAACTTTGTCATAGTAACTTAAGTAGAGGAAACTAAAATGTCTTTTTATCACTATACACATACTGCCTTGTTAAAGGTTATACTTTTTTCAAATTCCCAGTAACAAGAAGTAATTGATAGCAAACTGTTCTGGGAACAATGCTGGGCTATTGAATCAGCCCAGCTTCTCCATTATGTGCCTCTAACATTCGGGAGCTTCCCTTGTAAAGCACAAAGGAGCATGTGAAATCTCCCAAACTCAGTACAGTGGTCAATAAGAGTTTTCCAAATGAACTAACTGAATAAAAATTTGGTCTGAATTTCCACTGAAGTTAGAACGGACTTAGGTGCTTACCAGGGACTTTTTGGTTTCGTTTTCATTTTACTACTATATTTTTGTAATGACTAGTGGCACTTTGTGTGGCCAGGGGGCTCATTTCCCAACAAAAAGACATTCTTTCCTTCTCCAGATATGTTTGAATGCCTCTGTTAATACAATCTGCAACAAATCTACGATTCTGCCAAGTAGAACTTTGGCAGTTTATGAAATAAAAACCATATTCATTAAACTTCACCTTATACCAAATATATAAAATATTCATTGTAACACAGGGCAAAGATTTTGTAATGTTTCAAGGTATTACAAGGTGTTGTTTATACATTCTTTTCCTGTCTCTTGCTTAGTTTGCAAAAGGTCAGTTCAAAAGTCCTTGTTTATATATTTTTCAATGGTCTCACCTTACTTTTGTGTTGTGATGCAACTAGGGAAAGGTTACCCAGTGAGACCATTTGCTGTATGGATGAACTTGTAGACGATGGCATATCAGGGAGCTTCTAAAGGAAATATTATATGGTCCATCAAGGCAATCTCAAATTTCCTGATTGCATATATTTAAATAGGATAAGCTCCAGTTACCTAAGCACTTGTTTTGGCTGTAATGGAAAATAGGAGACTAATGTGGACCATAATGCCTATCTCATCCCAGCCCATCAAGGTATATGAAAATTAATCTAAATATCTGTTATTAGAAGAACAAGAATGGTGGATGAGGAATCAAGTGTATGCAACTATAGACAGGGGAAAAAAAAGTTTAGCTGCGTCTCGTTTAAGATTATACCTGTTCATTGAATACATTCATCAGTGTCTGGTTTAGTATTTCTTCTTCCTCATGATACCCCAGATAAGAAGTGGTAACTAAGTCTTAATGGTTTTAAAACTTTCTGTCTGTAACCATAAAGTGACCATTTACAAATTGGAATGCATTGTTGAGTGGGGATCCAGTTCCTCTCTCTGCTAGACCTGTCAGTGCAGGTAGATCTTTGAGTTAAGACAACAGCAGACTGTTGAAAAGGTAGATTTTGTGTGTGTGTGTGTGTGGTTTGTTTTTTTGGTTGGTTGGGTTTTTTTGGTGTTGTTTTTTTTTTTTTTTTTTTTTTTTTAAGCAGTATGCATGTTAGGAGTGTTATCAGAAGACAGCTGCTTAGAACAGCTGTCTGCTTATGTGCCCATCTTAGGAGAGAATGATTAATGAATTCACTTGGGCAGTGAGAAACTCAGTTCACTGATCCATAGTTTCAGCACAGGTATTGATGTGAAACTAATGAGAAATTGGATGCTCAAATTTGAATGTTTATTCCAATTACCAAACAACAGATCTAAATTAAAAAATAGCTTGAAACCTTAACCTTTTATTAGTAACGCAGAAAGCTGAACTGTGGCTTTGCATCACATGATGCAATCTGAAGACTCAATGCACTACCACCTATATTGTTTTGGGGAAGGGAGACAGAATGGTTTCTCCTGATTGACTCTGCTCCCACTACCTGATAATTGGAATCTTCTTCCTTCCACCCCTCCTCACGCCAGTTTTTAACTTGTATGTTTTCCACAGGAATTAAACATGGGCTAGGAACTGAGCTGTAGGCATCCCCTACAGGTCTATTAAAATACCGCATTCAGTAGGTTCTCTGAGCTGTGGTTCCTATCTGATTGTGGTGTAGTCCGTGGGAGTCCCAGGCAAGGTCTGCCTTAAAGTGCTTACAGTCTCTGTAAGCAAAGGACAGAGGAAAAAGTAGATAGTAGCTTTACTTCATAAGTAGGAAGCTAAGGCATGGGGAGATAAAACGACTTGTTGAAGGTTATACAAAGTTTGTGGCAAAATTGGCAACTGACCTTTGATCCCTACTGTTTCAGTCCTGTGATGAATTGTTGTTCACCTTCAAAACTGACTTTTAACAGTGTTTCTATCAGAAGGGACTAGCAAGAACTCTTGAAAGTTACTTGACACACTCAGGTGGGTCCTACCTGCTAAAACCTGGTGGTTCAGCAAAGGATAAATGCTTCTAATTTTCATACAAATCAGTGGTGGTTTGTAGCTCTGCATCTTGCACAATCAAGTCATTTAAAAAGAAAATTCAGAGGGAAAAATTTAGCATTTTAACATAGGAGTGATTCATGAAAGTACTTAAGGCTGGGCAAGAATTTCTTTGGAAGGGTTTATTAACTGCACATTCAAGACTGAAGTTGGAATCTCAATATACTTTGCTTTAGATGTCTGCAGTGCTAGCTTTTTCTTATTTCATGTAGGTATTAAGAAATGTAATGGCTATTCTGTTCTAATAGAAATAAGCTGAAGCACTGAAACTGTGCAGTAAACATTGCCAAGTTCTGTATAAGGGGTCCATCAAATGCCTATAAAGGAGCACACTGGTGTTACACTGGTTACCGTTCAGGGTTATCTATGAGGGAAATGCCTTTCCAGTGCTTGGGCTCTCATGTTTGGTAGCAAACAGTGCTGGGACAGATGCTACTTAATCCACATGATGGGGTCTCAACCTGCAAGTTTCCTGACCGTGTTATCACCTTCATACACAGCTGAGATGCCCTATTTAGCCCATCCACCGAGGAATGGTGGCAACCATGCCAACTGCTCTTGTCTCCCTCCTCTGAGATATTCCCAAAGCTGCCCTTGGCTCTGAGCGTTGTGGCATGTGTCTTGTGGCACTTGACCTTGTGAAAATTGCAATGTGTAGGTCAGGAAAAAGATGTCTTATTGTAGATTTTAGGTCAAGTCACATGTGTAAAGACAAGCAGATGTTTGTAAGGCAAACACTACACGATAAAAGGTCCATACATTTCTGAGAAAACTGTGTAGATTTGGGTCAAGTTAAAATTAAAAGTGAATGTGCAAACATTATTTTTAGGTTCATATGCCTATTCGTTACCTGTTACACTTTTCAGTTTCAGCCATAGTGGAACAATGTTTTATAGGCTGGATTAGTGTCTCTTTCCTGTTTAATTTTAGGAAGAAAGTCTGTGAAACTGCTGATGTTAACAGTTTATCTTGTCAATGTGCTCACTTTTGGTGACATTCACCCATTTGGGCTTGGGATTAGGGGAAGTCCTTGCTTCATGAGAAAATTCCTGGCCCTGGGAGACACTAATGGTGAACAAATGTGTAGAGGATCATGGACAGCAGACTTTGAGGACTCCTGTGCTGGGACAGACATGGTCACCAGGTCTGCATTCATGCATATCCATAACGCATACATTTCCAGAAGGAATTGGTCAGGCCAGTGAAGACAGTTCAAGCATTTCTGTACATTTTAAGTACAGAATTTCGGTATGCATAATGGGTGTCGGGCTGGACCTACACTGGCAGTACCCAGACATTGAAGCTGCAGCCATGTGTTCAGAGGGTGTGATGCTGTTCCTTTTCTCCTAAGGTCCCCATTCATTTCATTATACAATAGCCACTGGGAGGATTAGAGCACAATTTCCATCTTGTTCTCATTAGTTATTTGTATTCCAACATCAGCTGGAGACCTTTGTCAAGAGCTAGACCTTGTTGTACTTGGTGCTATGTATATCCGTAGCAGAAGGCAATTCTTTCCCCACAGATATTACAGTTTATAAACCTTGAGGTTTAGAGATATCTGCTCTATGACATACATAGTGACAAACTTCATTATTGTTTTAAGTCTAGCTAATGCCTAGAAAAATGCTGCTGGATCAGTCAGAATAAGGGCTTTAATTCCCCTGCTGGGTCTCTCCCTGTTGTGTCGTTTATTTGTAAAAAGAAAGTGCTTCAATTTTTTTAAAATTTCCTCTTTTCAAACTGAAGGTTGGAGCTTCTTGGAATAAAAAAAAAAATTCTTTAAGCCTTTGTAAAGCAAAGAAAACTTTGAAAAGAAATGACCCAGTCCCCTCTTTGGTTCACACCTATCTGGTCAAAGAGTTCAGCTCTCCATGGAGGCTCCCAGACCTAACAGCAGTCATGCGGAACCTGTTTGCTGGCTTTCAGGCTCAGCACTTTCCAGGGTGCCCCATCTCAACACGCCTGACATTCCTGGACTGGCAGCCAAGAGGAATAAAACCTTTGGGGAGTACCTAAAATTAAATGACTCCTTTTGGTCAGATCAAGGTTGTTCACTTCAGTAACTCTGCTGCAACTCTGCCCTTCTCTCATTTAGCGGCTGTGGAAAAGCCTATTCTCCGCCTGGCCTTTTTTCCCTTTAGGGACTTTAAATACAGTCCTTGAATTTTTCTTAGAATGCCAAGACTAGGAAAATAAGCTTCATTTTGTGAAGAGCAAGAGGAAAAAATAACCAGACCCTTGTTACTGTTTTCTTATTATGTAAAACATTGTTTGTACATGCATTCCTGTATGGATGGCAGAGACAGTAGAGCATCCTCTTTGTGTGAAGCAGTCTCTTGATCCGCCGCATGAACTAAGTTAAGGACAAAAGGGTGTTCTAGTCCTTTCCTATAGCTTTCACAAACCTCTCGGAGTTTGTTTGGTTTTGGGGGGAACCACAGGGGATGGCAGAGGATGCTTCTCCCCCATGAGTCTTCCACTTCAGCAGCACTTACACCTACTACTCGAACACCTAGTGATTTATCCACGTGGTTTGTCAAGGGGATTTTCAAAACAGTGCCTTAGCTGGAGGAAAGGCCCTGCTCTGTAACTTTGATTCTGTGAGGTACTTTGGTGTGAGCCTAACTAATTGACTGTAGCAGGGCTGATATCTTAAAACCAGGCATGTGTTTAAATTACTTAGCTGATACTCACATTGGAGTTACAAGAAACACCGGATGTGTAAGTGGCTGTGCTAACCACTTCTGTGCAGTAGGACACATTTTTCTTTACCCGAGCATTTTCCTCTGCCCACAGCCACCATTTACTTATTTCCCTTTGCCACTTGGCTTCATTTTTCACCTTTTATCCTCTCTCCCCCCTCCCTTTTGATCAATTCTTCCTTTCTCTTTTTATCCTTTATGGATTCTCTAGAGTGGAACAGAGCCCAATAATATTTACACATGAGTTCAATTTTTCAAGCCGTGGCTAATTTTATTTATTTATTTATTAATGAGGAAGAATTAGCTTACCCAAGCCTAGTTTTAAGCATTTGGCATAAAAATTAGGGTTAAACCAAAATGATCTGAAAAATAAAATGATAAACAAAATGAAAATACTCCTCAATGTCTCTCACTAGCTGGCTTTTCTGCAGCTTTCTACATTGATGTGAATCAGTATTGTAAGCCAGGACTGTGCACTGTTGTAAAGATCATGGGCCAAACTATATTTTTATTTCAAAACTAGGGATTAAGCTCACTGATAGAAGGTCGCTGTGTGTGGGTTGCATCCCTATATGAGGCAGCATTGCCCAGCTGCTCTTGAATTCAAACCTGGGGGAGAGCTGGGAATCTCTTGCAAATGCATCTCTCAGCAGGCTGCAGGTGCCTGCCAGAGCTACCTCTGCTTTGTGCCATTTTATGCCACCACCAGGCTGCAGACTACCGACTTGCTGAGAAGTCCCAGCTGACAGCAATCTGTGTTACTCTTTCAGGATATTAGTTTGCAATTCTTTGTCTGACAGAGTTCCTCAAATTTTGATGAGAAGCTCTTGCTGTGCCCTGTTAGTCCTGTAACAGTCTTTAGGCTGAGTTGCTTTGTGAGGATGAATGACATCTCCATTCATGGAACAAGGGACTCAATCCTTCTCACCTGTATAGCTGTCCTGATGTCCCAGCATCTCCTTGCTTTACCAAGTACTCTGTTGATGCTGCTCCCTGGAGTCGAGAACTAAAGAAAATCAGTGTTTTTTTGGGAAAGGACTGAAGACTTGGTCCATCATTACCAGAGTAGTATCTGCTTGCCCTAATGCTTGGTTGTCTTTCCTAGTCTCGTTCTTCAAGATGTGGAGGTCTGACTATTAAATACTCCATTCCTTTATCTATGTAAAGTTATCTTGATGATACCATCCCTACTCTTGCAGGAAAACAGGGCTGCCAGGACATCTGCAGCTGTTACTTGCATTGATCCTTTCACTGAACAAACCATGTACAGCTTAAACATGGGCTAATAAATTAGGAAGACATGACAATAGTGTTGCCATGCTTTACAGATATTTGCAGATTGGAGGGAATGATGATTTTTTTGGAGGCGCCAATTTTTTATGCTTTTCCCCCACCTTGATAGAGAAATGGTCTAAAAATAAAAAAGGAAAATTTCATGTTGCATACAAAGGAAAACAAAATGAAGCTAAGAGCAATTAGGCTAGACAGATGAATAAGCTGCCTAGTGAGGTAGCTGAGTCACCATCATTAGAGGTGTTCAGAAAACAGGCTAGATAAAATCCTTGAGGGGGTCAGAGTGTATGGGAAAATCCTGCTCGATAGAGAAGGCTGACCTGTCTGACCCAGGAGGTCTGCTGCTTCTTCTGCGTCTCTTTATTTAAAAACAGAGTTGAATTCAGAGAGTAAAAGAGGAAAACAAAACCCAAACCAGGTGCCCATGTCTGGTAAACAGTTTTCTTTTGTTCTCAGTGATGAGAGTTGTGGGGGGGGTGGAAAAAAGAAAAGAAAAAGAAGAAAAAGAAAAAAACTCCTAAAATAAAAAAAGTAGACGCACTGTTTTCTGAAGTGATGTGATAAAAGATCTATGTCTGCTTAGCAGAAAGATGGAGCATCTTTCAGCAGACCTGACAGAGCATGGAGGGGAAATTCTTTTAGTGTGAAGAGATGGGGCATACAGGTGAGGTTATGCACCTGTGCAACGGAGAGAGAAAACAGGCAACCGTTCTCTGGAGTGCCTTCTGGGAGCAGGCTCATGCTGCCCAGCAGTAATCCTTTTGGAAATTCAGTGCCTCCACTATTTGTGCAAATTTGACCCAGTGACTGTAGTTCTCAGCTGTGCGTTAAACCATGAAGATGGAAGTCTGGGCTCCCAGGGGAGAGTCCAGCACCGACACGCAGGGAAATCCTGCGGCTGGTGCTGTTCCCGGGGTCAAGCTGATGGTCAGAATCAGACATGAAGAGATCCAGGCTTCAGGCAGCAAAAGTTCAAGGAGTCTGTAGAAGTCTTCAGCATGGCCACAGGAAAAACCCCCGTCACAAGCCAACCGAATCTTACGGAAGGTGGTTCAGTTCATCTCTGCCAACGTGCTTTTTGAGGTCGGCCTGGAAGAGGACAGGAGTCAACTGCTGAGGACTCCATGGGATAGATGTCTTTTTTCCCCCCACACTTAGGTTCTGTAATACTTCATTGAGCTGCCTTTAACAACCCATCATATCTTTGTAGTTTAGCTGCCTGAAGTTTGTAATCTCGTTAGTCAGCTTGGCTTAAAATCTGTTTCTCCCCTCCTTGCCTGCCTCGGCAGTGTTCTAGTGCAACTGGCACTGAGCCATGGTGCCACCGGGCAGGGGATGCCATTGCAGCCAGAGGCTTTCGAAAGGCAGGTGCGTGCTGGCCTTTTTTTCCACGTGCAATTGCTGACGTGAATTTTACCTCTGCAGGACAGCATTGTTCTTGGGGTTTAGGAGTAGAAATGCTTTTCATTGAATGCCCAGATGTTACACATTCACAGGACTTAACTTATAGGTGGGAGAATAAATGAGGACAGTGTTTCACCGTTTTTAACAGAAACTTAGAAACGTTCCTCAATCTTCCGCGGCATTACAGTGAATGGTAAGAAAGAGAGGGAAAACTGTTTTGTTAAATGAGAACTTCAGATTTATTTCCTATGAGGCTCCAGTTAAGACAAATCCTCCTTATAGACTCAGTTATTTCCCGAATGCAGAACAAACAACAAAATACCCTACATTCCCCAGCAACCTTATGATACCTGAATGAAAAAAATGGGAACAGAAGCGAAGCCTTCGGGTGTTATATTCTTGCCAGTGAACAACACTGCTCCTCTGCTACAAATGCAGCGGGTGCTGGTGTTGCGTATGTATTGTTATCTGCATAACAGGAGCTGTGTGTGCAAGGGAGCTGTGCTATTTTGCAACAGTTTGCTTTCAGTGCCAGTGGATGGGAGTCAGTGTTTATCACTAAGTTACTTCTCAGGAACTGGGCCAGATCAATACTGTATTCTTTCAGACCTCTCTAAACCCAGCAGGGAAGGCAATCACAGTGGTGCAGAACTCTGCACCTTCTGGAACAGATCAATACCCTGACAGTGCTAAGCTTTGTTCCTTCACCAGCTTTAAGATGTTCTGCATGCTCTACATGATTGCTTAAAGGTTTGTTTTCTCTTCTTCCTATATGACAACACTGCTCCCTCCCTGATCTTTCCTAATAACATCACTGTAATTGTCTTGACATGAAATAGCAGCACAAACACAGATGCTTTGCTTTGAGGTGTTTTATCTCTTTATGAACGTCTCTATTGGTTGCGGGTGTTGATATCACTTTAATATGAAACCAGAGCTTTTTTGTATGCCTTTTCTTATTTACATTGTTTTACTAAACTTGACAAACTGATTTTGGCTATGGGGATTGCATATAGGGATTGTATTGCAAGGTGTGGTAGACATAATATTCTGTTTTGATTAAAGAATATTAGCTTAAACTTTGCGTTGCTGAAGTCTATTTTAGTTTAACCCCATTCAAGCCTATCGTCTTGTTTGTCTCGGAAGAACTCTCAGCGCAGTTACCTTTCAAGCAGTCCTAGGTGGAATATCGGCTTGTATTTTGTCCAAGCTGGATCTAGAACTCCTGCCCCTCATTTCTTTTTCCTGATGTCTGCTGTCATCTGAAACCGCAGAACTTGTAGTTTTCCATCAAAACCACATCTGGTTTTCTCATTTTGAGAAATGATTGCATGTCATGTAGTGTTAGCCAATTTAAAAGACAGTATTAGCCATTGCAAATTACCTGGCTTTTCTTCTAGAGCTGCGAAGTGCCTGTAGTTACAGAATTGTGTTTGGAAAAGGCTGATGTTCAGTGGCTTTTCATGTGTACATAACTATTTGCAAATCTTTAATCTATCATACATATTTATAGTGTAGCATTAAGGTACTTGCTGCTGAAGCAAGGAAAATGGAGGGTTGTTCAAAGGACAAGATCGAGCAGTCTGAAGGATGTTCTAAATTGCATGTGCCTCAAAGGCTCCTTAGTGATGCTCTGCTAGCAAGGAACATGGCTGTTCTGTGGAACAGCATATGTGCTGAAAATGAAAAGGGTGGTTCAGAGAACCCCTTGTTGTTGTATTTGGACAATTGTCAATCCAGTGGGAATCCTTTGTCAAGGATCTGTGTCTTCAGAGCTGCTCCGCTGAAGCGGTGAAAATTTTTCCTAGATGTCAGTGGAAATGGAAGAGGGTTTTTAAACTAGAAGACCGTCTGTTTCTCAAACAAGAGCTAGCTCAGAGAACTGTGCTCTGGAGAGGGTCAGACAAAATGATCACAATCTGCAAATTTGTAGCTCTTGTTGGACAGATATACAAAGGGACTTCGCAGTCCAAAGTCTCTCTGATACTTTGAACTGAATTACCACTTCATCACATGAAAACCTGCAGTCCTTAAGACTGGACCCACGGGAATGTTGCTGTTTTTCTTTGATAGTTGACTTCCGCTCCATTTACCAGGTAAAGCATTAATCCCTCACAGCCCTCTCCTCATTTTGAAAGTCCTTAGCTGCGGTTCTCTGTTATGCTTTGAAAAGCCTGTTGTAAGGAGTACAAATTAGAGATATACTGCCTTCAAAACAGCCGCTGCCCACTTCTGCGTATGTGTAAAGTAGGATAAGATATGCAATTTGTAGGTACTATGATTACTGGCTTAAGGAGAAGATACAGCATTTCTCAACATTTTTGAGACATTAATACAATTCAGCCAGGCCATTTTCTGTAATATGTGGTTCACTGTATCTGATGTATATTTTTTTCATCTCAGACATAAAGGTAAATCCTTTTCATTTACATAAGCGGGCTCTATAAACCAGATTACCCGAATTAATCACAGATATTTAAGCATATTACATTGCTCTGTACCACAAGCTAGCATTCCTAGAAGGTGGATAAGAGATAAGGGTCCCATAAATTACTGACCAAATCCTTTAGTCCATCAGGCTTTATTTCTGCTAAAATCAGTTTTGCCTGAGTAAGACCTTCTGGATTTGGCCCTGATACGCTTTTATATTCATAGACCCTTCAGATACAAAGAAGGTTCCATGAAGCAATTGTATAATTTTTTTTGGTGTTATTAAATTCTCTGTTTCAAACGGAGCATAAAAGTAAGCTATTTTTTGGTAATGGTGCTTTTAATAATAAACATGCATGTTATACCTCGATAGAGGTACAGCACGATAATGTTTGGCTTTTATTAGCCTATTAGAGTTTGTTTAACATCTCTATTATGTTATTTCCAGTAAATAGATTGAATCATGAAATGCAGAAAGCTGGCTTTTACCCCAGTAAAAGAAAGATCCATGTACAGTAATTCTTTAACATTTTGCCTCCCTGCTTCCTAGAAGGCTCTTAAGTTTCATCTGTCATTTGGAAACCAGTTGGGCTACAGGCAGCTAGCATACTGTTACATATAAAATTGTAGGGAATATTCCCCCCACACTTCTTTTACCCTAATCAAATACTGCAGATGCATCTTGTCAAGAGAATGCACCTCATCCTCAGAAATCAAAGGAAAGTGACTTCAAGGAGGACAGAGCAGCACAGCGGCAGCTGACCCCACACCAGACCCCACAGGCAGGTCTGTCAGCGAAGCCAAGGAGGAGAATAGGGAAGATGAGCTGACACCCCATGACACTGCTGCAGAGATTCATCCTGGAGCTGGGCATCTGGGTCCTTCAGCTGCCAAGGTCACTGGAGCAGCCAGCTCCCATGCTGGAGCGGTGAGAGCGCTGCACATGTCTCAGCACTCACACAACAAGGGCTGAGGCGTTAGCAAAGACCAGTGCATGCAAAGGTCTGGATATGCACGCAAGAGAGACAAATTTAGACCAAGAATTAGGGGACTGAAGTTCTTGTTCTTACTGTAAATAAGATATCTCCCCTTTCTCCTTGTTATTATACTTCCTTATTATACTTCCTATCTTAGCCTCATCCAGACAAAAAGGTTTCCAGCAGAGAATCTCTCTCTACTTCTAGTGCACAGACATATGGACACATTTTAAAAAAAGGTATTTTAATTTCAAGCTCCCTTTTAAAAAGAATTTGTCACTACCTGACATAGTCCTTACTCAGGGAGACTGCTAATGGTTTCAGCAGGGTTTTCTATGAGAACTGCTCGCTTTTATCATATATTGGAACAGCAGCAGGGTACAGCAGCATTTTTATTTCAACAAATCAGCAGGCTGCAGTTCAGAAGAGGTTAATAGAACAAGTAGCATTAAGTATATTTAAAAGGTGGAAGGAAATGGGGGAAAAAAAAGATTCCTTTTCCATAATACAGTTTCAATACTCCGTCTTCCCTTCCTATTTCGGAAGAGCTTCAAAAGCCTAAGCCAGTCCATCCTCTGGTCTCTCTTGAAGACCTGCAATTCCTACTTCCCAATTGGGCTAGAAGTGTGTTTTGCTAAATTGAGCTTGCTAAACCAAAGTCCTGTGCAGGGAATGGAAGCCCCTCTTTTTTGTGTCGGGGAGACTGACAGCTTGCAAAGACAAACATCTCTCTCTTCTGCTTTTTCTTTCTAGCTCATAAATGCTGCATTCCACAGCGTGCTTAAGAGTGGTGTAGCATTGGACAAAGAGATCTTGTGCTGCCCCAGAAGGACTTCGCTTGTGTTTGTTTTGCAGACCAAGATTTCACCCATTTTTCTGTTCCTTTCCATTTTGTTCATATCTTCCTTCATCTTCATTGTCTAATAGAAACTGTGATTCCCAGGTGGCTAGCTCCAGTGCTGTGGGATGCAGTGCAAGGACAATATGCCCAGAGCAGTGTCCCACAACCACATTGCATCTATTTCATCTTTTAATTATATGCACCCATTTAATCTCTTGATTATACTCTACCTAATGATGAAACCAGGACTGGCAAGATATTTATAGCTGGCCAGTTTTTCTGGATTATTCTGAGTTTGGCCTGTCCTCCTTAACTTCTTTTTGCTTCCTTCTTCTTTGTTAACCCAGAAAGAGGCCTGTTTCAGTGCTGTGGTTGACCAGGTAATGGAGAGGAACATCAAAGTCCTACCACACAAGCAGTTCCCACAAACTCTGGGATCACTCTGGAAAAGGCTGTGTTGGAAACCAGGATGCTGATGGTACAATTAGCCCAGCCTGTTTCCAGAGGTTGCCTTTCCCGGTGGCTGTCCTGGACCAAACAGGGAACAGGCTGGATACCTCACTTCAGGGTGATGGCAACGACAGTCTTTTGAGGACCCTGTGTGTGTCTCTGTTGTAGCGTGCCCAACAAAAGTCATAGTGTCAACCTGCCAACCTTTTGTACGTGCTTTTGTACCACGTGTCCTTTCCAGACTCTTCTGACAGTAGATATCCTTCAAAATTGCACACTTTCCGTTCTGTTCTACAGAGTCTGCTCACTTCTGTCTATGAAACTAGAGGATAATAACTAATACTGAGAAATGTTAGTGAAGACACACAAAGCGGGCATGCAACAGTGAGGAAGAAAATGTATTCTCAGAAATATCTTGGTATTTGCGAATCATAGGGACCACTGATACAAACAGAAGGTGGGCATCATGTGAGTTCCCCCATACTAATCTCCTGGGGAAGCTCAGCAGTTTCAGTGTTGATCTGGCAATGGAATTTTTTTTGTACCAGAGGTGTCCACAAATGATGAGGCAATTGCTTTTGTTGTCATTTTAGTTTGTGATCTTGGGCTTTGATTCTAATCCAGTTTTCCGGAATGGCTCAGAAATATGCCTGGCCATTGTAATGCTAAACAAGGCCTCCTGAAGCAGAGAAATCTGAACAAACTTGTTCATGTTTCAGAAAGGTCTTGAAAGTCAGTATGTCTTAATTAGTGGCTCATTTCTCATGGCTGTTTCAGCTCTTTAAGGAATGCAGTGCACGGAAAGAAAGTTATAGGAAATAGATATGGAAATCGAGACGGACGGGGGGATGCTTATGTCTGCTCTGCACAGGTAAATGGAGTAAAAACAAAATCCAGAAATGAAAGTCCTGTGACAGCAAAGCTCAGCGCTTCTGTCCTCTGACTCTGCAGCTGGCAGAACGGAGGCTAGGCTAGTTCAGATACTGACGAATTAGTTTGGATAGTACAATGTTGTCATTAGCATCAATTAGAGACTTTGAACCTAAAAAAAAGAAAAAGCAATCAAACGTTGCCTCCCTCTGCTCTGTCATCCCATTGTGCTCAGTCCCACCACTGAGAGAGACACAGACAAATTTTCTGCCTGTTATTTTAAATTCTTTTCTCTTTGCCCAATGTTGTATTCGGGCATCCCTGGAATGCTTAGGATAGTTCTGATGGACTAAGCTGTAGGTCAGGAAAAGCAGAACTGCTCCTAGTGTTGAGGATAATTTTAGCATATGGTTTAGCCACCATAATGAATGAAATAGTAGAGAGGAAATTGGCAGGCTCTGGCCTGGGTGGGGGTGTTTGTCCTAACATCCATTGGCAAATGCAGGACACTGACTGACCTGTAGTGTATTTCTGATGTATCCTAATGCATCTTTTCTCATCGTCTCAGAAAAGAGACAGAAGTACAGAGTAGCAGGGCCTTAAGTTTTGTGACTATGTGCAGTCTTACCTTCAACAGGATAATTCAATACTTCATAGTGCACAAAGGTCTCTGGCCTTCTGTATTTTGAATTTTATCATCTATAGTCCTAACTTATTAGTAGTATCAAGGGTTCTTTTTGGGGTCCAATTTTATTTTTGTTTAATCATTACTAGGGTTTTAATTTGAGTGATCCAGACTGCGATTTCAAAACAGTACGGTGACCTGAGGAGTGATCTTCTGCTGGGCTCTGCAGTCAGGTGAGAACGTAAAGCTACCTTGACAGTATCAATGGTCACTCTAAGATGAAATCTGTAGCACTAGCTAAACTGCAGCCGTTAGATGCTATCACTGGGATTTGAAATTAAATTAAGCAGCTGGAATACCTACTATCCTGCTAACATCATCAACCATATCAAAGATAATCACTGCTTTTATTACTGCAAGCACAGGATGCGGCTGGAAGTAAAACTGCCGATTATCAGATCTCAGTTTAGCCAATTTTGACTTCCAGTTCAGAGATTTGAGTTGTCAAAAGGGACATTTAAAAGAGATCAGCGCCTTTGAAGTGATAACACACAGGAGCCTGGGGGGCAGAGTCACAAAACTTCTGTACACTGTGTGCACTAAAACCACAGAAAATGTTTCCTGTGTTATAGGGGTGCAGGGAGAAAATTAAAACTGCAAAAGCTGTTCAGACTAGGATGTGTAGACAGTTTGGTGGTGTCAAGAAAAAGCCTGATTATCTCCTCTGCTTTAATGCTCTGGTAATGTTTTTTCCGGGAACACAAGGATTCAAGAGAAAGCAAAAGTTCCGATTACTAATTATCTTCATATTCACATTGCTGGACTTTACATTTAGGACTCTGCTCTGATCTAAGATGTGTGGTTATGAATTACCACAAGCTTTAAAAAACACCAGCCAAGCACCACGTTGCTGTTATTGTGGTTGAGACACTCAGCAAAATACGCACTTAAATACCTGGGGCTGGAGTAGCAATGGGGGAAAGTCACTTAATCCCCAGTTCAGTGGGGTTCAGTAGTACAACTTCCACAGGACTTGGAACAGATACAGCCTTAAGACTTACAGGGCACACAAAGTCACTGTACTTCTACAGCAAGGAGTAGTCTGGTAGTAGAGATCTCATGGAGAACAACGAAGGTGGCAGCACCTTTCTTACAAAGTGAGGTTATTAGAGAAAACCAAACAGAGCAGGGCATGAGGTCCAGCGCATCTTCTTAAGTGCAGTATTGCTACTCCATGGGCTCTTATATTCAGAGCAAAAGGATTCCACAACTTCATAACAGCTTGTTCAAGTTGAGGTACATCATATTTAGAAGAAAAATATCCAAAAGTTCACCAAAATGTATGGTTTTGACAATGAACTTATTTCAGCATTAGAAATGTTAATTTTCTTTTGTCATTAATATGTAGTTGTAGAATTTCACTTGAATCCTGGTAAGAATTTCTCTTTCAGAAGTAAAATTAATGTATGTTTAGGTAGAAAATTTTCTACTGTGATTTGGTTAGGTGTGATCCTTTAAGGGACCGGTTGGTGGGGACTGCAAGTGAAAACAGAGTCTAGTCCTTTGATCTGTAGCTGACTGTCACTTCTTACCAAGAAAAGCCTCTTAGCTTTATCATTTTTAATCCCCCAAAAGGAATTTTTCTTTCACAAAAACCCAATTGATCCATTGTCTTCAGTGCACGGGCACTGTAAGGATGGCCCAGTGTAGGATGTGGTATGAAACTCCTTGAGTACCTCTTAAACCCAAGGTTTCTGTGCTGTGTACAGCTGGTCAGTTAGGTATCCGCTGTGCAGGAAGGCATGGACTGTAACAAAGCCAGGAGAGACCTTTAAAAAGAAAGGTTAGTTCATCAGTGGCCCTCTTACTAGCTTAGAAGGTCAGCTCTTCTCTAGACTGTGTCAGCATCCTTGGAGAGCTGGTTAAAGAAAATAGTATCATGTGTCTTTTACAGACAGAAAAGAGCAGATCCAATGCCCTCTGAAGCTAATTCGAAGTTTCCCGTTGATATGAGCTGACACTGCATCACGTCATTCCTGTACTGAAGCTGTGCATATATGCTGTGCTAAAATCCACACGGAAGAATTGATTTAGTTGTCTCAGAGTGCAATCCCCTTAAATGCAAAGCCCAGCTGAGCAGGCTTTGTGTTTGTTAACTTAGAGGGCTCAGAGAAAACAGAGTCCTTGCCCACTTACAGCTAATAGTTTTTCATTTTTGGTAATGACCTTGAGTCTTTCTGTTTCCACCACCTCAAATAGCTTTACACTGCTCAGCAGCCAGTTTCAGTGTCCATGCCATGAACGCTATGAGGAATAAATGCAAAAGAGCTGTAAACAAAAAGAAAAATTTCTTTTCCCAGGTGTCCCATAACAGTTTTTCCCAGTGTTCACCCCATTCTAAGTGGGTATTTTTTCTGCCTAAGGGCACCAGGGTTGTATCCCAGGCAACACTGGTCGGATATTTTTCCACTGTCTATTTTTGCTGGGCAGCTGAACCCTAGCAAAGATGCTCTAGCTACACCACAGCAACCCCCTTATATGGTGGCAGTCTTAAGAAAGAAGGCAAATGTCCAGTTTGATTGTCTAATTTGTTTTTTAATAATTGAGACAGATTGCTTTTTGCCTTCGAGAATGGGTCCTTGTGTGCAGTCAGGTGAGCTGTTTGCTATCGGTGTCTGCGCTAGTATCAGATAAGTAGAAAACCCCCTCAACCTGACAATTCACTTGAGAATAATCTGATCTGGTTTGCTTTGCTGTTTCCTCTTGAAGTGGACAATGGCTTTTCCCCTGTTAAAAAGTTGACACAATGAGACAAGTGTGTGATTATTGTATCCCTTTATGTCATTTGAGTAACTTGAGATAGCCTGGTGTAATGTGAGTAATCTGCGTTCACCACCCCTTGAATCTATCTGGAGTTGATTGGCGTATCTGTGCATTTTAACTTGTCTGGAAGGCTCTTATCTCTTTGCTGCACAGCATCGGTTGCAAATTTTAAACCTTTCCGTTCAACTTTATGTTTAAATATGTTACTCTTCCCCTCTCCTCTTAGGGTCTTAGCAAGGAGCTGGTTTTGCTTTGTTTGGTTGCTGGGTTTGTTTGAAGTAAACCCAATGACTCCTTTAAAACAAATGAATCGGGGGAAACCAGGTAATGCAGCTGACAGACAGGTGATCCTGATAATACTGTCTGGTGCCTGATAGACTGCCCTTGAACATCTGAGCCATTCACACCATTTTAGACAGTTAACACTGGTTCTCCACTACTGAGCAAATCATTACTTTTCATCCTGACCCATTAAAGGTAAGACCTCCATGTGCCTTTCAGGTACAGCCTGTGGTTACAGGGTGATGCTGAGGAGAGCCACCCCCTGAGAAGTGCTGCAGGCACTGTACCTCAGTGCCTCCAAGCGTGCATGGGAACAGGGCTGCAGTGCCAGCCCCAGGCAGTTGCCAAAGCAACCTGTTTTTTTAATTTTTTTTTTTTTTTAACCTGTGCATCCCTTTGAAAAGACTCAGATTAAAAATGAATCTTGAGAATAGCCTTTCCTTTAGTGGTGTTGCACCGTAAATGTCACTTCCTTTATTCTGAGTGAAGGTGACAGAACAGTGTGGTCTAAAGGAACAAACATCATGCTCCAGGGGCAGAAGGGAGGAGATGAGATATGTTCTAGAGGAAGGTAAGATGCTACTTTGATACTGAATTTGTCCCATTGATGTAAGCTCAGTTTGAAACCCCACCAGCTGCCTCTGTTTCCCCTGCCAGATGCAGAATTCTGTTTGGGAATGTGTAGTCATTGTCAGGGCTTAAACTAACAGAACCCTCCAGCTACGTGGGAGACGTCTATCTTTGCTGCCCTGTGTGCGTGTAATCCACAGCCATGCTTCTCAGTCCATGAAATGAATCAGATCATATAGTTAAGCTGGTTTTGGGCTCCTGGCATTGGGTCAAAAAGACTGTAACCCTGCAACACAAAACGCTGGTTGAGTATACATGTACTAAACTGATTAGAAATTGTTCGGCGTGGCAACTTTGGCTTTAAGTTCTAGCATACAAGCATCGAGTCAGAATAAACTCTGTATTATATGCTCTGGCTAGGTCAGCAGAAATACATGACCTTTTGGCCACACCTGACCTGGATGAAATTTGTCCCAGGCTGGTGGCATGCAAATGTGATACACGTCTTTGGGAACCTCATCTGTGGCCATGCAACTCTTCCTTCCTCACGGTTCTCCCAGGGTCCTGTCCTGCACTCCTGCCATGAGGTGGCAGGTTGAAGGAGGTCCTTACTCACTGTCCCCAGGCACAGGGCCATGAGCCCACAGGCTGCCCTGGAGCACGCTGCATTCCTTCTCTCCTTCCCAGGGACAGGAGTATCTCGTGTCTGATCTAAGCAGCTTCTTTGGCCCTTTTCTCACTGTTCTGCTATTTAATGGAACTTTTTTCCCTTTGTGGAGCAGTGCATACAGATTCTTTGTTCTTTTCCTTTCTCAGCTGAACGAGCACGGGACCATCCTGGTAATGCCCATCGGGGCTGCTTTCTAGTCTCTTGCTCCTCTGCCACATGACCCTTGAAGAATGTGGGCTACACCTGGGACTGGTGAAGCATTTAGGGTCAGCTTCCCTAAAACCACTGCCTTCCGCATCCCTTCAGCAGGCATCCCTCTTTTAAAAATGTATATTGAAATTTAAGACACAATGCTGGATGAGCTACGGCAGCTCTTGCTGACTGTCAGGCAATGTGGCTGCATAACAATTTCATGTCATACTGTTCAGGTTAGGACGAGAAGCTAATAAACCCACCCTTTTGAAAGCATTCCTCCTCTATGTATTTGAACTTGTGAGGCTTACTCTGACTCTCTATTCTCTTTGCATTATACACAATGGGATCATAAGATTCGCAAATGAGAAATAAACTGAGAATACTGTGATTAAAAATGTACAAGACATAATATAACCTTGCACAACAAAATTAGTACTTTGCTAATTTAGTCCCAAAGCATATTGATTAAATGCATTTTACCACTTCAGTGTATACTGGAAAATCCAATTAATATAAAAAAAAGAAAATGAAAACATTCAAGTCACTGAACTCTGGATCATAAATGTTAATCCGTCCTGCAGTATCTTTTGAATAGAACACACACTAATTTTCTCTCATTGTTACAGAACAGATTTCACATAAAATAATGCTGTAATTGTTTGGGGGGAAAAAAAAAAGTATTTGCCGTTTGGTGTTTCCGTTTGCTCCTCCTTGAATGAATTCATTAAAAAAAGGATATTTTTTTTCCTATCCATAACAGCTTTCAGCAAAGTCTCCTTAGTGACAAACTTTTAGTACCAAAAATGTCTGAACATTTAGTGAATTAGAAAAAGAAGCCTTGCACGGTATTCAGTCAGAGGTATACAATTTGACCAAGTTTAGGACTTTGGACTATGTCCATAGTAGAGATGATGGCAAAAGAAATCAGCCTCTCACTGCTGCTGAGGTCAGCTTTCCTTAGGTAAATGGGAAGAACAAATTTCTGGCCAAAGGCTTTGTGCCAGCCATACCCACAGACAGTGCAAATGATGGAGTGTTTTATTTGGTACCTAATTTGGGGCAGAACCTTGAGAATCCAGTGGTCTATAGATGATGCTAGAGGCAGCATAGAAATTCCCGTGTCCTCAGACCTGATTTCCTGCTGGAATTTATAAGGCTTAAAATCAGGATATTTGCTGGGGAGGAAACAGCAAATTTCTGCACTTTCAGCAAGGCTTGGTGCAAAGAGAATAACTGCAACTTGGTATGAGGAATCTCTAATGAGAGAAGAAGCCAATGGTACTGCTGCATCTGCGATGGTGAATCTTTTTCAGCAAAGTGATACTACCAAGGGAGTGGAATTGTGACAAACAGCAGCTGAGTGGAATGATAAGGAAGTTAAGATTTCCAGTGCTCTTGAACTCTTATAATTAGTGATATTGTGACAGGTTTAAGAATGTGGTGGAATCATATTTAGAGAAATATTTCCGCAGATGGCACTTTTATAATTTTAGTAGTACAGAGTTCATAAGGTACCTATTAGAATGTGGTGTTGTCAAAGGGAATATTGGTGAAGAGGCATCCCTTTTGGAGCCGTGTCTGCAGGGAGACATGTGCAGATGTCTTTATTAGTTTCATGTCTAAGCAACTTCCCCGGAGGGTGTGCTAGCTGTTGGGTATTAGCAGTTTCATAGAGAATCCATGAAGAAGCCCATGTGCTGTTCACTCTGCTGGTTGTGGGTGGTCTCAGAAGACACCCCCCCCGACTCCCCCCTCCTTTTTTTTTTTTTTTCCGTGTGGAAAGAAAAGTAGCTAAGTACTATAAAAATGAAACATTTCTCTCAAATGGGTATTCATTCAGGCTGTTTTATAAATACTTTTAATTCTCGAGGAGGACAACATTTACAAGGTTAGCCCAGTGCAAGTCTTATGAATTTTATCAGGTCATAGCTTGCTTTCATGTAGTTATGTTCAGATAAATGCTACAATATGATATATTTGAATATATCTAAGTCTTTTTCACCATACTGATATTTATGTTTTTACGTGGCCAAGCTTTACTGCCATTGCAATAGTCCTTTAGTCACCAAAAAGCCTATTTGATTTCCAGTGCTATAAAACATAGTAGAGAAGAGAGGAACCAGGCATTTCAGACTATCCTTTTCTGATTTTAAGCATTTTATGTGCATTTTAGAATATGATATATCCTTACCTTTCACCCAGTCACTGTACAGAGTTGAGCAAAAAGAAATAGTATCATCATAATTTATTCTATGTAGCATAAACATGATATTTTGTATTTTCTATATTTGAATAATTGTGGATAGGGAATACCCCAGAATGACACAATGCCCAATTCAAATCAAGCATGCGAAAGAGAGACTTTTCAGACTGTTTGCTACTTCTCTCTGCTTTATGAAGAAGACCTAATTTTGCTATCCTATATGCACTACAAGGAACAGCCTAGAAGTTTAATACATCTATAAAGACTGGAACTGAACTGATGGTGCAGAAAGAAAAAAGAAAGAATCTAATTCATTCTGTGCATTCTGGATAGGGGAGTTGTGGTGATCCTACAAACCTTAATTTCTGTATTTCTTGACATTTTTTTGCAAATTAAAGGACACTTTGTTCGTTAGCAAGCATTCCATGAATTTCTTCTCTTTTAGTTTACTCTCGCTCTGCACTTCATAGCGCTGCTCAATAGTACTTTGCTAAAAGTCAGACAAACCGACGTTCTCTCAGCCCCACCAGTGACTTGGAAACAGATTGCATGATGGTCTTATCCTAACATAATGTACTGCTTTTATGAATTAGAAGACCAGATCCTCAGCAGGTAAAAATTTGTATCATTCAATGCACCTTTACAAAGCTATATTAAATGAAGATCAGACCCATAGAATTTCTGGTCCCATTAGGAATAACTATATAATTTTGCACTATTTTGCTTGCATTTCAAAAAAACCCCTGAAAACCATATTATTTTTTTCGTATTTTGAGAGAAACTTGTGTATCAAAGATGTGCTATTAATTTCCTAGAAAGTATTCATAAATACAGTAGCACCTTGGAAGCTGAATAGAAAGTGATAAAAAAATTGAGGTCATAATTAATCCATTCTTTACTTATAGCCTTGATTAGCTCTCACACAAAAAGCTATTGGTGAGGCCAAATCGGGTTATTCCAGTTTGTTTTCTTCCATCAGCATGTGCCCAAAGAGAGTTATTAGCTCATTTTGATTGTTCATTGGCAGTCCCGATGCGATATGGAAAGTGTCTGCCAGAAATTGTCCTTAATATATATGATTTGAAGGGGAAAAATAACTACCAAAAGCATATTTGTCTTACCGTGCTGAAGTGAAAAATGTCTTCATGTGCCAGTAAGGAGTTTATACATTTTGTAAAATTATCCATGGTATTTGCATATTATCTTCTTCTCCTTCGCTACCAGCACTCACAGATATCTCCTACATAGGCACGAAATTCATGTGCTGCATATATTAGTTTTTGTCTGTCTTTTTTTTTTGTCTGTGGTGTTTGGATTTTTTTTTTAATACTTCAGGTTAAAAAATATCTGATAAAATTCTTTCACTTTTCTTGAGGTTTAAGCGTAATGTATTGGATGATTTATGTTTTGAAGTGCTTGTCTTTTGGAATATTGTGTACACACATGCATGATGTACATCATCTAGGACATTTCTTCTTCAATATTATATTTGCAAAACTAATCTGTCCCAGACAAGGTAAAGGGGAGATGGAGACTGCAAAATTTTTTAAAAAAGTAAAATTTCTGCCAATTCATTTTCCTTAAAGTCACCTGCATGACAAAATAGTGGTAATTAATAATATTCCTTTTTTATTAATTCCCTGCTAAGGGGAGTTGCTCGTGGAGAGTTATCGTACTTTGTTAAATACCTGTTGTTTAACAGTCCAGAGTTGTCTGTATTTTGCAGAAGGATGAAAGGATTATTAGCTGTATAGTGGTATTATGGGGTTTAACGAACAAATGTTTTTAAAGTCTGATTAGTTCTTAATAAGAATAGTGTTAATTCATTTAGAGTTTTGCCTGAGAGGTGACACCTCCAAAATTGTCCCAAAGATGATAGCATAGTTCTTTTTTTTTAGCGCGAAGACTTTCAAGCATGTTGGATATATTTATTCAGCAGCCTTACACCACCCCAAAAAGCTAGATTAAGGCACAGGAATCAATCCAGGCTTGAGTGATGTGCAGCCCACCCTTAGGAGCTCACAGTGTTTAACCACAACACTGCACAACATCTCAGGATGAGAAGTGAAGAAAACAACAACCGTTTGAAACTATATTAGGGATTAAGAACTGTAGAACCTAATTGCGTGATTAAACATTAGAGTCAGCTTTCCTATGGTAACAAAAAGTGGCATGGGATTTTTTTTTTAATTCCTAGAAATACTTAGTACTTGTTTCTGAGCTTATCAACAACATGTTGTGGCTGTGTCACGCAGAAATGTTAGCTTGTGAATTAGCCCTGAGGCACTGTCCTATATACCGCGATGAAGGCGCCTGGGTGTGGGATCCACTGACTCAGAGGAAGAGTGCCTCCTGCTGATTCTGTCTTCAATCCAAACACTGACCTTGCTCCTCTGACGGGATTTGACAGGTTTGCAACCCACGGGTGTGGCTGTCATAGCATCATTTTTGCCCCCTTTAGCTTCTTTTCTAATAAACTTGTTAAACGTTTTGCATTAATAGAGAAACTTACGCAATGCGTGTCTTGCTGTCTTTGACAACTCATTCAATGTCAACCACCAGCAATTTTCATTTAATGGACACGTAACATCCCTGGTGTGATGATTTTTTTTTTTTTTTTAAACTTTTGGTGTCAAATTGATAAGCCTGTGAAATAGAATAGATACACATAATGCCGCTTTATCCTCACAATTGACAGTGAGGCAGTGAAGCAGAACCTCAAGAAAAGCGACCCAGTTCTGCATGTGTAACCACACAAGAACCCAGACTGGTCCCCCGTCCCACCTAATGTTGCAGCTTCGTGACATCTGAGCAATAATAGGCAGAGAGTGTGAGTTTGTGAAAGTAATTATATAAAGCTGATGGCAGGGAACAAAAAGAAGTGGGGTGGGGGAGAACGCGAGCGGTCTCACCGCTTTGACAATGTCCACAGCTGTGATGTCATAGGCACAAAGATGATAATAAAATTTGGCCAATGTGGTGTCAACTACACCTTGCTCCTTTTGTCTTTTCCCTCGTATAATTTTGTATCCATGTGTGAATCGGCTCATTAGTGGAGGAGAGTGAAAATTGAGGTCAGGGTATTTAAACCTGACCTGTGCAAAGGCCATGCAATGCCTAAGCCCACCGGGGGTTTCACTTCAGAGCCCCGGACCACCCTTGAAGGTGACACCAATTCAAGCCTCATTTTATAAAGGCCTTATTAATTATTGTCTTTATAAGAAGGAGAAGCCATATAAAGAAATGTGTCATTCTTAGAGTAGGAGTAGGCAGGAAAAAAAAGAGAGGGAGAGAGAGAGAAAGAAACAGAAGATCAAAAGAGAGCTTTTTTTCCCCTTTTGCTTTTCATGCCTCAGAACCTCAAAGGAGGTCGGGGAACAATCAGGCTTAGGGGTCTCGTGTGCTTTCTGGCAATTAGACTCAGCTGATGGGCTGAAAGGGATTGAATGGCAGGGTTCAAGGCCCTTCTCCAGAGCTTCAGACAACAGGCTTTTCCAAAGCAGCAGAGCAGCAGACACCACTGAAATAATTTCAAATGGAGACTTACAGCCAGGGATTCATTAATTCACCGGCCTAAACAATTACTGGAACATATAATGTCTCTATATACACTTTGATAAAGACTGTCATCCTAGACCTTCATTTTCCCCATTTTTAATAGAGATTTTTAATGTCAGGTTTGAAAAGAACCTTTTATTTCTTCAATTATAAAATTAAACCTTGTTTTTTTTTTTTTCTGGGGGGTGAAGGGGTGGGGGGAGGAATATAAATTCCAGAATTTTTGTTTTATGACTACAATTGATTTGAATTACAAGAGGAGACTGAGAAAGTTTTGTAAAGCATCCTTAAACATTCAGTCATAAATAGGATGGGAGCCTGAGTAGCCAGAGATCCCATCCTCCTCCTCCTTCTCTTTCAAGAGGGTGGTCTGGGACAAATAGATTTAAATGAGCTTGATGTGAGAGAATTAGCTAATAAGGCACATGCAGCAGAGCACTCTATAGATGCAGGCTGTGTTTGCTGCTAGAATGGTTTGAACTGAGCAAACTGAATTAGCACTTTTAGTACAGCTTAGATGTTTTTAAAATAAGAGAACAACTATTATTGTATTTATTTCTTCCCCCT
>JAVJGI010000063.1:8251233-8289511 GCA_035590275.1 Ibycter americanus | reverse complement strand
AGAACTGTGGTTCACTTATAAAATGTACCTGAGTGTCCCTGTGAAGATTAGAGGTAGGTACAGTGATGGGTCCCTCTAGAGCACTTCTGGCAGGGACCAGGTGTGCTTGGTAGAGCAAGTACGGCCCTAGGAAAAACTGTCCTGGGCTGAGGTAGGTATAAGGTCTGATTAGGCAGAGTCAAAAGTGGTTTTTGAATGGAACATTGTTTTTTTGACTAAATTACATTTTGTGTGTCTCTTTTTAAATTTTTTTTTTCACTGGGGGAGAAACTGCTGAACTCCACGTTTTAACAGAAAATTATTTCAACTGAAAATATTTTGATCAGAAAGCACATTGACATGTCTTAGAAGTTCTGGTTCATGTAGCCCTGTTCTGTTCTCTGGAGCAGTGCCCCGGTCAGACACCCATCACCTGTGTCCAGTAGTGATGCAGCGTGGGGGACACAGTCTGCCCAGGTAGCTCAGTTCACAGAGCAACATAAGGCTTTTACTTTATGGTTTTCAGAGAAGACACCAACTTGTTCACCACGCTGCAGGCTGTGTTAGAGAAATCCAGTCTCCTCTAACCAAACCACTAATGTTTGCTTGTTATAGGTGTGGTCCTTACCTCATTCCTGTGCTGAAGCCCTGTTGATGTTTGCTAGTCCCAACCATAACACGAGTATTTCCCAGACAGAAAAAACAGTGTTGGGAAGGAAGCCTACCTATTGTGTGATTCCGTTTTAGTCACTATGGGTCCGTTTTTATGGATTGTGCCTAACCCACTGCTCCCTTCTGCTGCTTTGCAGCAGTAACCCAGTTTGGGTAGAAGCTAGGGCTGTATATTTAGGTGTTAACACTGTCTTGGGAAGTACAATGCTGTTAACTCTGGTAAATATTGCTTCAGACCTGAATGATCATTCTGTTTTCAGTCATGATGGAAGAAAATCTTTATTTTGTTTAACGGAAAATTTTAATTTGCATGTCCCTCAAAGGACGCGAGGTGCTGAGATCCTCAGCATAGGCCTGTAGTAACTATGAATTCATCCTGATCTTATTCTGGCACTTAAGAGACAAAATAAATCAAAACAGATAGACTTAAATGCTGCACCTGGGAATTAGCATAATTCCTGAAACTATGGTACCAGTAGAGGTATCCATCAACCAAGATGATGATGATGATGATGGGAACCTATTGGATATTTACTACACACCTAATACACTTGGGGATGCGAGTTTAAGTGGAAGGGGAGAAGGAGGGATACAGAAAGGTAGGGTGGGTTAAAGCGAGCCACTGTGAGTTATTATGAATAAGTGCCCTTTCCATTACAACAAACGAGTGCTATAATGAGATTCATTGAGGGCAGTTGTAGCTCTATTGTACCACCAGGCTTACTTAATAGATGAAGCTAACAAGACTAGAGATTAGAGATGTCTGTTCTGTACATCTGTATGGTATCCAGGCCACAGAATTTCCTTCCACTGCACGTCTCTGTGTGTGATTTTTGGTTGTAGTCGTCTCGTTATCAGACCAAAATCGTTACTATTTGTATTTTGTAACCGGAGTCTTAGGCATTTATTGGGCACAGGTTTTGTGTTTGTCATGGGTATAGCAGTACTGTGCAGTATTAGCTTGCATTAAAAGCATTTTGAGACTATTAATTTATAACCTGTAAAGCTCTTCCACCCAGGCTAGACTATAATGATAGTGTTTCTTATGTCTTTGTGTCAGTTACCTGTTGAACTTGTTTTTGTGACCTCTGCTTAGCTTCTTTGTTCTAAGTACAGTCTTTCCAGCTGATGATAGCCTTGTATTGAAACTCCACCATGGTCACTGTGTCCCTGTTTTCTGAAATATTAATGTCGTATGTTTGCTGCAAGGCGAGAGGACAGCACTCTTGGATAATTGCATTTTTTTGTACTTCCCTGCTTTCCTCCTGCGGTTGCATTCTTGGGTATTTCAGCCTTCTGGGTTTAAATTGCATTTTTAATACAGGCTAATCAGTGTGCTATCTCAAAATGTGGGGAAGATCTCAAAGACGGAGGATGCGAAATCCTATTTAGTTACCCCTGTGTCTAATGATGTCAGTCCGGTGGCTGTAGGTAATGCAGACATTATCAGTAGATACTTGTCATGACCATTTTGCTCGCTGTTTGCTTCACAGTATGAGACATGAGTGAAATCATCGTCCCTGAAATGTCTCTCCCTATGGTTTTTGAGACTATTCTTTCAACTCAACACACCAGCCACCTTCAGCTGTAATCTGTCTCTTCCCCACCATTCTGCCTCATTCCCAAAACAAGCCTCTTTGTCCTTGCCCACTGCCCATTTATACCATTCTCAATCAATCTTCATTGAATGCAGCGGTACATCATTAACTTGTCTTCCGGCAAGCCACTTAACCCCCTAAACCCTGGAGCAGATTCATTACATTGCCATCTTCCAGTGAACGGTCACATCCACACTTGACTTAGGCTATTACTTAGTCACACGATTCATCATCCACTTGGGTAGTTTTTTGCTCCTGATCAGATTGGCGTGACAGTATCTGGAGCGTATTACAAGGAGATATCCCAAGAAAAAGGCCCTGTTCAGTAAGTTTGTCTACATATATAACTCTTACTGACCCTGCTCTTCTCTGTTATCACCCATGAGAGACAGGAGCCATTACGCAGCCCTTTTTTCTCTGTGGTGATGGTAGCTTTTGGCATGCTCTGAACCAGGGCTGTGCTTTGTAGAAGGGATGTGATGAAGAATTCACCGGAGCTTTATGTTAATTCTTGATTTTTACATGATGTTTTCTACTGTTTTCTGAATTACAGGATTATTGTCCAGACAAATTTGTAAGACGTATGACTGTAATGCACAGGATTTTTATACTTGGACTGGTATGAGACCTGAAATCCAGAAAACTCATCCTTCGCTCTCCAGAGTGGATAAATATTAGAAGTATTCTTTCTTGTTTCCATCACTCTAGAAGCCTTATTTTACTCATCTTTTGCCTTTTTTTTTGTTTTGTTTTGTTTCCTTCATGCCAGTTTGAAAGGAGATTGAGCAGCTGAGGTAGTTCCTTTATTGCTGACAAGCTCCTCAATAATTCTGAGCTTATAATCCACTGTACAATCAGCAGTTCGACTTTGGTAATCGCACGTCACAGTATGATTACTGAGAAATAACTGAAGAGTGATTATGCAAATCCTGGAGTTCTAATTGGCTAATAATGACTTTAAGACAGAGTACAATGATTCATATGTTGTGTGGTTTTGAGGGGAAAAATCCAAAGTAATTATGTAAATCAGTTGCCTGTAACAACTAGTCAGATGCAAAGCTTTGTTTGGTTTGGGAGAGCGCTCAGTAATGCATCAAAACTACGGAGCACCCCTGCACTTTGATGCGCAGAGGCAGTTCCACTACAAATGCGCTGTACTGTGTATAGGGACTGATTTCATTCCTTCTAGCCAAGTATTATTTCTTGCGCTACCCTACGGAAAGCTAAAACAACCCTCAAAGCTCACATATATGTTTAAGGTGATTGTTTAGCCCAGGAGACAAATGGGAAAAGAAAAATCCCATTTTCTGAAGAAGGATTATAAAGAGGTAATATAGTCCTTCTCTTTTTTCTGTTCAAGATTGTGTCACAGCCAAAATTGTTCACTCGTAAAGATACTCTTCATTAGTAACCTTGGAATAAATGCTTCTCATTACCTTTTCTCCTGCCATGTTGTTAGAGGACCTCTAGGCTTTCTTTGTAAATTCTACATGTTATTCTTATTAATGCTGATTTTAAAAAATAATTCTCATGCAGGGTGTAGGTTTTTTGAGATTCATTAAAGAAATCCTGCTCTGTCTTTCTCACACTGAAGACTCCTATAGGACAATGATACAAATTCTGTACAAAATATTAGGAGCTGCTGTTATTTAAATAACTGTCACAAATATTTACTCTACTTAAAATAAGCGTAGTTTGGGCAGGCTAGTATCATGGGGAATACAAAAATTTGACATCAGGTTTGTCTCAGGAAACATGTCTGTAGTAGGGACATGGGGAGAGGTTAGTAGCGTTCAGAATAACGACAAAGAGAAGTGTTTCAGCCCTGGTTGTACAAGCCAGCCAAGGCTCTGGTCAAAGGCACTGTTGGTGTCTTTGTGTGATTCACTGCTTTGATATCCATCATATGTATTTCATGGGAAACCTACTTTTAATATAGATGTATTCTTTATATTAGGCCTTGAAAAGAGTTTGTTTCTACTGACTTTAGTGGTCCACTCTGGGTTTGACTCAGGGTAGTAAGTCAGCTCCACAGACCTGTCAGTCCTCTGGCTCTCCAGAACTAAGGGGAGTTCAGACCTGTAACAAGGTGCATGACAAGGGCAAGAAGACAGAGTCATCGTGTGTTCAGCGTGTCTTCTATGCAGACACTGACTTTCTCCTGGATCGCGTTCTGAGCCTCTCTGTAGAACGGGAATGACTTTACAACTTCTATCCATGGCTTCCAACGAAGAGTTTCCACTTGCTATAATAAATCAGACACACAGATGCGAATCCTTAGAGTAGGAGCTTAGCTTATACATAGGATATGTATGTAATATTAATGTTGCTGATACATTATGATAGAGAGGAGGATGTGAGGATGAAAGGAGAAGGGAAAGCTGAGGGCATGGGGAATAAAGTGGTCTTGAAATGCCTGAAAAGTTGTTAAGAGAGAAGACAAAGAATAAAAAAAGAGAGATCACTGAGGGGAGGTGGCAGCTTGGACACTGTTGCAAAGCCCCTCCAGATCAGTGACAATCAGTGCAGAAGGTTTCATAGATTTAGTGCACTTGTGATCTGACACACAGTGAACAGTTGAGCAATGACCTTAAGTTGAAACATTTGTCAGCACAACATGTAGACCTGGCGATGTCAAAACATTTTGCAGGTAGATCTCTGCTTTGCTGAATTGATTGTGCGGGTGGGGTTGTTGGATGTCAAAATGAACTATATTTCAGTCTAAAATTTTCCTCACTTCTTTTGTGTTTAATAAAAATTACAAAATCTGGCTAACCCCCTGTGATAGTTGTAAGAGGAATTAAAAATTTATGTACATTTTGGGGCTTTTCCCTAGAAAAATAATTCAGCAGACGGAAATGAAATGTCCATGAAATCTTAATTTTTTTTTTTTTTTTAATTGAATGACCTGTGTGTCTTTTCACAGTTTAGTGATAATGGAATAGGGATCTAAGAGCTTGTTGTTGTGCAGACTTGTATGTCTATAATCAACTTGTATGCCTGTTGGATCATGAGGGGGGCAGGACGGGATGTGCATGTCCCATCGCCTTCCTGTAAGGGCACCTGTCACCATAAAGTCCACAGGTTCTATGAGATTATAGCCCTGTTCTTTGTGCCAACTCCTCAGAAAGACTACTTCACCCCTTTTTTCTGCCTGTTGGAGGTTTTTATTTCCTCTTGCACTAGAGCCACTGTTTTTAAAGAAGGAAATGTACTTCCCTGTGACACTTTGGGCACTGCTCTCTTCTGACTTGCCACTTTGTGAGTAAAGGTGGATGTGGATGTTTCAGTTGGGATTGGCAGGGCACTCTGCTCCCCTGATGTTTGCTTTGCAAAGGTGTGAGCGGGTGTACCAAATTTCAGGCTATATTGATGTGCCTGGATTCTGTACTTCCCTTGCATATGTGAAAATATCAAAATATAGAAGCCATCAGTTTTCTGGATATTTTAAAACAAGAGGAGTATGAAATGTCAGGACCCAAAGCAATGCAAGCAGGGCTGTTAACATATTTCTATACAATCTCACTATGGAAGGAAATCATGCTCTTTTGATCAATCCAGCCATGCCCAAGCAACTGTCTGCTGATTTACAATCACTGCTGTGTGTGGCTCAGTCACGCGAAAATAGTGCCCTAAAAATGATAAAGCTTAAAAATATAATGTGCATCTTAAAAGCGGAGAAATCAAAGAACTTTTAAATAAAATTTTAAATAAAGTTGTTGGTATTTACTTTCTTTATTATACGTTGGCCAGACTTTTTAGGTCTGACCCCAGATTACACTTGAGATAAAAAATACTAGTTTTTCAAAGCAGCAGTGAGGGTATTTGAATAAGGAAAAAGTTTTAGTGGCACTGGCAATTAATTTCAAACATAAGCAAAGCAAAAAGATGGGAGATGGAGATGAGAGAGATAGAAGAGCTGCCTATTTCATCGCAGTAAAAAGGATGACGAGAAGATGACAGGGCTCAGGTGGAAATTCTCTGCAAAAGTATTTTTGTACTGGCATATTCCCCAAATCTGCCTGATCCCCTTCCCACGCCCTGCTTCCCAAAGCTCACCCCCATGCAGGCTGTGCTGCTGTGTAGCAGTTTATTGTGTTTAGCAGCGGTTATGCTTTATGTCTCTGGCTTGGAAAAGTCTTTGGATGAAAGTCACCATTTCAATTACTGTTTTTTCAGCCTGCCACTTAAAATACGATCAAGCATATGGGTGAGCTACGCAAAATTTTTCAGCGAACATTTGAAATCAGAGCAAAACCTGATTGTTCCTTCTTATTAGCCACGTCTTGTTTGATGTAGCATGTTTTTCTAACCCGGTATCACTTCCATCTGAAGCCGCACCACAGAGAACACAAAGGTTTCAGTATTGAAGTTGAAGGAGCACTGAAGGGCATCTTACAAATGCTACTTTGTCACCTAGCAGGAGTTCTTGGAAATTTTTCAATGTTTTTCTTTTCTTTTGTGAACGGACATAAAGTGCCTCTTTCAAACCCAGCTAGGGTTTCATTCCTGCTTCTGTGATTCTCTGAGGTGCATTAGTTGAGGCTGGCAAACTTTCAGACTCCGGGGAATACAAAGCAAGATAATCAGTGCAAACTCAGTCCTTGCGGCAACTCTGTTTGGGTGGCTGAGTTTCCCGACAGGGACTGGAGTGGGGGGAGGAGAACAGTCGCTCTAAAGATGTACAGGAGCGACAAAATTAAAGCAAGAAGAAATCCTTCATTTTTTTAAGGTCAGAATAAAGACAGAAAAGGATCCAGAGACTGGTAGGAGCTGAGAAAGACACTTATGCAGGTTTGCTTCCCAGATTTTTGCTTCGCTCTAAACTTTTATTTATGTGCCTTTTCCTGTGCCACTTTTACCAATGTTTCTCGACAACACATTAACTTCCCTCCCGGTACAATAATCGACTCCAATCTGCTATTATCACGGAAATAGAAGAGGTAAAGTGCCTGTAATAGGATCCAAATCAAATCACTTTCACTTCAGCCGGCTTTTGCTGTGAAGCCGAAGATTCCCCAGGGAGATTCAATACAGAGAAACACCTGCAGACACAGGCTGAGGCCCGGAGATTATATAGAACACGACAGGCTGAGCTTTGCACTAGCATTTCCTTAGTTACAAGATGGTCACATTGGCAGTAATAACCAGAGGCAGGACCTGATAAAGTTGTGACTCATTGGCAAAGCCAGGATCTGACTTTCAGCTGATTTGACCCATCCTGAAGCAACACATCAGTTGACAATTTGCTGCAGAAACAGCTATAGTTAATTTTTTTTTTTTCCCCTCCCCCCCGAAGCACTTGCCTTAGTCTTGAATGGTTTTGCATGAATCCCTGGTTGTGTTTAAGCACAGCCCAGCCTGAAGAGAAAAAAATATATCATTCTCCCCCAGCGGCTAGGAAAGGCCAGACTGAATTGAATTTAATAAGTTTCAGGTTCGGGGAAAATAAACCTAGAATCTTTCCTGTGGCATAGGAGACAACTTCAACAAGGGCTGAAGTTAGGATCAAAATACACGGTTGCAACCAGCTCGTGGTGTAGGCTAGAGTTCTGATGCCTGGTCCCCTGTAAATATTAGTTTATTAATTCAAATGCTTTTTCCCCCACATGTATGTTTTTATGTAAGTACGTTTTAGAAATGCTGAGAGACTCTATGCCAGTTACATGTTAGTATTTCATTTTGTATTTATCTCAGGAAAATAATATCGTCTTAGCAGGACAAAAGCAAATGTAAGCCCTCTCCATATTCGTTGCCTAAGATTTGACAGGCTTGGCGGGGAAATAACAATAGCGGTAAAAGCAGTAAGAAAACCAAAGAAAAGCAGTGATTCCTGAATTTTGAAAACCTGTGGGGAAATTTTCATGTCTGAATTCAGTGAAGAGTTCAGCTCCCATTTTCACTTTGAAATACCTCCTTGTAAGTATCCCAATATCTATGCCACTGCTGTCAATTGTTATTTAGTACTTGACAGTATATGAAGTTCCTCACATAGTAGGTATGTGGCTTTGGTGAGTACATACTGCCCTGATGTACGCACCAGACACAGCAACCGCTACTGGTAACTTTAGCTCCCACCCCAATATAATTATTAGTACATGGATAAGGAATTTTTTAAAAATTAAATGTATTGGTATAAAACTCAAAAGCAACAGACAAAGGAAAAACGTTGTGCAAAACTTGAGGAGCTCTGTGGCGGGAGTGCATTCAGGGAAGCCGAAAGAAGAGTAGATGTCAGCATTTTCTGCAAGTGGCTGCTTGTGAAAAGTGTTGCGTGGTCTTCTGTCATGTCCTCATCTCTGCAGTGTCCGAGCATCTTAGTGGATTAGGTAAAGAGGGTGAGAGACATCACGTTGAGTTTGCTCTTCAACTTCTTTTTCCTCATGAAGAGAATTTTTTCACTAAATGTACGTTTGGTAAGGTTTGGTTAAAGTATTTGCTATAAGGCCAGTGTTTTTCCTGAAGTGGAAAATAAAAATAACAGTCTGTCTTGCTCCTCTCCTGCAAGCTTTACTCATAAGCTTTTATCGTAATAAAAAACTTTTTTTAATTTATTTTGTTCTGGAAAAACCTTCTTATAGAAAGGAGATAGGTTTGGAAGTGTGTTTTGACTCCACATTACAGTCACATGAATGTAATGTATGAAAAACCATATGTTGAACACTAACATGGGATCACAACTCCTGCTGTGAGAGATATGGAAGTCACGTTATCTTGTCAACTCAAATGCACATTCTTAATTGCTAAATATGAGCCAGAATCCCAAGTCCAAACATTTGTTCACTGAAAACCAAACCCTAATTTTACAGTTCAATTGCAGCTGCAACTCTAGGGGAGTTTGGAAAGCTCTAATGGAAAGGAGAAAAGTATTTAAATTTTGGGGCATCAGAATTTGAGATGACAGTTTGTAAATCCAAAACTGAAAATACGGTGCTCAAGTACAGTGAGAATATGGCAAAAAACATTGTCCAGCCTCTTTAATTAGATCTGGGACTGCATAGGGCATTTCAAAGCAAAATAAAGACAAGACTGAGGAATACCTAAGTATCTGTTTGAGGATGGAGCGTTAAATACCAGAAGTATTTTCTCCTAAATAATTGCTTTTTTTAGTTCTCTGTGCAAACCAAAGCTTTATATGCAGAAGAGCAGAGGCAAGGAGAAGTGGGGGAGGAAGGAAGGAATTGGGTCACTCTGTCAAAACATCTTTAGCTTTGCCTGATGAAGAAAAAGTTATAACTATTACAAAAATAATCATCCTTTTTAATAAAACTGTATGTATTGTATTGCCTGAAATTAAACATTTCCTTTAATTTTCAGGGCTTCTTTATATCTTAAAAAAAAAAAAAAAAAAGAAAAAAAAAAGGTAAAATGTAAAAGAAATCTCTCTGTGAAATTAAAAATTCATGTGACAGGCCCCTGTTCTCTATCCTGCTTTTAGAATGAAAACATCTGACTAATTCAATGGGATTTTGTGAGTTTTTTGGTCAATCCAAACATGCTTTCTCTAGCCTAAAAAAAATTATTCTATCCAACTTCACGAGCTTCTTATAGTCACTTTTTTGAGAGAGGACCTTAGGCTTGCAACCATGTTGTATTGGTTACAGTCTAATACTTCATACATCTGAAGGCAGTAAGCATGGAGCAAGTGAAGCAGGCGTATGCTCCTGGAATTGCTACGGGTAGTACGCTCCGTCTGTGGGAGCACTTGCAGGACGCTTTGCTACAGCACCGTGTTAAAATACATCTTCCCCCATAGTCTCGCTTTGCTGACCAAGAAAAAGCAATAGTACTGGCTGGAAAAACAACAAGAGATATTTTTCGTATTTACTGTATGTTTTTTAAAAAGCAGCAGGAGCAATGATGGGATTACTTTTGGTCTTTTTTTTAGGGGTTTAGAGGCTAAAGCCTATAGGATTTGAAACTGTGATCTCTGACATTGCCTTCAAGAACTGCAGAGGCCTCTTTCTCCTGTGTTTCCAGGTGTAGATGTGTCTCAGGTGTTAGTTCATCAGCTTCATTTATAGGAAGCTTCAGGGTTGAGTGTGAGGAGAATGAAAATGTCTCTCGCAGCTCGACAAAAAGTTACTCTGCCTTTTGCTTGGACCTTTCATTCAATATAGCACTGAGCAATTTGCTTAAATGCAGAAGATGATTTTTCTCCACTTATGTGTCCAGACAGTGGAGTCCAAAAAATTCTAACCCACCTGATATAGTAATAAGAAAACTAAATTTCCTTACACTGTAGCTTTCATCCTAAATGATATTTTTAAATTTCTTGTTGAAACTTCTTTTTGGACAAACAGCCGACTTGCCTCACATTGCATTACCCAACACAGCATTTATATTATTAGAAAATTAAACCAGTGACTGAGAGATTTTGACTAATTAGGTTTCTTGGATAATAAGAGCTTTTTAATAAGGTACATATCACTTACAATATTGCTAATGAAATGTGAAAGCGATTCAGTACTCTGTAAGATAATGGCTAACTTGTTTTAATTGTTAACATTTTTTCTTGCCTGCAATGACACAGTCATTATTTCGCAGTCACCGCTTATCGTGAAATCCAAGAGGATTAATGGTTTCACTTATACTGGCGAAAATGTTTAAGCTGTCCCGATTATCAGTGCAGTTGGAAAGAATAATGGTTATTTGTCATTGCGTTTAGCTGTAGAATGAATTGTCCTCCAGCCAAGAGAATCATTAACCCTTTGAGTGACAGTAATAGAGTTTTACAATTAAAAACTAAGAAGCAAAGATTTATGACTGGATATTTTTTTTTTTTCTGTAGGTAGTTTATTAGCTTATGAGTCCCACTAAAACTAAATATATTTCTCCTGCAAAATAAACCACACAATATATCTTATTCTCCTGTATAACACTTCTGCTAGTTGGAATTAGATTGCACTGAAACATTCTTCTGGTGAACGAACAGATCTCCCAACTAGCAAAAAAAAAAAAGTAAAAAGATTGAACATGCATTCTAGAGGGGAAAAAAAGGAAGATTCACATTGCTTTTTTGTTACTAGATTGCTATATATCTTTAACTACTGAATTTAAAGGAGGATTTTGTCTGTAAACCCCTATAATTCAAAACCATTTACTGCATATAAACAACTTAGAAAACCAACATTGCTTAGCAAAGTAATTAATATTGTTAATTTGGTTCATCTGGGAAGAGTTTAAAATTGCATTGTTAGTGAATGAGAATTCTTAAAATTCTGTACATGACACTGCACTAGCTGCCAAAACTATAAAAGGCGTCATAAAACAAACAATTGAGTGTTTAAAGTTTTGGGTATAAAAGGGTAATATAAAAAAAATGAGAGAAATAAAACCATTACTTGGGAAGTCATTTTAAATCGGGGGAAAATATGTACTCAGTGTGGCGGTGATGGTGGCCTGGTTTGTAACTCTGTTGTTCCTTCTTTGGGAGTTTATATTGGCTTGGTGTCACGTTGCATGGACCGTTGGGTGCAGCCTCTGGTTAGACCTTGCAGCAGCGTTTTGGAGTTGCTTCCATGCTGGAACAATGCCGATTTCCAGCAGCACAGAGCCTAGCTCATAGCATGGACCTGAAGCTGAGGAATGAAAGGTGTTTGTGAAATATTCCTCTTTGCACCAATGCTGGAAGGAGCAAAAGCCCTCTTGTTCTTCGTGATTTAAAGGTAGTGGAAGATGGTCAGCATTTAACTGGGAGTGTTCAGCTCCTTACAAGATTAGGTCCTGTTATTGTTTTTCCACCTAAGAAATACATTAAAGCGAGTCTCATGCAATAAAAATAAATTTAAAAATGCACGGAGCACTTCTGCTCCTCAGCAGGTCGTTCTCAGGCACAGCTGTCAAAGAAGGCAACTGTTAGAAAAAATAAAATTTAACTTGTAAAAGACGCATGTTTGCTGCTTTATTATGCTGCTGAGAAAGATAAACTGTAAACCATCCCATCTTAGCCTGGTACTAACGCGTGGCTCAGCGCCTGATGCTCAGCCCATGGAAGGTTCTGGGAGTCTCTGTCAGCTGGAAGGGGTTTTAGTCGGGCTCGTGGCTGCCGGGGGCGCAGCAGCCTCACCAGAGCCAGTGCCTGGACGGGATGCACACGTGCCACTTGTTTTTCTGGGAAGGAATCTTCCCAAAGATTTTTATGGAGTCTCTTTCTAAGAAGGAAAGGGCAGCTACTCCCTTCAGCTGTAATAATAAATATAAGTGGACTTGAGTATTAAAAGAAAACTTGCTCACCACTGGAGAGGCCACGTTAATGAAGGCAGTAGTGAGCATCTGGGGAAGCGCATCTCCACACAGGTAGCTGAGGCATGAGTAGATATCATATTATCCCGCAATTATTTTAAAAAAATAAATGTTTCTTCAGGTGATTCTTGGGCCCGTATCATGAAGATTAGTGAATATGAGCTTGGAGTGTGATCATTATCATTATGTGTGATCTATCGACAAAAAACAGGGCTTCTATGAGATGGTAAACAACAGTTTCTGCAGAAGCCCCCTGAGGTATGTTGAAACTGCACACCCCAGCAGTTTTAGATGGGAGAGGTCAGAAGAAACAGCTGCCACCAGACAAAAAGACATAGCAAATACATGCAAAAAAAAAAAAAAAAGAAAAGAGGAAAAAAAAGAAAAAAACAAAAGAAAAAAACCCAACCCCGACAAAAAAAAAACACCATCCACCCCAAAAAACATTTGCACACAACTCCACACACATATGAATTCCCACTGCTCCATAAATCTATTGCAACATTTATAGATGCAGGAATGTAGAGGTATAGATGTGGATGGTGGAATTTAGCTCTAGTTTGGAATTTATGATTGACACTGTTGAGAAACCACTATTAACCATCCCTATGGCTTTAATGAAAATTGGCAATGCGATCGCAGGCTTTGTTCCCTTTGGTTTTCTTTTGCAGCAGTGCCTGTGCATATGGTATATGTAAGTCCCTCCCCCACCCCAAAAATGTTGATAATGGCGGCTATTTTGGGGAAGACAATTACTGATGAAAAGGATTGAATGGATTTTCCCTCCTCACTGGATAGGGGTTCAAATGCTTTTCAAAAAGCATGAAGCAAAAATGCTGCTGCACCTCTTTGGCTTGTCGGCTGCATTTGTTGTACTTTGGCTCCAGCTGAAATGTAGCACTCGCAGGGGCTAGCTTGGAATGTCAACTCCATTCCTGCCTTTTGCATTTTAATTACAAATGAAGTAGCCTACAAAAAAAAATATAGTGTACAACTTGTGAATGGACCATTTATTAAATGTTAGCAGGAGTTCAGAGGCTTAAGATGTAAAAGGTTGGCAGGAGCTAACATCCAGCAGTGAAACCATTGGAGAAAAAAAATTCAGATCTCCAAAATTGGGAAGGAAGCTTAATTAATTTCAAAAGAGTTTCCCCATTGGATCTGCTGGGAATAGAGTTAAAAAGAGACAGACTTATTTAATCATAATATTTTGTTCCTAGTACAGGGAAGCTGGTGCCTCTGATCCTTCTGTCCATGTGAACAAAAGCTTGATATGAAAAACTTCTGGGTTCACTGAGGTTAATGGTAAAACTCGTACCAAGTCCTTGGGCCTGGTTCTTAAACAGCACTGATTATTTCTGTAATCATTAAGGGACACTGTTCAAATGTTCTCCTGTTCCCACATACACGTTCTTGTGTTGTAGGCATGCTTTGGGAGGGAAAGGTTGTCCTGGCTGGGACTTCCTTGTGGTTTTTAACAATTCCTATCAGATATTAAGAGTCTCGTGGGTTTTTTATTTTTAATTTTTAGTTTAAGTACTGTTTAAACATTGGGACACAAAGGAGGCAGAAAAACCTTGAAAGAGAAACTGGCTGGAGTAAGTAATCTGCTCTGAGCTGAGCGAAACACAGGAGGAAAACAAAGTATGCAAGAATGAAGCATTGCTTAGATTTAGTTTTGTTATATAGAAATATCTTGAGCCACAGCTAGAAAGACCTTTTCTGTGTTATAGCAAAATATGCTGGTGAATATAGAAATTATTTGTGCTGTTTTCAAAAGATTTTTTTTTCTCTTATTTAACTACTGTGTGGTAGGAAGGTGGCTCTAAACCAGAAGTTATAGATATCCCGAAGGGATGGTGGTACTATTTTGCCTCCTATAATCGCCCTTTGTTAAAAGAAGCAAGGGTTATATCATCCAAAAAACCTAAAATATCACAAACCAGAGAGTGGGGCAGCAGCAAGTAGTGCCTAATTCTGTGGGTTTGGGAGGTTTGGGTTGGTTTTTTTTTCCTTTTTTTGGTTGGCTTCTTTATTTCTTTACAGTTTTAACCTCTCTTACTGTGCCAGCTGGAAACTAATATTCTGATTTTATTCCCAGTATTTAATAGCCTTGATTTCATAGTTTCTCCCCCCCTCTTCCAAAAGGCTAAAATTTTAATTGACACATTCCTGGAAATGTATTAGGTCAATTTAGAGTAAAGTATGTCATTTACGCAGTGTGTGGAGTCTTAGTTTTCGTGTAAAATACTGTTCTTAATTGATTATCATGTACATGAATTTTCTGCATCATTTACACTTACAAATGTGCATTGCACAAAAAGCTAATAAATCTCAGAGGTTTGAATATTAACAACATTTTCTCCCCCTTGTGTTATTAGCAGAGAAATCAGCACTAGAGACTGGCAAACTGTTGCTCACGTGAGTACCCTTTCCAAACACGAGGAGTCCTTTGTCACAGAAATGGTTCAATTGGAGAAAATGACTATATATGACCAATGTCAATAGCATAACTCACGAGAAGGAGAGCTGCTCGTGTGCGTGCAGGCTTGGAGGTCCAGGTCAGTGTTCTGCTCTTTAGTGTGCTTCTGAGGAGAGAGAGAAAAATCCCTGTGTGTGCAGTGGGATGGAGGCATTGCCTAAGCCATCACATTCTTCCCACTATGGCGTAAGACTACGATGCACAAACAGAAGAGCAGGACGTTGTCCAAAAGGCACAGTGCTGCCCAAAAAGTTGTCACTGTATGCTCTTGCTGGCTTAGCAGTAATTAAGTGACGGGTAGTTTTGTTCTCTTACCGGAATCGGCTTAAGTCTGTACTGCTAGGTCATTTGAGGCACGAGGATGTTCATGGCTGTGGAGTTGTACCGTCAGTGCTGCTCAGGTTTTAGCCGGAGCAGGAGGCTTTGGGGCTTTCTGAGACCCTTGCTGGTCTGTTTGTCTTTCAGTGAGTAAAGCCACGAGCTACAGAAAATATGCAGAGCTATTGAACCCTACGCATCCATTTTCTATTATCTGCCTTTGAGAATGTCTGTCTTGGGAAAGCAGGGTTTTCCCTTGTCTTCTTGCTGTATTATGCACATCTTCTTCAAACATCCCTACATCCTCAAAATTACGTTTTTTTCAAAATAAAAGAAGGGAAAGTGATTCATATGACTCAAGTTTGCCAAATAATTTCAAATAGGGGAAAAAAACCCAAAAGTGTGTGTGTGTGTGTGTGTATATATAATGCATGTATCTGTGCATGTACACATACGTAATAAAAAGTG
The DNA here is from genome assembly GCA_035590275.1 of Ibycter americanus. Classification (NCBI taxonomy): domain Eukaryota; kingdom Metazoa; phylum Chordata; class Aves; order Falconiformes; family Falconidae; genus Ibycter; species Ibycter americanus. The sequence continues at coordinate 8,273,749 of JAVJGI010000063.1, read as the reverse complement.
AAATAGAACATTTATTTCCATGTTTAAGTTTTGCTTAAATAGAGGTGTGTATGCATATACAAGTATTTCTCTACTCCTCTACTACATTAGGTAGATAAAAATATACACATATAGGTATGTGTGTATATATATTTTGAATGATTTATTTTGGCTAAGTTTGGTAGAATTTTTTTTGTTTGAGGTCAACCCTAAACAACTTCTAGTCTTGCTCTTGTTTTAATATACAATATTATTTATATAATTTAGACAGATCCCTGAAAATCAATTATCCATACCAGAGTTCTGCTCAATTGACGTTGCTAGTGTGGAATGATGGATACAACTTCAAAGAGCTGGCTGCTCAGAGAAGGGCTAGTTAGGAGCATCTTCAGGCTTGCACCCTGGTGATATAACATGACATTTCAACTTGTCTGTTATCCCTTGAAAATCCTGCATTATATGGTGGAATGAAACAACTTTGTACTCTCATGACAGCATGGAATAGCTCCTATTATTTCCCTCTTCTTGTCAGAATTCCACATTAGTCTCCAACCTCTCCTTTGTTACAAGAAGTTCTCTAAATTTAAAAACTATAAACAAAAAGAGGAAGGGGTGAGAGCAAAGGAACTCTGCAGAAGGAATGGAAAGAGGAAAATATTGGAGGTGCAGGGAACTGACAGATCGTGTGATGTAGAGGTGATCCCGTGTGGACTCTGTTATGGTCTTGCTGGGAATAGCAGGAATATCTTTTAAGATCAAGTCCTTGTTGGTCATATTCCAACCCCAAATTGTTCCTCAGCATGCTGTGGTATTTGCGTATATACACATTCAGGCAGTATTTGATCACACAGTGTAGGTGTCCAAAAGTGCTGGGCTTTGCGTTACTACTTGATGTTGCTGTACTCAGTGTTGTGTTGCATACAAATCTGCTGTGTTTTGCTCCACGGACAGCTGCATTTTAGCAGGGGGAATACTGACTTCTTTTGCATATACCTGCTTTTTTTGCTCAATTGTCTTCCTTTTTTTTTTTTTTTTAAATTAGGCAATGTAGGGGTGTAATTTACTGGAATTTTTTTACTGGACTGAATTGGTGAAAAATAATTATACTTAAACCCATGTAAAACAAAGGGAGACAAACCTTATCTCTCAGGTTTTCACTTAAAGGCACACACAGAAATGGGGACATTGCTTTGCCTGTGTGTTTGACCATCAGTCAGAAAACTCTAAGTAACCCTAATGGAAACCAAGGATTAGACATGTTTATTGAGGGAGTAGAATTATGCCCCTTAGAAAGGATGCTTGGTTAGGATCACTGTGGTATGAATCACTGGGACTGTGGCCAAAGGTGGGAAAGAACACGGCTGACATTCGCAACCCTCCCAGCTATCAGTAAGTACAGCCAAAATAATTACCCCAAGGCATCTGGATAACCCAGCCTAATTAGCAGTGCCTGAAAACGAGTGGGTTGCATGTTTATACCTGAAGAAATCAAATTACCCTCATACATTTCACCAGGGGCTCTTCCAATTCATTGCTCTGTTGATGAAAGAGGTAGCTATTTACCATAAAGTCACAACCCTGCAGCCTGTGGCTATTCGCCACGTTGAAGAGTGTTACTGCCCTGCAGGGAAATTATTCCTTTTACTGGAGTTGAAGGCAATATTCTTTGCACTGATGAGCTCTAATACTTTTATGGTAGGTGGCATGGACTGTAGAATATACACAAACATAGTAATATGCACTTAATTAGATTACTTGTTAATATCGTTCATTCATTTAATTTGGTCAAAACTGCTGTAGCCAAATGTTCACCCTGAGCTGCAGATCTCAGTTCCCAGATCTGAGAGCAAGATTTAGGGAGAGTTTTAACATCCTTATAGGTAATAATAGCCATAATTAAAATGTTTGATGCTAACCTGTTTTAAAAGGAATGTAAAGTCTCACAGTAAAAAGTAAAATTAAATCTTTGAGGTGGTAAGGTTACCCCAAACCATTGTAATCTTTTGAAACATCTCAAACTGACTATTCGAAGAGATCATACACTATCTCTAGCAACTATGGACCAGATCAAGTCTGGCAAATTCTTAGTTCATTACTACAGCACAACTTCCCTCTGTTATGATCAAATGTGAAAACTTTCATCAGCACTTCTGCAGAATCCAAATATCAGTGTCTGAAAGTTAGCATCGAAAAACAATGACAAAAAAAGACCCAGATCTAAAATGTACATAACACATAGGAAAAGAAGGTCTAGGCAGAACATTAAGACATTTAAGAATGGCTTTATTTATTCCATAATGATTATTATAAGTACTGTCATGTGCTTGTGTGGATAAGAAATCAAATGATTGCAACAGTCAAAGTGCTGAGAGTGGATTTTGATTCAAATTGAAGGAAGACGCAGCGATATACAAATCTACTTTTGTCAGTATTATATAGTTTGCCCAGAACAAACATGGCAGGATCTCAATCCTGAGAGACACATCCCCGGCAAGCTGGCTTGCACGGAAAGGTTCTTCTTTGCGCAGTCTGCGCCAGTGTTTAAAACCAGAAATTGTCAGGGTCAGAGAAAGGTCTGAAAGGAAGAGCCACAAAACCTCATCATCCCATGTTTTGAATTGACTTTAAATGCAGATTTGTTCTGCATACTTTTGATGAGCGAGTGAACTAAAACGGAGATAGGGCTTGTAAAATGGTGCCTGGGTATATTAAGCAAGCTCTTCACCTCCAGAAGGCAAGGTTCAGATTGGAGTTTAGTGGCCTCAGGCTAGTCACTAGTGGGCAGTTGCCCACATTGCTAAGCATAACACAATTTAGCAGAAATCAGAACAATTGACAGTTTCTTCTCAAGAGATGCTGTAGACTCATTACTGGAATTGAAGGGGTGTTGGAGGTCAGAGCTGAAGTGCATTGGCAGATCTGTGTTGGAGGAAGTTTGCGGAGCTCTGTGTGGTAGGCCAGATGGTGCTATTAGTGTCTAACTTTCATGAGTACTAAAATTCACCAAATATCCCTCTTGCCCCAAAACAAACAAACATGCGCACTCACAGATGCGCACAAGTAGTCCCACACAGTTTAGAGCAGTCAGTGTCCCTGGCATCCTTACCAACTTTCCTACTCATTTAACACCACCACAGATTAGAGGACACCGTAATGCAACACTCTGGGCTATTTGCTGAATGTAGCTCATAATGATTGACACTCCTGCCTGCATCCCAACTTTGAACTACATGTTGTGTATTATTATTTTTTGTTATTGTCCTTTAAAATGCTATGAGATATAACATATGGCAAGTGCCAATGCACCATGGTGCAATGTAATTTAGTCAAATACCAGAAGCGTAGACAGTGCGAATGGAAAGCAGGCAAAATATCTGATCCAAGTGCCTACTGGTGTAATTGACTCAGTCGAGCCAGCCTGTGTCATTAGTCCTATAAAGAGTTGCATTTACAACAATAAAACTGAAAAGCATGGAAATTAAAAGCTGTTAGAATTTCCTCTTGTGTGTATTTATCTGCACGAATGCTGTATACTCCCTGCACAATTTTGTAATCTGTTTGGTAAAGTGGCATTACAGTAACCTGTGTCAGCCCTGTACTGTATATCAAACAATATCACACTCCAAAGGAGGATTAATCAAAGTAACGGATGCGCTAGTTTAGTACACCATGTCTGCTGTCAATTACACACGCCCTAAGCTCACAAATTTAAGCTGCTGAACAGAATAAAATCAAGGGTGTCTTTTGCTTCCTATCCTTGAGTACTAAAAAAAAAAAAACAACCCAACCAGCCAACCTGTAAATTTTGCAAAGGATTTCTGGGCAGGTGAAATGGCTCCAGAGCCCGGCAATGACACAGCGGCTGTTTGTGTTTGGCTGTGTCGGTGCCGAGTGCCAAAGGCAGTTGACGGACAAGTGTACCCCAACAATGTTTCACTTATTAAAGAAGCCTTGTCAAACAAGCTGAAAGCCCTGCATATAAGTGACCTTTCTGTTCACCTCCCATTACAATGAAGATTTGAGCATTCCTTGCGAGCCTTCCAGTGTCGACATTAAAGAATCAGAGTGTCTTTCCATCTCTGCTGATGTGCCACTAGACCACTTAACAGAAAATTGAGAGAGTATATTACGGGGTGAAAGAGCAGAGTTCGGAGGTCACTATCATTCTCATTAAGAGATGTTTCTATGCAGTGCCCATAGGTGGATAAATCAATACTTTCAGTCTGAAAATGATCACGCTTGGTAAAGAGTGCTTTAATTGGGCTGTTACTGTTTATGGAGAGTGAGTATTTATGGGGTTTCATGACAATAAACAGCAGAGCGGATGATGGCTTCCATGTTCCTTTGTGGGATGTGATATGACAAGTGGGATGACAGAAGATTTTGACATTTCAGACCTCCCTTGAGTGAGGGGAGTGCAAACTCTTAGCAATTGGCCAGGAACTCCCAAAGTCCCAAACTGGGATCCGTTGTTTGATGCATGCATTGTTTGAATACAGGCCTTTATTTCAGGTATCTTTCTAAATGTTACACACTAAAGAAACTAAACGTTAATGGTCTGATAGTTTAAGACAACCTTTCCCCACCCCCTTTTCTTTCTCCCCCACTTTGTAGTGACACAGGGCGGGTCTGTTCAGTGTGCAGCCTTTTTACTGTCAGAATGGAGACAGAGAGAGGCAAAAGTTACAGGGAGGAGACTAGGATCTCCAGTTCTCGCAACAAAACAAGCAAACAAAAAGAAGAGAACTGAAACCCACAAGCTTTCCTGGCTGCAGAGGACAGGAACACTAAACCCAAATCAGAATTGGTCTTTGAACAAAATTCCTGAAATCCTGCACAGCATTTAACATTGCTACATCATTACCTGGGGCAGCCCAAAGGAACATGCGCGCCCGTGCGCTCGCGGAGCTGGGGGCACGAGGCAGACTGGGATGTTCGGCCAACCTCATTCCTTCAGACAGAAAAGTGTTAAACTAATCTTCAATAAATCTAACTGATGCGGATGTAGTGTACACATCCTGACAAGTTATTTACTTTGAACATGCTTTAGTTGAGATTCCTGGGTTTGACGGTCTCACTGCATTGTATCTCTGCTTTCCCATTTTGAAATGTGTATATTTTGCAACTTTTTCTAAGGAAGTCCAGGCATTTGAGATAAGCTGTATGTGGAGAAAACACGAGAAAGTTTCAGAGAATCTAGACATGAATTAAACTGAGACATGGAATAATAATCGTAATGTATTAAAATTAGCATGGTGTTTTTCAACAATCCACCCATACTTTGGAAAGAATACTGATGGAAGTGCCTCGTCCCCATTATTGGCTCCAGTCTGGCAGTGCCTGAATGGGAATTCGACCCCGAGGATGTGACCACACGCTAGTCCATACTGTGACCGTGCCTGGGGTTGGAATAGGCAAATGAACCTTAAACTAGCCGGCTTGGATACCTCTAGCAGGGTATCCTCAAGAATCGGTATCTCAGGCTCAGCCTGCAAACTCTGTCCAAGGAGCATAAAGATCTCCTGTGAGATTGAGATGTTACTAGCCCCTAAAAGACTGAATTTAAAGACAGGACTCAAACACTGTCCCATTAATGTTGAGAACATACCGGGTCAGTTGTGCCAGGCAGTTTACAGGGTTGAGGATCTGCAGTTTATACAGGCAGACTGAAACACATTGTTTCAGATTATTGTTTTGCTTTTCATTTGAAGTGGTGAACGTTTTATCAGGGTGATGTTTGGCCTTTTGGATTATAGCTGACACACCAAACTGCTGTTAAAGGAAATTCCATTTAAACATAGGAAAGTCTTTCCTGTGAGGCTGGGCAAACACCGCAACATGTTGCCAGAGAGGCTGTGGAGCCTCCATCCTTAGAGAGACTCGAAACCCAGCTGGACCCAACCATGAGCAACCTGCTCTGCTTGAGCTGGACTGGACAACACCAGAGGTGGTGTCCCACAGCCTCAGTGATTTTGGCATCCTGTGATTCCATTATATTATAATGTTTTGCTTGCAAATGGGTAAATGAACATATGAAAGGAAATTCAGAGACTGACGCTACCTGAAGTACTTCTGTGGTCCTTGCTGTACAGACAGCCGAACATCTAATTTAATTAGTTTTTCCTCACAAGTCCATTCTGAGTTACAAGGAGTACCATCGTATCCATTTCTCTGGTGGGAAACTAAGACACAGGGATTACCCTTCAGAGCCACAGAAGCATTTAGGTGACCAACTCTTGCTGATTTCAGAAGGAGTTAAGAACTGCTATGTCTTTGCGGGTTTGTGTACTAATGACTTGCTTAAGGTTACGTGGGGCATTTTGACTAGTGCTCTGCGGGCTGCACCATCTTTTCTCAGGTCACTGGTAAGCAGGCTAAACAGAATTCTAACTGCTCGGCCTTTTCTCAGCAAAGACTGTCTCCACGTTGTGTCACTACCTTTCTTGTGGCTATTGGCCACAAGCCAGGTGTTTAAAGACGTTGTCTGCATCATTGTCTTTTCGAGAGTCCAAGACTGCTGCAGTTTAGGAGCTGCAGTAAAAGCTGACTAATAAAGACACTCAGCTTCAGATGGTTTTCTTTAGCAAACAGAAATGCTAGATTTTCCACCTGCAAAGACTGACAGTTCTGTGCTTTCAACAGAGGAGAAATACAAGAGAAATACAGACTTTTGCTTAATAAAAGTCCATTATGAATTCAATTATATTTTCAGGGGTTGTGTATATAGGTTTGCAAATTGTGTATAAATGAAAGCGAGGTCTTTTTGAAAGCATGTGGTGTTAGAAGAAAAATAACAACAACAAAAAACCCAGGCTCCAGTTTTGATGGGAAAATATTACTTCTGGTTATTGTTTCATCAGTAATCCATAATACCTCCAAGGGAACTGCTACAGTCTGTCGTCTCATGGACAGCTTAAAAAAATGGCATGCTATAGAACTGGTAGGCCCTAAGGGAACTTTTGAATAGCTGATACCCTATTTGTGCAATAGATATTTTCCTTGATAACTGGAAATTAAGCTTGCCTGGAAGAAATGTAAATATCATCTCTAATTTGCACTCTGAATTACCATTAAAAATTATGTGTGCACATAATCATATCAAACATTTCAGAGCTTAGAAACCATGATAACACTTGGCACTCTCAGCATCTTCAAAGCGCTTTACAAATATTACCAGTACATCCTTCCATCACCCCATATTGTTATCCCTACTTTACAGATGAGGCAAGGGGGTCAGTGAGGTTCCTTAGTGCCTTGGGATCATGCTGACTATAAGCAACACTACTGGGATAGGAACTCAAGAATCTGTCTGTGATTAAGCCACTATAGGTAGACTGCTATTGGTGCCAATTTACTTACAAGTTGGCAAGAAATAATGTATGCAGTGACAGAAGTGCATATGATACCATTACATAGCTATTGTACCTCCTAACGTAGTTAAGATATAGCTGCAGGACAAAGATTTTGTTTACATCAAAAGGATGACTGGAAATAAATAGAGTTTTCCTACATAGGTGCCAGTAAATAGCTTGAATTAGAACCAGACCGATGCATGATTTAAATGTAAACAGGCTAAATCAAAGCAAACTCATTCCGATTAGATCTTGTTCCTAACGTGTTCAAAATTATTGCTATTGCAATTGGAGGGGAAAAAAAACGTAAAAGCTGCGTACTGTAGAGACTCAGTCTAAATTGACCTTGACCATAGTTAATGCCATGCAAAAGCAGTTCATGCTGCTAAATCCTTACTGCCTTGTTTTTTGGTTTTTACTGTGTGAATTCCCAGGTGCTAGACTGTGTTGTGATAAATATTTGATCACACATTTGCAACCTGGAGGTTTTTTTATGATAGGCAATGTTCTTGCATTTTGGATCTGATTCTGGCCTACAAAAGCCGGTAAGAAGTTTTATGATCTCATGGTGACAAACCAGATTTGGAAAAGAGTTTTCAGCAGAATTCCCTGTTGTCTGATCTCAGTGTGCAAGTCAGGACTACATGCTTTTGTAAGTCTTCCGTAAAAATTCATTCTCAAGAGAATCTACTTCCCAGGTGGCTGTGAGATAGGCAAGATGCAAAGTTAGTATTTTGCATTATGTCCCATTTTCCTGAACTCTTCAGCAGAGCTGTAGGAACAAGGGTTACACCCTTGAAATGGGTCAAAGGAGGTGGGAGCTCTGTTTGTTAATAGGTTGGTAGCCAGCACAGGAGCTCTCAGCCAGCAGCTGTCCTAGCTGGTCTGCTAAACTGCTTTTAGTGGTTTGAATCATATGCCTCTTGCTTAAACACTCGCCTTAACCAGGGCACAAGTTGAACCTGTCTTCAAACCAGCGGGAAGGATCTCAGGTAGACTCTGTGGTGTGGTAAAGGAACCCTGTCTTTCTTCATTCATTGGATCCAGATGTGGCCAGCTCACAGTGCTTTGCCACTGGAGCAACGGTGAGGTGCAGGATTCCTGGAGGATCCTGCCTGCCTTTGCATCCTAGACAATGTCTGAGGCTGAGCTGGGACTCGGTGGACAAATCTGGTTTTGCTGTTTTACGGTGATACCCAGCCTTCGATGGAAACCCAACCTCCTGCTACCTTTCAGCACTGCGTGATTGTTTGGGCTGTTACAGGACTGTGTTCCTAGCAAAGGCTGCACAGATTGTGGTCAAACATATGGTACAGATTCCGTACAGATTCTAAATCTTGGGATCATAAACTGATATAAGGGAGCCACAATTCCCTCCCCTTCCTAAATCATAAGATAAAAGGCAGCTTTGGCTTGGTGGACAAGTATGAAAGTTATAGAAAAGACATTCCTGATGTGGGATGTTTGACATATTAGCAGATGGAATTAGCAGCCTTAAGAGACTGTTACAACAGCATACCTTTAAAATGCGATAAGTAATAAAGCCATCCTAAAAGATCTTATGTTAGGAACTTAATGCAAGGGCATAACACTCAACTGTAAACTGTTCAGACACCAGCCAGTGGGGATTGCTCTTTGATAGATTTTCAGGATTCATCCCAGCATATGTTTCTTCCTGAGTAGATGATAGCCATTAATGTCACTTCCGCAGTTCAAAATATATTGTAATGTACTGTTGGAAATCCCAGACGTCCTCTCCAAATAACTGGACTTCCAAGGATTTGGCAGAAAAGCTACAGCTGCAGAGAAGTGACACTTGTGATAATTTTCGAACTTTAGTGTCATTACAAAAAAAAGTCGTTTGTTTGTTCTTTGAGCCTTTCATTGTCCCTTATTTTTGAGACCTGTGTCAGATAAATATTTTTGAAAGATTGTCACAGACATAAAAACATAGCTTCAGAAGTTGCAAGTTTTCATGGCAAAATTTGCAGTGATTTCCAAGGGGCTTGGATTTTCTTTCTGTTAAACGGAAAAACAATGCTGATTGTTAGGTAAAGCATAGAAACATTCTATTTACAGTAGACCAACAGTACAGTGACTGAATTTGAAAGGAAAAAAAAATACCAGCCAGCTTTGCAAGGATGTGAGCTTGGATTTGGTAGTTGCAATTCACTAATCACAAAATAATTCAGTAGTGCTGGACAAAAAAGGCATTTTTTATCACCATCTCCTCTCAGTTCACAAGAGGCATTGTCTATCCCACCGTTTCATGTCAGAGAAGAAGGAATTTTAGCAAATGTTTGATTTATTAGAAAGTGAATGATTCTTTGCAGCCATGTGGGGCTAGCCCATGTTTCAATAAGACAAATTGCATTGTAGCATTCCACTGGCAGCCAATGATAACTCATGATCCAGACAGAGTCGGTTATACCAGAATGGATGAAAAGCAGGAGCAAAAGGACACATAGCAGAAGAAAGGAAAATGCTTCAAGAGCTGTTATTTAGAAGAAACAAACAAGAACCCTAAACATTGTTTTAGACACTATTTAAAAATATTTCAATTAAGATTCTGCACAGCGCTGCAAGCAGAGTATGGCAGAATAAAGAGGAGCATGTTATCTCTTTCCCAGTAGTAAATTATCATATTTATACTCAAAAACATGCCACTGTCAACTTCAGTCATTTATGTAATTGGAAAAAGGTAAATGATGTAGTAAATGAGACCCTACTGTCATTTTTTGTTAAAAAAAAAAAAAAAAAGTGGCAAACAGTACAGGTTTAAAATGAATTAATGTCAACTGTGAAAAGCAAAGCCCAAGACAAACAAAATCTGATTGTTCCTGACCTTTAGTTAATATTGATAGTTTATCACTAGAGAACTCATTGATTTATTTTTCAGTTCATATCTGATTATCACTTCAAAATAGCACTGAATATTTTAAAATAGCTCAGCCGCCCATGTTTCATTTTCCGCTATTCCAGATTACATATAAATGTTTCTTTATTTCTGAGTAACGTAATACTGATTTTTAAATAGGTGACCTGCCAGGAGCAAACCCCAAGGTGATGGGTTGCTTCCTGATTGCAGATATGCGTGTCATGAAGTGCCGCGCTCTGCCCGTCGGCTTTGTTCTCGGGGATCCGCGGAGCAGGAAGGGTATTGAAATATACAGGAATCTTGTTCCCAGGGAGCTGACAGGCAGACCTGAGGGACAGTGCGAAGTGCATACCTGGTATGTCTAATTTTAGGCCTGCCAGCCCTGACAGTGTCCCTAGAAAAAAAATCTATACTAATTTCTTGGTGACATACAGAGCTGTAAACTGCAGCATTTTTCATTCCACTACCAAAATGTTCTGTGCATTTTTCTCCCCAGTATTATTTAAAGGAACTGTCAAGCCTTCAGCATTTAACAAGTATTTTTAAACTGTGTTTTCTAGTGTAAACCTGCCATGCATTCAAGGTATTGTTGCATGCAAAAGCATAAACTAAAGTAACATATTAGAAAAGGAATCAACATTAGACATAAAACCAACTTAATTTTATTGCTTAACACTGATATTGTTCCCCATGGGAGAAGTGTTACAGTTTGATAGGTTCTGGGGGCCCTGTGTGTGATGGTGTAAATCAGGAATCCCCTATGAATTTTGATGAGGCTCGGCAATTTTACATCAGCTCAGGATTTTAGACCGCAGGTTCAGCATGTACACGGTGTTGGAATAAAGGTGCAGTCATTTTAAATATAATTGAGTAGGCTCATAAGAGGTTCCACTTAGAAGGTAAATTATGGTAACAAGTCAAGAGTGTACTCTGTGTAGTTTTCATTTCAAGTGTATGGTCTTCTGTATTCACTTAACTAGACACACAAATCTAAGCAGACAGATGAGATAGAGGCAATCAAAGAGAAAAGCTTTATTTGGAGCTTATGGTAGTATTGAAGTTTTATTTGGTAGTGTTTCCCCATGAGGCAATTTCAGAAAAAGATGAAGTGATGGATCACAAACAATTTAATATCTGAATTGCTGGCTGTTGATCAACTGTATTTTGGAGTTACCCCTGTATAATTCTGAAAATCTTTCCCCTAGTTTGAATATTTAGCAAAAGGGTTGGGGAAGGAACTGCTCTGAAGGTTTTCTGAGTGTTCTCCGCTACCCTATTCTCTGCTAGTAATACTATTCTCTGCTGTTAATTGCCCCATCTCAAGCCAGGAGACGCTGAACGCTGTTGTTGCCTTCCCTGTGGCTGCTCTGTGGATGAACACGTAACGCCATATAATGCTTTTGGTCGCCATCTCTCCAGAAGGCAGTTTCTGTTTCAGGGAATGACGAAGGTCTAGAAGAACATTCTCATAATATGGGAGAAGTGGCAAAGGAAGCATTGCAGGGTGTCAGTGTAATGGCTTGTTAACAACATGGTACCATTTAATGCTTACGTTGTGTTACACTTTTATAGCTTTCAAGCCCTACGCAGTTTTGAGTTCAACAACAGCTCCTTTTTTTAGTGCCCACCATTGTGTCACTTAACGTTCGCATGCTTACCTAAGGTGAGTTTGAGGCCAGTTGTATCAATGTATGCACATAAACGTAACTTTGATCACTTGAACAGGAGTTACCTACGTATATAAGCATTTGAAGGTATAGGCTTTTAGCCAAAATCAGTAGCCTCTGCCTCCTCTAGAAATGTAATTGCTAGACTTTTTCCTCCATCCAGCATTTTATCTACTTTAACCCACATGAAGTTGCTCTTTCTCATAATGACTAAAAGCTATGAACAATTTTGGTTTTACTTAAATTTCATTCTGCAGATTGGCTCATGTCCTGGTAATTTTTTTCTTTTTATAAAATTCTGCTTAAATTGTTTTGTAGCTTCAGAAACTGAAAGCACACAGCTATTCAATATAGCATATCTGACTGATTCATCACATAAACTTTGAGCACCAGTGTATATCATGGAAATGAGCTGACTTTATAATGCTGCGTAGCGGCACAAACACCGATCAGCTTGTGTGCGTATGTATAGAGGAAGAATCTGTTGCTCCAACTCGTAATGGTTCATTTCTGGCACTTGGTACGCAGCTTACAAAGTAAGAGGAGAAAACGAGGGAGAGTTTTTACTGAAGAAACAGACTTCTAAAGCAACAGTGTAATCTGTAAATTCCTATATTCCCCAAAAAAGTCCAGAGAGCATCATCCACTCTTGCTTTAGTTGCAGCTGACTGCCTTCTAAGGCGATGTATCACCTTTTGATCAAGGAACTAACCAGAAAAAAGGCAGGCAGCAGAAGAAAGTTGGTTCAGGAAGCACTAGACTCTCTTTTATATAGATAGATATATATTACCTCTCCCTCCCTTAGTCACCCGTCGACACCACCTTTCTTCTGCCACCTAGGGAGAAGATGTGTCAAGGAAAGTACACCAAGAGTCAATGCTGCATGCCTGCTGTGGTGAATGTGATGACACTTTCCAGTTGGCCTTGGGTGTTTCTTTTTACTCTGGAACATCTGAGCTAATTTCTGGCTCCATGAGGCTCGAAGAGGTTTTGTGAGGAGCATTGGGAAAGTTCTTTTGCTCTGCTGATAGGGGTGTCATTTGGTTTGCAGAGATTTATGAACAAAGCCCAAACCAAATCACAACTTTTCTCTTAAATTTGTATCTGCTCACATTTCCAGAGCTGAGGATTTTACAGCGTTCAGAAATCTCCAATACAAAAGAGAAGTGGAAAGGTTTGTGTAGCTTGAAGTCAGAGCTATTCAAAACCAGAAAATCCATGTGAAAACATGTACATTAGTTTACAGTTTACAGCTGTACAAAACAATCCTTGCTTTGAATGCTCCGTAAACTGCAATATTTCTTTCTTTGTTTTGCTGTATATTTGTGGTTTGTTTGGTTCATTGTTGGTTGGGGGTTTTTTTGAGCTTTGAGCTCTGTTGAATTGGAGGCCTGTAACAGAGCAGGCGAGCTGGGTGCAATTTCTTTGGAAATATTTCACATTGCTCCATGTCTGATTCTACTTTAGCTTCACTTGAGTAAATAAGGAGGAGACTGATCAGCATCTAGGACTCCTCAAATAAATTAGTTAGTAGCCAGCTAAGCTGTGAATTTACACACTGGAAAGACTGAATATTCTTGATTGCAGCGTGTATTCCAGGTGCTGTTGTGCTAGCTGAAGGGGTTATCACCAGTTACATCTATAGCTGCTGGACATCGCCCTGTAGCAGAGCTGACTGCTCCTGAAAAGGCTAGGGAATACCCACACTAGCAATCCGGTGGGCAGTAAATCATTAGAGGAATTAATTCAGAGGCAAAACTGGTGAAAGTCAGATGAGAATGAGCAGCTATTACCGATATAAATAAACCCGTACCCCTTGCAGAAACATAACAGAGCTCAAAAAATCCATTCCCTCTACAGCTGCCGTACAGTAGTATTTCTCATCATATGCATACCTTAGTTATTCACAAATCCTTACATGAGTCCTTTGCTGTACTAAAATCTACTTTCTTGGAAAACGTAGAACGGATACTCAGGCTGTGATCTCATTCCTACTAGTGCCGGTGACAGGAGTCCCAGGGGCTTCACTGCAAATTAGATCCCCTGGAAAGAGACTGAGAGTCAGAACAGATCCGACCTCTCTGCCGTTTCTGGGAGCGAACTCGTATTCTTCCGTGCCCTCCCTGCCTTGCCTCTGACAACTTTTCCAGTAAGATCTTCCCTCCCGTGCGCGCTGTCTCTCCTCTTTCCCTCCCACCCCACAGAAGAAGTTCGGGACAGGTACCGAATGCTCTGCCAGGCTGCTCCTAAGGCACAGCCCCCCTGAGCTCCAGCAGTGGCTATGCCCGTTCCCTGGGTGCTGGAGGTTATTTTCCGAAGCAGTATGTTTTGTTTTAATTCTGTTTTTCTCCGTCTCTGTTCTCATAACTCCATCCTGTCACTCTTTTTGATCAGTTATATGTCGACTGTAACGTAACTCTGTGATTTCATTTGGTACCGTTTACTTCATACAAAAAGAACGCACTCTTCAAAGAAAACTTTTATTTCATTGTCTGCTACATATGCAAGTATTCCCTAAGGAACGGGGTTATTTATTATTTCGCTCCCCCTCTTTGCTTTCCCCCATTCCTCTCCAAAAGACTAACAGACACTAATCTCCTTTCATCAGGTTCCCTTCTTCCTAATTTTTTCTTTTTGCACAAAATGCTCGCCACTACCTTTAACACCTTATTGTGTCTGGAGTGATAATTACTTTCAGTTGCCGCAGCTGGTGCATGGAGAGGCGTGCGGGCCCTGTAAATTGGGAATGGGCAACCTGGGTGGGATTGCGGGAAAATACAGAGATCTGCAAAATCAGAAACCACAATCAAAAGAGGGATAGTTTTGCTTTTCAAATGCTTTTCTATTTTTTTTTTTTCACTGAACTCATCTTTGAGACATATTTCTACTGAGTCACCTCCGCAACAATTTGTGATTCTTTTGTTAGAGAAAGGGACCAGCTGATGCACGTGATAGAAAATAAGAAAAATATGAGTTGGTACCTGACACATTTAGTTAAAGCTCAGATTTGGAAACAATGCATACAGACATAGCTGAGAGCAACCTGGCAGCACAGGGGGAAACATGGGTCTGTCAACAGGTTTTAAGATCCTCTGGGGCATTATTACTTCTTATTTCAATGTATACAGTATTTCTTTGAAGTCACAGAGTCTTGATTCAATTTTTTACATCTCTGCTGTTTTAAGTGTAGGATCGGTAAGGAAATTCGGGGTTATCATGCAAGTGAACATGAAGGCTGGCTTATAACTTTTCAAAAATAAGATTTACCAATGTATAGTTCCCGTTTCTTTCTTTAGTTCTCATATATGTAGTATGCAGAAGTTATTAACAGTATTATTAGGGTATTTTTGTATGTATTTTGACTGTTGCAGTCCCTTACAGCATAGTATGAAATGTTTTATGTTCCTACTAACCACGAGGAAACTGGCATACCCTGTTCACTACATAAAATTAGGTTTTTGTGAGACTAGTTTGTACCTGTTTTCTTAGATTTCCTGAAGTGAGAAATACTAAATTATTTAATATACCATTTGAAATGCTTTTATTAAAATGTTTGCCATAATCATCACTGCTTTGGGCATGCTGGCTTGAAACTCGGTGTTTTGCCTGCTGTCTGCTCTTCCATTCTGTGCAGAAGGCTGTCAGAAGTTTCCCATGCCTACCTAAGGTTAGGAATAGGTTCAGGTTTGGAAAAGTGGGATCTGTAGCGCAGGAGTGGCTGTGGTCTTTTGCAACTTTCAGACAGGTGAACAAAAAGCGTGAATAATCTGCTGGTCTTTATTCAGTTCCCATGCTTAGTTAGGTTAGAGTTAGGGTGAGGGTCAGGAGAAGTGTTAAGTGTGACAAACTGTGTGTAGTATGTTCCACTTTCTGGGGGGAGAAACCTGATGTAGTTGTCTGCTTGAAGCTGGAGTTAGGCTGTGAGTTAGAAAAAAGCAGGGAGACAGCAGCCAAGATGAGTGTGGGACTTTGCAAGTTCCTGGAGATAAAACAAGAGCAAAGTCTCGCTAGCTTTGAAGGAATTATTCTTTTTGATTTGCAGGCGGTGCTGGGTTCCCAGGCCTCTTTGAATCAGGGTCTAGGTCCAGGTTAAGGTTATGGTTAGGATTAGGAAGAGTAAGGGCTTTTAACTTTGTTGAACTGTGGTATTTGCTATTTCCAGAAAAGTCAATTGAGGGAAAGTATCAGTATCTTCAAATTCATGATTTGTGGGCACTATGGGTACTTGTGCATATTTTGACTAAGAGTTACTATTACAGTTGGTTTAAGTAAACATGGAAAAGGTACAGTCAGAATAATGGGGTACACATATTCCAGAGGATAAACTGAATCAGTATCTTGAAATGTGTCATTCCTTATTTGTGGGCATGATTAGTGCCATAAGCTGAAAAATTAA
Organism: Ibycter americanus; assembly: GCA_035590275.1. Lineage (NCBI taxonomy): Eukaryota > Metazoa > Chordata > Aves > Falconiformes > Falconidae > Ibycter > Ibycter americanus. Next base: position 8,257,477 of record JAVJGI010000063.1, on the reverse strand, counting down.
TTTTTAAAAATATCCTGATATGAAAAACTTCATGGGGGTATTGGGATGAAGCTATAAGAAAAAAATACTAGTTGCCAGAATTGAGCTATGACTGGTACAAGATCATGAAGGGAGGCAATTCCTATTTCATGTCAGGAATTTTGAAAAATAAATACGGTTGCTTCCTAGTGCAGTTGGATAGCCCACCTCTTCCCACACTTGTACCCAGCACCTCCATTAGCTATAGGGTGACTGCTGGCTTTCTATCTGTATGTGAGAAAAAAATACTCCCTTTTCTATGTGATAGCTTTACACCGAGTGCCGTCTTTGCTGATTTAGCCCTGTGTGAACTGTTCTCTAGCTGATAAATGCTTACAAAGTTTCAAGATTTCATCACTTCATTTAGACGAATCCCAAGTTCAAGTGTCATTTTTAGGGTAGCGATGACATCAATTTTTCTTTTTTTCTTTTTGGTAAAAGAATCCACATTTCTTCTTGTAGCAAGCTGCTCTATTAAAATTTCCAAATAGGCATTACAATACTGAGTTGCAGTCAAAATCTTTGCTAGGGAGTTGAACAAGAATCCCAGGCGCTTGACCAAAGCAGTATTTCAAGAATATATTGTATTTATTTGAAAGAAGATAATGCAATGCGGTCATCTTTTGCTTCACTACAGGTATAAATCCTCTAAAACCATTGCAGATGTGGCAGGGATATTGCAACCCATTAACCTAACAGAACGTAACTGTTTTTCTTTTGCAAGGCTTGTCTGACTCGGTCTTTTTCTTTTTTTTTGCTGCAAGCGTGGTTGTATCTGTTAGGTCTGAGTATATAGTCTGTATGTACATTGTGGCATTGAGTTCCGTTGTCTAGACCATCTCCCTGTGAATTAATACTGAAATGGAGTGGCTTATATGCCTACACCTTCTCTCCCTGTCCCTCTGCGTACACATTAAAATCAGCCAACTAAGATCTTACTCGGTCTGGGACTTTTGTGCTGATACCTTATTTAATGGGTGTTTTTCAAGTATTTGTATATAACTCAATATGAGTATGAATGGTAGCATCTGTCCCTTAAAAAAACAAAAAAATCAGTATTTAATATGGTATTTAATATGTCTTTAAGATTCCTCCTTGTTGCTGAGTTTGTGTCCAAAATGGAATTACTAGCCTGCATCTTTGCTGATTGTGAATATGTCCATGAGGCTGAATTTCAGATGTACCCATTTATGAATCTGGCTTATATGCTGAATGCAGCATTTTGTGCAGGTCACGTGTTGTATACAAAACATCTGATAAAATGCTGCTCACAGTCTTACAGATCTTAGAAATCCTTTCCATATGTCTAATCTTAAATCCTTTCCATATGTCTCCATCTATACATGAGCACCAATTAGTCAATTAATCTGCCACCTTTATTTAATTAGATAATAAAGAAGAAGTTTTTGAAGTTAAATCTTATTTCATTTTTCCAGGAATCAAAAATGACAACTAGTAGCAGCAACAAATTACAAGATAAATTTCATAATCCACTCCGTGAATACATTAATATTACAGTATTTGCTGAGTTAAAACAAGTCCAACATTCAATATTCTCCTTTGCAAACAAAATACATTTGCATGAATCCAAACAAGAATTTTATTTATTTATTTATTTATTTATTTCTGTAAAAAAAGAAATGGGCTCTTTGTAGCAGTCCTGAAACGATTGTAAGACATTTTGACTCTTCAGCGTCCTTAGAAATTAACCCTGTGTTAATGAAAGTTCATAAGCAAGAATCCCTATGCAATGGCAGTCCTCCCGTGCCCCCCTTAGGGCAGCTACCCAGCCGCTTTGCAGTGCCTTCGCAGCGCAGGGTAACCAGACCAGGGGCTAAGGTGCTGCCTCAGTGTGTCTATCTCCATTGAACCTGTCTCATTAGCATGCCTGTGTGTTCCCCGAAGACATTCCATTTCACGTGAAAGCAAAATATAACAGAAACTGGATGTTTCTGGGTTTGCTGCTGGCAGCTGTTACCTTTCTGGGGGAAAAAAGACAAAAAAAAAAAAATCCTCTGCCAGGTCCAGACTTAGAATAAATGAAAATAGCTATGCTGAAGCCCACAGAGCAATATCACTTTGCACCTAGGGAAGGTTTGTCCCGTGTATTTCTCACTGCAACCGCGAATAAACTCAATATAGCGGCATTAATATTTTTAAAACGTGGAAGGGATGTTATTTGCCTTTTTCTCGTAGCAGTACAAGAAAATGTTGGTTTGTTTTTTTTTTTTTTTCCCAAAAGAAAGTAGTTTTCTAATAATAACCCAGTATTAAGTGTCAGGTAGTTGCTTTATGATTTTCAGTGCTTTATTGCAGTCAGCTGTTGGGAATGGGGTCAGATTTCCAACTCACTGAAGAAGAGGAGCTTTTATTGTGTTGAGCATTGTTGTTTTCTGTCAATGAATTATCAATTGCTTTGAAGGCTGATCACTTCCTTTCCTGGGTATACTTGAGAAACGCACAACTTTTTGATGGTATCTGAAGGCTTATTAGCGCAGGGCGTATTGAATATAGACCCCTTTGTTTGTAAGTGTAGAGATGACAGAGATTTGGAAACCGACTTTCAGTTATGCTTGGATCTGAATTCATAGTGGACGGAACATAAAAAACATTAGAGGCTCTGATGCTTTTCCTCTCCTCATGTGTCAGAAAAGGCAGTATTTGGGGGATTCTTTACAAAACTGTGATAAAATAATGCAAAATAACTGTCCTTGCAGAGGCTTTTCATAGGAACCTGTATGTAGAGAAAATCCCTCTGACTCTCAAACTAATGTGTAAAGAAAGCTATTCCTTTTGCGTGTTTTTCAAAGTGAAAAGGAGATTTTAATTGGTTTATATCCAAACATATAGAGATCACGCTTTGATGCAGTAGTGGAAGTAGTTTATCTGAATCCCTCTATTTAGACAGATGCAATCATAATGTAATATGTACTTTGTAAGTGATAGAAGCGAAGGAACAGGAAGGGTAGAATGCAACCAATATTCCCAACTACAAAATGCACCTTAGGTCTTATCAGAATGAATATTGCCACACATACTGTATTAGTGTTGCTAACTTAAGGGAGGCTGCCTGTGATAGTAAAATAAAGCACTGAGGTTTTTTAGGATGTGGGCCTTAGAGATTTCAAAGTTGAGCAAAAGAGATTAGGATTCTATTTTTTTATCCTGCTCCTAGTTTTTCATATTTATGTATTAAGCTACTTGTATTAAGCTCTTCGCTAAGTAGTATTTCTGATCTATGCTGCAATTTGTCATGACATTTCTCTAGGCAGCTATTATAAAGATGTCTGCTTCCCTTTTTCCTTAAACAAGAAAGTAGACTGCAAATAAGTCACTTGATTTTTAAATTACTATCAATTAAGAAAATGGAGTGTCAGGGTCCAGAAAATTGATAGCTGAATTCTGATCTTAGATCTGGAAAATACTGAGCCATAAAATATTCATCCACGCACAAGAAAAAAAGCTGATGTTATGTTCATCCGACCAACATATGTTGTTTGTGAATGTCACTGGAGTTCCAGTTTTTAGAATATTGGAAAAAAGGATATCTGAGTGAGAAAGGCAAGTGCACGCATGATCTGATGATCACCTAAGCAGGTTTTAATTTAGAAACTGTTGATACTGAAACTGGTTTCCAAGTCTATTCAGTACAAGTCGCTGAAACTCGCACTGACTTCGGCGGATCTCGGATTTTTCTGCCAGTCTTTTCCAGCAAAGCGCGGCAGCTTGTCTGTACCGCGTCCAGCCGGGGAGGGAAACAGCACCTGCCTGCCTAGGTTCTGCCGTGGCCTCTCTTGTCGCAAAATCTGAGCGCTTTCCAGATAGCAATGGCTTTATCTTTGCTGCCCCCCAGTAAGGCAGTGAATGATCATCAGCGTTTTGTAAAAGAGTATCAGGGGCCGGGTGACACCGTGGCTTGTTGAGTGTCGTGGGCTGGATGGCGTGGGGCAGCCAGGAACCGAGCCCGGGCCACGGGCAGGCGTCTTGTTCCTTTGGCTTTACATCTGTCATCCCTCACCCTGCTTTTATGTGGGTTTGTGAATTCAGCATCCTTGACACCTGCCTTTCAAGGTGTCTGAGTATGTTCTGACCCAGAGCTGAGCTCCTTTTGCAGCACCCTCTGAAAAGGAGCGTTTTCTGAACTCTCCCGCGCCAGCCAGCCGGGCAGGCTGGCTCCTGTCCCCCAGACCAGAAGCCCAGGAGGAGAGGGACAGCTTGCTAGTCCGTGTTGGCTGCATTGAGTGTGGGGAGAGGAAGAGGAGTGTTTTATTTACAGGTAATGTGCTTGGGAGGAATTGTACAAATCATCACAAAAAGCTGACAAATATTTTTGCACTTTAATTAAAAGTCTAACTTGTGAATGATATAAAAGGGGAAAAATAAAACAGAAGTTGAAATCCTTTAGTAGTAATGGTTGTGATGAGTTTGATCAAGTCTACTGAATTTCCTAGGAACTTCACTGTGGGTTTCAACAGGCTTTGGGTCAGCACCCATCACCTTTATTTTCTGTACCTGAGCTCTTTTATCTTTGCTTTTGTTTTTATTTTGCCTTTTTTTTTTTCTTTTGAAGTCTAGCCTTTGAATATGCTTTCTCTGTGAAATGTGTGTATATCTTCATGACTTCTTTAATGACTCGGGTGTTCAGAGTAAGGCAGAAAGATGGTCATTTCTGCAATGCATGCGTTTCACTTATGGCTAGACCAAAAGGAGATTTATGGGTTACTACCCCAATTTCAGCTGTAGGTTGAACATTTTCCTATATAGCGAGACGTTGCCTGAGAAGGCTGCTCCCCCCTTTCCAATTACTTAAACTTGATGTCATGTCCAAAGAGCAAATTGTCAAAAAAAAAAAGGGGGAGGGGGGAGGGAATGAGAAGAAGGAGGAGTATAGGTTTTGTAAAATTTACTTTTTCACCTTTAGGTATCATAAAAATATTGTCAGAGCATTGAACGACGTTGTTCCATTAAGGAAAAGTCCAGTAGTTTGATTTATAATTACGAGCTGCTGATTTACATTGCATTTAATAGTATGCTGCTCAGAGAGCAAGCTTTTCCCAGTTCCACCGAATCTGGGATTGAGCCTTGGGAATGGAGCTGGTCAGGGCTTGAACGTTACAAAACTGTGTAGCCTGCAACACGTTATCATTAACAAACTTTCCTTGTTTTATCTCCTGTCTCAGTAGTTAGTCCACAGTTTCCTTTCTTCGTAAATGAGTTACACTACAGTCCTGCACTAAATACTAGATGGAGGATCTTTACTCACTGAAATATTAATGGAGCAGAATTTTTCCTGTGAGACAGACTGGATTTTTCAGTGTTTTTTTCCCCCTCCATCTAACAAAGGTCCCTTCTCATCAGTCAGCTTTGTAAAAGCAGAGGAAGCAATGAACACATTAGAAACCGAGATATGAGAGAACCCAACAAAAAACCTTCTTAAAAAAAAATACTTTTGAACTTCAGAGAGGACGCAGCGCTTGCTTTGCAGTGAACACAGGGTTGGAGGTTTTTTTTTTTCTTTTTAACAGACATGTGTAGCACATTTGTTTCAGTTTTATATCTGCTGTCATAATGTGATGGTTTTATTCGGGTTTTAAACATGCTTCGGCTAGATACCCTACATCTTTAAATTAGGCAACCCCAGTGCCTTTGCGATTTCCCTAGCTGCACTCTCTCACCTTACCCAGGTGCATGTTAAATCAGTATTAATGACAATATCATCCTTCTGCAGTCATCTCCTGCCTGCAATTTGGTTTTAATTACCCACCACGTTGTCTTTCCCCCTCACTGACAGCCATTAAATAGGGAATGACACCAGAGCCGTGCTGGTGTCGAATAGACACTTCACCAGGGTGGTTGGTTCGTTGCTTTTTTTTGCACACCCCCCCCCCCCCCCCCCCTTCTCCTCTCCTCTCCTCTCCTCTCCTCTTTTCTTTCCTGCCTTTTTTTTTTTTAATAAAAAAAAAAAAAAAAGATCCTTCCATAAAGCAGGCTGCAGTGCCTCCTCGTGGTAGCCGTGAGAAAAAAAGGGATTATTTTGCTCCGGCTTGTTTTGATGCCTGAGTGATGCTTTGGCTCATTTAGAGCTCTTGGGGAGAGGGGGGAAAAAAGCGCAGGATCCTTAGGAGAGAGGGAAAAAACCTCCGCACTTAAAGGTTAAGGCATGATTGGGACACACTGAAGTGTCTCCTCATTGAAATCTGACAGGAACTTTGATGTCGTGCTTGAG
>JAVJGI010000063.1:8054305-8251133 GCA_035590275.1 Ibycter americanus | reverse complement strand
TGACAGGAACTTTGATGTCGTGCTTGAGGCTTGCCTGGCAGTCTGGGATGGCTGCTGGGACGCGGGAGCCGGATCAGTCCCGGCTGCCAGGGCACGGTGCTGGGGGCCAGGCTGCTGGCAGGGCTGCCCGGGGGTCCCGGAGCGGGGCGGCTGCGGCTCCCCCCAGCCCAGCAGCTCCCGCTGCGCCGCGCTTGGAGATCGGGCAACCTCTTTCACCCTGCCGTTGTGCACAGCTACGCGGGATTGCACATAAACACATGCAATAGGAAATTTTCATACCAGACACTGCTCTTTATAAGGTTTCTAAAATAGCGCTTTGGCCAGTGGTTTGAAGCAGCCCTGCCCTGCACCCCCCCCACCCCAATATCTATATGTGCCCCTGTGGGAGGATTTCTCTGCATGAACCACATTCATGCTGAAAAGATTTAATTCTAGGCTCATTGCACTAATTTTTGTGACATTAATCTTTATTTATAACGCTATAACCGGTGGTAGAACCTGGTCTAAGATTTTCTCTGTCAGCCTGATCCTGTCCTGGTCTCTGTGTGAGGTCAGTTGAAAGGATACTGAGAAAGATAATTGGGCAGTGATTAGCAAAATAGCATTAGGGAAAATATCTGTCTACTAGTAAACAAGAGAAAAAAAAAATTAGAGGCATTTTGGAGGAGTAAACAAAACTTTTTTAATTGAGGAATTTCTTGTTCCTGTTTTCCCACCAGAGTGTTAGATTTAAAAATGTAAAATTGCTTATTGGAAGGGAAATAAAATCTGAATACTCGGGCAATTAAGCTGGTAAAGAAGGTTTGTGAAGGATGATCACTGCCCATCCACATTTTGCTTGAAACGCAGACGATATTTGATCTTGTGAAATGTCAGCTGCATTGATTTGATTTGAGAGGCCTGGATTGTGAATCACTAAATACTCGCTCTGTAAATTTGTTGTCCCTTACAAGAAAATTTGTGACTGAAACTTGAGGCTTATAATAGCGAGCCTAGCAGGAAGGTTTAATCTCTGACAGAGCTTCCATATATTGGTTTACAGCTATATTGAGTCCAGTTAGAGTGAATTTTTTTTTTTTTTTTTTTTTTTTACTTTCCTAATATGAAACTTGATGCTTGGAAAATCTGATAAGTGAGTTTCATTTCCCTGGAAATTTATTGCTTGTATTTCCAAGTGCAAGGAAATAAAACAAGTAAAAACAATAAGCAAGCTGTAAGGAGGGTATTAATGAGGGGTCACTCTTTTCTCATGTAGGCTCAAGCTTAGGAGAAAAGGAGAAAGCAGTTGCTTTTGGGGCAATCAAAATAGCTGGTGTAGTATATTTTGCTTTATTTATTCGGTAGGAGCAGCTCTTTTCTATTTCCCTCTTTAAAACAAGCTCTCCAAATCCGAACGGGATATTTATGACAAGAAACAGGCTTTTCTTCAGGTAGTGTAAACTCCTTTGACTTCAGCTCAGGGACTGGCTGATTTTTAGTTGACAAAAGACTGTTTATGCTGCATCGAGCATCTCTGAAATTCAGAAGAGCCCATTTGTATATGTGAAAAAGATCCTATAGAATTCCAGTGTCCCATCCTTATTCCGATGGAGAATTGCATTATGCTCATCTAATTCCCTGTTCTTTCATTTGGAAATGATGGTGTTCTTCACTTCTTCCTGGTAATTGCTGTACAATGCTAAGAAGCTGCCAAGTTCAACTCCAGGACTCATTATATTTAGTAAAGGTGGAAAAAATTGCTATCTATAAAGCATTTTACATCGGAAACGAACTGAGCTTCACAACAATGCAGATGTGCATCCTTGTAGATCCAGTTGCCGAATCAACTCCTGAGCGAGAAAGACTGTCCATTTCAAATGCAGGAAAGACAGTTTGGAGGATAAACATGAAATGAGATCTAATGCAGAAGGCAAAATCTCCTGAAAGGTGACAGTAAGAGACTTTAATAGAGGAAAAATTTGTCTCTAACAATGTCAGTTTAATTTTCAGATTTTTTTTGCACCAGTTTTCTGTTGTTCCCCTCATTTGCTTAGGAAAGTTGTACTCATTCTAGCTCTTAGTTTTTCATATTGTACAGCAGTGGCTTAGTTGTGTCTTGTAAATGTGATGCCTTTTTTTAGATTCTGTGGCAGGTTTATTTTTAAATGTATTTTCTCTAGGGAAGGGTGCACAGTTTACTCAAAATTTACCATATGCTTGGCATCTCCAGTAAAACAGTTGTGGTAGAAAATACTGTATTTTAAAATCTTGTGAGTTGTGAAGAGTCAGTGAGAGGCCTGATGAAGAGCACTAGTTAAAATGATCGATACTTAGAGACTCTTTTCCTTCCTAGCGTTGACTGCTTCCGAGAACTAGCTCAAGAGGTTCTATTGAAAACATTATTTTTGCTTTTCCAGGTTGTAGGCCTTGAACCTACAAACGCTTGCACATATAAATAACTTTATATAGGTAGGTAAAGGCTTTGAACTCAAAAGGGCTACTGGCATATTGAAAGTTTTTTATGCATGTAAGATTAAAACTGTAGTTAGTGTTTGATTAACGTTTTAATCCTCCACGGCTGTGCAGTCCTACGGACAAGCCAGAGGGAGTTTCAGATGACATATCTCAGGAGCTGTGCATGCAAATGACCTTTTGGTTCATTAGGGTGATTTTATATTTTGAGCTTCAAGATGATATAAATAAGCCTTTTTTTTTTTTTTTTTTTTTTTTAAGCTTAAATAAAAGTCAAAGCTACTTCATTCTAAACTGGAAGTCTTCGTTTGCAACACATGTTGGTGTTTTGGCTTATTTTTCCTACAAGTAAACAAGTCTTGAATTTAATTCACAGAATTTTGTATTTTCTATCCTTTTTCAGCTTTGTTATGTAAGTAAAAGTGAAAGAAATGTAGAAATACGATATTGCCTTTTAAAAAATAATCATAGTCTTTGCTTTTCTCATTGAACATTTTACCCAAATCAGCATCAATTTGCGGAGGGTTTTGGTTAACATCACTGCTTTTTATAAAAGGCCATATAACACATCCCACACCCCACAGAAGCCACTAAGATTTTTTTTCATTAACCCTATTGGAAGCTGATTTAAATCCCATACAAATTATAGGATTCCTAACTACATGAAGTACAGGAGTTCTTCATATGAAATTCTTCGTTCAATTATAACTGTGCCTGTAGGACCACACGATCTACAACTGCTATAAGATTTTGCTGCAAATTGTTACTCAGCCCTTGAGCAGAGTTTACGACCGTGCTGGTCAAAAATGGATTTAATTAATGTTTTGAGGAAGCGTCTGTGTTTATACAGGAATTAGTGGATGGGCATGGGTAAGACATTATGAAGAACTAAGGAAAATGCATCGTGCAGGACTGGTGAAGCACATGAAGAATGAGTAGAACTGAGCGCTTACACCCAGGGATCAATCACGGTCCTTTTTGTCCAGAGGAATCAGGTTTTATTGTGGCTGTTGGGAACAGGCTGCTTTTCAGTGACTGGGGAAAGACTCATAGTTCATCCAGCTAATTGCGTCGTGCAGAAGCAAGGACATTCCTGCCGATTTCCTTGGTTTATTTGATTCAAAACCACCTTTCCTCTTCTCTCTTTATACATACACCTTTCTACTGAAATCCTTAAAGCAATCTTTGTTATCTAGTACCTCTTCGACACTGATTCTTTGTGCATAAAATAGAAATACCACTGTGCTAGCCTGCTACTCTGAGAGACTTATCGTGAGGTTTGGGTCTGTTTATTTTCCTTAGTTCTGTGTATGCGCACTTGCAGGATAGGCAAGTAACCAGGGGTGAAATTCACCTCTGCACTGGGTAAACATTTAAACTTTATGATCCTTGTACTAGCCCTGCACATAAGTGTGAATTTCATCCTCCACAAATGTAAAGTCTTTCTGTGTTATTACAGTTGCCTCTCCCCATTTACCATTATCTTTGAACCCCCTCTTCTGTCATTAAGCTTTCTTTTAGGGTCCAGGCAAATGTCATTCTCTTTTCCTCTTTCTCTGACTGGCCTCTGGTTATATTAGAAAATAAAATTAATCTCAAGGGGAAAATAGCACTTAAAATTATTACTACTGTTTAGCTTACTAAAGTGATTTGCTCTCCGTGACCTGTCTCAGGCTGATCCTTGTACAAATCAAATCAGCACACAAAACAGCACTTGGAAACTGTTTCCAGACTCAGAATTTCACAGCTCCTGAACCTTTAGAAAGTCACAGGCAAATAAAAAATGAACATATTGGTTTATCTGTCTCTTTAGATCCCAGACAGTGCCTTTTTTTAGGGCACGTGATCCTTCCATGCTCTGTATTAAGTATATGAATAAGCCAGCTGTAATGCTTCTAGGTGAGCACATGCTGAAATGTTTTGCTGAGTGGGGGCTGGAGGAAGTTTCCAGCCACTTCTAAGTCTATCCCTGTGTTGCTGGGGATTAATGTCATTCTGACCTCCAACAGTTTCTCATTAAACTGCCTAAAAAAAGATGAACTCTTACCGAGCCCCTGCTCTTCACTTTAATTCAATAGGTTTCATCAGTGGGCTGGAGGAGACAGCTTGTGGGTATACCCAACTGCCATGGCATTTCTCTGAGGCTCAGCTGGGTCCCTGCCAGGGGCACATGCGCAGAGCTCAGCACCGTGCGTCGCACAGCCCGCTCAGCCCCCAGAGAGCCGCGCGTCCTCACAGCACGGTCAGAGACGCCGGCTCAGCGTGGCTGCAACAACAACATGTTCATTAGTTCTGCCTCTTAACAGCAAATTAGTGTAGGTGTTGTGCCTATGTGCCTGTACGTGTGGCTATACTCGGTTTCAGAAGTAGCTCAATCCACGCTAACCTGGGCGTCTGCCCGGCACACACGGCTGCGCGGTGCAGGTGCAGCCCCAACGCCCAAACTCCACCAGCGCTACGAGGCTGATCCCGTGACACACAGGTAACATCACTCCCTCACGTAATGTGTTGCACCGTTAGGCTCTAACACCATTGCCTTTCTGACCTTGTTGGAGTGCAGGATACCAGAAGGATGACATATGCGGCTTTTTCACTCGAACTCCTTCCCATCCAATTCAGCAGATCCATATCAATGTCTGTGAAATTTAAGCAATGACATTACAAAATCCATGACAACAATTTGTTCGTCTTGTGGTGACCTCTTGTGGAGTCATTTAGGAATCAGGCTTGATCCGTTATGTACAGTATGTTCCAAGGAGAGGAAGACAAGAGCCGTAATCCAAAATGTTCTGGGGCTTGGAGGGACAGCCAGCTCGTGCTGAAGGACGTGCGGTCTCCCACAGGCTCTCTGCATGTGCGTTCGGTGGCGGGGTCGTTTACTTGAATCTCTGTACTCGCTACACTTTCTGTCTTTGTGCTTCATAAACCCCAACCTGTCCTTGACTCTCAAGCATAGGCTTACCTTTAAAGTATTAGTGTTAAAAAACAGAGTATGTTATAGAAATAGATCTGCACCTTATGAGAAAGATTCTAGCTTTTGTGTCACCCCATTTTTTAAATTGTCATTCTGCACATATGGTAGGCATCAGTGTGATTGCTAAGCTTTCAAGGTGCGACTAGGTGTGAATTGTTTAAAACAGGACTGCCACCAAGTTAATATCGAAGTTTGTATTTGGAAAATCTAGAAGTGATTGCTCTTCACCCCCTGCCCATGTCTAATGCATAAAATCGAAACCTTCCATGCCATTCACATTATCTTTTGTGCCGATTCTGCTCAAAGCCAACCTTTATTTTTCATTAATTCTTGCAAGGCTTGAAGCTGTTCCCAATGAAACCAATTGCCAAACTGATTGTGGAAGCCAGATCAAATCTGTAGTGTAATTTCCCCCCTGCTTTTTTATTGTCCTTGCTCCAAGTCATTCCTGTCTCATGCAAACTACAATAACTATGGCAAGCATTCACTTGTAGGAAAAATTATCTCAACTTCCTCTCTGTGCATATCATATCTAGCAATGTACTATACTGAATAGCATATTGAGAAATCCTATTGATTATTCAGAGTTTAACATGATGAGGCATTCCATTCTTCTCTTCATTGGGCCCAATTTATTCTTCCACTCAGATAATGTCACAATACTCTAAATAAATAAATGAAACCTATGACCTATTCTAAGAACTATCCCCTTTGCAAAGATAGTTCTAAAAACACCCACTGGAGTCAAGGGTTTTTCTTTTTTCCCCCATTTGTTTTGTTTTTCATTTTTTGGCTTTATTATTTGGTCACTAAGCAAAAGGTTTCCTGGTTGTTTTTTTTTTTTTAAGCTTGAGGGAGAATATGAATGTCATAAATATTTCATTTTCCTAGCACATCTTGCATTGTTCCTCACTTTCAGACCTTGCCAGCAGTCAACACAGTAGTAAATTTCAGCACCTGTGGACCTTTTTCAGTAATTTATGATTTCCATTAGATTTCCATTAGAGATGGACTAAAACGGTTTAGAAAAGTGCTAGCACCTTCAGCCATACGGATTTTGCCTGTCTCTGAGGAGGGTGTGCTGTATGTAGCTGTCTGCGCATATGCCTGCTGCCAGAGGTTCAGGTTTTCAGTCTGAGCGATCTGCTCTCCACGCCAGCCAAAATGCCCCCTTGGAGAGGGGGTACCGTATGTGAGAAAGGAAGGGCAGGCTGCAAATAGAAAACCAGGCTTCTCCATAAAAATGCTGCTGTTTCTCCTGTTCTGCCCCTTCAAGCTTAAGAGTGCAAACTCACCTCACAGCGACCAGCGACTGACTTTGGGTCGCTGCAAGTATCTGTATTTTCTACAAACCAGTAGCCACATTTTTTGTTAGCAGCACTCCATCCCCAGCTTTGTGGGATGCCTTTCCTCTCCTTCCAGCACTTCCTCTTACACAGCTCTGGTACGGTACAGGGGTATGTGGTAGTTGTGTTTTAATATTGCTTGGAAATATATTGGAGGGAGGCTTTAAGGAAACCAGGTAAAAAGTTTGGGGTTAGTTTGATTAAGAAATTGGCTTGATATTCCCTCCAGGTCTAATATGAGCTTACACAGGCAGCCCCTGTTTGTTCCAGAACTAGTTTGGAACCTGGAAAATCTCCCAGCTTTCAGCTCTTCGTGCCTGCCACAAACCGAGATACAGCGGCAAAGAAATCACAGCAAATAATTTAGTCATGAATTGTCCATTGGCATTGTATCATAGCTTGAATATATTTCTCATAATAGCTCACGATAGTCCCATTGACATCCACTTGACTTTTATTAAGTTTTGCAGATTTCACTCTCATACGAACGGCTCTGACTGGCATACGATTCTAGCAGCTGATTCAAGGATTGAATATTAGACCAGATATTGGATGAAATATTGTACCCATGGCATTCTCTGGAAGCTGTCCTTGGGGTGGGATTAGAATTTTGGTCATTCTGTCAGTTCTGTATTTGTTAATTATTTTAACCAGCTGTACTACATCTAGCCACCATCCCTATGTAAAACTTTTCTTTTGTTGCCATCCTCCTACCACCTTTCAGCATTGTCATCTAAGCAGTGGGGCACTCCAGGGTGCGTGGATCATGCTGAGATAACGTCACACTCTGAGTGCACTTCACAATGGTTTTCAGCAAGTCGAGGAGTGGCATTATCTCAGCAGGACACCTGCCCTTCACCTTCCATGTGGGGACCCACCTCTGAAAGGTCAACACTTGCGGTTTAAAATAATATTTTAGCCATTGCTATTCAGAATTCAAAGAAAGAGGGGAGTGAATGTCAGATAGCCATGAAATTCATGAAACCCATTACTCCCAACAAATGACAACTAGCCCGAGACGTACACTTGGAACATTGTTTTAGTTAGGCCTGAAGAACAATTTTTTTTAAAAAGAACATTTTGCAGGATATTTCAATGTGTAGCCCAAGTGCCAGTGGAGCAGCAATTTGCATTCTAAAAAAGTTATTTGTTTTAAAAATCCATTCTTGAATTAATACATTGAGGACTTTAGCTACTTTACCTCTTTGCTTTCTGTCTGCTGCTGCTTTATGTACAGCTTATTTTGGAATAGCAATAGACCCACTGAAAAGATAGTGCAAAGGGTGTCGTGGATGGAGCTGAGCACACCACTGGAACCAGCAGATGCGTCTTATCAGTACAGCCTATCTTTAATGCCTTTTTGGCATTAAAGTATTTATGAAATTATTTTCTGTAATTTTATTTACATTCTAACCTGTAACGTAAAACTGAGGAAGCGCTTCTGTGATGTTAGGAATGGTCAAATGAGTCATACAATTCCTTTTCTGTTCCTTTTTCCTTTGTATGAAGAATGTAACTCCTGGAACCCAGTTCTTAAAACAAATGTTGTTTGCAGAAAATGAAACATATCTTCCACATATGTTTGATGGCGTTAAATTTTCACCGCCCCTGTTTTTTTTTTTTTTTTTTTTTTTACCATTTATGCTACTAAAGCACAACAGCAGAGATGGCAAAGGTAAAGACAAAATTGATTTATCACTGTTTTCTTTGATTTTACTGTTGATGCAATTCCAGGGAAATTGGTGGAGTCCCACCAGCACAAGTCATGCAGTGTTGAGCCATGCCGAGGCATTTTGCTTTGAGAATCTGGCTCAGTACTTCTGGGAGATGATTCTCAATATCAACTCAGCATGACAAGGTCATCAACTGGCTTGTGGATGGGAGTTTATCTTCAGTGGTTAGATACACCTTTGATTTGCTGGATAATGCTTCATATATTTTTTGGTGCAACAGCAAATGGAAGGCAATAATTCTGGCAAACAGATTTAAGAAGCGATTAGGGGAGCAGATAAGCCTCATTTACAGATACCATTTTTAACCTCTTTGTTCTAGCAAGGTTCTGTTATTCTGCCCATCACTGTACTTTCTGAAGGATTTGCAGATAGTGAAGGAAGATTGCTAGATTTGGCTAAAGAAGTGAATCTGATTTTGCTAGATTTCTGGCTCAGTTTTTAAGCCAAGGACTTGGCTATGATATAAGTGCTCTTTCTTAAAATTCCCAAAGGAATTGAAACCGGGGTTCTCACGGGAATCTTCCATTAGTCATCACAATAACAGGTTATTAATCATAAATGCCCTTATGTTCAGAATTCTTTCTTTACTAATTTTGTTCTAAAAGTGTGTACTATGTTCACGACTGCCCAGTAGAAATGAAATTAGTAACAATTATTAAAAAGACATTTTAACGATAGCTGTCAAAACTGCATTATCTTAGAAATGAATTAAAAAGAAGTCATCCTGTTTTCTGCTAAAGGAGGGCTATTTCCATTGAGCTTCTTTTATTGATAAATTCCCAGAGACCTTGAGTTGTGGATTATTTTCCAACAATTAACATTCCTATTTCATGTATTGTCCTACCATGTTCTGAAACATTATAGAACGTGTCAACAGAAATTCTTAAAAACTCAGGCAATAGTTGAAAGCATAGGATTAGTCAAGCTAGGAAATAGCAAAGATTTTTTTTCAGAGGCAAAGTACCTTTGGGGTGGGAGGTGTGTGTATGTGTATGCAAGTGTGTGTCTAAGGTAAGCCATGCTTTTGGCTTTACTCCAATGTGCCAATGCAACCTAGGACTGATGTCCAAATGCACTGTTTGTCCTGAGCAGAAGGTGGGCCACGTTGCATCACTGTGGAGTCTTACTTCAGGCAAGCTTTCTTCCTCTGTTTTCCATGAAACTGTTTAATTCATAGAGCTTTGATGTTTAAACCGGTCCTGACCTTCTGTGAGTACTTCAAAAAGGGAAAATTAGCTGCTTGGAAAAACATAACGACTTAAATCTAGCAATTTGGGACGCACATGTTAAAGCCCCACTGAACTTGTGTTGACTTCTTCATTTCTTTTGGGTGTTATTTTCTGATTCACTTACAACTAGAGAAAGGTGTTAATTTTCAGGATTTCAGGAATTTCTGTTTATTGATCTGTCTTTGAAACATTGCTCCTGTTACAAGAAGAATCCATCAGAACACAGGGAGCTGCTGTCCAACACAGGGTATAAAAGACTTTGATTAACTTTATTTTGGCTTTTATTTGCCTCTAATGAGTAAAATGATTAATTGAATAACACTCCCTGGCTTCACTATAGTTGATGGTCCATAACAACTCTCCTGGTTCTTACCGTTTGTAATTTAGCTGTCAAAATATTCTCTAGGTTAGAGAAAGAAAGTTGGCAAGAAAGGTCTTGACTTTGCCGGTTGTTTTTGTTTTGGTTTGGGTTTTTTTGTTTTTTGTTGTGGTTTGGTTTTGAGTTTTTTTATAACAAAGCAAATCTACTTCAACTATTTGTAAGTTATTGAAGTCAGTCGAAAACATCCCGCTTTAAAATATGTGCCTGGTTGATGTTAGGTAGTTATTATTTCGGGAGGATAACAACGTAATACATAATGTCAACGTATTTTAAATGTGCAACTTACCTTTGCCATGAGATCTTATAGACTGGAATATACATATATTATCAAAGATTTTCAGATGGGGGGACTGTGTACTAATGATACTTTTTGGAATTGGTGAATTTAGCAAATTTTTTTTGTTATTAACAGCTGCTTTATAAAGTGTTGTTTAAAAGTCCTCTCTTTTAAAATGACCTTTGCTCTGTAAAATCTAGTGCATTAAAATACATTTGGGCCCTGTAGGCATGGACACACATTTCCTTCAAGGCAGGCTTCAGTTTTAATACTGCAGGACTCAGCTTTTGATCCTAGGAGTATTTTTCCACTTACAACCCTGAAGTACAGTTTTCTGTTTTCCTGGAGAGAACACATCTTTCCCACGTGTCCTAGTTCTGCTTTATCCCACCAGTTTTGAGGCTTTTTTGGTGATTAAATTGAGGCATCTGCTCCTAGGCAATCCTGTTTTCAAGTGGGCTGTTCTATTCAAAGCCGCTTGGAGCCCTTTGCTTGATTGCTGTTACTAATAGGTAGATACAGCTGTTGGAGCACTGTGGCTATGACTCATGGGTCCTTCAAAAAGAGAGAACTTCTCTCACCTTTAAAAGCTTCCTGGAGGTTCAGGATAACACCTGAGCCCTATGGCAAGGGCGGCTTAGGAAAAGGTCTTGCCTCAGCTGTTTGCCCTGAGCAGATGGTTGGGTGGTGTGGGATGTATTTTGCTGTTCAGAAAATCAGACCTGGTCAAAGTGCCAACTTGTAAAAGCAACTCTCTTCTTTCTTTGTGTAATTGTTGACGCTCTTTATAAATCATGCTCTTAAAACCAGTTGTATTTCTAAAGCAAATTTAGCCCGTGTAATGATTGTTTAGCTTGATGTGGTTATTCTTTTTTTTTGTAATTAAAAAGACTCGATTAATTATGCTAGGGGTATTCCCTTCCATTGCTATACCCCTCTTCCAGTGTGGTTTTGGTTTTTTGGGTTTTGTTGTTGTTGTTGTTGTTTTTTTAAACTTAAGTTCACTTCCTTAATCTTTTACACCTGCTTTTAAGGAAAAAAAAATTCTGCGCTGTTAATTTTGCATGTAGGTCTCTCAGTTCCTATTCTGACATAATAAGTGTGTGTGTATGTTCAACATTCCTTATTTTGTTCTGATTTCCAGTGGAATTTTTCCATAATTTCTGTGCATCAAAGGGAACATGCAGTTAAATATGAAGTCTTAGTCGTTTCTATTAAGTCAAATCTTTTAAGGTGCTAACTCCTCTCAAATTCTATAATTTTACTGCTAACAGAAGATGCTGATTTTGGTGTAAACCTCTGTATCTTCCTATCTTTTTATTCACTCAGACTTCTGAGATAGTAGTCCAAGGATATCCCAACAGTAAAATTGAATGGGAGAGATCCTTCAGAAATGCAAGGCCTTATTATTATTATTCTAGAAAAATCTCCTAGATTTCCTACCAAAGAACCTCATATAAAATCCTACATTGTAAATATAAATTTCTACACCTGGGCCAAATTCTTATCCAGCTAAAATTAACATCCGTGGCACTAGAGTTTATTAAAGTAATGGAAAGTGTTGCACAGATATTGCACACTGCAGAAATCCTTTTTAGTACTATAATAAAATGTAAAATAAAACTGTCTGTACTTCTCTATGTCAAAACTGCCCTTTCCGTGCAATACCACTTCTTAAAAAACGAGGTCTGACTCTTGTCTCTGTAAAACTATTTTATGAGAAGATAATCTAAAAGTCTGTCTAGAGCTTGTCAGTAGAATAGGATTGCTGATAGCAAGACCACACACTGAGACACTAAGCCATTTTTCGACTCACATTGGCAGATACATGATACAAGAAAGTTTTGTAACAAAACTGAACAGAAAACTGTTGTTTTGAGTGGCAAGGAGCATCACTTAAATCAAGATCTGAATTACCAGTGGGTTTTAGCTGTAGGCTTGAGAAAAATTTCCTGGAGGATGGCTTTTAATGAACCTTCAGATATGAAGTGAGCTGATGAGATCAGGTTGTAATGCAAGTTCAGAACATGTGTTTCTTAGGCTTATTCACAGTGATGTTATGTTTCGTTCCTCACCAGCAACATTTCCAAAGCAGTTCATGGTTCCTCCTGAGGACTGGCCATTTTAACTGTGCCAGATTGTCAGATGTGGGAACTCTGGTATCTGAAGTGATGCAAACTGGGGAGTATGAATTTTCCAAAATCCACCAGTTCATTTCTTTTATGAATATGAAAACTTGACTGTATCTTAAGCTGTAACGTTTTCAACTCTCAGTTTACGATATTTAAATATTCAAGCATTACCAACTAGGCTTTCCCATCTGGTTATTTGAAGAAGTCCACACAGAGTTGGTGTGATCAGTACTACTGTTGAGATGAAATACAAAAAGTCTATGTACAACATCTATTGGCAATGTGAACTCCACAGTTAATAAATTAGGTAGTACAGGGGTTGTTTAGTCAGTAATTAAATGTGAGAGTTAATATTTAAGTCCAAGAAGAAGCCTTGAGAATCCTAACATTGTTAAACTTCTATCTGAATTACATGATCAAAGACACTAGCAGTACTTTTCTGTGCAACTTTGTGAGTATCATTTTCAAAGTCACGGACTCTTCTTCCACCGGGAGTTTGATTGTTGACTTCAGTTGAAGTAACAACACTGAGCTATTTTGAAAAATCCTGCCTGATACCTTCTCTGAACTGAGAGACCTGAACCTGTTGAGGTTAACCCATCCTTGTTTGGAGCCATCACCATGTTTTGCAATTCCTCTTGTGCCTGTTCTAAGCTGAAGTTATTTCAAATGGGAGAGAGAAAATTTCACAGTAATTTCACCTTCTTTTCTTTCTTTTAACAACTAGAATAAGTAGCAGATTTTGTGAAGGTGTGATCAGATTTGTACGGCAATATTTTTTGTCTCTGTAAGTCATGTCAATCGTACAAATCTCATTCTTAGGTTTCCAGTTTGGTTATGATCTGGAGAGATGGCATATGAGAGCTGCTTCCTTGAGCTTTGATTTTGGTTGGTTGGTTGGAGTTTTTTTCATTGCCATATATCTGATTTTGCCCACAATGGCACCTGATACTGTGAGAAAACCCTTGGGGAAGCTTCTCTCTGCTTGAGACCTTGTGGCTGAAGAAAAAGCATCCTTCTACCTGATTTTAGTGAGTGAATTGAAAGGCTCTGACTGATCTGTGTAAGCTGGATTTGGAAACATTGCCTCAGACACCATTTTCTTATGTTGAACATAATTTTCTTGTTATATGTACAAAGTTCAGAAGGGCTTCCAGCAGTCTAAGCAGTGGGCAGAACTGTAGAAACTGTGGCAAGTTTAGAAAAAACACAGGGGGCATTAATGGCTGCACTCACTGAGGCACCTTGTTGGTATTCATTTATATGGAAACAATTCTTGCTATTAGAAACATTGAGGAGGGTAAAATTTTGGGGCTGGATCTTTGGCTGGGATAAACTAGTATAGCCCTTCTAATTCCAAATATTTGAAATTGTCAGTGCTGAGCATATTGTTAAATGGCATCTGTCATGGAATCTGAAAAAAACCCACTACCTAAACATAAACCCCACTTCATTCTCATCTAATGTAGTAGACAAGCCTTACGAACCTGAAATGCTTACATCTACCAAGAAATTAGATCAATAATGTGCCCTCAGTATGGCTTATCTCTTTTCGTTTTAAAGCAAAGCCCACTTCCACATTCTTCTCTGCGGTACATAGAAACGCTGAATATTGAACTTCTCTTTTTCTCCAGTGATTTTGCTATAATTTCACCCAGCCAAACTCCTAGTCATGTTTTTCTGTCATTTCTTACATTTCTCTTTAAGTTACTTAAATAATAAGATGCACTGGTCTCCTATCCTATTAATCAGGCTCCTAGTAAAACAGTTGTACAAGTACTAAGAATCTGTATGCTTGCATGTGTTTATCTGGGAATAAGTTCACTTTGATGTTTCTGTGAAAGTTCATGTTCTTATATTTTTAGGGTTTTTTTGTTTGTTTGTTTGGTTTTTTTAGGAATTCTTTGCATGCCAATGGACATTTGAACTTAGTATATGCTTTTACGAATTACAACTGCATGAAAATGATGCAGTGTTTAGATAAGCCAAGCATTTTTAGAAAGTGATATCCTGAGTTACTGATAGCTGATTTATAGCAACTGGTATCCTTGAAAATTAAGGATACTTTTTTGAGTTTCATAATATATTTAGAGGAGCTATAATCTACTGTGTATTATGCAAATTAGCAACATCCTCTTATCTTCTCTTTTTTCCCATTTGTAGCATGCTTCACTGGTGCTTCTTGGGTATGTGTGGGTGAAGGATAATTTGACTGCCCTCTAGCACTCCAGTGTCTGGTATTGCACAATCAGGGAATCTGGTGTCACATTAAGGCAATTCTTATAATATAATCAAAGTTCTGATGTTGTACTGTCCTTTAGATGAAACAAACTAATGAAATGTATTGACCCTCCTTGCGCACTTCTGAAGCAAAATGACTAAGCGGTATTGAAACTACATGAAATACATTGACATTGATTGTGAAGTCTGCGTTCCCAGAGTCACTTTGGTAGCTGATTAAAGTGTCACATTGACAATATAGCCCTTTTTGAACAGGAAATTAATACCAGCCTGGTGGCAAGGAACGTTCTTCCAGACTGTAGCTTGCACTATCACCAATCCTCAGAAATGAATCAGAGGCTCAGCTATTCCAGTGTGGCATACTGCTTTCGCTGATTATAACAAATATATTGAAATTGCAACCACCACAAGGAAAAAAAAAAAAGCTTGTGACATTTTATGTTTATTCTCATGATTCAATATGCTTATTACTGATAGGAATTTCAACAAAGACTTAACATGAACTATGTGTTTTCAGTCAGTTAAAGCTCCATTGAAAGTACGAGTCACATTAGCTATGTCTTTCTAATCCATCTATCATCTGTTTGAATACATAAAAGCCTTTGTTTTACTATGTGGCTGATGTACGCACAAGTTGGGGGAATTTCTATAGATTGGGATATACAAGCATAGAAAAAAAAGAGTGTGAGTGTTTGACAGACAGAGGGAGAGAAAATTATGTATTCAATGCATCGCGCAGTGCTAAAAAGGAAGGAATGAAGCAGGTGGAGCAGCAGTGGAAGCTTAAAGACAGGATCATCTCTGAGATCTCAAGGCCTGTTTCTCCATCCCAGGAGCATCCTTTATAAACAGCCTGATGTAGGAGAAATTGAAGGAATGGAAAAGGAGCTGTGGCATGGGAAACAAATATTTATTCATTACTAAGTAGAGAATCTAAAAGAGAAAATTATGCAGATGTAGAAAACAGACGGCAGTTCTATCTGGAAAGATCAAATTCTAGGCCTGTCACTGTCTCACAGCACAGTTCATCCCTTTTTAAATGAAAGGAAGATGCATTTTTGAGCACTATATTATCCAGCCATTGTTTTCTTTCTTGAAATGAGCTTTGCACCATAGTTTTAGTGAAGAGAGCTACGCTGGCTGATCCCAGCCGAGACTCCGACTCAACAGGCCATCGTGTCCCCTTACACCTATTCCTGACTCCCAGCTGCCTCAAACAGCTGCTTCTCCTTCAGTTTCTGCAATCCTCCAAAGCTCTTTACCTTATAAAACCCTCACTCTGAGCAGCGCAGGTCACAGTTTCCTCTTCTAGGTCTTAGGCTGGCCATGCAGCTCACATCACGTGAGCCAGCTGCGGGCCAGATTTCCTTCGCGTCTCTGCGCAAAGTTATGGACGGGAGCACGAAATGGGAAGGAGCAGCTCTCCTGTAAGATGTGCAAGCGTGGTGCTGGTGAATAGACAGGCCAAAGAAAACTGATCAGGGCTGGAGGAGTTAGGCTAGAAAAAGAAATAGTAAAAATTCTTGCCTTGCGGTACAGCAGGGAAGTTTGATTGGTTCATTAACTTGTGAAAAAGGCTGGGGATTTTCTAGAAGGTATCACAGAAGTGCAAAGCAACAATATGGATATTAATAAAAGTTTTATTACAAGTTAGCTGTACAGCTAATTCCTGCATATTTCTTGCCACACCCAGAGTCCAGCATTCTCACTCTGTGCAGAGCTGCTCTGAGCTAGGGCTGGCCAAATAGCACCCCACGGAAAGATTTCTGTCGGAAAATGCCCGACTGCGCAAAAAGGTAGTTTTTTACAGAGTCGCTCTGACCACAGAAACTAAGCAGATCTCTGCTGGAACCGGCCACCCCCCCCAAGCAGTCAGGGTCCCAAAGCCAGCAGTGTGTCCAGGGGACCGAAAGCCTTGGGCTCCCCAGCTCCTAGGTGCAAACTGCCCCTGGGTCCCCGACTGCCCCCAGCCTGGCCCCGTGGGTCCTCCAGACACAGGAGCATCCAGCTGCTTTTCAGTGTGCCCTGAAGGTGAATTCAGCTGGGAGCTGGCAGCGCTGGCCTCTGCCTGCTCCAGCACCAGGGTACCTGGCCAGGCAGGGTCACGGGGAGGCTTTGATTCCTCCTTTGAGAGCGATGTGCTGTTTGGGCCACCGGAGAGCTGATGCCTGAAGGGCCCATAGGCCCCGAGCTGTTCCCGGGTCCCATCCCAGGATGGTGCAGCATCCCACTGCTGTAAAGCAAAGCGATGCGTCTAGCCTGCGCTCAGTCTGGGTGATTTGCTGGAGGGATCGAGAGGGTGGGAAGCCCCTTTCTAACTCGCCTCTTTTGGAGTCTGTGGCTCCTTGTTCAGGAACATTGTTGTTACTTTCAGCGCTGCTCCTGCTGTTGATCTTGGCCTTTGCTTCTGTGATTTCTGTTCCCCGCTGCACTACTTAGGTGAACAATAAGTTCCATTTCCAGCAGTGGTCGGCCTCCTCTCTTACCCCTTGCCTGCAGGAATTTCTTTTGTTTGGTTTGATATTTTTAGTCACGCTGTGTTGTAATAATAAGAACAAGACCATGGGTATGCTAGATTCCAGCCTTCCTTCAGTTGCCATGGCTTGCCTTCGTGCGTTGTTATTGCTTTGGATGAGCTACTGCTGCTGCTGCGGCCCTACTCCTTGATTTCTGCTTCTTTAATACTGTTCCCTGCCTCACTACAAAGTGAACAGCAGTGCTTGTTCTCTCTGCCTGACATTCTGAATCCACCCACGAATCCATTATTTTCTGTAACGGCCAAAACCGGTGTAGGAGGGGGAAAAAAGAAATGAATTTTTTTTAAAAAAATAAATAAGAATAAAACCCTGTGCACTTTGGGACTGTTCTCTGCACTGAAGAAAGTGCTCGTGCACCCAGTTGTATGTGTAGATCAGGATGTGACTCTAAGCTCCATGTTTACACTGTATGCAGGATGTGGTGTGCTGAGAATGGGGGCACGGCAGGGTCCTGAAGGTCAGATTGAGTTGAAATCTCTGGTCTATAAGAAATTATTTCCTGTTGTTGTCTTAGAAGTTGAATGAAGCTATGCTGGTGAGACCAAATCATGGATATGCCCATGAGCACCGTGTACATGAGGCGGTAAGGTCCAAGGGGAAAATAAATCAACAACATCCCACTCTGCTTGTCACCCTATAGCTGCTGAAGTGGTTAAACAGGCACAGACTTGGTAGAGATAGTCGGGGATTAAGATAGGCTTTGCCAGCAGCTTTGGTGAAGCTCTAGTGTCTGATGGAAGTTTCAAGCTGCTCTGAACCCTCAATGCTTTTTGCGACTGCTCATTTCATGCTATTGATAAAACTGATTTATTAACTTTTATAACCTACCCTTTCATTCCTGATTCTTTCCTCATTCCTCATTCTTTCCTCTTTCTCTACACTTTCCATCCTTGCCTCAATCTGATAGAGGGAAATGAGCAACAAATATTTGAATACCCCACATCTAACAAAGTTCCTCCAAAGTACTGCTTTTCAAAATTTTCCTCTCTGTGATTTAACTAACGAAAATGAAAAGGCCACCAGGTTCGCGGCCCAAAGTAAGGAAGTTGCAATATACTTTTTCTTCCTAAATTTTAAGTTGAAAATGGTTAATTTTATTACTTGAATAGTTTACCCTTCTAAAATATATTTTCTGAACTAATGAAGCACTTTGAATACCTCAGTAGAAGGGAACCAGTAAACAAAATTTGTCCGACCTACTGCTGTGATCTCTTTCACACGACTTACTGTGTGCAATCTGGATCGCGTCCTCCTGCCCTTCTCTACAAGCTGGTCTTTCATATGTTATTTTAAAAACAGAGAATTGGATACTCTCTTATTTTGCAAACAAGTACAACAATCCATATGTATACATATATGAAATATATAGATATGTATCTCTTTCTATATATGTGTGTATACATATATAGACACACATATATATATGTATCTATATATGTGTGTATACATATATAGACACATATATATATATATATGTAATAAGGACTGCCACCTGATTTTTCCAGCTGTGGCTAGTCTTTCACCTTACAGTACAAAGCCCTTCCCTTTATATGTAGGTGCAGGCTGCTGTAAGTCTTTTGGCTCTGTTTTTATGATGGTTAGCACAAAAGGGTAGCTATTTCATCTATGTAATTCTTCACCTTTTGCACTAAGGGAGCTTCCTTGGAGAAGACTATAACATTTTACTGATTGCTCTTGTAAGCAATCCAAAAATCAAGGAATCTTATGTAGTTTTCTTTAATGCAGTCTGGATGATGAATTTACATCTATATATCAGAAACACTGTCTTCTGCCCTACATTACTAATGTCAGAAAATTGCCACTATATAATTCATCAAAGTATTTCTATAGACTCCCCCTTTATTATCTCTTCTCTTGCAAACGGTATAATTTGCCTTCATTCTATGTCAATGAGAGGAACTTTAATCTTGGATACTGTTGTATGAGGTGCTGTACACATTGAAAGAATGGCAAGGTAAGGAGGGGATGGGCCTGGATAAAAATATAGATTAGGAGCTATTTATTAGCAACTGCAAACATGGCAACAAAATTCGTTTTTAAAGCAGCTTGAAAATTTTGCTTAGAATACTCATATAATGAAAGTCCTTTTGCGCTGTGCGTGTTTAATCAAAATTATTTCCTAGAGTTTCTTTTACACTGAAGAGCATACACTGAATCCTAAGTTATACTGCTTTAGAAATGTGCAGAGCCTTAAAGTGAATTTAACTGTGAGAAAGTCTCTGTATCTCAGCCGTATTGTACCTTTCACCCTAGAATATCCTAAAGTACTTTTCACACGTAAAAAACTGATATGTAATTGCACCTGCTTCAGATATGAAATGCAGCAGTTGTTTAATGGTGCACAGAAACACTAGACAAGGGTATGAGGCCAGAAATTGAAGAATACAATATCCAGCTGAA
This sequence comes from Ibycter americanus, assembly GCA_035590275.1. Taxonomy (NCBI): domain Eukaryota; kingdom Metazoa; phylum Chordata; class Aves; order Falconiformes; family Falconidae; genus Ibycter; species Ibycter americanus. The sequence continues at coordinate 8,231,410 of JAVJGI010000063.1, read as the reverse complement.
AATCCAGGTGGGATTTAAGATGGTAGGATGTAATTGCTTCAATTAGAATTTTGTGAGAATAATATATTTAATAGGTGCAATTCCTGGCCCTATTGGAGTCAATGAGAACATTGCTGTTGATTACAAATGAGGCTGGAATTCCTCTCATATCTATACCTTTATGAAAAGTTTAATGAAATACTGTAGTCAGAATTGTTTGCAGGATCTTGATTTTTTCATCTCCTCCAGAAGAGTTGGCTTGATTCTCAGTCTAGCATTATAGCTATGAAGTTTTGTTAAGCACCTGTTTTACACCCGTAAAAGTGAGAGGAGAATAGGATCCAGCATCTCCTGTGGCCTTTCCCACCAGCGTGGGATATTGGTTCATTCCAGCTCAGATAGAAATGTCAGCTGCAGAATCAGCCTGACGCACACAGCTGTTCCATGGAGGTTTCCAGTAAAAAAGTAATTTCCCATACAACTACCCAGGCTGATAGCTCCTATGCTGTGCTGATCCTGTCAGATCTCACGTGGTAAGGTTTTATGACTGTAGGCCATGTTTTAAAATATCAAATGTTTCTTTTCGGTCACTGTAGAATGTTAATAGGTAACAGGGAGGAAAGGACTGTGATTGCGTAGATGGGCAGGAAATATAAGCTGTGAAGCTTAATATATTTCTGTGGTGAATAAAAAAATATTTTATTCTATCCATTCATCTCCCCTTTCCCCTTCCCTCCCTCCTTTCCCCCCCCCTCAGTTCTTCCTGCAGTATCAGAAAGGTTTAATGCTAATCTTAATGAAAATCTTCTATTGATTTGGTTTAGATACTGAGCTATGTAATGCAAACCAATCTGTGAGCTGTTCACTTCCCTTTAGACATGCGTCCTAAGGTGCAAAAAGAAGCAAAACTGCAAAAGTATATGCCCAGGTCTCCCACTCCACCAAGAACATATCCACGGGCACGTGCTCCCACTGCCTCACGGCTGGACTTCGGCGTGGTGTTACCCCATTGCAGCTACGTGGTTTCTGAGCCAAACCCTCTGAATCCGAGCTGCCCACCCAGCCCAGAGCGCGGACAGAGAAAGTCTATGGGTGTCTGTACCTGTCACTGTAGACATGTCCTGAGGGTCCTCAGCACAGCTGGAATGGTGTAGTGGATGCTTGAGCCTTCTTGAGTGAATAGCTATGGATCCCCTTGGTTTGGGGGATTTGCTTGCCCAACATCAACTGGGCATAGCGGTTCAGTGTCACCTCCAGATCTTGCTGTGAAGAAGTATCTGTGAGTGGAGCAGGTGTGTGTGAAATACATTTTTCTTACATGATACCAGCCTTGGGGATAGGATTTCCATGCACAAAACACTGAAGATTTCTGAGGAGGCTCCAATTAGACAAAGCCAAAATTCCTTGCATTACATTCTCCCATTGCATCATTGCAGAGGAGTGAGATTGCACCGGACAAACTTCTGTGACTTTCCAGGCATGCGTTATGAATGCTCCAAACAATACCCTAAAAGCAATCTGGCAATATCCCATCCAGATACTCGGGGAAGGATTCAGGCTACATGAACAGAGCTAGAGGCTTTCAGCACTCTCACTGAAAGAAGAAACCCAAGTGAGCAGAAGCCACTAGCCACAGAGAGATCAGGAGCTCTCTCCCGTTCCAAGGGGATGCCGTGTGCTCAGGTCTTACCTCCCTGACACTAGTCAACCCCTGTGCCTGAGCACAGCTCCAAAGCCCTGCCACAGTGTGAGGGAAAAGGCATTTTCTTTCTTCCCCTCCAAGATAATCACAAAATTTTAAAAAGTGATTTACTTGAAAGCTGCTACCTATTTTTTCTCATTTCATGCCCCAGCTTGCTTCTAAGTTGTTGCTGTGATTTTTATTTTTTTTTTTAAACTCATAACACATGGACTCTTTCAAAAACACCAAGTATTTGAGATAAAACTGCTCTCAGCCTACGGCATATAATGTAGGGCTACATGAAAGTAAAACAGGATGAGAGCTTTTCAATCAATTTGATGAAAAATTTAAGTTAATTAAAAGAATGCTCAATTTTTCCCTAGAAGGCGACACTGATCTTTATTATTAATGCATACCAGTGTTTCATAACTGTGCATAATAATGGCCTGTAACATCAGGCACAGCTTCATCCCCAGCTTAATTTGTTACAAAATCTTTTTTGGTATTCTTAAAGCATGCCCTTTGCCACTGTATCCCTGATGCTCTTGGGCTAATTCCCAACTCCTAAAGGACATCTTATTTTATGCTCACACCTGAGAATTAATTTATCAGATTGTTTTTTCAGTTTAAAGCTTTTTAAAAAATAATAAAAAAAATATTAAAAGGCATATAGAGACCCTTCACTGCTTGGCTTTCATATTACTTTTTAGTATTCATATTCGATTAGTGGAAATAGCAGTACAGGAAAAAATATTCTTACAGGCTGGAGATGTGGTGTAGGAAAAAAGGAACAGAAACTGGTCTTTGAATGACAGACACCTAATGTTTCATTTTCTTCCATGTATGTAAGTGAAGGAGGTATAGTCTTTCCAGGAAAATGGGGGACAGATGTATTGAAGCAGTATCTTGGAAAAGAATGCAGCTAAGAATGCCTCCATGGCTGCTGTTTGTCACAGTTTGTGCAGTTTGTTAAGTCAGGTTGGTCAAGGTTTATATTTTGGAGTTGACAACTAAGGCTCAGTTCCTGCTCTCTACTGCCGCTGCTGCTTACAAGAAATAAAAGCCCTCCCACCTTGCCTAAACTTCATCCCTGTTTTCATCAAACCCTCAATGTTTCTCTGAAGGACCTAAGCAAGGAGCCACCAGGCAGCCTAGTGCTTTCCAGATTAATTGAGGCAGATGGTTTTGCAGAGTGTAGTTTGGATTTGCCATGAGCTGAATAGCCACCGTGTTTAGGGAGTTTAAGGTGATTAAACCTCCCAGTTAGAGACCTTAATTAATTCCCTGCAGTAGAGGAATGAAACTATTCCAAGCTATAAATCTGGACTGATCTAGGCACAACGTGCAAGTATCCCTTTGTACTGGGGGAATACAGAGAAGAGGTAGATTTAGCAGGCAAGTAGAAGTAGATCCATAGTCTATAACTGTTACTGGACATTCAGCTCACTGTATAACAGGGAAGAACTGGTAACACCTTGAAAGTCCCTGATTATCATGGCTGCATCTGTCTTCATGGATGTGCCAGGTTATTTTGGTCTGGGAAGCCACTACCTTGTCCTGATTCGTGTGCTGCACTTCCAGCTTGCTGGCTGCAGGCATTGACAAGTGATAATGGCCAGGTAAATGATCAGTGGTGACTTGTGAACCCCCGTCTAATTTGTCTGTCTATATCTCTTAGAAGAGCAACCATCATCTCTGCATCTATTAGCCGGGTTAAAATCTTAGCAAGTTGATGTTATGTAGTCTTGCTCCTCCACTCCCCCTTTCCCTTGTCTTTTCCAAATGCCTTTCTACACTTTTACTGCAACCTGATAGAAATGATACTGTAAGTTCTTGAAAACAGGCGCTGTCCTGCAATTTTAGGTTTGATCGTAGTGTAATGAGGGCTCTGTGCTGGCCAGCGTTTTCGGGAACTAAGATAACACATCCGTTCTCTCTTCTACTTCAGTACTGCAGAAGCACTTAAAGGCCCCTGAGCCCAGTACTCCCCACGCTGTCCCAGTAGGCGCGGGGGATGGACCGGTCCCTGCTCTGGGCAGTTTACAGGTGAAGTAGACGTGAAACGCAAAAGGGTGCCGTCACTACTGAACAGGGATATAAAAGGAAATCCTCTGGATGAAAAAAGGAGGAATTTTTGAAACTTCAAGTTTTAAACAACCAAAGCGAAGGCTGTTTTCTTTCTTTGTCCTGTATATTCCTTTTAACATACAAACTGTAATAAATATAGTGGAGGGTAAACAGAGTATTTCTTTTCCCCTTTAATAAATATGAAACAGATGTGCAGGCCCTCGATGAGGAAGAAAACCAAAGGAAGGAGAGTGCGAATAAAAGTAAATTCTAGGTTATGTAACATTTATCAAACTGATGGAAAAAGCCAAGCTGGGAGTTGAAAGCAAGATTTAATGACAAGAAATGGTGATAAAAAAGTTCATAGCCGTTGAGTTTTATGGTAAGGCTTGTAATCAAGAGTCCCCTGGCCAACTGTCTGGTTGATATTGGCTGCACATCAATACACCCCAGGCCCTGCCCCAAACCTTGCTTGCTGTTTCAGCAGAACCCAGGAGCTCTGGTGTAGCCATGGCAGAGTGGGGAGGAATTTGCACCCTTTGCAAGCTGCATCCACAGCGTAGGTTGTCTCATGCTTCTCCCCAAAGAACGTAAAGGCATGCTGCCAGAAGGGATTAGTCAGACAGGATTATATACAGAGCTAGTTGAAATGCCCGTTCACTTCAACTGAAACTTGTGTTGGAAACTTGCCACTTTACCAAAAAAAAAAAAGCTCAAAAAAAAAAGCTCTCCATTCCAGGGGAGACTTTCTGGTTCAGCCAAAGGCTCAAGTTTAATGGCCTTCTCCATCCCTAATGACTGTTCTGACCCCAAGTGGGTAGTTATCCTGGGGTAGGCTTCCTCAATCTGTTCTCTTGGAGCTTTCTACTTTGCATAAATAATTGAGCATTCATTAGAGCGGGGTCTTGAGACTGGGTTTCCCACAGCTGAGGTGAGTGCCCTGACCACCAGACTATTGATTTTCCTATCCCAACTGGTCAATATTTCATTGATCTCATTGGCGCTAATTGGCATAGGGGGTGCCCACAGGATGCCCAGTAAGAACAGGAGACATATGTAACCCCTATGGAAATAATGTCATGTATTATCCAGTAGCAACACCAAACACTGCTCTACAAGACACGTATGTGTCTGGCATAGGTTCAGGTATCTAGTCTTGCATGTGGTCAAACAACCTCCTCCTAACTGTTCCAGTGGAAATGGCATTGTCATTTGACATGATAAGCAATGATTGTGTATCTTCAGTAAAGACAACATTTCTGCCTAATCATGAAAAGCACAGTTGAGCTAGTCTGCACTAACTCAATTTATGTAACAAGATTCTGCTGTGTTTGCCCAAATTGGCATAGTTCCTCTCCAAGGGACTGAAAAATGACGGCAAATCCAGCATGAAGCCTGTTGTTAAAGGAAGTGTAGGGAGCAGCACAAGTTTATTGTCAGCCTTCAAGTGTGCCTTTAGGTGGTCACCACATCCTGAGATGCTGCCGATAGAACTAGATGACATATTTCTGAAGGCCTGCCAAAAGATTCAAACAGACAATATTGAAGAGTCTTATTCTGCTTTCCTTAGCAGTTTACTATTTCCCTTCAGAACGAATATGCAATTATGCTGCTGTGAAGAAACCCACAGTGTAATGAGGGACACTGAAAAAGATTAGCCAAGGCAGATAATGTCTTGTAAAGACTATCTCTTTGGCACCTTTGATACCAATTATACCATGACATCTCAAAAGGAAGTCACCTGTCTTAGCTGAGGCAAGTTATCCAAGAAAATCTAACAAGTATTTTTTTTGTTCATTGTGCAATGAACGTACGCAATGATATAATAATAATTTCCCTGGTATAGCAGGAAAAGAATTAAGTAAAATTAGCTTCTCAACATAAAACCATTATGAGCTGTAATTTATTTCAGAAAGTGGAAAGTGTTACAGAGAAAAGGAAAAAAAAACCCCACCCTTTGCTGATAATTTGTTATGTTCTGGACCCAGTAAATGACCTTATACATATGGACTTAAGTATACTCAGCGGGTACAATATATCTAAAATGACATAGAGGATTGAGCCTAATTGATATCATTAGAGCCCTGGTCCTTTTACACTTGGCCTTTGAGATGTTGGTGTTACCAAGAAAGCTGCTTTTGATTTATTTTGCTTTTCTTCTTCATCCTTTTGCTCTCTCTCTCTTTCTCTCTCTCATTCCACACCCCCCCACCCCCCGCCTTCTCTCAAGCTCTGCTCAAAGGCCAGGCCTGTGGAGGTTAGGAACTCATGATCCGATCCAAGGTTGTAATGCTACAGATTGCAAATTCGTTTCTGAAGTGGTAACTTCTAACAAGAGGCACTTGTTACGTTTGACCAGTGTGCTTCTTAAGGGAGGGGAAAAAAAAAAAAAAAAAGGAAGGAGAGTGCAATTCTATGGATAAAATAGCAGCAACATTCATTTTAGGTGACTCTTTTACAGGCTTAACATGTTCTTTAACTTTAAAGGGGATATTCTTTTCCAACCTGTAGCAGAAGCCTCAAAGCTGCCAAATGAACCTATACAGTAGACTGTGCATCAGTTTTCAGACAAAATATTCCCTCCTGCTTTCATGAATCTTAGTACGATTGTCCCTTGCAAATAACTTGAGCTAGGTAGTTCTACAGAGTGAAGGCAAACCTAACAATCTTAGTTTGATAGTAAGTTACCCCTTACCCTTAGCTGAAAAGATCTAGTTCGTTAATTATGCTCACAGGTTTGACGTTGATTTAAATATTGCCCATCTCTCATGAAAGCCCAAAGATCAGGAAACCAGGACAGTCCCAGCAGTGCCCAAAGAAGTAAAGTGTACTCAGCGTAGTATACATTGGTGTGGCTTACAAATTTTTTGTCTTCATTTCTAACCAGGGAATTATATTTAAAACAAGGTCGTGCACTCTCCCTTAAAAGTTCTACAGCAAATATGATACAATTCATTCAATCTTTCATCAGTGTTTTACCACACTCCTTATACAAACACTGAAAGTTGTCGTTGACTTTGTACAACATCTTCCTTATACACATATAGGAGCTATGTCTATGTATCTAGCACTTTTTCAGGAATGTTTATGTACAACAAATATTAACTTAGTACAGGAGAGAAGAGTGATATATGGTCTTGTACCTAGAAAGCTGGGAAGTCTCAGACTTTTGAAAATTGGAAGATATTCTTCATTAATTAACTCTTGTATATCTGTGCCAAAATCTGTGAATGGTGTTTTGCTGCTAAAGTACACTGAATGCAACAGCTACATTGCTAGTAAGAGCGGGCTACTAATTGTATTAGTAATTATATAATGCAGTGATTCTCTGCAAAAAGAGTAACTATTTCGATAACCTCTACCCTGTTCATTTATGGAGAATCTATGTTTCAATATGGTCCAGGCAAAATTGCCTGTTTAGCTGTAGCATATTTTTTTTTTTCCCATACTGATCAAACGCAGGTTCAGCTGGGACTGAGTTAAAATGCATCATCAGATATTCATTGAAAAGGAATGAGATTTAACCATTTGAATGAACCTTTAGTAAACAGGAGAGAAAGAAGACACATACTGGAATCGGTAAAAATAAACCTATCTACTCAAAAGCCACTTTTAACTGCATTCCTGGGCCTGACCCAGTGGTCTCTTAAGTCAGTGGACCCTGAGTTAGACCATTACTTCAGCTCAAAAGAGAAAGGCACACGTTCCAGACCACTCAAGGACAGCAGTTTCCTTTCTTTGCTGATTGGGCTGGAAATCACAATCAAAGAAAGCTTGTGTGTTTTGTGATCTCATTATGGTGAGTAACTGGCTCTCCTTGAGAAGCAGTTGCCGCAGGGTAATGGGGATTGGTATTCAAGTGACCTTGCATCCTTGAGCCAGCATCCCCAGTTGCTGATGATAATCAGAGCCGTAGACGCCTGTAATGCAATTGTTCCACCAAGTCCAGCAGGTATTAGTGCAAGCACTGGAGCTGGAAGGACTGCATAATGGTCTGAGTGTGGGTTCTGTAGGGGGGAGACTTATTAGGAAGGGGGGTGGGGTGGGGGGTGGAGGGGTGGAAGAGAGAGAGAAAGAAAAGATATTAATTGAAAACATGCAATCACAAATAAACCCCTGCCCTACATCCCATCCTTTATTCATCTGCTAATTGAAAATGGGAGACTTGTGAACCCAAAGTGCTTATAAGCACATCCATTGCTGGCTCCTCGCTGTCCTCAGACAGGCAGAATGCTATGGCACACACTGTGAACGGAGAGCAAAAGGGCAGAACAATTAAAAGGAAAAATGCAAAGTACAGTTCTTGAAATGTCATGCACGTTAGCAGCACAAAATGCCAGTTGGGCTCCTCATCATATTTCCTGCATCTTTCTTTTCCTTTCTCCTTTCTTTTTTGTTTTTGTCTTTTCTTAATTTTTCTCTCTCTGCGTGTTGGAAGGCAACCATGGAAGCAGGGCGCACACAGTTGTGGTAAGCACAACTTCACCACCTCCATTCTTTTGTTGCATTTACCCCACTATCATCTCACTTCCCAAATGTCTGCTCCCCCTGCCCCGGCACCGCCACCCCCCCAGCATCTAATTCAGTAAAATCACCCTGCGCCATTAACAGCCATTACCACTAGCGCCTTTTTACGGTCAGGGAGCATTCTTGCTTAGGCCTCCCTCTGGGCTCAGATCACATAACTATAAATTTACCCTTGAGCCTCTCATTCCTTGCTGGTTTGCTACATCCTCAGGCCTTCCTTTCCGCTGCACTTTCTCCCTGCTTTTCTCTTGTTGGCATATGCACCTTGACCCAAACAACCTTGCGCATATGCAAGATACAAAAAGTTCACCAGCTGTGATCAACAGTAAATAAATCTTGATGCCAGTATTAAGTTACAGCACTTTTATCCTCTCTCTTCCCTTCCCCACCCCTTCATCGATGGGAGAAGAATATGAACTTGACATTTGCTCACTGAAAGCAGATGGATGAGGTAGGTCAGCATTAGGTGTAACCCTAGCACTGTTTCTTTGGGTTTCCTGAAGGATGGAGCTAAAAGAATTCTCCTGGTGGGTCAAAGGCCACATTAGTCATTTGCTTAAAGAAGAACTGTGCAGAATTAATCAAAATGAAACACAGGTTTTCATGTCTCTCTCTTATTCAGAATCTCTCGGTCCTTTTTTCCATTCCTCTTAGAGGAAGCAATATATTTTATCCTTTTACACCTTGTCCTGCAGAGGTTTTGTTCGGAGTGGTGTCAGAGGCCTTCCCCTTCTGTGTAGAAAACCATTTTAATCAGGATAAAGCCTCCATGTGATACTTGTAAAGGTCATCTGAAGCTGGTGTGTTAGTACCAGTGCAACCATAAAAAAAAAGACTCAACCCTTCATGAAGAAGTTTTGAGTTGAAAAGAATGATTCTATTCACTGCATTTTTCCAACTTAAAAGGAAAGTTAAAAGAGCAGCTCTAACACTCAGAAGCAAAAAACTTTACATATTTTGTTTCACTATAACCTGAGGAGAGCAAACTATTCAGGGAGAAAGTCTTTCATTCTCGTTTCAAGAGCTATACCCCGAAACTGATTAAGAGCCTGACCTTACCATAAAACAGGTCACAGTAATATTTTTAGGGGTTTCCTTTTTTTATTTTTTTTTTTTTTTGAGGTTGTTATCTTGGTCAGGGAGGTACCAGGGTATTTATGGTTTACAGTTTAAATCATCTCACAAAGGAAAAAGTTTCTTTGGACTGAAAGCTTTCGGCAGCAAACTTTCACCTGCTATGTGAACTGTTCCCACTATTTGACACAGCTTGCCTATAAAAGCTTAAAATAGTACATCAGGATTTTGGTTTCTCTTGGTATTTTCTCCCCTCTTCTTTTCTTCTGTTTTTCAAATGCTGAAGCTTCCTATTAATGATTCCTGAAAACACATTAATAGTTCAGTTGGGATTTGTGAGATTGGCATACGGAAAAGGACAAAACGTTGCTAGTCTTCAGGCACTTCCATGTACCTTAGCTGCTTCCCCAGCCATGCCCAGCAGTCTGAAATAGACTTTTTCACCCAGCACTGCAGCAAAGTCATCACAGGCATTCTAGAAACTGGCTTCTCCTTGTTAACTCAGCTGTAACCCAGTTGAATTTCTACTGTCCTGCAAAATAATCCACTTTATTCAAATGCATTTATAAAGCAAACAGCAAAACCACCCACTGTCAGTTGCTCACACATTGGCATATGCACGCACAGACACCTTCAGCAGCCCATATAGCACTGACAGTATGCACAGCTGTTATATTTTACGCTATTTGATGCTCAATAATTAGCGCCTGTTAAAGAAAAAAAGAGAGATGCCACACTACCTTGCAACAAATAGCAGGAATCAGTATGTCCAATTTATCAAGACCTACTGCTGAAAGGAAGATTCCTGTTATAATTTCACATGATGTTGCTGTCACTATTACACTTGTCAGCACTATGATATCAACAAAAGACTTCTAGTATATCTAACAGGGAATGACTCCTCCAGATTCACTGAAGGGAGACAGTGAAACCACACAGATGCTTGGTATTGTCTTAATTTAATTGGGGGTTTTTTTGCCGTTGTTGACATTTCTGTCGATTCTTTTTGGTAAAAGAAATGGATTGAGGACTGAACTCTCCAATCACTTTCTGAACGGCAAAAATTTTGTGAAAAGAAGACCATTTAACACTCAGGAACACAATGTATTCAGTCATGTCCTTAGTGATGTCCAAGGAGCAGCCAGCCTGGCTGCAGACTCGTTCTGCAGGCAATGTAAACTGGCTTGTAGCGCTCTTGTGATTGATTTCCATCAACAAAACCAGGGGTGTTGCATAGAAGCCATGCATGTTAACCGCCTGGCAGGTTTCAAGATAACCCAACAGTATGTGTTAGAGGAATCTTCAATCGTTTCTAATGTTTTAATTGCCTGCAGCTCACCAGGGAGAACACGGCAGGCAAAGCACGCTGGAGGGTAGCCATGACTATCGGGGGTCCTCAGTCAGGTTGTAAGAATGCAAAGAGACACGAGGATGTCCCCAGCACCAACTGGTGGTTCCTCAGCCTCAGAGAGACCCACGTGAGGCAAAGTAAACTACATGTAAGGCAGCCTTTCACCAATAGGTCCATGTGAAGTTTCTAGAACAGAGGAAAGGATCCAATCTGTGGTATATCTAGAGACCAACAAATAAATACGCACACACTGGATTATGAACACCAGAAGTGAGATCCTGAATGAGATCCTATGTCTGTTAAGTATGTAATCTGCAGGCAGGTTAGATGTTATGGGTGCGCATTCCTTGCAGACAAATGAGACTCTCGTATGCGTGAATTCTGTTAGATGAGTTTGATGGAAAACAGACATTCTCAATGCACATGCACTATCTGCATTTAAGCACCATGGATTCAGTATCAGTTAGATGTGTTTAAGTCTCTCTAGTGGCAAAATCTTTCTGATTATCCCCAGCAGTGCCTTCCTGGGTGTCTCTTGTTGCTTTGATTCACTTGTTTTATTTCTTACCCCAGCCTGTGTATTGTACTTGCACGTGCAGAGATGCTATAGGCTACTGCAGCAGGAAGCATTTTTTCAGTGGTAATCTAAAGGTTTAGTGCTCTGATTCTGCAACTTTTACTTACATTGGAGCAATACTGTTCAGCTTCATATTTGCAAATCACTTTAAGTCTCACTGTCAATCGTAAACTTTCAGGAATTATGACACTGGCTTAGAAATCATGAGTCAATTTGTTTCATAAGTTCTGGCACAAAAGAAACACTTAGTTCCTTATGATTTGTTTTTCATAATTTACTGCCAGTTTCAACAGATTTTCCTGTAGCTGCAGCTTCTTTGGTGGATGCTCTTGTGCCTAATATTGTGTGTCCCCATGCTTGTGCTTTTCCCTTAGGCCGCTGGTAGAAAGAACATACACGGTCACTTCTATGCAGCCACCTGTTCACAAGGCTTGTTTGAGCATCATTATTTTTGTCAAGTATGTCCTCCTCTTTCCCCAGCATAAACGCCTTCTAATCACGTACTTTTTCTCTTTAGAAAGTAGGCTATAAAAATTAACAGATGTCATAGTCATTGGTTTTTTGCCCTGTGGATTCTGAATCTCACATTTAAACTTAATTGATGGTTTCAGATCTGATGGTTTCAGTTACCTGTGTAGCTGTGAGGACTAGAGAAGTGCATTTTGGTCTTTCAAAATCAACCTGAAAATCTTATGATTGCCTGACTTGAGGATGTGAAGACGACTTCAGTACTTTCAAGAAAATCATTAATAGAGTGATAACATTTGTGAGCCTTCAGTTCTGAGCTCCGTGTAGGCATGTGATACACCATCTGAAATTGATGTGATTCCCTGGTACTGCTAGTTAAATCAATGATGTTTTGCTGTCAGGAGACAGCCCCCTCTTTCCATGTGTGTAATCTTACTCTCAATATGCAGACCATTTCTTCCCCTTATTTAGGAATAATTGTATTGTTACCTTTAGGAAGCAGAGCAGGATACCATGGATTTCTGAAGTGCATGGATTTCTGAACTGCCTTTTTAGCAGACTTGCCAATGTCTAGTGGCTCACTAAGGTTTTATATTTGTGGGCTGCGTTTCATGTACATTTTGTGGTGGCAGCAGCTAGCACTCTCCTCAAGCAAATGTTACAGATGGCACTTTTATGCTTGGAGTGGAGTAAGATATGTAGTCACCCCCTTGGCTAGCACACCGTGTTCCCTTGAAGCTGTGGAGCGCAAGGCAGTATGAATGAAGCGCATTATCCTCTTGTTTGTTTCATGAAGAAGCAGTGCTTCCTTTAGTCGTGCACCACATGGGTCATGGTTTGGTGATCTAGGGGAGGAGTTTGTGGTGCTTGAAATATAGCCTACATTTCATATTTAACATGTGACTATCATACCTAAATGGACCCTGGATATATGCGTCACCAAGTCGGTAACTTTGTGAGTTATTTTAGCAAACCTTGCATCTGGCTTTCCTAGGGACCTTTCTGTTCCCTGGCCCATGGACTCTCATTTCTACTCCTGACATACTACAGCATTAAGACACTACTGTATTTTTGAGATCTGTTGTGTTTCCTTCCTACTTAGAGATTTTATGTTCACAGAATATTCCTTAATACCTTCTTCAAATAATTTGAAATCTTGATGGAAATTCATGCAGCAAAGCAGGTACGACTTGCTTTCCTTTCAGGATGAAATTTGGCCTTGAACCTTCTAAATGTGCTCACACTTAGGTAGTCTGTAAATGCCCTCACCCAAAGGAAACAAAAGGCCTTGGAGTTTCCATTAAGTTCTTCCTTCACTCACCTCAGAAAGCAGCCTGCCTGCTAAATTAAGGATCAGGTCATCCTGTCTCAATTCATCATATATGCCTTTCCATCTCCACATCACAATTGAAGATATATATATATATATTTATAAAGTAACAAAATACATCTGATAATTATAATTGAGCCAGAAGACGTTAGCAGTCAATGGTTAAGAATTATACATCTAAGCAACCATTTGTCACTCCAATGATTTCAGCATTTTAAAAAAATAATCAATGAATTCTAAACATCTAAGTACCATTGCTGAGCATATGACTGTGCAATGACCTATTTGCAAAGCCACATTAAAAGAAATATATGAGCAGTGCACTCCTTAGGGAATGGCAATACAATAAAATGTGGGTATTTGTATAAAAGCTAATTCTCCCACAGAGTTGTGTCAATTAAGTACAGTTCAGGGTAGTAAAGAAAATATAGTGTTATCTAGGCCATATATTACTATCCCCTGATTTAAAAAATTGCAGCGAGGTCAGTATTTTTAGTACTTGTTACTTACTGCTAAAGTGCTCCCTGAGTTTTGCTGCCTGTGTCTATGCATGTGCATGTCTCCTTTTCTTTTGCAGTGGCCCGTAGTGGCCTTGGAACGGTTAAAAAAAAAAAGTGAAAAGAATCAATAATGCCACTTCTTTAAATACCAAAGTGAATTTAGTGTGTGTGAATAGTGCCAGATTGACAGGCTGGAGAGCTAAAGGCTTACTGTTACCCACCATGTGTCGTCAAGGGCTGTGCAAGCCTCTCCCGGACTGCCTGGCTGTATTACCACAGCTTGGACCTAGCTGGGGACGGTCTGCCCTCCTTCTAACTGAACCTTTTGCTTCTTTTCTGAGGCTCCCAGCAAATTGGTTCCAGTTGCGGTGGCAGTATGTTGTTGGGGAGGAGCGGCATGGTTTGGTTTTCATTTTAAGGCGGGTAATTTCCAATAGGAACTGGGTGTTTTAATTGGCTTCTCTGTGTTGTAGTAATGAGTTGCTTGCTTTTAATAGCACAGCAGAAAAAACTTCACACAAATATGAGGGACTAGTTTCTCATGGTTCAAGCTACATGTCATTTTTCCAGAAGTAAGCAAAGGCTGAACATGTTTCTTATTGCTCAGATTATACGCAGTCCTCTGATGAATGACTAGGCATATTAGTGCCCATTTAAGCTTAATTTTCTCTTTTAATGTGACAGACCTCTGAAGACAAATCTACAGATAAAAGTGAATCTTACAGTTCTCTGCCATGTAACAGAGCAGTTCTTCATCTCCCTTTCTCCAGACGCAAGGTCTCCTCAAAGTCTTTCCCCTCTTGGTGTTTCAGCCCCGCTGCTGCTCGGTGCCATACCTCGGATGCCAGGGAAGCCTTCATGAAGGCCAGGTTGTTCAGATAGTGCTGTCTGAGCGTGGCAACAGGCACAAGTGCTTTATTTAGGGTGGATTTTGCCATGAAATCGAGATATTCAGAAATTGCATGAAGGTTTTTCATTCTAAACATCTGGAAGTCTGTAAAACAGAAACCAGCCCCCAACAACAACCTGAAAATCTTGGGCCTGTCCAAGTTCTGCCAATGCATACCTACCTCCTTACCTCTAGTCTTACGTATTGAATAGCACCCAGAGGTTGGGAAGACCTGGATTTTGAACCTGGTTATGGTGATACAATGGATATTTTACCTACATGGAGCCCCATGTCAGGAAAAGCATAGAGGTTAATTCTGAGCACATGCTTAAAACCTATTGAAGTCAAACAGATATTTAAATACAGATGTCGGAAATATGTTTATCGGTGTTGTTGAATAAGGGCCTTAAATGCATTAACCGTTTGCCACTTGATGTTGCTAGCCAGTAATATGTTGCGTTTTGGCTCTGTTAAAAATAAATAATGAAATAGTTGTTCTGTGTTCTTCCTGCCGTAACTGAATGATTCTGTGTTGTGATTCTGCCCAAATTTGCGAGCCAGGTGACATCACATACATCTTGGAGGGCTCCTGCTGGTCTCCTGGTGCACTTAAATTAGTGGGTGTAAAAGCATTTAGGAAGAAAAAGGGTATACATTAGAATTTCTGAGAGATGGGAAATTTGAAAAAGAAAGCTTTTGGGAATTACAACTAGACTAAAGAACTGATAATTTTTTAGAGATTTTCTGTAGGAAGGTAAATCCGGGAAAATGTTTTGAAAGAACTAGAACATTTTTAAAAACCTGAAGCTGATCGTGAGGATCTTTTTGAAGCTTCTGAGTCAGGGGCAGATTCCAGGGTCCCCATTTCCTGCAGGTCCAATGGTCTTAAATGAGGAGCCTAGAAGCCAACCTGGCATCAGGAGATCTACTTCATGTATTTCTGTGACTGCAAGAAAGAGAAAAAATATCAATGTGGAACGGAAAACAAGCTAAAACAAAGAGAATGAAAATTAAAACTCAGTGGCTACTCAGATTAATAGTTCCTTGGCCATTTTGGCCTTCTGGATCATCCTTCTGTCCTAACATGAAGGCTGACCTTTTTCAGCTCTTGATTCATCTTCATGGGCAGATTTCACTGTCCTCCCACCCTTCTCCTTAGTGCTGATACCTTCCAGCACAGGTGGCTGAATGAGAAGTGGTTTTGATACTTGAGCCTGAATACGTATACTTCATAGCCTAAACTCAAATTTAAACTCCAGTCCAAGTACACTAGCAGAGAAATAGCTGGAGTGTAGGTACTTGTCCTGCGACCTGCTCTGGGAACAGCAGCTTGGGGAAGTTTCATTAAGGCAAGGTAGTGCTAGGGAATCCACTGCAGGGACTAAATTCAGACAAGGACTGGAATCTATTAAACTGCCCTGTAAGTACCAACAGCCTTGGTGACTGGCCAGAGACATGTGGATTGTTTAAGCAAATTCCATCCCTCATCAGTTTCAAAGCAGAAAATCTGACCAAATATGTTTGAGTATTAATACAATTGACAAAAACTTCTGGCAGTGGCACTGTATAGTCATTTATACCTTTAGAGAGAGGGTAGGAAAAGCTGCCCTTCTGATTTTTACTGGCTTTTACCCCCTTTTAACTCAGGAGTAGATGGCAAAATGTTCAGGTGATTTGAATCCATTTGTATGAGACACAAAAAATGTCTAAATAAAATAGTTTTAGAGAGACAGCATTAAAAAAATCACTTCCTGGAGCAACCTAGATGTTTTGTTGCAAGAGCAGCTCCTACAAGGCGAAGCCCGTGGTTTACAGCATCGTGCTGGACAGAAGACAGGGACTTCCTTCCAGTTGCTCCTGTAGGGCAGATCCACTCCTGGGGGAGATATTACCCACAGCACCCAGCTACAAGTACTTCACTTCTTTGATAGGTAAATAGCTAGAAGTAAAAAGCAGAAAAGACTTTGTCAAAGTACAGCAGGGCACAAGCATCACAAAGTCACTGTATTGACTTGCTCGCGTTATTGCAAAAAGAATTTCCGATGACCCCTAGCCTGATGTCGTCAACAGCAAAGGTCCATGTACCATGAAAGAGATAACACTGCGTAAGCAGTTCTTTTAGCAAAAATATTGTTCATGCTCAATGAATTCTGAACTACTGTAAGGGAATAAAACAACAATAGGAAAGAAACAACAACAAAAGAGGAGGTGGAAAATACTGAAAAGAGAATGAGGGGAAAAAGTGGTTTCTGTCTGTTTTGTCCTACAGGCAGAAGTGCCAGTACAAATCAGCACGTCTTCAGGTGAATTTTCTAGTTATAGTAGATGAAGCATTTCATAGGCCACTTTGACGGATTGTTAATGTTAGTTGGGCTGAGTGTGATTAATTCGGCTGCTCTGTCAGTGACAGGGAGGAAAAGGTTCTGCTAAAACCGAGCAGAGGTGACTCTACTAGAATCCATTCGAGGCGCAGAGCAAAGCCCGGGCACGGGGCTGGGAGCAGGGGAAGCACGAGGCAGAGTCATGTCAGCTTCCCAGCTGTGGTCTTCTGGATCAAAGGAAAGATGCTGCTGATTTGAACTGAAAAGTTGGGGGTTTCCCTAATGTGAACTGGCATAGGGAGCGATTGATATGGGGTTGTCCTTCCCCCGCTTCAGGCAGGGGAAAAAATGGATCCGGATGTGAGCAAATAGTACAAAGAGAAGGCAGAGCTGCTAAGCTACATATTTTTATGCAATTTTCAAATGTGTGAGCTGTCAGGTTTAAAAAATAATAATAATACAGGGTCATTCCTTGGCCTGCTAACAGATGTGTCCAACATTTGGATCCTGGCGCGAGGATTTTGCCTTAACCAAAATGAATACCTCTAATACATTGACAGTAAATCTCTCAGCACCGTTAAAATATAACACAACTAATAAATGAGAAAGAGAAGACATCTGAGAAACTGCAAGTGTCTGCTTAAAATATATAGAGTTAATATCAGCAAATGGTGAATGAAGTCAAAGTGGTCTGAACGTTCCTGCTTACCATTCAGCTCTGCAGAAACCGGACCCAAAGGCAGATTCGCATCTTGTGTTAACACAGCGCACAGCAGTAAAGCTCCATTGATTTCAGTCTAGTTATTACTGATTTTCAGCCATTTAAGGGAGAAAAACAGATCTCTCTGCTCTGTGTGTTTGCGTGGCAAAAGCAGCAAAGCGCGCTCCCCCGTCTCTAGTCACTCCAGAGCTAGAGACAGCATAACCTGCGATACTTTGCCACTGAACAGTTGCTACTAACACCGGAGTGCAAGCTTAAAGGGAGGTCGCCTAATGTTTTCAGACAGAAGCAAAGAGGGGAGATGCACAGTTAGCTGTGAGGTGCTGGAAATAACTGTGCAGCGGATAAAGCTCTAGAGTAGCAGTAGAAACAGACTTATTTGCATTATTCTAATAGTACAAAGGATGCACACCCCAAAGCAGAGAAACAAAAATATATTGTAGGTATTGACTAACAGTTCTGTGCAGAAATGGAGCTGCAGGTTTTACGTGTGATCTTTTCTGGCCAGCTGAATTGTTTGAGAACTGAGCTAATTATTCCCTATTACTCTCAGTATATAATTCTATAATGTAAATGTCTCTAACTTGCTAGCATTTTTTAATTTTGAAGATAACAGTGGGACATAAACATGTAGAACGATAACGTTGTGCTTAAGATTAGGAAAACAATCTTTAAAATCACAGGGGTTTAAGCTGTGGAACTTGTTTTGCCTACTTTTCCATGATCTTCCATTTCCCTTGGAAACTGGTCAGCCTCCTGCATCCTTTAGTAAGAGTCAGACTGGGACATAGAGCACAGGATTTTGGAAGTACAGGTTTTTTCAGGACTTGAGAGGGATCCATCATGTTTGCACTTTCCCATCCTCAGGAACAACCAGATGTGTTTAATTCCCATTCCTTGCTGGGTTTAGCTGCAGTGACTGAAGAGATAACTTCCAACAGAGCAACCTTGAAGATAAGGGGGGGCAGACAGCTGGGGCAGTAACCTTTTGCACCCCATGATTAATCCATTATGGTTATGAATCAGAGCTTTTGGTCATCAGAGCTTGGTTCTTCAGCATCTCTCTGTAATCCAGAATTACTGCTGCCCATTCACCTGTGCTGTAGAAACTGCAGCCTCAAATAGAAGAATGGATGGACAGTAAACTACCACAGCTAAAACGATGGAGAATTCAGAATTTTCTGGTTTTCATTGTTGAGTAAAAAACCATAATGACTACTGAAGCAGGAAGCTTAGGAATTTGCAAAACAGAATGAGATCATTATAGTCCTAATTGAGCAAAGCAAATAAAAACATGCTCAGCTCTAAGCACTTGAATAATCCCGATCCTTCTGCCCAGAATCTAACGAAGGACATAAGACAATGCTTAATGTTCAACATGTGAGAAGCTGACTTCTCAGGGTCTTGAGCATATGCTTAATTTTTTTACTGAGTTAGGGCCATATGAATGAAAATGACATTTGTAGTTAGTGTCTAGGCTAAATCAATCCACATGCCTCAGGGTACAAAACTGCTATCAGACGGAGACAGTAGTATAGTGTTCTTGCTATAGAATACTCACCAGAGAATTACTTTTCCCAGGTAAGTTCATAGCAGTCAATTTGGAAATCAAGCTATTAAGCTAATATATTTAAGGACTTTTCTTTAATAAGAGGTTTTAGAGTGCCTTGCATAGCTTCAGTGACTGAAGAGTTTACCAAATAATGGGCAATAAATAATTTCTTCAATTAAATTTTCTTATTTTTACCGTTCCCAAATTCTCCAAGAAGTGATCACAACTTTTACCAGTCTAATGATTACTTGAAATAATTTGTGAATTTTTGCAGAAAATTGTTCTCAACCTGCAAATCTGTCAGCCAACGGCAGCAAACGGTCCACTGTGAGGGTTATGTGGTGTAGCCGAGCTGGTCAGTCAGCTCTCTCTGCCTTTGCTCACATACGACTTAAATTCATTTTCTACTAAGCAATTTCCTGAGTTGCCCTAAATTTATAATGTGTGAATGAGAGGGAGATTTTATTCCCTTTGATAACACCAAAGATTTGGTAGAATTTGTTTTAATTGATTTGGCAAACTTTTCTTATAGCATGTCCTCACTTTTGATAAACACCTTTATTGCTCCCTATGACCTTTGACTATGTCCTGGTAGTTATATAGAGCCTAATTCTAGTTAAAATAAACATAGGTGTCATCTTGCTGGATATGGCTGTGTTTACCAGGCTAAGCCAATTTATTGCCATTTGAATCATGATCAAGATCAGCTGATAAAACACCAATATGCTTTTGAAGCACACTCAGGGAAGGCAAAAGCATCTTGGTTCTGACATGTTACCTCTTTTGTTGAATTAACAGGCAAAAATGAAACAATAAAATAAGATAGCTCCTTAAAGAAATTAGCTTACTGATGGCCTAAATGCTGGTCTCGGTGGAAGTTGTTATAACTTCCAAATATCTATTTTAGATCTGAGGAGAATGTAGATGTGGGTGCAATTGAGAAATATTCACTACATGGACATTATGCCAGTAAGACTTTAAAAAAATATATTTTAGATTGTATTTATAAGTACTATATGGAAGTGTATTTTTATTTGTTCCCTCTTTTACCTTTCTATACATGTCCAAAGGCATGGAGATGTGGCTTGCAGTTATTCAGTCACGGTGCCAAAATTAACAATCCAGCATTTCCTCTTTGTCCCACTCATTTTTTCTCCATTCCATGCATCACCGTGCTTTGAGCTAGCGTGCCTGTCTGTGTAGTCATGCAGTAACCTGACTTGAGGAACTGATTTGTCTGAAAAAGCCATAAAAGAGAAGAGCATGGGTTTAGTTTCTTTTTTGATGCATCCGTTCCCTGATCCCATTCACCTTGCAGTTATAAACAGCCGTGGCAAAAAGAAGAGGCAGTGGACTATGCCTGTAGAAATTATTACTGTGAAACCACAGCCATAGAAAAAATGGCTATAAAAAGATAATAATTTTTTAAACTAAGTTAAAGCAGTTTTACTAGCTAGCTTGCTAGCTCTTCAGCTGGTGTAAATTAATGCAAATCCACAACTATTACGCCACTGAGGTTTCGACTCAAAAACTGGTATGTGCTGTAGATCTTCTATGGTTAGATGGGAGCGCTGCCTCTGATTAAGATGATGGGAGTTTCCCTTCCCAGTAGGAGCACTACCCTGTACCTGGCTGTGCAGAGCCATTCACATAGCCGAGAGCTACAGCGCTGGCTGCAGTGAAGCTGTCACTGGTTATGGTGAATCTTGGTTTCCTCAGCCTTAGGTATGCCTTATTTTAGTGAGGTATTTTTCTGACAGGAAAAAAATAAATGGAATATTAACGTTAGTCACAAGTGGAGATCCCAGACTTTTATGAAACCCAGTGCAACTTTTGCTTTCATCATATATTGTATGACTGCAGCTCTAAAACTTACCTAACGCAAATAAGAATCAGTCTTCTCCAGAAGTGAAGGAATCACACCCAACTACCGATTTACACTCTGAGTCACTAGAAGAGCAGAACTGTAGCAATATTGTACCCCAAAGTTACGTCTGTGGGGCTGCCTGTTTGTCTCTTGGGAGATGAAGGCTCAGTTCATTAAATGGCATTGGCTTTGGAGAAAAGCAATCACTGGTCTATTTTCTTGTCAGGCAGCCTTTCTGGTGTGCCAGGGGAGGAAGCAAGATGGAGAGGACGACAACAGGTGTGGGGACAGGAGCAGAGTCCCAGTCACTTTCTGCTTTGTTGTGCAAATCTCTGAAACTGCACTAACTCCGTTACTCTCTGTGGGATGAGTAACTACAGATAAACATCTTTAGATCTAGGAAATTATTATTGACCATAATCCACATATAACATCCATGTCACAAATAGATGTGACTAGTTTGCTAATAAAAAACATTGTTCTGTTGAGGCCAGTTTGCAAGTTTGGGGAACTGCAGCAGCACGGAGTCGTGTGCTGAGTTTTTGGTGAGTTGTGGGTGGGCCTTTTTTTTTGCAGTTAGGACAATAAAACAAGTATTTCTTCAAAATAACCTGTCTCTGAAGTATAAAACATTAGTTGCCTACAACACCCTTTTCCCATATCAACAGAATTCACTGTTTGTACTTGATTGTGTCCATAATGTGCTGCCCAGTATCGTGTGTTTTATTACCAACACTATTTGGGCAGTGGCTTTAAATGCTCTCTGTCGTTTGATAACACAACGTTTCATTAACATATCAGGATGGAATTGTTTTCTGTGTTTGTGGAAATGTATCCGGCTCACCCCAGAGGTTTTGAGAATTTGGCCACTCCCCTTTAGTCATTATAGAAAGAGACCTGCCAAGATGAGAAATTACACCAGGAGGGTTGAATATTAGGATTAATTGTCTTGAACCAGTGCAGTGGAGCAGGTAGGCAAGTCAAATCGAGGTGGGGATAATGAGGGCCAATAGGCAGCCTTTATTGTCGTCTTTCATAAAGAAAAGTATTTAAAAGAAACTATTTCCTATCTTTCAGCACAACTAAAATTGGAATTTAAAGCTTCTGCATTTTCAGCAATGGGAAAATTACAGTTTCAATAAAGAGAGGATTTCTTTTTAAACAGGAGAAACCTGGTTGAACAAAGATCATCTGTGGGCCATTAGCTATTTCTTTCTTCGATGGTAGCTTAGCACCAGCTTTTCCCTGAAGCTGATAGGATTGGTCTAACCTTTTAGACCTTTGCTATTGATCTTTAGCCTGTTCAATTGGACATTTTTACTGTGCTTAAACCGTACCTCCTGGTTGCTTCAAACACTTAATTGTGCTGAAAAGTAGTAATTCATTAAAGGTAATGGTAAAGTGGGCTAAAGAGGGGAAGGTAATATAAACTGCAACATTCACAATGACAATCAGTTAATAAAGAGAAATGCCTGGCATCGTTCCAAAGACTGAAGATTTTTGTTTAAAAGTGTGAATTGGAATTATCAAGGTGTAATGCTCATCTACTTATTATCCTTACTGCCTTCTGTCATTGCTGAAGACTCACCAGACAGTGCTGCAGAGTTTCTGTATCTCTGAAATGGGTAAAGGTCCCAAACCTTTCCCTTTCTATTCCACCTCCACTGTGCCCCCATTTCAAAAGATTCCCATTGCTATCTAAAACTTAGAGGGACCTTCAAACAGTCCTTTGTTTTGGCTTTAATCCTTTAACCAGCTGTTTGTTCAGTTGTCTCTCCAACGCGGTTCCAGCAGACTGCTTTGTGTTTCCTTGTCGAGTTTATGTTTCATCACAGAAATATCGCAGGCCTTTGAAAACAGAACCCGGCCATTCTTATGAGATGCTGGCTCCAAGTAGTGAACAATCAGTTCACATTAACTTTTCAGGAAATTTCCACCCTTCAGAGCCAAACTCTTGTGAGTGGTATTTGTGAAATCAAAGTAACAAAATGAAATTCTATGGCTGTAGCACACTACTTCTCTCTTCCAAGGAAATTAATTCTGGCAATAATAGGATTTTGTCTTAAGGAACAACCTAGAACCCAGATTTGGCCCACAGTCCAGATAAATATTTTTCTACTGTACAGAGTCACTAATATAGATCTTTTTTGAATGCAAAATTTTAATCAGTAAATTCCAAAAAAGATCCTTCACCAACACATTGGATAGATTCCAGGATGCCTTGAAAGGTATTTTAGCTCTTGTTTTCCATGTATGCACATACTTACAAAAGAAGTCTGATGAACTTTAGCAAACTCCTTATTTCCTGACCCTATCAACCAAAATACTTGGTGAATGTATTTGGCTTAGCATTATGGGTAACTTTCATGATCTAAATCTGCTATCCACGATGACAGAAAGCACTGTTTTTTTTCCTTTTTTTCCCCCAAGATTTATAGATTCTATCCACAAAGCACCTTTGTATCACTGTACTTGAATTCTACCATCCAAAATGAAATTTTTATATACCATCTATCACTGTGAGCTGAGTGCAATGAATAGAAAAGGCAGCTCTCTATCTTATCAATAATGAAAGAGTACTTCACTTCTCAGAAGAAATAAAGTGGGAGACTACATACCTGTTTCTCCTGGAAACCACTCCAGGATTTCACAAAGGATGTATATGAACATATTCACCTTGGATCAACCAAATACCCTTCAGCTCTGTATCTGCTAATTTTCCTGATCAAGCTCCTTTTAATGTTACCTGCGTTTTGATGTCCCAGTTCTTATGATGTTCAGAACAGATTTGTATACACTTGAGTGAAGGGAGAGTTGAAGCCACTTTGAAATTCAGGCCTATTGTTATTATTGTGTTTCACATACGTTTAATTTAAGGTGTTTTACTTGAAAAAAAGAGTGAAGTACTATGTTCTGAATTCAGAGCTTTTGTTAGCAAGGCCCTGTAAATCTTATTTCTTTTCCTAAGTTTGGCAATACTTCTAATTTCTGTCTTGTGCCCATTTAAATATAAGTACATTTCCCATGGCTCTGTGGGCCATAAAAACTTGTGCATAATGGAGTAGCTGTCTTTAGAAAAAGTAAATTAGAACTGACCATGAAAAAAAATTCCGTAAACATGCAACTGTTCCCAATAGCAAGCATAATTAATAGCAACTGTAATGTAGTGTAATGGTGTAAGTCAGAAATAATGCTACCACCATTAAATACACATATGTTAACAAGATCACAAGGAATGAAAAACCATTCGCATTTCAGACATCCATTAGTCTCTCAGCTTTGCCGTCTACAAAGGGCCTGTACTCTAGTGATCTTATGTTAATACAGTGTTTACTACTTGGAAGGCAATACAGGGAAATGCAAAATAGAGCATGAATTGCTGCAAAGATGGGATCAAGTTTTGCACTACATAAATTCACTGCAAAGACCCTCAATACATTAGGATATAATTTGTCTAAGGATTCAAAATAAGTGCATATTGTGAGTGAGGCAGCTTTACATCAGGGAAAGGGTGGCTTTGTTTGTCCAGGAATTACTGGGGAAAAATAAAAAAGAAGGGAACAGTTTACCTATATTCTGTAGAGTATTGGATAATGCTGTTTATCCATGCTTTCCAGGGCAAGTGAGCGTAGCACATACACAACTCAATGCACATAATAGAACTCCTGAATATCAACCTAGGTGGTAGTTCTTCCCCGCGGTGTCTCACAGATAACACTATTGAATATCTCTGACATAAGAAAGGATATCTTTATTTATCTCAGTGAGGTGCGGGTTATTTACTCCACAGAATATCCTTCCTGCAGCTGCCCAAGTGTTTGCATTGCCTGTTCTCTGAAGGGACGCTGGCCACAGGGCGATGCCACCGGCGTAGCTCAGCGCCTGCACGGTCATTTAGCTTTTCCTTTCAAATGTGCGACAGTGCTCGAAAGAGGTAAAAACGGGGCTTTGCAACATTGACCCATTTTTGAGAAGCAGCAAGAGCAAACTCTTTACTAGACCAAGCTGTCTAGAGACTTTGAGCAGATGCTTAGTATTCTAGGAAATACCATTATTTGTATAAGCAAACTGTATTTGTGTGAAATCTGTGGTATGGCTAATTGTCTATCTAGTGTACATTACATGCTGCGAAAAAAGGCATTTCATCATAATTTCATCTAAACCGCAAAGAGTGGTGACAACAACTTGGTGTAAATATTTTCAAAAAAATCTATAGGTGTGAGGGTTTTTAAACTTCCTGTGACCGCTTTTTTGGTGACTTACATCATGGAGCAGTACATCATGAGTGATGTTCAGTGGGGATCATTGATTGTCTGAGAGAGGCGGGCAGTTCCTCTGCATACGGGTGTAGCATTTAAAAATGGATTTAAGCAAGTTGGATTATTTTATTTCAAGTTCACACAACTTCTTTTTGCCTTAACACTTACATGCTGTGACAGAAACACTACCTTCCTTTGACAGGGAATGGTCCCCCATGGTTTGTCTTTATTCAACAGTTTATACAAAGTAACTTTTTAGTTTTAGGAGACCTTCGAAGTTTCTTGTCTAGGCATTGGGGTCTCAAAAGCATCGAAGTCTGCAAAAGGAAATATTTTAGCCATCTAAGATATGCCCTAGGTTTTTAAGTAACTTAAAAAAAAAAATAAAGAAAAAGAAAAACTATAAAAGATTAGTCATAAAAATGGTCTAATTGGCCAGAAGTCTCTCCGGTGGCAGAGTGTTTTATTAACTGGAAGAGACATCACAGACAGTATGCTGAGATAAATCTGATTTGACTTCTGCTAATGTTTTCTAAGAATGGAATAGCAGGCTTGCAAGGGAATAATTTTGTTGGATTTTTGTTCACAGAAAACGAGGGTTGATTTTTTTGCTTCCCCCTCACCTCCCTCCCTGAAATCTTTTGTGAATTAATTTTCTATTTCCTGTGATCAGGGTTTTTCTCATACCTCATTCATTCCAAACATTGCATTGAAAAATGTCAAAGATTAGGACAAAGGACAAAAGAACTATGCACCTCCCATCTGGGCAGCATAAGTAATGACAGGGTCAAGATTGAAGTCCATGAATCCCTCCATTACCTCACTCTCCCACTTTCTATTTCATTTTTAAGGATGCCCTGAAATGTGAAGACTTCTTTTAATGCCTTATGAGAGTTACTGTGAGAAAGGTGATCAAAAGGACTCTGCTGGCTTGGGTGCCCTTTATCTCCGAGGAAGGTGATGCACAGCATCTGGAGATGATGGAACGCATGATTAACATTACCACAGAGAATGATTAATATCTTCTTAAAGCACCTACTTCCAGATTATCCATCATTTCATTAGAGTGAAAAAAAAAGTTCTTTTTGAAAGGGGGCTGTGCCCCTGAACCATGAATAACTAACCCACCTCTTGACATGTTTACTAATTGAGTAGCAGAATATGCTTAATATTGTGTTGAACAAATAGTGGTGCCCCCTCTTCATGCAGAAATAAAAAGGCAGGAAAAGAACAAAGTGAATTTGAGACAGTAGTTTAATAAAGCAGTTAAATGGTTTTCATTTCATGGAAAGTGTCTTTAAATATATTAACAAGGTTTATTTTACTTTCCATTTTTTTCTTAAAACACTCTGTGTATGTCAGGCTAGGCTCCTTTTTTTTGTGAAAAGGAATATTACAGTTCTCTGAATTACGTAATGTTTCAAAAATTATATCCTTCTCTAAATTCTCTTGGAGAGTAATGCTGTTCCTGTAGTATTGGAAGAAGAGTCCTTGGGAGTATGTAAGCCCTTACATCAACTTTCTGTGGTACAGTCAGGGACCAATCCTGCAGACACGGTGAGGAAAAGGCTTTGTGCCCGTGCTGGCTGACCCGGTGCGGGTTGCACTGAGTTCACCAGGGATCTGTAGCTGGTGATTCTTGAATCTGATTGAAGAGATGAGCAGGCTGCTGGCAATTTGTAGAAGGAAAACCAACTACTTTTTGTCAGCCATCCTCCTTTTTACAAGCACCTGCATTCTTTTTGGTTGTGTTAATGGCACTGAACAGCTCTAAAGTTCAGATCAATATAGTGCTACCTTAGTGCCTTGCTCACATATATAATATCTTCTTATATTAATCCTGTTCCAGGGAAGTGTGACAGGCAGTGGTGATGCAGAATACTAAACTGGTGATTATTAATCACTGTCTTTCAGATCAATAATCCACTGGAACTTTTCCTTTCCCCCATCCTATTTTTTTGTCATTTTAAGTTAAACTGAAGTATTTATGTGTATACTGCTGGTGTGTTTGTGTGTTTAATAACATGTGTGTCCTTCCGTTCAGCATCAGCCTAGTGTCTGCAGCTTTTGCAGCACCTTCTTGCTGATTGGAGACTGATTGCCCGAGGCATTCATCCCCACCCAAGGCTTTCAGGGGTGACCCTGAGACATTCATTGTGGATGCAAGACGGTAGATAATATGGCATTGCTGGTAATGTATTGCTTGCTTGGTATTGTTGCCTGCAAACCAACAAAGGCAGGGATCACTGCCCTAAGAAATAAAGCCATCCGTAGCCCTCTGCCTTTGTTTGATTTCAGGAACATTAGTTACATTATAGTGTGTTCAGATTCTAATGTTGGGAATTTGAGCTCTGGACAGTCTCCCCTGAGTGCTGTGACAACAGAAGCATGAAAGGATGTTTTCTGTGAATTTTAGAGGATTCCTTGAAAACGATACAGTGTGAAAACCCCACTTGACACACTCCTGACTTTTTCAGGAAATTGCAGTTGGCTGCAGAAAAAAAAATGATGCTTTCTTAGTTTATTTTTTATGTTTCTCAGTTTTCCACCTGCTTTTCTGTGACGTACAGGCTTTTCAGGGGGGCAGGCTAGGAGAGAAGAACGACTCCTTGAGAGCCACCTCTGGCATGACTATTACAAGAGACAATGAACTCGAACAGGCTTCTCTCCCTTTTTTCCTCCAAAGATCATGAACTCAAAACTCAGTTGTGCATGCATGAAAGTTCTATAAACATTACTTAAACAGCAGCCAAAAGACCTTTGCCAGCTCTGGCCTACTTCTCCCCTTGTTGGGGCTCAGCACTCCCACTCAGATGACTACTTGTCCTACTCTTTGCCCTCTCTGCTCTGCTGCAATCGTCCTGGAATTTTCCTCTATGCAACTGCTGTCCAAACCAGCTGCACCCACTACATCTTCAGCAGTGGACCGAGGAGGGTATTAATCATATTTTTGAGGAGGACACTCTGCTATTTATCTCCCTGACACCTCCAGCGTTTGGGAGCCCACTGCTGCACACAGCCCATTGACTAGTAATATTACACATTACCGTGCTCCATTGCCTCTCCCTGCCCTCTTCATTGAGTGGCTGTTCAACAGTGGAGTTGTGTTTGTTCAATCAGACATAATTTATACCTTTTTTGTTCCTTCTGGAGAGCTCTTGCTAATTTTAAGTCTAAGCATTGCGTTTTCCATACAATTCTAGCTCCGACGTCACTGGAACTGAAGATGGTCAGATAGATCCTATTCCAGACTTGTTCAAACTTGTTGGTTTTAAATCACCAGATAGATGATTTAAAAACAAAGTGTCAAGGGAGACCATCTCATACTCACTTTAAAGATCTGAGTTTTATTGCCTGTCTAAGAATATATACGTCTTCTATCTCTAAAGGGAATACCTGCAACAGCACATTGTACTGTGATCCCCTGGCTATTGTCCAATATGCAAAGTCTGCAAAGGACAAGAGATTAATAATTCAGTTAATTTATAGCAAGAGGGGGTTTTTGTATTCATTTTTTAGAAGAAATTTATAGGAAGAGGAGTGGGTAAGGGAAGAAAGCTATTGTAAGACTAAATGACTAATGATTCATCCTGGAGTTTGTTACTCTTTCAGATCCATCAAACTGTGTAATGAGAGCAGCTAGCTGAAGATGTCTCTAATTTTACACTGTTTAGGCAACATAAAGAAACAGAAAGTGTTCTGCTCTGAGATCTTTGGGGAAAAGGGTTACTCATTACAGGGCATGGGGATTATTTCACATAGGAGGGCCTAAAATAAAGTTCAAATTCCTTTGTTAAAAAAAAGAAACACACACACAAACACACCCCCACACCCCCACACCCCATGTTTTAGCTTTTCTTCTTTGAATGAAATTTCTAAGGGATGTAAACTGATGAAATTTCTGGAAGAGTTGAGACAATTTAGCCCAGTTAAGGATTTAGCCCATCAGGTCCCAGTAAATGGCCCATGGGATGAACAGATCCCTCTGGTGCCAATCACTGTAGTGTATAATAATATTCTGTATTTCATTCTAGCTTCTGTTCTCTCCACTCCACTGGAACTGCTCTTGCCAAGGTCTCTAGTAACCTCTTCAGGGCCAGATCTCAAGGCCATTATTCCATTCATATGTTCCTTGACATTTTGGCTACATCTGACAGACCTCATTATAATATCTGTCTTGAAATCTTGGTCTAAAGACTCTGTCCTGGAACCTGTTCCTCCTGTTAACTCTGTTTGCTCCTACAATGACCTTTTTGGGCCTATTTTTTTCTTTTACCTCCTCAGAGCAGTGTCCTCTGAACTCATATTCATCTGTTTCCAAATAATTTCCATTGTAATAATAATTTTGGCTTTTATCACCTCTGCTACTTTCCTAATGGAGATACTGCTGCACTGGCTTGCCTCACAGCAGCCAAGCCTAGACATCTGCTCATCTCTTTGACATCTCATCCCAGATGCTTTATCACCAGGCAAAATTAATGTGGTTAAACCACTTTATTACCATCATAATCTCATATTCAAACATGTAACCTGAATAACGTGCTAACTGCACCTTCTTTTTCCCATTGCACTTTCTTGCTATGTCTAGAACTTGCCTCTTCTTCTCCCATAACAACTCTCAAGTTCTGGAAATATCCATTTTCTCCTTGTGTGTAAAGCTAAGCTGAGCTGCAGCCCCTCCTGAGGTGCAATTTGTGGAAGAATCTAGGTCAGTGGATGAGGTGGGCATGGAGCAAGCCCATGTGGTTGGCATGCAGCCCTGTGGGAGATATGGCATATATGCAATTAAGACAGAATGCTCTGGGAATTGCACTGCTAGCCTCTAACAAACCTCTACTGAGCATATGCAGATGGTGATTTGCAGAGGATTATAATTTGGCCACGTTTTGTTGAATATTCATGAGGACAGTGAACGATACCTCTCTGTCCCTGCATTGGCCTCTACCACATTTTGAGACAGTCCCCCAACGCACATTAGTGGAGTTTCACTAAAAGAATTCTAAGCCTTTCAAAACAACTGGTGTGATCATTTGTTCTTCCTGAAGCCTATTCTTAGAAATGGCTGAACTGTTCTGTAGAAGCTTCCCAGTATTTTTCAGCATGAAGCAAATAAACTCAGGATCTCAAACAGGCATTAAAAAATTGTAGTCTACTGCAAACTACCTTCACTGTGGACATGCTATCACTCTCGCATCTCTTTTCAATACTTCTGCTCTGAATTAGTTCTTAAATTTGAAAGTGAGGCAAAAGTAATTGTGTACTTCCTCACGTGAAATCTCATCTTTTTTCAGCCTCAGGTGGAAAGCTGAGCATAATTAGTCAGAAAATTAAAGCTCAAGGAAACATGTTTATTGTAAGAAAGACAAAGAAAAATAAATGAGCTTTGCATTGTAACTGCAGTCTGGCATTATGTTTCCTGGTCAGCCATAGGCTTGGAGTCGGATTCCTCTCCTGCTCACTGGAAGCTTTACTATTAACTTAAAGGGCATAAACCTTCATCTTTCTGCACCTCTGTACCCTTGATGAGGTTCATACTGACTTCACAGGTATCAGCCTCTCTTGATTAGTGTTCACAAAGCCCAGAGAGATGATTTCATAGGACTGCAAACGTTTTTAATACCTAACTTCAAAGCTGGCCCTGCTTTGAGCCAGGGGTTGGACCAGATGACCCTCCAGCATCCCTTGTAACCTAAATTAGTCTATAATTCTGTGATCAGTGCTCTAAGTGGAAGCAACTCTGATGAAAACACACATGAGATCCTAAAGGTTAAGAACGGGTATGATCCTTGTCTATCACACAGCAAAATAAAACAAGTTGATCTAAACTGTTTGGGGCCACTCAGTTCCCCTTCTCTGTGAGGGGCAGTAAGGCTTTATAGTTTTAACTCAGTCACTGAGGATCCTCTGATCCTACCTCAGACACTACCAGCAGACCAGTCTAAATAAGACATTGTTATTTGGACTACAGTTACCATAATCTGCCCTAAACAGCAGAAAATGAGCAGTTATCATTATCCCCAGGTCTGCCATGCATGGGTTCCTACTGGTTTTGTGGAGAAATAACTGGAAGAAGGAACTGTTTGTTACGTTGCAGATATTTTGTAATAGTTTCATAACACTTGATGACATAAAAGACCAGTCCACAGTTTGAAAATTTCCACTATACTTGGCCTCTGATTAAAAAAAAAAGGCCAAAAAAAATCTCAACCCCCAAACCAAAACCTGAAAACAAATCTGAAGGCAAAGAAAGCTTTCCCATAGCTAAAGACATCACCATCGGATAACATGAAAGGTTTGCAGCTGGGCTGGGTTGGGTTAGCTGTGCAAGGCAGGTGATCTTCTTTCAGAAGCAAAGGACAAGACAAGGAGGCTCTCTAGATTCAGGTGAACAAATCTCTTGACCTCTAGGCCTATGCTAGCCTATATGAAATTCAGATCTCAGGACTAAGTAAGAGCTGATTGAGCAGAAGATGGGGCTTGTCTATTACATCCTCACTTTTTAATTAGATCTTCTAGCCACATGTCCTTTGATCCTGAGCTGTACGTGACAATAACCATATTGACAACAGGAATTACATCAGGAATAAGTTTGGGCCACTGTCTTTTCCAGCTGAGTGAAGCTGTGTAGGAATTTCTCTGTGCAAAAAAGTTACTCTGGCATGATCTGAAGAGGTTTTAAATGGAGATAGTTAAGCTGAATAAAAGGCTGTATGGATAATTTTGCTTTGGCATAATGGCAACTTACTCAAAGTTCATTAAATCCATTTCTAATTAACTTTAATTCAAATTAAGCCACTAGTACACTGCGGTAAACATGTCCACGTAGCTTTGTGAACCAGTCTAACTCTCGCTTTAGTTTCTCACCTTAAGGTATGTGGATACAGCTTTCTAGCTAGCTGAGCCAAGCACTAGGCTAGAGAGTGTGACAGATGACAGCATCCATGAACATCAGCGTGCTGCCATCTTTAATTTTCTCTTTTCTTTTTGTGTCTAAATAAGCAACAGGAAAGCCTGTTTATACAGTTATTTGCTGACAACATGTTGCTCTGCCAGATTCAGCTGGTTTTAAGCATTCATCACACCACCCTGCTCTTTGTGGAGCATTTTGATGTGTGTATCTCCCATAACTGGAAAGCCTTTCCCTAGCTACACCTGTACTAGTGAATTAAACAGGATCACCTGTCCTGGTGAGTGGTGAGAATGGTCCTGGACATGTTTTTGCTTGGTTTTGCCACCCTCCAAAACCATTCTGGGGGCATGTAGGAGTGCAGTGACCATAGAATCATAGAATCGTTTAGGTTGGAAAAGACCTTTGAGATCATTGAGTCCAACCACTGCCAAGTCCACCACTAAAACATGTCCCTAAGTGCCGCATTGATGCATTTTTTAAATACCTTCAGGGATGGTGATTCTACCACCTCCTCAGGCAGCCTGTTCCAGTGCTTGACAACCCTTCCAGGAAAGAAATTTTTCCTGATACCAGATCTAAACCTCCCCTGGCGCAACTTGAGGCTGTTTCTTCATGTCCTATCCCTTGTTATTGGGGAGAAGAGACTGACCCTCACCTTGCTACAACCTCCTTGCAGACAATTGTAGAGAGCAGTAAGATCCCTGAGTTTCCTCCTCTCCAGGCTAAACACCCCCAGGTCCCTCAGCTGCTCCTTGTAAGACTTGTGTCCCAGCCCCTTCCCCAGCCCCGCTGCCCGTCTCTGGACACGCTCCAGCCCCTCAATGTCCCTCCTGCACTGAGGGGTCCAACACTGAACCCAGGATTCGAGGTGCAGCTGCACCAGAGCCAAGTGCAGGGGGACGGTCACTGCCCTGGTCCTGCTGGGCCACACTGTTTCGGCTACAAGCCAGGATGCTGTTGGCCTTCTTGGCCACCTGGGCACGGCTCATGTTCAGCCGGCTGTCAACCAGCATCCCCAGGTCCTTTTCCACCAGGCAGCTTTCCAGTCGCTCTTCCCCAAGCCTGTAGCATTGTAAGGGGGGAAGGGGGTGATGTAGGGTCCATCCCTATTCCAGCCCTTGGTGGCCTCTATGGAGAGTGGGAGACGGCAGGGGTGCTTTCGTTGTATCATTCCCTACTTAATGTCACCCTGCTAAAGGATGCCCTGATGAAGCTCAGAAAGAATACGGGCTAAATCATCTTGCAGTCAAAGGATTTACAACTGAATAATTAAGCCCAGACTAACTTCAGGGCACTTTCCTAAATGTGAACAAAAGCTTGTGGATAGCACTATAAATTGAACCCACCCACCTGAAACACTGCCAGCAAATCTGCCAAAGCCCCTTCCTGTGGAGACAAACCTTCTCCTGCAGGTCTTGTAAATGAATTAATTATGTGTCTGTTGAAACAGAGTAAAGGTTCATCAGCAGTGCTAATATTTGGAATAACAAATTTGTCAAGTTTGCTGCAATTCAGTGTTGCCTTGTGC
Source organism: Ibycter americanus (assembly GCA_035590275.1). Classification (NCBI taxonomy): domain Eukaryota; kingdom Metazoa; phylum Chordata; class Aves; order Falconiformes; family Falconidae; genus Ibycter; species Ibycter americanus. Next base: position 8,197,809 of record JAVJGI010000063.1, on the reverse strand, counting down.
TGTTGGAGCTCACAGCTGTCTTGTAACACCCTTGTTTGCTAAGTTCCGCACACAGAAGGACCCGGGTGTGGCTTGGAGATGTGGTGAGGTGGAGATTTTAATAATTGTTGTTTTAGTAAACATTTGGACTAAAAGAATCCATCAGTAATTTTTGAAAATAACAGCCTTGCTACCAGCGGGTAACCAGAAATGCAGTCTTAAATGTAGAGATGAGCTAGCTGTTGTGGGTTATTTTTCCTTTTAAAAAAAAAGAAAAAAAGAAAAAAAAAGAAAAATCCCACAAGACTGTTGAACAATTACAGCTTAATTTACAAAAACACTGAAATGTATATTGTCTTGTGAGCCATTTAGTCCTATTGTCTTCAACTGGAAGCTTATTCATGTGCTTAAGTCTAAACAGCAGCTTAAAGACTTCATTGAATCAACCCCTGAGACACTAAGGAGACCTTTGTAAGAGTAACTATTGATAAACACAGGCAAAACCTGGCAAAAAAGCAAAGAGCAACAAATCTGCCAGTATGGATAGCACGGCAGAAATTACTTCAGAGTCTGGGCTGTGTAGGACAGCCATTAAGGTGACCACTTGGGAAGATGTCGGGATGAGAGGTTCCTTAATAGCACTTATGGTAGGGTCTGATCCAGTAGATATTGGAATACTTCATTTCTGAGCACTTCGGTGACAATGATGTCAACAAAAGGAAGATAGTTCAGAAAACAGAAATATATAAAGAAGCTTGAAAGAATGACTTATGAAGACTGAACAAAATGTGAACTGAGTGGTCTAGACCCGATAACTGATGTCTACGACAGACCATGGGTACACCTTGCTGATGCTGAAGGGTGTAAACATCAAGGTTGAAGGATTACTCAAGGCACCAAAACTCACAGTGACGCGAGGGAAAAAAAAAACAAGGGGAGGAGGGGAAGATTGAAGTTCAAAGGGTTGTGCTGGAAAATGCGCAATGGCCAAATGAATGAAGGACCACAGGCATATAGGTGGCTGTGAGGATTTTGGAACAAAGTCCAAAAAGGGCAAGGGAAGTGAAAGAGAAGTGCCTGGCTTGATGAGCAAAGATGGGGGGGAGCAACAGAAGTTAAGAGAAACTTGCTGTGGTGTTTTTTAATAGCCAGACCTACCAACCTGAACCCATCACAACCCTAATGATTAGGCAAAATCTCCTGTTGTGATCTGAGATATCATTGAGCAGCTGTTCAAAGGGAGCATGGTACCACTGTAACACACTTAAACCGAGCCTGAGCGATGCAGTATTCGCCTGAATCAAGAACTGAGTAGAAGAGATGAAGGCGGTTATCTCTTCTGTACCTAATATCCCTGCACTGGGCTCTAATAACCAAAGTGAATCAGTAACAGTATTTTCACTGTCTTTTTATTTTAAATGTTGGTAGCACCTTTCAAGCAGTGACAGATCCCAAGGCCCACCCCTCCTGTAGCTGCAGGTAATATCCTGATGTTCCCTATGCGGTGTTGGCAGGTACTGTATATTTTAGCACATTTTGACAGTCCTCTACAGCATCTTTGAATCAATCAGGTTCTGCTAAATCTAATAAAAAATTACCATTAACTTCTAAATAATAGTAGGGAAATTGTGCAAGGAGAATGGTACCCATCCTGCTGTCTTGGTTTTAGGAAGATACATGCTTTTCTGTCAATCTCTGTATCTTCACAGGAGCTGATTTTCTTAGTCCCCTCTGTGTCTGGGAAGTATTGTTACCACTTTGCAAATAAGAAATGAGTGATGCTTTGCTTATGAGGACATAAAAAGGGGATCTGATGACTCTGGGTACATGAATATTTTAGCCCTGTTTGAGGCCTTGGGTCAGATTTGCAGAAATATCAAGTATAGTTCCTCAGCTGTGTTATTAGTAATGAGTAGTTCTGAAAACAGCAGTATTGGGGATTGAACTAAGAGGAAATTGATGTTCTCCAACCATGTTAAAAAGTGACTTGTCCTGGATCACTTGGGAAAACTGTAGCAGATTTGGGGATCAAACTAAGCACTTGTAGATCACAAGTACCTACTGGTCCTAGCAAAATTCAGTAACCCTCTCCCTTCCAGGCATACACACATTACTTCCAAGTCCCTGTCATTGCAATTTTATTATTAGTAGTATGCAAGATTTAAACCTGCCTTGGGCTGCTCTAACTCTGCTGCAAAACTGCTTCCAGATGTAGTGCAGATACGTTCAGTGGTTCTGTGTATCAGGGATAATGACAATTATTGAATGCCGCTTTATTATACAGTCATGGATTCAGCAGGGGAAAGATGGGGAAGTGTTGACCCTTCTCCAGATAGCATCTGCTGCCGCGTGGGCATGGTATCAGTTGGGTGACAGTGCACGTGTGCAGATCAACCTGCCTCTGGCCCTGATTAAGCCATAGCAGGATGCTCTCTGCCCTATTATGCTGAGGTATTTCATGTATATAAACAAGGTTATTGTAAGTTTAAGATTTGAAATGTCCACGTGCAAAAGTTGGGAGAAGGCAGAACTGTAGGTTCTGGTGGTAATGGGGATACTTCCTCCTTCTTGGTACCCACATAGCAATAGTAGCATCTGACAGTAACCCAAAGAGGAACGGATGTTCAATGTGATGAAGGAATGTAGTTGCAAACATCATCATTTCCTGATTTTTGCGCAATGCAGTTCGTAACCTGAAGTTTTCTGGTTGGAGGGTACCCTTTTCCCTTCTTTTGTTTGCATTAGAGGCCTGAAGAAAAATTTCCAATGTCTTAAAGTGATGTTGAATCAAGGCTGTGGTTCGCATATGCATGCACGTGTGTAGAAACTGCAATATGTTGTATATACACACATTATACGATCACACATATGCATTTGTATATACTGTTTACATGCATCAATGTTATGCTGTATGTGTTTTTATTATCATGGTTTGTAATCCCACCATCATTCAAAGTCTTACCAAATAGCACTGTGGGCAGCATGCCAGCTTCTTTCACATTCCTGCTAAAGTCACTTGGAATATATCTGAACGTGGCAAAACACATTTGCCAAGTTATGTGCATAAAAACATCCTTTGATCTTTCAGACTCATAAATATGTAATAAAGTACATGATTGCCCTACTGATCTGTCCTACATCAATCTTATGTCTCTCTTTTATTGATTCATCAAAATAAGATACGATCAAGGTAGAAAAGAGTTAAAGAAGCTATTTATTTTAATGTTTCCTTGGAGAGCTTGCATGTTATTTTGAGTACAAATTATATATATAATATTTCATGAATGATGTTTGAAGCATTAAAAATCACCTCTGCACTTCAAGTTAACACAAAACTCTGGCAGTCAGCCATCTTTTATTGGCTTTTTTTCTTCCTTTTTTTAAAGGAACATTGCAAGATGTGGTGTCATTTTTCTATGGCCATACTTAAGGTTTTTCCCCTTCTATTTTTAAATCATGTACTCAACCGGTATTGTAATCCAACTTTGAAATGTTCAGGAAATCATACTTTGCGATAGATTTAGTATATAGGCTGTTTGGATTGGGTAGTGAGTCTTGTCCAAAACCAAGGATTATCCTAATTTGTACTGAGGGTAAAATGAGAGCTGTGAAGGCCCAGGGAGGTATTGTAGGAGTAATAACAGAGGTAAAAACTTGGCCTGAAAAATATACATGATAGCAAGCCTCACCTCTGTCTTGTGGTTTCTGAGACGTCTTTAAATGACACGGTTCAGACTTTGGCTCTATCAGGTGCAAAGCCGCTAAAGCTGATAAAAGTGAAATGTATTTGGAAAGAGGAAAAATTATGCAAACCATAAACAGAGTGAGTTACATCGTGGGTAATAAAATCTGCATTTTGTTTCACAAGGGAGAAATCAGGTGGAGTCCTTAAGTGTTTGAGCTGTTAGTCTTGCTTGCTGGGAGAAGAATGCACTTTTCCCCATGATGCCGCATCTACTGAGTTAAAGGACCATCTGAGTTTACTTTGACATATTTAGTGCATCCAACAGAGGCTGGTTTATGTCAGCCAATGCATTTTTCACAACCACTTTATGGTGCTTACTCTTTGGCAGTGTAAAATCATCCAGTTCTGAAAATGTACCGATAATGAATGAAATAATTTCTGAGCAAGACCTGCCAACCAGGTAGCAGGCACTGAACTTCAACACACTTCTCTGAAGCTGTAAAATACGGAAAAAAGTGACATGGGTGCAGAAGAGTTCACCTCTTTGTCAGGTTCTCTCTTGGCCTGCCATATGAGTTGTAGAATCTGGGAAAGTCGAATCATTTTTATGCAGTTCTTGTCATGAATCCACCAGCAGTAACAGGCAGAAAAGACACAGATTATTGTGTGATTTTATGATAATCAAGACACTTAGCTGACTTGGAGGCTGAGAGAGAAAAAAGAGGTGCCAAGTGCTTTGTGATGTTTGGCATCTCCCCTTTGAGGGTCATCACACATTGAAAACATTAATTAAGTTTCAAGTCACCCGACAATACAAAATGTTGCTACCCTTTTCTTTCACCAGTGAGAACTGAGTCCAAGCGGCATAATCGACAATATGGAGCAAACCACTGGCTGAGACGGAAAAATTATTCAGACTCCTGACTCTCAGTTCTGTGGTTTAGCCAGCAGAAAGCATTGGCTTTTCCTCACTTCCAATCAGCAGCAGATTATGGCTTCACATTACACTAGAAAATGCTGTCAGTATAATAACCTTTGGAGATAGCAAGCCATATGCTGATTTCAGTGACGTGGATATAACAAGAGAAGTAGTTTTGCACGGTGGAGGGAGAGCATGGCCTCTTCCCACCATTCACACGCTGCAAAGTCCGTATGAGGATCTGATCCATCTGGATACGTTCTCTTGTCTCCCACCCTGCTTCCCTGAAGACTGGTTGTCCTCCTTTGACCTCCTTCAGGTTCCTCAGTGGTCTGCGTTGAAGGCCCTGTAGCTTTCCTGTAGATCTCACCAGCATCCATCTTCGGTGCTGAGTCACCAGAGTCTCCCACCTTCCCTAGCCAGGAAGGACATCACTTTGCTCCTCCCCAGCCAGCCTCATGTATTTTCCTTGCAGAGACCTGCAGGTCAATAGCTGATAAAGCCCAGCGCTAAAACGGAAAGGGAAGAAACCTTCCTGAGCTTGCGTGCGAATCTATAACCTCACTCTGATCCCAAGTTTGCTCTGCTGCTCCTGGCCAGGTGGCAGCTGCAAGCCTTAGCAGCTAGATCGCGCCTCTCCTTTCCCTCCCATTGCCTTCATTTGAGTAACTTCTTCACTGGCACCGTTTAGCCGGGGATGTTCTCTCTGTACGGTGTGAATTGGGGGTGGCTGCGAGGAAGAACCATCGTGGGTAGTTTGTGCCAGCGGGAAGCGAAGGCTTGTTGAAGTACGTGCAGGGAACCGGAGCGGGGTTGGGGGTGTCCCTGCGGCACGTGCCCCGGTGGCAGCCCAGCAGAGGTGAGCAGCTGGGAGGGCTGCAGCGTGGGCGGGCGCCTGGTACAGGCAGCGGGACGAGGCGATGGCAGGCACTTTTGGCTCTCAGCCTCTGGCACGCGAGCCGCTGCTTTCTCCTGCTCCCTGGTACTCGCTCAGCCCCTGAGCAGCGGTGTGCACGTCCTGGCGCCGCTCAGCCTCCCCGATGGCTCTCCGTGTACTCCAGCGGGCGTCGGGCCAGCACTTAGTGTGGTGAGACTCCCTGCAGCCCCCGGAGACACCGTGTTAGGCTTTTGCCAATGATTATTTTTTTGTCTGTTCTGCGTTACTGGTGCTGAATCATCATCGTTTGGTTTCCAAAAAAATAGATTTGCTGATTGTTCTGTCTTATCCCGTTCTCGAACCTCATCTGCAAAGAATATTTTGGGTCAGAACATCTCTGTTGCTGGTGACGTGGAGGTAAATCACGATAGCTTCTGCCTGCCATTCTTTCTGTGGGACAAGTTGGGCTTCTGGGCTTTTGTTTATTATTAATTGAACTATTGTCAGACTGTTTATGTGACAAGAAAAAAAGCCTGGAGGATTAAAATCTATCATTACATTTTCATTATTTAGTCAAGAAGGCAGGGAACTGCTAAAGAAGATTTTCCTAAAACGTTTCTGAAGTTCACAGACAATAACCCAAACCAGAGTACATAAACATACGTGGCAATTAGAATGCTTTCTATTTCTCATTCTTCTAGACATTGCAATTTTTATTTTAATAACTGCCCTATGCTGCTTTTTAGTTTTATTTATTATTTACCCTCTTTATTTCACTTTTGGAAAGCATTTTTGCTAAACAGAAAACCTGCTTCCTGCAACTTTCTTCCACGTTTCCCAGTGTAACAATTCTGCAAGAGTAATTAAAGCCAACAACTTTCATTTCTTCTAACAACCTTAAAGAACCCCACAGGTGAGACAGCAGCGACACACAAGGAGTCTGGTTTAAGTACCTCAGATACGAGCCTCTGATCCTAGTTTAATATTAGTCACATCTTAAAATGAAAGAGGAAATTGAAACAGGTTTTGTTTCCATAATTGTTTTTTAAAGCTAGCATATTAAATCTTGGTGAATTATTTAGTAGGAATGATGACTCTGCACCTCGGATTTGTAGGGGAAATTTTCAATCTCAGCTGCTTTTACTTTGGATAAAATGCCAAGTTCTCAGCTCTCTATGGAATTAGTAAGACCTTATGATAGATACCATAGGAAATGAAACCACAGCCGAGAGAAGACAATTGCTGTAAATGTTACAGGTTTGTTTTCACAGGTTTCCTTGGTAGACTTTTCCATGATGCATTTTTTCAATTTTTACAAAAATTTTCTCTTTCTTCACTAGCCTCCGAAAAAGATTGAAACACTCAAAAGGTTTAGGCTGGTCAATGAAACTATTCTGATTTATATCTGCTGAAACTGTACTGCAGGATTTGTTGTCACGTGTGTGCTGCTAAGGCAGGTTGCTGAGACAAGGAAAATGACGTTTTCTGGTAAAGAATTTGCCACCTTGTGGTTGAATGAATTCAGTGGAAGAGCCCAGCACTGAGGACTGAGGGTAGTCCAGGAAGGTGCCTCTGCTAAATCTGGAACAGTAATTTAGGTAGCAGTTTAGGACCCACCATGGAAGAAGTGGAGCCTCTAAAAGGTGATATATGAACTTTAGATATCAAAAATAAGATGGCATGAAAAAACCTTTACTATGTCTCCCTCCGCTAGCTATAGACATAGCCTAGATGACTAATTAAGACTTACAGATGTATAAACTTAGAGACAGCTGAAATGTGGTTGATGACTACTGTCCTTTGTGTCTGTGTTTTCCTCTAGAAAAACAAAAGTGGTGGAACAAAAGAGAATGGCCTTTCCCGTCCCGTATGAAGCACACATTTTTCTTATGTATCAAAACTGCTTATTTTTAGGGCATTTGTACATAGCAGACCTATTCAGCTGACATCACCTTTATGCCTTAAGTTTGACTTTTCCGTTTGTGGCCTGAGAAGGAGAGAGGGGCATTGTGTTGGGCAATATCTTAAAAATGGTCTTTTTTCTGTCCTCCTTCCCCTACTTCACATGTTTGACCTGAATGGGTTGTCACCATGGGGGTAGTTTTATTAAGGAACCAGGGGCTAAGTGTAGGTTTGGAAAGGAAAAAAGAAAAGGATATGTTAAACTTAAAAAGTAAAAATGTTGAGTGGAGAAAAATAGTTTGCCTATTTGCCCATCACTAAGTTTATGGGGGTGTGGAGAATTAGAACAAAATTAATGGGTCAGCCCCATTCAGTTAAACTCGAATTCACTTGGGCACTTTCTGCTCTCAGATGGAGCAAACAGCAGTAAAGGAAATAATTACGATATTCTTCTCCTTACTGCAACTGGGCATGAGTTAATGCAGACTTCTAAGCTGGCTTACTAATAACATGCATTCCAAAGGGTCTGTGCATGTTTCCAATTTAGAGCTGTAATTTAGATTTTATCCTCAACTTGGCATCCATAAAAGACCTTCATGGAATACACCTGCATAAAGGTCCTTATTCACCTCTCTCATCCCTGTTTAGGGTTGCTTTTAGGCACTATAACATACTGCAGAACCAGACTTTACCTGTGAAATCTAGTGCCCTGAAGAGAAGAAGAGAATAAGAATACTTTTTATTTGTAAGACTACCTTCCAGCTTCACAGTCTTTTGCCAGTTTAACTGGAATTTAAACATATCATCAAGAAATAATGAGCTTTGATTATTTAATGTATTTGGTTGAAGTATCTTTGTTTAATCTTTTTAGGCTTTGAAAAGGGATATACGGTGGTTTTGATTCAGAGGATTGGATTCATTCATCCTGCTACAATATTTATACCACTCTTATCACTATGATATCAGAATGCCTTAAACATGTGTCATTTCCCTATAGCTTCTCTACAGGTCTGTTTTCTCCAAAGTTGTTGTTATGAAAATTCTTACTGCCATGGCCTTTAATGAGACTAGCATCAGTTTGCTCTACCTGCTGGAAAAAAATGTATTCAAACGCCAGTCTGCGGCATCGTGCTCTGTTTTCACTGGTAGAGGAACACTGCTGTCATACAGGCTCTGAGAAGGGTGGCCCCTATAGGGCCACAGTGATATGACTGAAATAATTCTTCCAGGCAACCTTGTGTAGCGTCTCCCTCTTCAAAGCAGTTATCCCAGTCCATCGGTGCAGTTAACATTCTGTGCCTGTTTCTGGTGTAGCTCTCTGTTCCTGGGTGCTGTTGCAAGCTCACTGTAATTACAGTGGCTGATGTCCTGGTGCTCAGAGGACCCTTGCTTTAGTCACAGTCCCTGAGCTCCGGGAAAACCAAAAGCAAGCCTTTTTGAGCATGTCTGAATGGTCTGGGTTGTCCTGTGCTCTGTGCTGGTCTGCTACACAAGCTGAGTGTCCCAGCAAAAACAACCTGCGTTAGACTGCATCCCTGGGGCAGCACGGCACCATCAGCTCATTACTCTGGGCTGTGTCCATCAGATACAATCCATCTTCAGAGGAATGGTTTTGGCTCAGGGGGGTGAATTTTCTGAGATCTGTGTGTGGGTTTCAGCCACATGGCTCCTATTGACTTTAATGGGAGTCACGCTGCTAGAAACCCGTGCGCTCCCCTTGGGGTTATGCTCTCCCCTGATGTGTGTGGACTGCTCCACGCATTAGCTTTAAGGGGGAGAGTACACCTCTGCCCTGCCTTGTCAAGAAGAAACCAGTGCCCCTCTCCACCCTTACCCCCACCCCTTTGGCCTTGTGTATGTATGGATGAGCAACAATGGAGACTCATTTCTATGGTAAGTTAGCAAGACTTATACTATAAATATTGCATTACAAGGTTCAGACACGGTGCTATTTTCAAACATATCCACACTGTGCTGCAGATCAGTGTGTCACTGAAATATTTCCTTTGAAGAATATGTTTTTGAAACACATCATAAAAATTCTAGCATTGAGATTTCTCCATTTGCGCCATCACTGTGCGTGTCAAAATGTCTTTATTAAAATAAGATATTAAAAAGTTACAGGTTTGACTTTGGGGGGCGGGGGGAGGATTCTAGGAGGGATTCAGAAAACAGGCAGCATAGCTTTAATTGAAGGAGACAATGTTGTCTGTATATGTGTTCCTACAGTTATAAAGCCCAGCAGTATAGTATTCATCAAGTCTGATTCCACCTGACACTTGACTGAAAGCATTTTGCACTAATTTGCTTTGTGCTTGTCTAGTAAATCTAAAAAGAATGAGTGAAGGGGTGATAGGTGGCCATTAAACAGAATAAACAGCCTCTGGCAAGTGAATGAGTTTTACAGACTTGTTGCTTTTGGGAGGGGGAGGGTGGAAGGGGAGAAGATTATAGGTCTTTGAATCAGCATGTGGCTGCCTCTATCACTCTGTAATCACAACTGTTTGGCCCGGAGACCCATGTGCACCTCCAGAGAGGCTACTATGGTGAAGAAGGAAGCTCTGCCCCCGAACCACTGCAGGAGAGCCCTCCAGACATATGATTCATATTCCAAGTGTGATAGAGGCCTAAACGGCAATTATTTTATCGTATAAACACCAGTGAGATAGATTTCAGTGTGGAGCTGATTGCTTTCCTCAGATAATCCTTTTCAAATTTTCCCCTACATAAAATATAACAGCTTTAGGGTGTTTTCAGGTCCCCGCTTATGGTTCAACTTATGGTAAAAACCTTGAGCTTGTTGTCATCTTTGTCTAACTTTGCTGATAGCAGGCAGGAAATAGCTGTGTAAAGGCGGGGGGGGGTAAATAGCTGACTCTGTGGTCTGTAATTGGTTCATAGTTTTGGACTGTGAAGAATAGAAAAGAAGGCAGAGGAGGGCTGGAAGACAGCCTAACAAGGAACACATGGGCATCTGAAAACTAAACACAGCTGGACCAAGAAGTACATTTGACCGCCTGTTCCTTGCTCTCAGACTTCTTAGCATTGTTGTTGTTACTGGTGAAGAATATATAGCACCGGATTTCAAGGGGGTGGATGGGAACTTCGCTGTGATAAAAGGCTAAATATCATGGCTAAAAAGAAATCAAAACAAAAACTTCCTTTCTCTAGGTACTTATTTATTTAGTTGCTTGCTTGCTTGGGGTTCTCTTATCTTGGCAGCCTCATTGCTGCAGTTTTGCTGGAGGATGGTGTCAGCCACAGAATGTCAGGGTTTCATTCCCTGGAAAAGGACGTTCGGCTCCAGGGGGTTTCTTTTTGCTTCCCCTTTTCCTTATCCTCCGCTGCCTTGTTGCCTTCAAAACACGAGTGCGGGTAGAAACTCATGAACTGAGAGAGGACATAACGAGCCTGGAAAAGAGGACAGCATGATGAAAAACTCTACCTGTCAATACAATGTCAAAGAGAGGAAGTTTTAATCCTCCCGCTCTGACCTCCCCTTGGAAGGTGGGAAGAGGGATCATGCCAACCCCAGGTCATGCACCGAAGCCAGGCAGAGGCTCTCTGCAGGATTCGCAGACCGCTTCTGTGTCTGGGATAAGTCAGCGTTGTTTCGGCTGGTTCTAGGACAGGGGAAAACCTTTCCCTCTTGGTATCCCTGAATTAAGGGGGCTCATTACTTGGACCTCATTAAAATAATCTCTCATCTGTACCGCTGTCATGAGGAAATGGCTGATTCCTCACCGCCCCCCCAGCCCCACCCAGGTATCTGCACAAAAGTATTTTTCTTTTCTAAATTAAAAATATCTTGCCACCGCTACAGTTGGCTATTTACATTCTTTAAGAAAAAAAAAAAAAGGCAAAAAAAAAAAAAAAAAGCCCTGCAAACCCTGGCGGCAGAACTGCCATTAGTGTTGATTGTGTCCAGCAATGCGCGGTCCACTTCAAGAAAGGCAACATCCTCTATTTTTTAAGCCAAATGTTGTGCACCGCAGCAAGAACAAACAAGAGCGACTTTCATCCTTCAAACACTGAAGCAGCTTTGCAAAGCCTGACATGAAAGGGCCTCCCTTGCTCTCTTGTCCATGTAGGCCTGGAAATGGAGCTGAAATGGCTAACAACATTGGTAATAATAGGGGCCTGCCTGGCATCAAGAGGTGAGCCGAAAGACTTCAAAAGCTGGCTTGAGCATGGCTGCAGGAGCATTTGCTCTGGGATTCAGGCTCCAACTTTTATTCTCTCCCTTTGAAGAGCTTACAATTGGGTGGAGGGTGGAAACCAAGCATTTTTGACATGAACTCTGCCATGGAAAATTATGAGAAAGACGGAGATGAAAAGGAATGTGTCCTGATTGTGCTGGGTATTTTTTATTTTATTTTATTTTTAAAAGTCTACAAAACAAGGGGCTAGCAGTACTATAATCATTGATCCTGAAAAGGTTCTTCAGAGATTAGTGCTATCAGTGCAATGTAAACCTCAAGGCTGAGAGGCAGAGTGGAGGAGAGGGACTCTTTTGCACTAAAATAACACGAGCTTTTAAAGGAATAGTGTACTACTCTGCTGGGGATTAAAAAAAAAAGAAAACCAGAAAAGAAAAAAAAACACAACAACTGTGCTTGAAAACAAACAAACCAACCAGAAAATAAATGGTGAGCTTGGCTTATCTCCAAATTTTGCAATGACCAGAGGATCCCAAATGTTTGAGGGTAGATCCCTCAGAGCACCCGGAGTCCTGTTTGTTTTGTAAGCTAAGATCGCTCTGCAGGACTCTCGTGTTGTTTTTGCTGCCTATAAACACAGAATAATTTCAGTGAACCTGGAGAAGCTACCAGAGATTTACTTTAGAATGGGTAGCTACATGGGTACCTATGGGATTATTAAATATTTAAATAAATCTGCCTTATTGTTTCATCCTTCTTATTTTTAGAAAAGCTTCATTAGTATCAAATACGCAACAGGCAGGTGGGCAGTATTGTGAAAGGTCACCTGTCATTTCCTATTGCAGCACTCTTTTCTGTTGTGTCAGCTTTGTTAACCTTTAATCATTGGGGCAGTAGATAAGGAAAGGAAGGAAAGCTGGAAGTTAGTAGGAAAATGGAAGGAAAAGCAGGTTCATGTGTGGGGACAGGGTGACCACTCTCAGAAGCAGATGCAGGAGACCGGACCTGGAGTGAGACTTGGAGAAGTGCAGAGTGGGAATGTAAGAAATGGAGAGCAGGCAGGAATGGAAGAAGGATGGTTTGGAAGAAAGGAGACCAAAGGGCTGGGAACATCCATGACTTGTAAGCCACCTACGCTTGTTGTTTCTGCTCAGAGCCTGGAGTGGGAACAGAGTCTTGTGCCTGCCATCACTGACATAGCTGTCAGTAGAGATCCGCTCACTAAGTGTCCCATTTGCCTGGATGGCTGCCCTACAAAGAGGGTGCAGCCTCCTACTGCTGACATGTACTTCCAGACTCAGGTCATAATACATCTGCAGGAATGGTGGGCAGTGGGGAAGGTGTCCTGCACCAGTACCTAGATAAAGAACCATTATAGAGGATCACTGCAGAGCCTGAACAGAGGCTGTTGAAATGAATGGAAAGAGTTTGTTGGACGTTAGAGCCCTCGATAGCTGAGCGAATGCTTTCTCAACCCCTAAGCCACCCCCTCAGATGTTGTCGCTCTAAGCCTGTATCAATTTGACATTTTAAGATGAATATTCTGTATTCACTGGCTCTCACTCTGTACTTTTGGCACTTTCTAGTGGTCCTGAGTGCTCCTTCTGAGCACAGCTTGTTTTCCTTCTCTCATTTGTAATCGTACCATAAGGGAACTGTGTATACACAGTACACTTACCTATTTTTCTCTAAGTGGGGAGTTGTGGAGTGGCTGCTGTACGTGATTGCCTGTCAGGCACCAATTAGCGATCCATTCAGAATCTCTGAAGCTGTGATCCACGGCCAGGAGAGGGTTTGAGAACACTTGTTTTGAATTATCCTGCATAAATCTCATGCCATATATCTACAGCAACATGAGATCATATCCCCATGTCTTTTAAATATCAAGACATCCAGATATGCCTGGTTTTGAACAAACAAAAACAAACTTAGAGTGAAGCTTTTTGTGTAAAGCAGTTTCTGTGACAGTATGTCTTAAAAGTTAATATACTCCCATCTAAAATATGATTTGCTTTTATGTCTCAAATTACAATGATATGAGTATTTCAGTTGTTAAAATTTAAAACTTAAACTATTGGTTGCTGAGTTCTTAAATGTGTTACTGATGTGAGTCTTTCAGTTTCTTTTTCCAACCTCTTTTCTCAAAAGCAAAGAAAAGCCACTTAGCATTTCTAAAGACCAACTTGCCAGTCTTTTGCTGTTGCTGAAGTTTATGTGTTCAATCTTTGAATCAATACTGATAGTTCTTAACTAACCAGTTCTCAAACTTTAGGGAGGGAGCAGAAGGAGAAAACAAAGTCCCTGAGCTACAGAGACTACAGGTGGAAAGTAAGGCTATGGGAGGCTGCTAATGTGCTCTGAAAGCTGAGTGCTTAAAGCAATCAAAGATATGGAAAGTTTGAAATAATATCTTCAATAACAATCTGTTAATTTGCAAGGACAAGAAAAAGAACAGCCCTTGGTTGCATTGCTAAGTTTAAGAAATTTGCAACGCACCAAAGCAAGAGGGAATCCAGCAGCAATTCCCAGGGCTCCCAGCTCACTCACTAGTTGACTTGATGAGCCTCTTTGATCTGGTATTGACATCATATCAGATCTCTTGCACTGTGTTGCCCACTTGCCAAAGCCAGCTTCCCAGAAGCAAAAATGTGTGTTCCTTTCCTTGGGGTAATTTGAAACATTGACATGAAACAGACCTCTCACTCTTCCTCTGCTGTGGTCTGCCTTTTGAGCAGTTCCTTCACTAGTGTCTCCTTAAAAACACTTGGAGGTCAATGCCAGGTTCAAATTGCAGTGTTCTCATCCATTGTGAGTGATGCGCTGATTAGGTATTAAGTGTATGAATACCAAGAGGAGAAAAGAGAGAATATATAAGTTGGTTTGGGAGCCTGGGATTCACAGACATCCAATTTTTTTTTTACGTACCTTGTATAATAAACATGGGCTTCATTAACCATTCTTGGCTACTCAGAGAGTACTGTACTACACAGAAGACTCACTGTTGGTTCAGTGATAGGTGGAACTTGCATGACAAGAAAGAAATGGAAAGTCTTCAGTCCAATGTAACACATGGAAAGAAGCCAATGCAAAAACTTTCCTCCTCTCTGCAAAGGAATTTTTGACGTTGAGAATAAAAGTATAAGCTAAGCTAATGGCTACCTCAAGTACCATCTCTACACAAGTTCCAAAAGAGCATGGGAAATCTGATGCTCTGTTCCCAACTGGCCATTCCAGATCTACTTGTTAAAGAGCATCTCAGGCCCTCATATGTTCCCTAGACTGTAATGTTGACCCTCATTTTACTCGATACAGCAGTATTAGTCATATTTAGATTCCGTATTCCCACCCCCCACCCCACCCCCCCCATTACTGGCTGCCATAGTCCCTTCGTAGGGATACTGGACAAATAACTCGCTTGAATTAGTAGTTCCCAGAATGAGCTACCCCATGTAACTGTGGATGAAAAGTCTTCTATTTTGAGTAGGAAGTGCAGCAAATATGGGTACTTCGGTGGCTTGGGGGCAGCGGCTGGATTTCTTATAATATTCTGTCTCGCTTTTGGACATCAGTTGGAAAAGACTTTTCTGATTTGCTGACGTATGCTTCTCTCTCATTTAGTCATTGCTACCAGGGAGGAAATATGGCTGGAAAAATCGCATGCCACTGCTCAAAAAAGTTACAATGGCAAAACTGCCCCTAACCAAATGGCTAGCTATTAATCTTAAATACAAGTGGATTGAGGAGGAAAAAAATCTTTGTCGGAGGTCAGGAGAAAAGGCATCCAGGTTGTTTGTGAAATATTAAAAGCTAAAGTTCACTGAGTATCTATCTTGTGCATTTTAATTATGTCTCCACGAACCTGAACTGTGGGGCCCTCAGCAAGCCGTACTCAGTTGTGCCGGCTCACAAAGTTCAAAGCTAGGTTGTAAGTCGTTTTTATTTAGCGCCTAGTGACAGCAAGTACTGTAGGTGGAGAAACATTAAGCACCACTTAAATCTGTTCCTGTACATCTTATTCGAAATATACTGGAATGATGCTCTGGCTCTGACTTCATTGAGATCCATTATAAAATCCCCCTTGGCCTTTTCTAACACATACCTGACTACGCTGTCGGAGATCCTCAGCTCCCATCCAGCGCTCAGAAGTTACTGCTCCAATCCGAAATCAGCACACCACAAAGTCAATGCTACCAACTATTGATTCAGAAAACCCTGGTATTCTTGACCGTGTCAACACAGAAATCAAGGGTGATGCTGTCTTAGAATCAGAAAATGCATCTAAAAGGAGCTGCTGAAGTCACACTATGCTTTCTGAGAGCACGTCTCGATTAAATCAAAGTGCTTAAGGTGCCGGGGTTGGGACACGTGGACAAGAACCTGCTGGTCTCCATCAGGACTTGCTCCCTTTCAAAGGCAGCGTGAGTTTTATCTTTGGCTTCCTTGGGAAATTTGTCCCAAACACGTGGAAACAAAGGAAAATACTGAAGGCGAGCTTTTCTTGGGTGAGTCTGTCCCTAGAGAGAAAACAATTGCTTTGATCAGAGCACTGGCCCAAGCCCGCTGAAGTACATTTGCAGCTCACTGAGATAGCCTTGGTGCACTGCTAAAGCAGTGAAATGTAGCACAAGTATTTGTTGTTGCAGTGAACTATCAAAGGAGGCAATAAGGCTTGGCCACTTACTCTGTGTGTCCAAGTAAATGGAAATGAATGCTGCAGGGGTCTGTTCCCCTCTGCACGCACAGGGGAGCGAGGCGCTGAAGGGTTGTTTTCATTATACCATTAACAGGGCAAGTTAATTTCTTGTTTCCTCCATCCCTCTTCAAAAGCAGGGGCTTGAGGCTCCTTCTTCGGGCTGGCCATGCAAAGCTGCGTGTTCCCTGCCAGCCGGGGTAGTAAATCCCACAGTTGTTCTCAGATGCCGGCCCCGGGTCCGGCAGAAATCCATCCCTTGTTGTCATACCAGCTGTACTTTCTCTGCGGGGAGACGGCAGCCACCCGTTTGGCGAGGAGGGGCAAGCTGTAATGTCTAGCCAGAAACATCTACCATAAACCATCGCTTCCTGTTATGACGCTTATGTGTCTAAACTTATGGATTTATTTAGGTTGAACTGTCTAACCTGCTTGAGTAAGACTGGAATCAGCAGGTACTAAGTCATGTAACAATAGGAAGCACCAAAATACGACTTGCATTATTCGATCTTGGAATGAGTTTCAGTTTAGCTTTATTCTTTAAAAGCTATCCCACACATTATCCAGAAGTATCTTTCCCATTTCCATTTTTTTCCCATTTCTGTTTAAAAAATTATTAGTCGTACATCATCTTCTGAGCTGGCCATCACTTTTTTCATTTGTGTATTTCCCTGATTAGCAGAATATAAATTTTAAAAGTTGCAGATCTGGAACTTGGGCCACCAAGGATAAAAGAGAGAGTATTCTGTTTTAATTTATATATCTGCCTTGATTAGGGAATTCTTTCTTTGTCTGGAAGCAATGTGATCCAGTTGTTAGAAAAGGGGAGACAGACCTTGGGGATGCTTGAGTTCTTTCCTGGTTCTGTCACTCAGCCAGCTTCTTTACACCCAAATCTACCCTTTGGGTGTATTAGTGGGTATAAGAACACCTAACTAGCTTGCTCATGTGTTGTGAAACTTATTTAATTTCTATTTCTAAAGCTCTTTCGATTTATCACACCAGAGAGCTTGTATAAAGCATGTAGGTACTGATTTTTAAAGGTGTAGGGTACTTTTCCCTCCTACAAACACTAATTTAGGTTGTACACATTTAGAGTACAATCACACAACTTTTCTTTCTAGAAAATATTGAATTTAGAGATTTGTTGTGAATTACATCTTTACACCTGTAAATAATAATATCTTGTATATGTAAGCATATATGCGTGTGGCCATATATGCCTGTATATATTTATATATGCATGTTTGTATATACACAGAAGGAAGAGAAGAAATAGTCTTTCCAGATAGTCTGGAAAATCTCTGGGTCTCCACAGCTGGCAGTGCATTACTTTTATTTAAAGAAAACTTACGCAAAAAGCTTATGTGCAGTCAAAAACTTGCCGGCTCTAATTAATATATATATGAAGTATAAACAGATCATGAAATATTTTTTAGTGCTTAATACATAGAAATGTCCCGTGTTGATGCTAATGAAAAAGTAATGCCTGGTATATTTCACGTTGCAGGGCCTGGGGACACAGATCCATGGAAAAGCAATTCATACCAAACTGCTTTACAAGTGCAAAAATTCTGTTAGCCTAAAGCTACAGCGCTACATAATTGTACAGGGGGAGGGAAAAAAATGCAGAAAAAACCCAGCCCTCCTCTGCCCTGTGTTTGCAGCACAGTCATTTATTTCAAGCTCTGGTAATGGGTCATTCTCTCAAAAATGATGACACCAATATTTCAGCAGAAAGGATTCTTTCTACCATACTCTCAGTGTGATCTAGACAGCTCCTCGTTACCTAACTGCATAGTATGTCATTCCAACTGATTCTCAAGATCTGATCTTTGCAAGGGAAGTTAAGGAAATGTGTGAAGACCATGAAAACCCAACCCTCTCCCCCAGAGAATAGTCTCTTAATTGTAATAGCCCATTTTAATCATTGTGATTGTTTAAAATATTATGAACAGAGGGAAATAAGGAAGATAATTGTGCTTCAGCAGTGACAATCTTTTGTTATCACCTAAGCTTATTGGAGATTTAGCTGTGTATAGTCCCAATACTTCCTTCACATATCAAGTGGCCTTAATTATGTGGGCAGCTAGAACCCCTCTTGAGAGGGAGGCTTGGATAGCAAAACAGCAGGTAAGAAATGCCTCTTCCTTACTTCTTTGTTTCTGCCCAGTCCCCTGTAGCTAAGGCTGCATATGTGGCTGTCTCTGTCTTTGTGACACTTTAAATGTGAAACAAGTAATTTAGTTGAAAATTTTCTGCTATTTTTTTTTACATGCTTCATATGCTGGGTTAAAATCCATTAGCATATAACAAAAATCGGAGCAGATGTAGTGCAACAGATTCCTTAAGGGAGTCCATATTTTTACATATTTTGTAATAAGGAAACTGTCACTCCCAGATGGTATCTAGCTAATACTGGTGGTTTGCTTGCTGATAACATACTAAAAAATAAAATTAATTGTATTCTATTTGATGACAATGAAGCCATTATCATATATAATTCACTCTTAAAGGAAACATCCAAATGATAGTCTCTTGCAATGGCTAGGCTTCCTCGGTCTGTGTGCCTGTCCCTTCTCTTCTTCTACCTCAAAAATTCTTTCAGAATTTGTGGCAGCAGAAGCCTCCAGCTGCAAAATGTAACAGCCGTTCATTAGCAAAGCTGGAAACCAGTGTTAATTTGTACAGGGAATCTGGGCCAGCAGTACCTCAATACACTTACCATAAGCTTCACCCTTTACCAGTGGTTCTCAAACTGCTCCGTTTTAGATGTCACTGTTATTTTTCATAGCAAAAAGAAATAATTAACCTTTTCATTGATGCCACTGAATGGTACCTATTTGGTAATTGGCTTGATTAGTGCAGGAAGTATCCAGAGCTGATACGTGGTGTGAAAATGAAAATCAGGGCAACCCTTTCTATCCAGTCTCACACAAACATACTGCATTGATCTGTAGCATATGTTCAGTATAAGGTTAAAAACTCTCAGAATATTAAAAAACTTTCTGAAAACAGATTTTTTTTCTGATTTAAAACTGCTCAACTCCTTCCTTAGGTGAAAAATTCAAGACCTGTTACAGACCGGTCAGTCACAACCTGATGAGAGGTGAACGGTTGAGCTCACAGGAGTTAAGGTTCTTGGCGAGGTTTTTTAACATGAGATACCAGAATGAGGAGCTCAGAATAACTTTCCTCTTCCCTTTCTGTCCTACCACAAAAATATCCAAGTTTTCAGGAAACCTGTGAAGAAGCTGCCCTTGAAATTGCGGCAGTGTGGTGAAGAGCAATAGGGGAAGAGAAATTTTTCCTTTCCAAGGTTGACCTTGTGCAGGGAGCGTTGGCCTTCCTGACACCTCCTTGGGACCACAGC
This sequence comes from Ibycter americanus, assembly GCA_035590275.1. Classification (NCBI taxonomy): domain Eukaryota; kingdom Metazoa; phylum Chordata; class Aves; order Falconiformes; family Falconidae; genus Ibycter; species Ibycter americanus. The sequence continues at coordinate 8,178,224 of JAVJGI010000063.1, read as the reverse complement.
ACTGGTTCCCCAGGCCAGAGACAATATGTAGGTGTTGGTACCAGTCTGCAGACGGGCAAACTGGAACAGAGGGGTGATGTGACTTTTACCAAGTCACAGTATCACTTAGTGCTAACACAGCGATGAACCCACGTGCCTGAATTCCCAGATCGTTGACCTGTCCATTGGGTACTACCTTAGCACAAGGATGGGGGGAAGAAATGAAGAGATTTCTCCCAGTGGTGTTGGGTGTGGAAACACAAAGCTATCTAGCTTTGTGAAAGAGGCAGTTTTGCAGGATTGGCGAGTTTAGATACCTATTTAAGCAAACATCTAACTTGATAATAATGATTTCCTCATCCCTGAATGACTGTGGAGAGATACGGTGAGGCATGCTGTCTGAAGGGTATAAAGTGTCTCTGGCTGCGTTCGTTCTAAGATATTTATGCTTTGTGTTTAATTTCCCTTCTGGTATGAGCAAGAAGTGATATGAAGAGGAACAGATGACTGCTGTTCCATTTGGAGGTTTGGTAGAGAAGGACAATGTTGTACCCATCTCTGCCTCATCAGCCGGAGGAGCTCGGCGGGTATGAGAAGTGATTTTCTCTGCTCTGAGGCTATTGTCCTAACTTGGGAACTCACAGCCAACACAGTCCCCCATAAAACTACCTGAAATTATTGGCAGACATTGCAGAGGAAACAGATCTCTTAACATACATGTATTTTTGAGTAAAATATTATTTTATTTTAAAAAAATCACAGATCAAGGCTTGGAAAGTACTGTGTAAATCTTAACCACCTGTAGTCCTCTGTCCCTCAGGTACAAGGTTCTTAGTAATCAGCAAGCATTATTTTACTTCATTTTTTCTTATTTTATTTCGTGTTCTTTTATTCTATTTTAGAAATGAAACAGCCTTCTGAGTGTAACAAGGAGGTTGTGAAATTTCAGTCCCTGAGTGGAATTTGTCCCAGGCTTTCATCTTTCATTTCAATTCAAAAAGAGAAGACCTTTATTCCTTGGTCTTCCTCTGCCTGGTATCTCACAAAACCTATTCTTGTAAGGTTGCAGCCCCAAATGGCAGAAACCTCATTAACTAGCAGTTTCCATCACATTTCAGTTATTTGGTGACTAGAGCACTTTAGAGATTGTCCATAGTCATTGAAAATTCTGGGATTTAAGTAACAGATTTTTTCAAAAAGACTTTACTCAGCTTCAAATGATCTGAACTCATTTTGTAATCCTTGTCTTCACCAGTATCAGGCATACCTCTTTGCCCTTTTTCTAATGCATTAAGTACTAGACAACTACAACATTTTATTTAGCGTGATTTGCATTGACTCTTCAAATATCTCTTGAATAATAGAATATTTACCTCTTCAAATTTTACTACTGTATATTAGCTGACATGATGAGTTGTAGATACATCAGACATGCCACTAAAAGCAGCGTTGCTTTTATGTTTGTGGCTCTTAATTCATACCTGTTCTCTCTCAGCCTTCCTCATCACAGCTGATGTGTTTTCTCCTCTTTGTTTTAATGCCTGAGCAGAAGACGTATTTTATTCATGATTTGGTAGGAAATGTGGCAAGGAATTTGTACACCATTAAAGCAACCTGAAATTCCACCATGGACGCTGGGAGGGAGCTCTTTCTCTTAGCTGTATAAAGCATCTGCTTAAATTCTCAAGTGTGGAACGTGCAGACTTGTTAGGCAAGATTTTAACAGACTGTTTGGCACTGAGTGCAATTTTCCCAAAGACCTGGCAGTGGAAATAGTTTAAATAATAGTTTGTCAAATACTCATCAAGAGAAATGCTAATTGATGCCTCCTCTGAATCAAGCTCTGCACAACACCGGAAAGGGAATGGGCATTTCCTGTTTCTTTCCTACTCACTGAAAAGAGATGCTTCCCAACAGACTGCTGACATTACGTTAGATATATCCAATCTATAGGACTATTCTGTAATGTAGATTAGTTCATGGCAAGTATATGTGAAGCACGCTTTATGTATCAAGTATTTTATTGAGTGATGTGTGGCTTCACAAACCTATAGTATATTCTTAGTACTAGCGTTGCTAGATGTCCTTTTACCAAGTGCCACTTTGAACTCCACATCGATGTTTGTATTCTGGTATCTTTCTTTTCTGTGTTCTTTGAGGTTTCTGGGTTCAGTCTAGCTCTTCAAATCAACGGTGGGGACATGAGGAGAAAGCACAGATGTGACTGTGGGACTGGAGCGCCAGCTGGCCGCAGTGTTACAGCAGCACTGCACGGCCGTTGGGTGAAGCAAATCTGAACTTTTGCAATAAATATTAGAGACCGAGACTCTGAATAGATTTGGAATCTGAAACCAGAAACCAGATCTAAATGTCAGAGCGGGTCCCTGTCTGCAAAGTATACTGAACTGAATGTTCAGACCCCAGCTTTGGCAAAGAAATCAAAGCCATAAATCCAAATCTGTTTTTTGTGTTTCGGACCCTCTTGTAATGCTAATAATACTTTGCCCTTTCACAGTCTCCAATATTTTAGAAACTCTGAAATGATTTATCAAATGAATCATACTTCCCAACGGGACTTACATGGACAAGTTGCCTGGAAATACCACCCCAAAGCAAGGGCAAGACTTGGCTGTGGCTGAATTTGTGCTCTCTTTGTAGCTGTGTACGGATACCGAGGCTGTAAGGTTTTGTCTGTACCTCTGTAACTCTTCCAACGCAATCTTTGTGTCAGTAGCCCCAGCTCCATGTGTCTTGGATTTCCATAACCTCCTAGGTGCAGGTGTCTTGTGTGTCTTCACATTGACTCATTCCCCAGTTACTGCCAAGAGGCTTTGATAGAGAACAGGTCGAAGTGGTGGATGCTCTTGGTGCAACAAAGTCAAGCTTTTCTTTGTCACGGAGTGGCAACCACAACATTAGGAGTTTTAAAAGATTCACCCAAGGCCCTAAGGGGGGAGTGAGTGGCAAAGCTGAGACTAAAGCACGGAATCACCGAATCTTTGTGTTCCTCTGAGCAGCTATGTGCCTTTACGTTCAGAGAGAATAGGAATATTTAGCATCAGAGGTACCAGTAGCAGACACAGGGCATCTTTATTCATCATGAATAATGCCGTTAGTGAGAAATAATAGTATTCCTTAGTATTGATGATAATATATTGAGCGCTAGCGAAGCCTTCTGCTAAGAGTTATCTAGTGTAGTGAATTATGGAATTTTACTACCTGAGTACAAGGACTGATATAAATGATCAGCTCCGTGGCAATGAATTGGTTTAAAAAGGCTTCATAAGAACTTGCCTAATGCTCATAAATTAACATTAAATATGAGATGGGTTATCTAATCACACGCTTTCAGGCAAATTCCTTTTTAATATGTATGTACACTGTTGCTGGAAATATAGAAGATATATCAGAGGAGATATTTCCTGCCATAAATGGTTATGCTTGATAACTCCATATTGTTTTCATAGTTTCTGTCAGTTACAGTATTTTTTTCTTTGCCATCAGAATTTCTACAGAGTCCATGCTAAAATAGGATTTAGCGACAACTTTAACCTTACATATGCCTGTGTTTTAAGCTAAGGCTGGAATTCCATTATTCCTTTGCTGTGAAATGTAGGAATAGTGGGTCCATTTGTTTCAAGTCAACACGTGCTTGAGTCACTGAGCTGCTGCATATCTTCTGCAGACTGCTGAGGCTCAGGAACTTCCCAAGGCACGTCCATTGCAGCTCTTAGTATATGTGGTAAGCCATGCCCCTGATTGCCATCCACCAAAAATATTGGTGGGAAGACTTGGTAAATTCACCAAAAGCTGTTCTGAACTATCCCTATGCTGGGGCAGATCAATCTAGTGCATTTAATAAAAGCAGAGTAGAAGATCCAAAATGAAAATACCTCCTTTTCTGTCCCCTGGATTCGCTGGGTAAGGGAACACTGATGCACCAGGCTAAATGTGATTTTTTTTTTCCTCCATAGCATATACCACTCCCTTTTGGGCAGTACCACAGTGAAAAACACCAGCTCAGTTCAGTGTTTCGAACTGTAAACAGTGACATTTGCTGTACTTCGTGGTGCTTGTGATTCAAACAATTCCCTTCTCAGCCTGACAGAGGAGATATACAATAGAAAACTGCTTCCACCTGTTGGAGTGGCTTGCATTTTAAGCAGAGTTAACTATGGAGCACAATTTGGAAATAGTTTGTAAAATGCTTGAATCCTCTGGGGGTGGCTGTATTATACACCTTGTAGTTGCTGAACATTTCAGGACTTAAACTTTATCTCTAAGTCAATCAAGCTTAGCTTGCTTGGGGATCAAGCAAGAGGACTGGATAACAGTTTTACTAATCCAAACAATTTTCTGAACGTTGTTGAGTTCCAGAGAGTTTTCCTTGCCATCTGAAAACACAGTGAGAGGACACTGAGAGCAGAATTATAAAACAAGCTCTTTAAATCATGTTGTACTTGGAGTTTGATTTCCTAGACTTTACAGTGAGTAATAATAAACTAATTATGATTAAACTGATAAGGAGGACTCTAAAGAGTCAGCCAGGAAAGTCTTTCATAAATAACCAATAAGGAATGCTTGGTCTCACAGTTGACATGTATCAGAAAAGCTTGGTTTTGCCTTTTCAGAGTCAGCTTTTAAAAAAACAAGCACAAACCAAACAAGAAAAAAGCTAAACAAAAGCAACCCTAAACCAGTGGAGTAAAATATATATTGTTAGTATTAAATAAGTCCCGTTTTATCTTAAATTGCATGACTTCTTTCTGACCCCAAGGAACTGGCTCAGTCATTTTGAAGCAGCACTATTACTGTGGCTGTTCTGTAGAAAAATCTGGATCTAGACTTAGACATCCTGAGAGAGCAAATAGTTGAGTCTGGGTTTCTGTGTTTGGCCTATTTTGAATAGTATTTGGTTTTCACAGTTATAACTGGGCAGAATTTACTCGGCTTAGTACATGAACATTTCTTCCCAATAGGTTAGGTCAGCTGTGAGGTTTAATCAGTGTTCAGATTTCTGACATGCTGCTCAAGGGCATATAATCTGAGCAAATAAACAACCAAGGAAGGGCCTGCATGCAACAGAGATGATGTAGGATTGCAGGGGATCATTTCCACTCAGGTGTTTATGGTGGTAGTGTCTTTTCATGGCAGATAAGAGATGACATTTGGTATTACGCTCTGTATTGCACCAATATGTAAAAAATAAATAGTTATTGTTGTTTCCCCTTTGGAGCGCTGTTGTCTAAAGGACTGAACTGAATGTATTTGCTCCTCTTTGAAGCATGCAGCTACTTCCCACTAACATTACAAAGATCTGGTGTCTTTTATAAAGGAGCATATTTTCAGCTCTTTCCTTCACTTTGCTTTAAAGAGAATTTTCATCCTGATCCTGCCTCTGGGTAGTCCTAGTCCTGTTCTAGTTCTTTTTCCTACAGTTACAGCTCCACATTAAGGCCTCTGATTTCCACTAGCACAGTCTGATCAGAGCAGTAGTGGGGACCAGAATCTTCTTTTTCCCATGCTGTCCTATCCATACTTGACAGTATTTTGGGGAAGAAGGGGCATTCAGCCAAGGAATGAAACTTAGAGGCAACCATATCAGCTGCAAAGATTTATTTATTTAATTAAGTCATCATCAGGATGGAAAAATACTCTCTTACTTGCCAGAAAGAAATTTTCCAAGCTCAGGGAGGGTCAAAGTGCATGCTTGCAAGTTATATGTTACCAGGACTTGAACAAGAAGCTTCACAAAATACTGCCCTTTGGTCTAGAGTAAACCATTTATGTTATGGGTGCATTGGCTAGCAAGGAGGAGAGGGAGAAGGTCTGGGAAATGTACTAGCTTACTCTCCCACTAGAGTAATCCAGCTTTAGAAGCAGACTCACTTGGCAGCTATTTTAATGTTGAGTGGCATAACTGGACATACTCATACAGCAAGGTTGAAAAACGTAGGAGGATAGGAGCGAGCAGAACCACTTCATCCAGGGAGAGCAGCCTCCTGCTATAGTAGATGGTTACATGATCCATAATGTCCTTCAGAAACTGCTCGGTTACCTCTGCACAGCTTGCCTCTATTGTCTAGGGAGCCTGAGAATTGAAAACTCCGGCCATTTCTTACAGCTGGAGAAATTCCTGCCACTGGTCCAAAACAGCTCCCAAATCCCTTTATCAGCAAAGCTCCTAGAGCGCTGGAGTGCGAGCTTCCAAGTCTGCAGCCAGAGACGCAGCCGTGTAGCAGCAGGCTACCTCTGTGAGCTGGCTCTTCATCTGGTACAAATTGGCCTTGTTCTTCTGATCTGGCCCTGTACTAAACATTACTGCTGTACAATGTTTGCTGTCATTTTAGATAGGACTGAACATTTTTAAGAAAGATTTGGAAAGTACAGCTTGCCTTAGACAACTTCTAGTAAATAGCTCGTATTTGCTGCTCTTCCCCAGTGGGAATCCTTATGAACTTTAGAGACAAAAAATCTTCTGGCAGGAGTAATTTAGCAAAGGTAGTGTATATTCTAGTGAGGCCTCTCAACTTTCCAGTCAGTTTGGTTGTTGATTTTTAAGTTTTGCAAGGATCGCTCTCAGCTTTTTAATGCTCATCTGATTGGCTTCATTTATCTCTCTGAGGGGTGTGTTGCTGCAATATTTTCCTGTTCCAGGATCTCACAAATTTCTCATGCAAATTACCCCTGTTAATCATCTCTGAGGACAACCATGCAGTCCTTTAGCTAAGTTTTCTTTGCTCAATGAAACCAGTCAAACATTCAAAGCATGTAGGAATTTTTCAATAATCAATTCAGGGACATTTGCCCAACTAGCCATGAAGAGGCACCGGTGGGCAAAGCTGACAAAAGCTAGGGCAGACCAGCAGATCATTGGGCTACGTGACCAATTCCTGGGGAAAAAGATTGCTTAAACTTTCTGTGCTGCAAGACTTTCTGATCTCAATGACCCATGTGGAAGTAGGCATGAATGGACTGACAAATATCTCCCAGCAGTTACAGCTAATTGGGTCATTGGAAGAAAAGTAGCTTGTGTAAGTAGAGAGACCTGTTGAAAACAGTGGGAGAATCTCAGCGGTTTCAAAGTGAAGATGGTTGTGTCTTGTTCCTTCAAAATTTGCTTCTTCAAAAGTTAATCCTGCTGCAATTCACTCTTGTGGGTTCCTCTTGTGATGTGTTGAGGTCTCAGTCTGGAGAACCACACTGAGGACAGCAAGTATGGTTTTGCTTTTGGATGATATCAGTTCGTATTATTTGGATGATATCACATTATATTTGGAGGGTATCAGTCAGTCAGCTTTGGAATGTGGAAATCCAGCTTAGAAGACATTTCTGGCTTCTTCCAGGATGGAACAAATAGCAAACTGAAATTTTCTATGAATTATCAGCGATGTAGATTGTTGTCTTGCTTGAAAACCCAAAGAATTGGCTTCAAAATTCATTATTTTCACCCAGCCCCAGTTCTGGTGATCTTCCCAGATGCTGACTTTTCTTTTTTTTTACCCCAAAAATATTACTTTGTATTCTCTCTGGCCCTAGCCAAAGTCATTACTTTGCTCTTTGTTGTACTGAGACTTGATAGCATTGTAATTATTTCTGACATATGGCATCATCTGTGCACCTCTTCTTCCAATATGTCCAAAAAAAAAAGAGGAATACCACTGCAGCCACTAGACCATAGTTTCCATCAGTTAATACCACTTCATGGCTCCCCAGTCGTGGCAGGGCATGGACCGAACTTTGTGTGCAGGGCGATCTGCTGTGCTTAGAGACCTGGAGTTTTGCTCTCTTATTTCAGCTCCCTCAGAACTGGAAATTACAGCTCCAGCTTACTTCTCTAGTTTTGTGGCAGAAGGCCAATGATTCTGAGAGCTTTTCCTTTACCTTCATTAACCCCCAAATGTTGCTGTATTCAAAACATCCATAAAAAGTGTATTTATCATTCATTTTCTGTTCATGTTGATGTGGGAAAACACGTGCAATCAATATTGAATCTCTTTCAAAACAACTTAAAATGGGAATACATATTGGTCTAATCTAAAACTAATCATGATGATAAATGATGAAAAATATGCCAAAAAGTGGAAATCTTGGTTTTAGAAGTTCTGTAGTTATGGGTATGTGTATCTACCTGCATATATGTGTATATATATATATATATATATATACACACACACTGCCTACCAAGAAAATAGATCTCAAATCAGAATTCAGTTAGAAAGGAAAACAAAATACTTCTAATATTTAAGTCTGTGCTCATATCTAAACCTCACATGTTTAGTTTTATGCATCTGCCATCTATTTAAATGTGACCTGGTCATATATTTTATTTACCTATACAGAAAATGACCGCAAGTGCATGTTAAAAAAAAAAAAGGTTGATTCAGGCCAAGTTAATCTCTCTTCCAAACTAGAACTGTAAAGCAATTTAAGCTGTGAAACATAACTGTTCTGTATATTTACATCTCTCCAAGTAGTCTGCTGTCCTCCTGTCAGACTTAAAGTAAATGCCGCTGCATTATTAGAGAAGTGAGTGCCATTAAATATAAATTAGTCTGTGGCTTGATGAACAGCTTAACTCAGTATGAACCAACCCTGCTAGCAAGGGAAGTCTTGCCCCTACTCCGTCCATGGCTTACTGACCTACCAGCCCTGGCTTGTGCCTGGGTGAGCACTTCTGCAGCCACCCAGAGCATCAGATCAAGGAACAGATCCAGCTGAAAACTAACCTGTCAGACAAAAACATTTCTTTTCTCATGAGTTTTCTGTCAGAGCAGAAGTGAGTGGCCGAGGACTGGAGAAGGAGAGGGCTGCATTGCCATTTGAAATCATTCTGACCGGTACTTGGGGGTTAATGGTTCTGGTATCTCCAGGATCTCATGGGGGAGAAGCAGTAGTTTCTAATGTGCCTGCGTAGCCAAAATATTTCTAGGCACTGCGGGAAATTGAATGGTTTGGGCCATGAATACTTTTAATTAAGAAGTAGGTTTTTGGGGAATAATTAAATTTTCAAAGTAACTGAATTTTTGGATTCTCATACAGAAGAGGACCTCTTAATTTCTGTATGTTAAAATGCACCCAAAAAGATAATCCCTATAAAAAGTGAATTTGCTAATAACTATTTCTGAGGCTTGCAATAGTACTTTTTGTCCCAAGTTAAGAAGAAAAATCATGAGAGCTGCTAAAACATCAGGTAGTTCAGTTCTGTGCATTTTGAAAGAGTAACTTCACCACCATTTGACTTAAGTATGGCTTCTCACAGTACATAAAGTTAAACAGCTATACATGGCTTTGCCTCATTAGGTCAGCAATATCAGCCACCAGGACAATGCAGCTGGCTTATGGGATATTATTAAAGAAATTATAAATAAATGTACACATGCTCGTAGCATCAGTCCTCAAATGAAGCCATAAGATCGCAGAATTGTTCAGGGGGGTAGAATCAGTAACACGGATTATAGTAACAACATGGTGAGTTAATTTAGGGCTATAAATATCCTGTTTTTCTGTTATGGTTTTAATCTTTATTAAATTGAGTGATTCTTATTTATTTTAGTTCACATGTGCATATGTTCCAGTATATAGTTTGTTTCTGCAAACATAGGCTTGTAAGACTATAACATATTTTGCAAAAGTCTTCTAAGACATAAATAGTGTTAGTACAAATCCTTATGTGAGAAAACACACAGACACAAACACACACTTAGTCTTTAGTATTTCCCTGTGTATTTTTACAAACAATGGCAAACCATTTGTGTTGCTTTTTTTTAAAAGAAAAAAAAGCATGTGATTTTTTTTTTGCATTTCTAAGGAGAATTTAAAACATCATTTTGTTTTCTATACTTATTTTAATGGTTTTGCATATTACTTTTCATCTAAACTCAGTATTTGAACATACACTTATCAGACGCCTGTTTTCTTTGTTGCTTGTAATTACTGAATAAGTCAGAATCATAGCCAAGTAAGTCTGTGTGGTATTACATCTGGAGTAGCATACTATAGCAACATTGTGCTTTGCAGAGCTTCTACTCTCATAGATTTGATCTTAATGATGGGCTACACTTTCATCTTTAAAAAAATCATTTTCCGCAACTCACTGCTTTTTATACCTCAGCTAGAAAATGCTTTTTATTGTTCAGTTTCTCTTGCATACAGTGTTTGTATCTATAATTGAAACTTAAAAGCTAAGAGCTTGAATAATTCAATCAGAAAGCATATTGTTTTTACTGTTCTCAGTATGAATTCAAACGATCACATTATTGTGATGTTATAATATCAGAATGTATTTATTTTTACTTGCATAGTCATAGGAGGCAGTGTCTCTCTCCAGACAAAAAAGCAAAGAAGGGGGGGGGGGGGAGAGGAAAGGGGAAAAAAAAAAAAAAAAGCCGAGCTTTATCCATGCTGGGGTCCTGTGGTCTAACTTAAGCAAATGAGATATCTTGTCCCCTCCAGCAAGCGCCTGGTCTGTTGCTAAGACTCTTTCTATCAGTGCTGCTGCATGCACTGAAACTGCCCCTAAGGCTGAGTGTGATCATGTCGGGTAGGAAACGCATAACCTCCTCATTTGAAGGCACCTCAGTTACTGAGTGTGTCACTGATACTACGCTCTTGGCTGTTAGATGTCAGCTCAGTAAGGTAGAGAGAGAAAGCATCCCTGCTTTCTCTACTACAAAATGCCTTGTGGAATTACAAAGAGAGAATAGCTCCATGCAAGCTCCATTGATGTCTCTGGACACCTTTTCACCTCAGAATTAGCTGGTTTACTGTAGAACAAATTGAGGTTCATATGTTTTGTGTTTAGTGCGAATTTTTTTATGGATGTAAAAGACAACTGAAAAAAAACCCCCAATGTCTTAATTAAAATATTGACTAACATGTTCTCTGAATGATCTGTGTCAATGCAAACATAAAAGAAGAGCATTGGAAATAGAATGGATAAAACTGTGGCATCTAATGCAGGCATCATATATTTTACCTTGATGGAGCTACACAGCAATATTTTTAATTGATAAAACATTTCACGAGGCATCACATGTGACTTTTGGCTTAATATGGCTGAAGCAATTTGTAAGAATTACCAATAATACGGAAAGGATCCATTTTTTTCTTTACTGTTACATTTGGATAAATCATTATTCAACATCACCTGTGGAAGTAGACCCAGGAAGAAAAACTATCCTTACTCCCAGAATCGTGAATCTGAAATTTTCTGATTTATATAGATTTGCATTATGTCCTTAGCATAATTTCAGCACAAACGAAGGGCTTAGCCAGACTCCCATGGTATCTCCTCCGGGTACTGAACAGTTTAACATCTTTTTCTCCGCTTACCAGGCTTAACGCCTGTAAATCAACCACTCCATTACACAATAATTCCCCTTATTCTTAATTCAAAATAACAAAGTTAGCAGCAGAATTTCAATAATGAGAAACAATATAGTTTTGGCCTGTACATGATCCTCATTCATTATCTTTTCTTCTTTCCATTTTTTTGGGGGGAGTAAAAACCCCTTTTATTTGCAAATCCATCCATATCACTTTTTAAGGCACATTATTAGAGAATAGCATGATTTAATGAACTGAGGAATTTCAGTAAGGCCTAAGTGATATCGTCTACTCAGAAACTCATTTCTTCATGATCAGATCTGATCATGGGGGTAACACTAGGAGCCCCCTGCCAAGAAAACATGCAGTAATAAACTTGCAGAAAGCTTTCACTACCGCCTATCACTGTTGATGGTTCCCCCTTCTCTTACCTCAAACATTGCCCAAATGGGGATGTACGAGCATCTCCCAACTGGCTGTCTTGTGAGGTAAAATGAAGAAAGCCTTAAACTTCACAATTGCCAATAATGAGCAATCATTACTCAAATTACACCAAGCACTGATTAGGTTTAAAGTAATGAAGAAAACAACACGATCAATCATCATCAACCCAAAAGAAGTCAATCTGTGCTAGAGATACAGCAAGATCTTAGTGGAGGGCTCCATCTACAGGGTTTGGGAGATGAGAGAGAAAATCCTTCACATCACAACATCTGAAAAAGATTCCCTGTGCTCCCTACTCTGCTCAGATTTTCCTTACCAATCTCCAAAAGCCACACACATAAGGATTTTTTTTTTCCCTTTCTTTAGCTGCACAAAAATAAAAAGGGCCTTTTCAAAAAAAGGTTTTGGAAGGACACTTTGCTGCTGTTGGACTGGAATGCCTGTTAAAAAGAAAATCACAAGAGTTAAATACCTAACATCTATCAAATAGTAAAATTACATTGAAAGCCCTGGCTGCGTGAACAGCATCAATGGAAGCTGAGGTTTTTAATGCAATTTGTATTAATAGGTTCTAGCCACAGAAATAACACTGGAAAAGCACAAATTGCACGGGAAATTCCCATTTGTCAATTTTCATCAGCTACTAAATAGAAAATTACAAATTAACACACAGCTTATTTTGAAAATCAAGAGGAAATTCATCTAACGCCACGTTTCTTAGGCACAGAATAAGATTTTGATACCAGCTACAGACTGGCTCTAGGGAAAAAGAATCCATTGTATTTTAAAAATAGGAAAATAAAAAAGGATGAGAGTAGTTATGTTACTATTCTATGCACATGTATTATATATGTAAACTTTAAACTCTGCACATGAATAATGTTAATATATGCATTTTATAAAAGACGTATAAAGACAGTATTCTTCTTTAGGAATAATTTCAATTGAAATATGTCTCCTGTCCGTGTGCTGAAGGCATTACATAACAATTACTTTAAAAGAAAGTTAAGAATAGGAAAATACAAAATTAACATTCCAAAGTCTGTTGAATGTAACAGAAGTTTCTCTATTGACAGAATTCACTTTTGATTTGGGCATAATCATTAGAAATAATGAGATACAAATGAAAGCCTGGTAAAAAAGGCATGACTGAAGGGGAAAAAAAAAATCAAACACACAGCCATTCTAGTATCAGTTTACATTAAAAAGCCCCTTGTGAAGCCGTCCTAAAAATTTAAGGAAAATTTTCTAACTTTTCATACTTTTGCTTTGAGCCATTCAGTACCGTGTGGCAGCGGATGGTCTCTCTCCTACAGCGTTCTGTGAGTGCCCTGAGATAATCTACAGGAAGAATGTCATCATCACTAAAACTTCACACTTGTTTGGAATAATTTCTATTAAAACACTATTTCAACATCTTATAGCAACAGTAAATTTAATGTAGCTTATGTAACATGCTTAATATTTGTTGATAGTCAGGAAATTATGACCTAGTTGAGGAATTCTCATATTGGAATCTATTTTGGTTTTTTTAAAGACAAACTGAAAGATGAGCATGTGGCTATGTGCCTGGCTGAGTTATGGATTAATTTGAGTACTTGCTTAAATAAAGCACTGTAAGGAGTTTTGCAAGTATAAAAAGTAGATTTGGAGTTCAGGTATTTGTAGAAATTATTTGAAAATAGTTGAATATTTTGAGATTCTTTTCTCTTTGCTTCTGATAGCTCCAACCCTGGAAATACATACTTTTCATGCAAGTAATTGTGCTGTGTACTTACAGAACTCTCATGAGTAATGTGTCCCTATAAATATTAAATGGAAAGAAAGTCTTTTTAAAGAAAAAAATATTAGGTGGTTTATTAAGATTTTGATTCGCTTAAATGAGCCTTGAATAATATTGATTATGTTTTCCCCCTTCTACCTTGCAATGGAGAAAAAATGTCATCCATACCAACGTGCTTGAAAGTTAACCTATGTTCTTCTGAAATTTTATCTTCTCATACAGTTTTTCCATTTCTATGTATTTTTAAAGAATAGTTTCTTGTAATACCACTGCTAATTTAATGCAAACATTGACTCTGCTCATTAAAAAAAAACCCCAAAACACAAGAGAGAAACAAAATCTTGCTGGAAGAAGTTGACAGCTGCAAGTATGTTTTGCAAAATTTTTACATTCTACTTCTTTAAAACATATTTGGATTGTCCATCTTTGACAACAATAATAAACTATTTCCATGGAAACTTAGGGGGAGAAAACAGTGGAAGTCTCATCTGCAGAGCAGGTAACAATGCTGACTATAGAAGGAATGGCTTGTCAGCGCAAGGTAGAGCAGGTTGTTAAGGTGTTAAACCAAAAATAGATCTTTTGGTTCTGACTGATGGTTTTCAGACCTTTTGGAAAACAGCTGTAGGGAGCAGGGGCAAAACCTGTGCCCCTAATGAAACTGGAAGGTAGAGTCAGTCCTTGTGGAGGCAAGCTTCCCATGGACCTCGAGCGGCGGGGTGCGCGGGGCTGGCAGGCTGCGCGGGGGCTCGGGCAGCGACAGGAACGCTGCTCCCTACCGCAGGCGGAAACAGCATCTCTGTGGGCTCCTCCACTGAGGGTCTCAGACACCGCTGTTGTGATCAGACAATAAATAGCCAGCCTGGCAATAAGATATCGTAATCACAGCAGAGGACTGTATTTAGGCTTTCATTATGTTGTCAGGTAACAATTGGGTTGTGCTGCACAAGTAGAAAACAGGGGTCAGTAGCATCCTTAAAGTAATCTCTAATGAATTTCTTCTAAACTCCTGTGACCTCAGAGCAGTGCAGAGCAGCATCTCTCCAAGCACTGCCTGGAGAAGGAGAGCAGTATATTGATTCTGCAAGATTGGGATTCATCTGGCACAGAGACTTCAAGAGAGGGACCTTGCCCCAACATGTTGTCTAGAAGCAATACACCCCAGGTATTTATGGAGCTTGGTGAGAAGCAAAGGTGGATTTCATGGTGCATTTCATGCTTTGCATCTCCTGCAGACCCACTGGGGACCATCCTGCTCTTCTTGGATCTAGGAAATGGCAAGAAAGTGCTGTCAAGTCCAAACTTATGTTCCCCTTTGTGAGAGGTCCCCTAAGTGCAAAACTTTGGTAGAAGAGTTTCAGGAGCAATTTATTCCTCTAACAGATCATCTGAGAAGCACCTGGTCTGAGAACCAGCCTTGTCTCCCTTCCACAGGGATTGTGAAATGGAAGCTCCATCAGTCTTTCAGATCAAAGGAAATCTAGATGAGAAGTATAGAAGAAACTGAATCTAGGGAAGGTGCTGTTGCTGAGCTCCAGCCATTGTATTCGGCCAAGAATATATTGAGCAAGGGAATACAGAGCTAAAGTTATGGGCAGTGGACTGAGAATTGCAAAAGAGCCAGCTGGGAATTTCTGAGAAAACACTTGTCACTGAAAACAGCCCAGACTGTACCTGTCAGTGAGGCCAACATTGAGTTTCACAGAACTGTTTTCATGAAGATTTCTCAGGTTTCAGACAAGAACTCCTGGCCAAAGCCAGGGTGGGGTGGGTGGGCGCAGAAGAAAGTGTGATCTACTCACGTGAATAACTATTTAGAAAAAATACAACAGTGCAGGAGCTTGATGTCTTTCTAGTCTGGTGCCTAAAGTCAATTGTGTCAGACAGTTCCTTTCCCAGCTTTATATCAGACACAGCCTGTGCCGGTACCTTTGCCATACAGAGGAGGAATTATTTTTGTACCGATGTGTTTGTTTTCAGATCAAGTTCTTAAGAAGATAGGTCATGAGATAGTGAAAGAGGTTTGAAGAGATCACCTCTAAGAAAACGTAACCACCAAAACACCCTTTATATGGTAGACTAATAATGTTGTGAATATCTTAAAATAATTACATTAGAAACAGGAAAATATGAGCACATGTGGGTTGAGCCAAAGATGGAATTCTGCTGATGCTCAGCTTGGTGGTCCTGTGGGTAGGGAACATACATAAGCAATTGCCCAAGGCAACAACATTCTTTATTAGATTGATTAAGCACCAGGTTTACTTATTGTTGTTAGTAATGGATGCCAGATTTCTGCTTTGCCTATGGTAATAGGAACCAGCAGAGAGGAAGGAGTGTTACTGTGAGCATTGGTCCTACTAGTTCTATGGAATTTTCACACCTACCTTGTTTTAATGTGGAAACATAACCACAAATGGTCCTCACCCAACACTTGCTGCATGATTCATTGTTCTTTCAACCTAAACCTGAGATTTGTGTAAGCTGATTTAGGTAAGATAAGAAATACGGGCCCTTTGTTGTACCATCCAAGTAACTCCTAGCTTTCCTTCGCACTACTGTCTGGGATTTCATCAAGGTGAATCATTCTAGGGTGGAGCTAACAGATGAAAAGTGCAGCTGTGTGCAAAGGAAATATAGTGTGGAACACAACATTGCATACACTGAGCTACTTTTAATATTCATATTAGCCAAAGATACAACCCACGTGATGAATTCACTCACCAGACCCACTCCTGCCCCAAAAAGTCACAACAACTGCATCACTGCAGCCTGCAAGCTGCGGGAATGCATCAATTATATCGGAAGGAGGTATAGATCTAAGGCAGCTGAAGGAAGTGTGAATCTTTCCATTGACTTCCCATTGTTATGTGTGCTCTGGAGCAGGTCCGTGCTACATAAACTGCTTAAAAGGTTTTCTTTGAAAGTCAGTCAGACTCAAACTCCTAAATCATTTAAGTGCTCTTGAGAAATATACCCATATACTCTCTATCTATGTGAAGTCTCTGTCACTTCAACGACCAACATTTGCTCACAAACTTTTGCTGTTGGATTAGTTTTAAAAATATATGTGGTGATCTAAATTTGATGAATTCTTAGTTAACTAATAAATGTCCTTTTTCACTCTTGGTTGTTAAACATTTTCACACGGTTTAGATTTTTCTATATTACATACCATCTAATGTAGAATATGCAGCATATTTTATCAATAAAACCAGTACTTTAAATGTAATACATTCAATCAAGACCTCATGTTTCTGTTTTTAGTTAGCTGGTAAACTTCTACTTTCAATGGTTTTAATACAAATGCAATTAGATTATTTTTTAATGTGATTACATATTGGACATCACTCATGTACATTTTTTACTATAGAGCAAATAGTATTAAATTAAGAATTATTTGCAGTTTGAAAGTTCTCTATGTTAACACTTAAGTTTTAAAATGATGGGTAGAAGTTGCCGTTGTATATCCCTGTTTATTACTGGGATTTTTTGCCGAGACTATATACGAATATAAATGTGCATATATATGTTATAATAATTTCAGTCTATTGCTTCCATATTGATGAAATGTTTTTATATAGGCAGGAAATATAACTGAGTATAAAGATTATTATAAAATTTAATAATTTACATCCAATCACCAAATTGAAAGCAGAGAAACTATTAATTATTTAGACATAGAAATGCTAAAACAAAAAAGTAATGAGTATCTTAAGAAAAAAATATATCTCCTATAAACGTAAGTTATTCATTTTGTATATTTGTGATAGATTCAGTTCCTAGGATTCAAGACAATTCTGACCTTTTTAAAAATATGCTAATATGTTGAATTATTTTTCCCATATTTATGACTTGGATCTCTATCTACCTTATCTTAACTAAAGTAAAGACTTAAAAAATAAGAAAAGTAAGAAACATAAAAAGGTACCTCACTGTAGAACCTCACTGTTCTACTATTGTGAACTGATGATGTGCAGGGCCATGATGAAAAATGGATTTTGCAGCCAAGACAGGCAGTAACTCATTGTGGAAAATGATCTCACTGTCAAGCCAAATCAAAAAATGCCTCTCTGCCTGATCTTCTCCAAAATTCAACTTTTTTCTAGAATCAAAAGCAGACAGTTTTTCTCCAGGCCTGCACTGTAGTGATCTCTGGTTGTATTTAGGAACTGCCTGATGGTCTCTGCCTATGGAAAGGTAAGACCTAATCTTTGGCTTCATAGAAGTGAACAGGACGAAGCATAGGTGCAGGGAGGTCTGTGCCAAGTCATTTTGTGGGATTCATATGATGCTGACAAAGAGTTTTGACTAGGACTGCCCCTGGAGAACACAAATGTCTGCTGTATGAAAACAGGGGGAAGAAAAATCAGCTGTGTCACAAACAAAATTATGCCTAGCATCATACAGACGAAAAGTGACATTTTGTAAGGATTGGGGGCTGTTTGTCATCTTTTGATGATGGGTCAGTAGAAAGTGGTCAATGTATCTTCATTTCCTTATTTGATTGAGTTCTTGCTTTTCAAGGGATAACAAGGGATAACCCTCAAGCATTTCAATTGAAGAAATTGGTAGTTTCCTCCAATAAAATCAGGACTGGACTTTAACAACCCATTGTGGTACATAAGAAACATTAAAGAAATCCTTTGCCCGCTGAAGTCAACAACAGCTTTGCCATTGATTTCAGTTGCGCCAGGATTTTACACATGATGTTTCACTTCAGCTAACACTGTTTTCATTTTTGGTAACATTTTGAAATATTTTGTTTTCTTTATGATAGAGGATATTGTTGGGCAATAATAGTAGGATGTTCCTTTGGGTTTTTTTAATGTTTTAAAAATGCAGAGAAGCCTTATAAATTTGTATCAGACAGTGTGGCCAGCAGGACCAGGGCAGTGATCGTCCCCCTGTACTCAGCACTGGTGCGGCTGCACCTCAAATCCTGGGTTCAGTTTTGGGCCCCTCGCTGCAAGAGGGACGGTGAGGTGCTGGAGCGTGTCCAGGGACGGGCAGCGGGGCTGGGGACGGGGCTGGAGTGGAAGGGGCTGGAGCACAAGTCTGACAAGGCACAGCTGAGGGCACCTGGGGTGTTTAGCCCGGAGAGGAGGAGGCTCAGGGGGGACCTTATTTCTCCCTACAGCCACCTGCAAGGAGGTTGTAGTAAGGTGGGGGTCAGTCCCTTCTCCCAAGTAACAAGTGATAGGACAAGAAGAAACGGCCTCAAGTGGCACCAGAGGAGGTTTAGATTGGGTATCAGGAAAAACTTCTTCTCTGGAAGGATTGTCAAGCGCTTGAACAGTCTGCCCAGGGAGGTGGTTGAGCTGCCATCCCTGGAGGTATTTAGAAGACGTGTAGATGTGACACTCTGGTGACAAGTTTTAGTGGTGGACTTGGCAGTGCTCGATAATCTTAAATGTCTTTTCCAACCTGAATGATTCTATGATTCTATTATTCTATAAATGTCAACTAAAAATAGTTTTCCAGTAGACACATTTTATCATGATACAGGAAGAAACAGCAGCTCAGGCCCCTGTTCCAAAATTCTACAAGACAGATAAAACCTGTATAAAGGTGGTCATTTAAAGAACATACATGCAAAAAAGATCATTCCATTTTCTTAGAGTCCTCATTTCTACAGAAACGTGTCTTATTTTCTATAGAATTCTATTTCTTTAATACTCATTATAATCAAATGAACTTTACTATAAATGGTACGATGTCAAATCCAAATAATGGCTATAAAGATCAAGTATATGGCCTCTTGAAAACCTTAAAGATGCAAAATTTTTTTCAAAATAATCAAACAGAAATGCACATACGTGTGTGAGATGATATTGGCTTAATTCTGACAAGAGCTGCCAGTTTTGTCTATGTCATCAGATGAAAAGCACTGATGGCCACATGGACACCAACACAGAGTTATCTGGAAACTGCAAGTATTTTTGGCACAAAAAATTGAAAGCAATGAAGGAAATGCACTGACACAGAGCTAAAGAGGCAAGACAGGAGAGTTTCTGGTTTTCCACAGGTGAACTAGGAGAATTGGGGATGGAGGGTTTCCTTTTCCTTTTTTTTTTAATTTAATCCAATAATTTTGAACAGATACACTACATTTATATTTCATTTGAGCATATGTGTGTGTGCTTTTGGTGTATATATCTCTGCGCCTGTCTGCATAGATGGAACATTTTGTGCTCTCTGGCTGGCTGTAATGAGTCAGCTAGAAGGTAACTCTTTGTTAATAGTATTTGCTCTTATTTCATCTTGTATTATTGTCCCATGTGGATAGTTTTATAGCTATTAAATGTAAAATTAAAAGAAGACAAGCATAGAGCTTTATGGTACAGCAAATTCAGTTGTTCCTTTTCTATTTTTAGAATAGTTTTATTAATTTGGGCTACATCTTGAGAGCACAAAGGTGAGTCATGTTTTAAATAAATTCGTTAGGAAGCACATATGAATGACTTAAAATGGGAGTGGCAGAGCTAACTCATGTAGAGATGAGAATGCAGCAGTCTCCATAGTCCACATAGGACCAGGTGTAGGGCTGTGTAGACTGCCTTTAAAAGCCATAGTGAGGCAACTATCCTGCGCTCATCTGAGAGTATTTAATTGTTATTCTTAATAAAGTCAGGCTTAGGTGGGGACCCAAGAATTTGGATAGCCAGCTATAGTTTACTCCTTGAACATTCCCTAAGCATTTGGAAACAGAAGACATTTTGTAGCTTTATGTTACAATAATCTAGATTGATGTGTACCACATAGACTCCTAAACCATGCAGAAGATTTTATGAGAACACAGGAGTGAGCATATGTTTCTGTAGCAAACCAAACACAATATATATGTGTAATATATGTATATGCACAGACACATGCATATATAAAAGACACATGCATATCACTTATATATGTAAGAAGAGAACTCAAGCTCCATATATTTCAAACACATTACACCTGTGCTCTTGTGTATATCTGTGAGAAAAAAAATACGTGCTATTCCAATGCATAGATATGCATCCATATTTTATGCTCTTACAAGTTTGCACTTATTACAGTTACTTGAATTTTCTACTCATTTTTGTAGAGCAATAAGGAAGGGGACTTCTAAGTTCACTTACCTGTTGTCAATTACTGACGCCTCATTACACAAATCACTTGGAAAGCTGATGAGGTTTTATCTAACATAGAGGCCAGGTCAATCAATCGTCATCAGACCTGTGGATCTTCAATGGACATTGAAAGGTTAACCCAGTTCTTCAGGGCCTCCATAATGTCAGCAAAAATTAGCAAGAAGGTGGCCGAGTTGTCAATAGAGCACAGAGACAATTAGTTAATGATTAGCATGTTAGCACTTGGGGAATTGATAACAAAATGAGTCATCTTGGATACATTTGCATGCATTTAGAAAATCTATATAGCTTGGTAGAAAGGGAGGGGAGTCTGTGCATATGCTGCAGTAAGCAGTGCCGTAAAGCAGAGTTATGTATGTCTGAGTATATTGTAGACTTGGCTGTGCTAAATTAAGTCACTGTATCAAAAAGCCTGTACATTTCAGTTTATCAGAGTCAGGTACTTGGCTTTACTGATCTACTCAGTAGCCAGCATTAGCAATGACTCTGCTGCCCTGTCATCATAACCCCATTTTCAGCTAAATGATTATGGATTTGATATGTTCTACGGTAAGCACTGGCCCTACCCATTGTGATTAAACTTGGAGCTTGTCAAATTAGGAACAAGGTAAAATTAAAAGACTTTCACCTGTTTAGGATTTCATCACTTAATTTTATTCTTGACTTGTTTCAAAAGAATATTTTGTAAGACTTCTGCCTGCAATTATCATTTCATTTTTATATCCCTTGTTGGAACATGAAATCCTCTGTCCATATCACTAGGCCAGGGTTCCTTCCTGTGTTGGCTGAGGCTTCTTAACTAGTTTAGGCATGAAAAATGAATGTTAGAAATTGTCTGCATAATTACTTGGACAAGTGGGTTTTGATCGTTTCAAGGTCTCCTTTACCTCTGCGCTCCCCATTAGGTTCAGATAAATTTCTGATACTCATGACTACATTTAAAAATTGCTCAAATATTCTGCCATTGAAGTATTGCAGGGATTTATTTTAGGCTGCTAGGTTTCTCTCTGCCTTTGATGGAAGACTAGTGTAGGCTCTATATCTGAATTGCATTGTCCACCATTACAAACACCCCCTTAATAAGAGACATCCACTCAGCGTCTAACAAAAGAATTCCTTGGATTCTTGGAACAGCTTTAAGAAGATATATCATATATACTATAGGTTATCTTGTGACCCAATTGCCTTCCTATTGATGTGCTGATACTTGGATTTATGTGTCTGAGTGCTTTGACATACAAGTATCCAATTATATTCAATTTAGATTCAGGTGGCAAAGACCTTCACTTTTATTTAGCAAGCATAGATTTTGTAAGTTTTAAAGAAAATGTCATGAAGGGAAAGGGAAGATTTTCAGATGTCTGACTCCAGCTTTATGTTTTTTACCCCTATAACCCTCTGCAAACCATAACAATTTAAGTCATAATCATATTTATATGAGATTTAGTGAGAAAGGAGCATGAGATGACCAAGTGGTGGTTTCTGCAACAGTGAAAGTGAGACATTATGGTCTCCAGCATCTGTTCAGACAGTTTTCAGCCCTACATTTTATAAACAAAAAAGGCATCTCTTTTCCTCCTGTGAGCAATAAAGGGGATGAAAATGTGCTTTAAAGACATCCGCATTTGAATTGTCACATCTGAAGCAGAAAGCCTAATTGTCTGGAATATTAGTCCTCCATGCCATTGTGATGAGCCTTTATGAGTATCTTCCTCCAAGTGTATTGAAAAACTCAAGTGTGCTTGACACTGAGCGCTAATGTTTCTCTCTACACGTTGATGTTACCGTCACAAAAATGTGTCGTGCCTTAGAGCTGTAACTTTCAAAGCAATTACGCACAGGAAATATTTTGGATTAAGTGAAAATAAAAATATCATGGCCAGTAAACACTGTTTCATTACCAGGCTTGTGATCACTGTTGGTGTGTTTAAGCCTTAGTCATATTGTGTGTTCTTTATTCTTTCATTATTGAAAGGATTTTCTTTTCATCCATTAAGTTCAGGTTTAAATACATAATGGGACAGATTCCATATTATTACATCTGGAGTTATTCAACTATGATCAATTGAGCTGTACCAGATTAACCAAGAGCAAGCTTTTGCCCATAATATCATAGCAGCAGTCACAGAGAGAGACACATTTTCTATAAAGCATTGCAAGCCCACACTGCTGAATTGTACTCGTGGTACCCAGACTTCTGGAACCAGATGCATTCCTCCTTTTCACCTGCTCTTTGCCTCCTGTAGAGGAAGCGTTTTCTCCCTGGGATGTATTGTCTTGCTTCCTCCTTGAGCTCTAAACTGACTGAAATAGTTAAACTTCCTTGATGGAAGTTTTCTTCTTGGCACTTTGTTGAAATGCTGCTCGTACTTTAATGCCACCATATAGATTCTTTAAGGATGGTTTCTGGTTCCCTAAAGACATTCCACAATAGCTGTTGAGCTGTTGCAACTATTGCCTTTCTTGTTTCTCATTTCTTTCTTGCACTTTGATCAGAAGCTTTGTTGAAATGTGTTGGTGTTGGTCCAAGGGAAGTTTTCTTTTTTGTCTCATGCCAGCTACACTGAAGTATATTTCTTAAGTAGAAGAATGGGCTAAGCAGGGAGTCCTGCTTGGGGAATGTAAACACTATTGTGGTCAGTATATTAAGATATATCCTGAAGTTAAAGACAAAACTTGTATCTAGATGGGAAGAGATGCCCATAGTAAAACAAAAAGCACTCTGGTGATTTCAGCTGAAATATTTATTGACATCTATTTAACCACCAATCTTGAGATTGTTTTTATATGAAAATAATAAAGTAACTCTGAACCACTTCTCCCTATTTTTCTCTAGCAACAAAACAAAAACCAACAACAACAACAACAACAACAACAACAAACAAGCTGGAAAAGGCCATCTCTGTGGTATTTTCCCTGTAGGTGAAAATAAGAAACCAGCATGAAAGCTGTTCCCTTGAGATCTCTCGTCCAGGAAGACCCCTGAGCTTCATGTACATTTGGATAACAGCACCTCTGCGCTCTTTGAAGTTATACCCTTCAGTACTGAGCTGATTTTATTCAAAAGAGAGGATGATGTTTATAAGGGTTTGCAGTTTCACCATGGTTTTGATCAGAAACAGATGGTATATCTGAAACAATTAGAAAAACTTTTGTTTAGAAGCAGCCCACACGTAATTGACTATTTGATGTAGACAACATAGCATTCGGTATTGGGGAGAGAAACTTGTAAATCTATTTAAAATTTGGTGTGCCAGGACCTCAGCAGGTGTCAGTTGGCATGGCTTCTGGAAGCTGTTTCAGCTCACACGAGATGTAGATCCCAGCCCTCCGTCCCTTCCAATGAGCCATTATCTTTTTACAAAACGACCAGAACCACACCCTTTCCTAAGAATAATGTCACAGAAGATGCACCAGCCCTAGGCAGATGTAACATTGTTTTTGTTCCTAGAAGATGATCCTGCAAGACTATTTTTGTTAAGGACTCCTTCCAGTATAAGTCCGGCTGCGTATTGCTGGACCTGGAACAGGTGTGAAGACTTCACTCCCAACAACACCAGGTGCTGAGATCATGGTACTGGGTTTGTTTTGTCTTTACACACGATTTCCATCTTCCCTAAGAATTAGTTCTCAGTTAGGATCTTGCAACTAGATCAACATTTTCCTATCAGAAGGCAGGAAACTATGAGTTACTGTAAAGGGAAAAGCCAGTATACAGAATATTAAGCATGTAAGTCCACTTTCAGGGGTGGCCGAAACTTAGACATGCAGCTGTGTGAATGGCGAAATCAGGAAAATACCAGCTGTGGAGGCCCATGCCTGCTCTGAAAACTGTTGGTGATCACTTTTCTATAAAGTCTAGTGTAATAAAACATTTTTTCCTTGGTGATGGTATTTACAAGAGAGGTCCATGAGGAGATACTTGAAAGATTCCATTATCTCCTGTAGGTTTTCATTGCCAGAAGAAATTATCTTCTGCCTAAAATTCAGTGTAAGCCAATAATGCTTATGCATGGTTTCATGCATCTGTATGTGTGCACATATATTCAGTATAGATTTTTATAGATTTTGAAGGAAGACCAAACAGAATCAGCTGATCACTTAGTAAAGCTACCAGCTTAATAGACACCATGGATCTGGGCTTACTGAGATTTTAACACAGTGTTGTGGTAGACCAAGTCTCTGTCTCCCAAAGAAGATATAACATTATTTCAATAGGAGCAGGACTAGACACATGATGAACACCCTGTAGAATCCCACTATATATACACAAAGCTGATTGTCTTGAAATAAGTGCTGTTGATCAAACTGCCACTTTCATTAAACCCTCTTTTTGCCCTCCACTTGTAACAGGATGAAAATATATGTAATAATGGTCCCAGGTACACAAAGTGCACATTTAAACCACATAAGATGCTTGCGTGGGTAGCATACAGTGTCATGAAGCAAACGTATAAATATGAATTGGGCCCCTGTATAAAAATACCTTCACACACAAGGCCCAGATTTATTCCGCCTAACTTCAGGCACTTAAGTAAGGTACTTAAGCCTATACTCTCCTGTGGCTCTCCATGTAGTCAATGGAGTGAGAGAGGCACCTTAAGGAGGCAATTTAGCCTGTCTGTGATCTGAATTGTCCTTATGAGATTCCTGTTTTCCTCCAACACCTATTTAGTTATTTGTAGAGTAACAAAGCTTTTACGGTAGGTGCTTCAGTTAGCTGCCTTGTATAGGGGAGATAAATCTTGGCCAAACGGATTGCATGTTGAAAGTGACTGTTTACATGGCACTGTTGCTGTGATTTCTTTGAAGTTATGAACATTCCCTCAGGAATCTTAGTGATAAAAAAATAATAATTAGAGATAAGCTAAGAAATCTTTAGAGTTTCTTTAAACCTTTATACCAGACTCTCAGCTTCCTTACACGGTATTAATATTGCAAAATAGACTGTAATGAACTAGATCCTCAGAATGCCATACTTTTCTTCAGTATCTCAGTTCTCTAAATATAAAGATCTGATTACTTGACGCAAAGGCAACAAACAGTGATTTTAAAAACATTTGGCTATTTGTATTTCTATTAATAATTTTCATGAGTTGCTGCAACAGCATGTAATGAGTGTAAAAGTCAACAAAAAAGGTTTTAACTAGCACTAAATTTGTTCCTTGCCAAAGTAAACACCATCACAATTCTGCTTAAAAAGAAGATCGATCCTAGCATGAGCAATCATTGTTTCCTTCCTGCATGGACTGGGAATGTATGAATAAGGAGAACATTTCTCCTGGAATAATAGTACAGATGGTTAAGTAGACAGACATTTTCTCACCGCCTAAAATGACTTTACATGAATCTCACACAAAGCTGTCTAGATAGCATTATTTTTTTTCCCAAACATGTGGGTGTTAATTCTTTACTTCTAAGTCCAATTTGGATAGCTATACCTTTTCTGCCAAATTCTCCCAATACCAGGGAAACATGTATCTAATTTCTCTTTGCATGATGTTGTTACTCATTGCTAAGGTGTAGCTACACGTTACCCCAGATATGGCTTCGTTTAGGTAGTCGTGAATGCGCTTTTGGAGGATCAGCCCTATTCCACCTACTTCCCTAGACTGAGTCCAGCAGTGATCAGGACCAGATGCTTTACAAGAGGGTGCAAGAAATCCCCTAATAAATAACATGGTATAATCTACTCATTGAAGAAAGTTGTTTCCTTTTTCTGTGGAGATTAAGGACCAGTTAAAGTACTTAATTTTCTGTAATTGAATCAAGAGTCTTAGATACAGCTTTAGTAATTTTTTGTTTCTTGCTAGATTTTTATCCTCAATAAATATCTTGTGGCCTAGAGCAGCACAGATTAATTTGTGCATTCTGCAAGAAGCATATTCAAATATCTGTTCTCTTTCATTTTCACAGAACATCCCTTCTCCTTGTGTGATAAACTGAAAATTCAAATCTTATCTGATACAGGACCTATTTTTCTTTTTTTTTTTTTTTTTGTTCATTTTGCTCTACATTTCCTATGGCATATTCAGAAACCGAAGATGCATACTGAAAGGTCTTACAGATGATTTTGAATAAAGGCAAATAATTAAATAAGTCATTAGCATCATTACTAGATCACTTTGCAGCTAGCCTCAAAAATACCTTCAGCATTCAAAAGGACTGGTGCTTTTCTGAAGTGAAGTCTACTGCAATATCCCCACTCATTTCCAGAAATCTGCGTAAAAATCTGTTTCTTTCCTTTCAGTTGGTCACATTTTTTGAAACACTTGTGTTTTGGGACAAAAGTCTTCTGTATTCAGTCTTTTCATGAAAATTAAAGCTTTGAGAACAGCCTATTTTGAAAAAAAAAATAAAATCATACAGATTAAACAGAAAAAGATGGCTTCTAAATGGTTCTAGCCTAGAAAATGGTTGAGTTTGCATAATTGTACCCTGGCCTGTGAGACTGTAGAATTGCAAGTAGCAGATGACAGACATTAAACTAGTTATTCCTCTGATTGTGAATTAAGGAATAGAATAGAGTGTAATACAAGTTAAATTAGAAATTGGATTCAGTTCTGTGGGAATAGAAATTACTTGCTTTGGAGCCAGTGAGAACTCAACTCAGAATGTTTTCTAAAAAATTGAAATAAAATAGTTTTTAAGGTTTGAAAAATGTCAGTGAGATGCTGTAGTTAACTTTATCATTGTTTATTTATTTGCATTAAGGCAGAGCCCAGAGAGCCAGTGAGTGATTAGGACCTTTTCTAGGCCTAATCAAAAAAATATGAAAGGGCCTAAAACCTAATGTCTAATTTTATAGATTTAAGTAGTCCCTGTTGGCTTGTTTACATGACAAGTGACAACAACTAAATAAATTCCAGATTTAGGGAAGTAGCACATACTAATGGTTAGATGACTAGGACTGATGGAATTTGTCTCCTTTTCTGCTTTACCATATTAGAGCGATTATGGTTCTTTTTCTTTTTTCCATGTTTTCATAGTTGCTGCCTAAAAAACCTATCCCAGAATACTTTCAACAGTGCTGAAGTAGGCGATTTGTATTAAAAAAACAAAAAACCTGTCGCTCTTGACTATGAAACCTCTTTTTTTATCAGGGAATGAGCCACTACAGTAATGAAACAGTAAAGGTAGATATACCTCCGAGGAAGGTTACAGAACTGCATCCTCTTTCACATGTTTAGGCATGCCAATAGGTAGTCACATTTATTCCACCAAAAATTACCTTAAAGAGATAAAATCAAATAAATATTAAGAAAAGTCTGCATGATCTTGGAAATCCTTTAGGATCTTTCAGATTTTGGACATCTCCAGGCCAGATTAGTTACAAATTTGGATGCTGTATTGGAGAAACACTTTTCAAAAAATTAACTTGAACATGTCATTTCCTGTGAGTATTTTGGAGATATCCAGGAGTAGATATTATACACCATTTTCACTTGTGGGTTATATAAACCACAATAGTTTTATGAATATTTGGGCACTGGTAGAGAGCCAAAATCAGTCAATACCGTGGTATGAGAGGAGCTTCTTTAGACACTAAAAACAATGAGGTTCAAAGAAGTCAGCCCACTTACATTTAAGGGAGCACATCACAAAGCGAATTGGGTCATCTCAGGGAAATATAAAAGCATTATTCCTCTGAGATTTGAAAAAAATACATAATTACTTCTTCCACCAAGCATGATTCTTTTAAATAACCTTCATTTTTGTCCCTTGGAAATGAAAAGAGGTTTACATTAAAAAGGCATTTCCTCTGACTCTCTGTCCTTGAGCAGCACAAAATGTAAACTATACCCTTCCCTTCTTCCTTTGAAGAAAAAGGAGTTTCAATCTTCTTCTGTGAACATGGTCCATTTAAATAAGGAGATGGAGTCCCATCTTTTCGATCAGCTTTCTTTGTTTGACTTGTCAGTAATAACACTTTAGCTGAAATTGTACAGGCGTCCTGCTAATTTAGTAATTATTGACACGGTGCTGGGCAAGAAATGATAGCAAACACAGGGAACTGTTAAGAAGAAATGAAATAAAAGATCTTCATATCATTGTTGAATAATGGTTGAGATCATTTTGTGCTCTAAGTAGGCCCAAGACACCTTTTTCCATTTTCTCGACACATTTATAATTTATGCTTTGTAATAGTTCCAAATATTTTTAGGACTCCGCACTTTGTTTGAGAATCCAGAAGAACTGAATGAGAATCACGAAGTGCACACACAGATGAGTGAGCGGTGTGACCTGCCATAGCTTCTGATTTAAGAATGATCCCTCATTTCTTTATATCCCCCTTTCTTGTTCCTCAATTTACATTTCTATTTAGAGCTGCCTTAGCTCTGGCTGAGATTGGTGTTGCCTGTGCAGTTGACCCCGTTGTATGTGGCTGGACCCAGAGATTGCTTTTGGATTTTGCCCTGTAGATAACATCTTGGCAGCTTTGCTTAGTTCAAATAGCATTTCAGTGGCCTGGTGTGCGGAGGTTTTAGTATCATTTCAAGGAAGTCTGAGAGCTTCTACCACAGTAATAGGGTGCTCTGTTCTTTACAGTGCATAATGCAATCCTGAAACATGTATACGAGAGAGCATCCAATACTGTTTGCTTCGCACTTGCTAGATGATCAGGCTTGTTAATATTAAAGCTCCCTATAGAGGAAAATCACAGTTAACTTTTACATCTTTTATTTCCTTTAAATTCTCTTTTCCATCTCCTCTCACTGGACCTTGTTAGAGTAATTTTCTAGACCTACAGCTCTTAAAACTTTATAAAACTTATTAATACTGCCCATGTTTCTAAGCAATAGAGAAAAGACCTTGTGAGTTCACTCTTTATTAAGGCCAGCCTGTAAGTATCTCAGCTGTGGGTGAAAGATCTTTGTTCCCTTCATGGAGCTCACGTTCATAAATGCACAGAGTTGTTTCTTCTCTTTGGAATTTAAACTCGGGTCCCGCTCATTAACGGTAAAACGCGTGGTGTAGGTTAGTGGTGCTGTTGCGATACTGAATCAGCTGGTGGCGGCACTAAAAATATGCTGTCGGGATTTGATGCAGATATCAGTTATTCCTAGCTTTGCATTGATTGTCATTAGCTAGACTCACCTCTTCTTAATCACAAGGATGTTTGCAAACTGGAATAACAAAAAAAACCCCCAACATTCTAATGATAAATATATTGGGGTACCCAGGACGGATTGTTACTTGCCAAACTGCATTTTGAAACAGAAGGCAGTACAGAGCATGCAGAGCGGGTGATCTTTAAAAGCAAAGGCCTTAATAAAAGTAAATAGAGAGTGATGTTCTAATGGCAAGACTGTATCAGTGTCTGTGCAAAGTATTAGATTTCAATATGGTTGTATATTGATTTATACACAAAATAATATGAAAGCTGTTCTTTCATGTATTGGTCCACACGCTGCTAATACACATGAAACGTGGGATTTTGCAGTGTTCAGGGGCATGAAACCCCTACTTAGTGGCTGGTTAAAGAAGAGGGAAAAGGTTTATTAATGTCCAAACTAATGAGTGCTTCTCTTCCATGATAACTGCTCTGATCGTAGCACAGGCCTGTCCTGCCTGCCTCAACACCATCCCACATCACGCAAGAGCCACGTGGTATTTCAGAGTTTCAGTCCAGAGGTGCTTTATAATCTCGTATCAGGGGT
Organism: Ibycter americanus; assembly: GCA_035590275.1. Lineage (NCBI taxonomy): Eukaryota > Metazoa > Chordata > Aves > Falconiformes > Falconidae > Ibycter > Ibycter americanus. The sequence continues at coordinate 8,147,898 of JAVJGI010000063.1, read as the reverse complement.
TTTTTGTTTCTTTGTAAAGTCTCTGCAGTGAGAGGTTGCAGTGGTAGAAACAAAGCAGTAAAGCTGCATTGCATCTTTGGATGTTGCTAGCTAATCCACATATATCTGCTTGTATGCACAGATTATTTGGATATGAAAAGATGTAATGAAGTAACAGATTTCATATAAGACATGGCTGTCTGTTGCCCCGAGGCTGCACCCTGCACACTGAGTTGCTGAGCCACCCCTGTTACTGTTCCTGGGAGCTGGGTATGCGGCTGACTCAAAACTTACCCTTTGGCCAGTGAACAGGTATATGTGGTTTGTCATAAAAGAGATGTGTGAAGTATGGTTCTTAATGCAAATGTAAATAGGACTTTTTAAAAAAAATTTAAATTTCCCAACCTATTTGGAGAGCCCTCTCTCTCCCTTCCTACCTGTATATACCCATGCAAAGAAATAGAGTGAGCCTTCATGGTTTTGTGTCATTAAATAATGTCTTTTGGATCACTTTAGGCATTTTGTTTCTTCTGCTTTTTTGCATAAGTTGGTTGTTGGGGGTTTTTTTCCCTCCACAAGCCTACAACAGTTCAGAGGCTTTTGAGGCAGTTTAGGGAAGGAAGGGGAGGAAAAGAAAAAAAAAGAAATTTCCTGAGGGAAATTTCAGAAAATACTAAAGAAAAAATGCATCTCTGTTCAAGTAAAACACCCTAAAACTACGTGTTGGGTTTTATTTGTGTTTGTGGCACTATGTGCATACAAGGCTGTTAAAATGCTTTCCTTTTATGCCCACCCTTTTCCAAACTCTGCTAGGACCTACATTTTTTAATCATTCCAATAGACTACAAACTTCACTCCAGTGTTTCAAAATTATTTTTGTTTGTTTCATTTATGTGTGTTAAGTCCAATAAAATATTTAACAGAGCTTGGATACAAATTGGAAATGGCCTCATCATTGGATGGAAACAGAAGATGTAGTGAAGAATCGTATTAAAGAAAAATTTGTATAATTTTCAGACAAAAACTGAAATGAAATCTGTTTACTAACCCACCAGCTGTCACTGCTACTTCTAGTTGCAATGTATTGCATACACTGAGCTATATACTTGCAGTCACAGGCATTACTGTAAGGTTTCTGTTGGGAAACTGAGCCTAATGCCTTTGCAACTTCAATTTTTTCTTCCAGAATGGGAAATCTAATTTCAGTGCCTGCATGCTTTTTTATTTGCTGCAACGGTGGGTTTTTTTTTTTCTGCATTTAAAGCAGATTTTATTTAAAGCAAACAAACCAAAACTGGGATCCAACATACTACAAAGTTATAACCAAGGTGAAGATGTTCAGTGGCACTAAAACTTACAAAATAGTATTGCAAAATGTCCATGGGTATTCTGAATTCTTTTAGGACATAGATCTTTGCATTTCAAGCAAGAAGAAATCTAGACTATGTACTTAATACTTATTGCCTCTTTTGATTCACTGCCTGAGATCAAGTTTATCAACCTGCAATGAACAGGATGCAGCCAGTGTCCCACAGTGTTTGCTTTCTAAAAGGAAACACCAAGGAGATTTTCTACTTGTATGAGGAGAAGAATAAGTACCAAGTAAGCAAAGTACTAGAAACATTTTAGACACACACTTAGAGATGTGTCAGGCTAAAGCACATAAGTAGAGTCAGTGCCTGAGGCACTGTGATGAGGACTTGGTCACAAAATGAAGAACTAAATGCAGATCTTCTGCCTGTCTGTGCTAGAGCCTGCTGCAGAGAAAAAAAGAAGTAAAAAAGAGAAACACTTTTATTTGAGCTTGAAGAAAACCTTTTCCTGGGTTTTTGAATATTTTTCTCTGAAGGAAAAAAAAAAAAAGAACAAAATTTTGAAATGTAAAACCTTTTAAGTTGCAAAATTAAAATAATTTTGTTTTGACACTGTCAAAATGAAACACACAGACTTTATTTTAGTATTTTTTCAGATGTTTTTGGTGAACAAAATATTCAGCTAAACTAGGCAGAATATGCAGGATCTTTCGGTTTGCCAAGCAGTTTTGCTTGCCTGTGTTTCTATTCTGCTACATTTATTCCATAGTCAAGTTTCTGATTCAGAGACCACCTTAGCCAAACCAGGACTTATCATTGCCTCCAGCACATCAAATCAAGCTCTTAGAGAAAAGTGAAATTTTCTGGGCTGTTACAATGGTTTCTTTTCCCAAGACTACATTCATACTAAAAGGGAAACTTCATAAAGTCCTTCATTTATGTGCATGCAATTTTATGTGCTGAGACAAATTTGGTCTTTAAACAGGGTGCATGGTATAATTGAACACACTTGCTGGAAGCTCCGTTTGGGCCGTCTGTGCCAGCATCTTGTTCCCAACATAGAAAACTAACCACATCCCTTGTCCACATGGGCAGCTAATAACGTACCAGCAGTGTGGCATAATAGCATTTGCACCCACACAGACAGGCTGTTTTTAAAAACATTAATTCCACATTTTTCCCTTTATCTCTAAAATAACATTGCCTGGGTACCAGTGTGGGTAGTTGCTGTGCTTAATGCGCAACAGATCAGTTATGGACATGCCTGAACTTTCTGACCCAGGGGACAGAGCGTGAGCATAAGCAGAAAGAGGCAGAGGAAATCAGCAAACTTAATTGTTTATATCCCAAATGTAAATATCCATATATAAAAACACCCCTTAAACCTGAAACCCACCCGTACCGACTGGTCCTTTTTAATCTTAATTTTGAACAGTTGCTACTCCAATTAAATTCTACCACCTAGCATTTTCAAACAGCTCTTAGTTGTTTCAGCAAACTCTTTTAATGGACAGCTGTTTTTGACAGCTCCTCCTGATTTGCCAGCGCTGTGTCATCTGCCAGAGCAGGAGGACCCATTTTGTATTCTGCTGCTGGCACTGAGGGGATATGTAAATGTACACATGAATCAGTTGTCACCAGCACAGACACACTGTGGCGAGATGATCAGAATGTGTTGGGAGTTTAGTTGGCTTAAAGTGGGAGGAAAAAAAAAACAACAACCAACCCACAAAAAAACCACCACGCTTAGATTTCTTGAAGTGATTTTTATTTCAAGTCTCTCCAGTTTATTTTCACTTTGTGGAGCTTGTTAGATTTAGTTCAGGAGAGTGCAATCTGCTACTCGCAAATCACCAACCTGAAACTCAAAAGTTTAGGAATTACAGAAACATTTCAGGTAAACAGCGTCAGAACTTCAGCTGCACAAACAGAATTTTATATAGGGCTCCACTTTTCAAACATTTTAACCTCTGTGAGAGAAAACTTCACGTTCCCATGGGCACAGCACAGAAAGAAAGTTTATTCAGCTTCCCAAGGCATTCTGGTAAATGCTCTGCTCTCTTTCAGCCAGCAAACTCTCAGTTCAATGGCTGAATTTCACACCATATATATATATATATAGTCAATTTATAAAGTGTAAGGGAAATCACAAGTGGGGTTAGCTTTATCAGATTTACTGCTATCTTTCCAAATGCCCTGCTGGTACAGCCCAGGGCAATCACTCACTCTTTTAATGAGTGGTGGAACAACAATTTGATAGTCCTTCTGTTCACCTTTGTTCCTCTCGCCGCGGCAGCCTGCTGATGAAATGGGATGCTTCTCCAGTTAAACAGAATGCGCGTGGGTATGCATTTAGGAGATCCTTTGAGGTTGGTTGCTGAGGTTTGGGTTTATTTTGGCCAATATCTGCAATTTTGAGTAACTAGTATGAGGCTGAACCTCACTTTAAACATCCAAAGAAAATGGCAGGATACTTTGAAGTCCTGAAGACCTCCAATTCCTATTTAAGTTTGAATAAAAGCAACCTTTAGTGCCTAAGTATTCTCCTAACTATAACTATTCTGTTAGAACATCTGCATGTTTGAAAGGTGCTACTGATGCAAGAATATAAGGCAATTGAAATCCCCAATGCCAAAGACACACGTTCCAGTGTGTCATGTACATTTTCCCACAAACTCTTCTCAGAGATGCACATGTCTTGGACTTGACTGATGGTGTATCTCATCTCTGAATTTAGCAACTGATCACTGGAAGTCCTGGTGATGCTGTGTTTTTTAATAACAAAATAATTAGATACAGAGTAAGTGTCGTTGCTGGTCATTTTCATCTCAGTTGCCTAGTATTTGTTAATCTTTACTTTGTTAGATAGAAATGCAAATATGATTCAGGTCACAAATGCAATGAAGTTTGAGTATCTCAGGACAATCTTGCTCTACATAGATTATCACTATTGAATAGATTTGCAATGACAGATTAAAGGCTGGAGGATGCCTGGACAGAACAAGAACTGGATTGCCATCTGTTGGCAGAGATCACTCGGTCATCTCATCCTCATATGCTTTGAAATTCGGTGGGAATGCTGTCCCAGCCTCACTGCAGCCAGGCTCAGAATTTCTGCTTCTGTCTCAGAAGCCACAATTCTGTGTTCAAGAAAAAAGGTAACACTTGTTGAACAGCCCAGCTTGGAGGGAAAATGAGTATTTATTACTGCTGTTATATAAGAAAAGGGGAAAAGGTAAATTGGTAACACCAGAAGGCCTAGGTGCTAGAAAGAATAGAAAAAATGATGAGAACCAAAGTACACAAAGAGAACTAGTAAGGGTACTGAAACATCAAAAAATGTGTGTGCGTCTTCACGTGCACATGCATGCATTGTGGGGTAGGGGTTAAGTACCTGAACAATGTGCTAGTCTATTCCTAGGTGGATATGGTATTGTGTTTAATAACAATGCAGAAAAAACAGAAGTGCTCAAGAAACATTTCTGTTCTGTATTTGAGGAAAAGCCAAGGTACATAGTCATACAGTACTATGACGCTGCTGAAATAGTTTTTTTCCAAAATCTGAACAACCTGCGTCCAATAATTTTAACAGAGGTGGCCAAGGAACTGTCTGGGCATCAAGCGTTGATTTTTAATGTCTTGAAACACTAGTGAGTTTCCAGAGGACTAGAAGAAATCTAATGTTGAGCCAATATTTAGAGAGTGCGAGTGGAGTGACCCAGGTAACGGGTTTAAGAAAGGCAATGTTACAGATGCCAGTCAATGTGGGATCGTGGGAAACATTGTTGAGCTAACAAGGACCGTTTTGATGAGATTAAAACGTTTTTAGTAAACCCAGCAATGTTTATATCATATTGGGACTTGCATAATCACTCAGTGATTATCACAGGGGTATCTTCTGGCTTTGAATTTAGGGAATCAGTACATACCTTTGAAAACATAGTTCAATATTTTTAATCTATAAATCTGCAAGGTAATATATTAGTACTTTAAGACACATCCAGACCTGTAACGTCTGACAGCTATAGATTGCTATTAACGGGGACTGTCTGGATGTAAATAAATGGTGCTTGGTTTTCTTAAAAAAATGCAATAAGACTGAAGTTCTACGTTTCATGTAAAATGGCATTTTTACTTTAAAGAATATAATTTAACTTGACACAGCTCTGTTGAGCTTTACAGTGGCTTAATCAAATACAGCACTGCTTTAAAAATAGGGATCACTTCAAACAGTGGATTAAGTTATTGGTCTTTCACATCTCAAGTGCTGAAGCTCATTAGGTCTCAGGTTGAGAGTGAAAAGTGAGGTCATTTTAGCTGAGACTAAGCGTAATAGGAGTTAGCTCACATGCCTCTGTCAAGTTGGCAGTTGGGTGGGATTTTTCCAGTTAAAAGAAAGCCCTTTCAGTTTGTCTAAGTTTGAAGAACCTACTCATAACAAAATCAGTGCTAACGAGTAAACGAAAGGGTTTGTTATTCAACACACATGCAGGATCCCTGGCATCTCAGAAGACCAAATTCTTTCTCAGCTGTCCTCCTTCCTCTACTCATTCTCCAAAATCAATTGTATTCTTGTAGTGATGTGATAGTGTGGTTTTAGCCAGTCCTGAAAAATATCTAATTAAATAAGCAAAGGACATAGGTAAGGTCCTGTTTGACATGAAGCTATTGATTGACTAATGTATCATCTGAAAATGTTTTCATATTCTCCTGTCTGCAAAAGGATGGACCTCCATAATCTCCAAGACAAAGCTTCTCACATGACTTGGTTTTGTGCTAATGAAGTTTGTGCCTCCTGACCAAAGAGCCTCTTCACAGGAAATACGCCTTTTGAACCAGATTAAATCAGGTTTTGTTATACACGATAATCATCCTGTACCTCTTTGCTTGCTTATACACTGATCAATTGCTGATCGATGCTAATGGCTGTAATGTCTGTTTTTCATCAGTGTGCCTTCCTTCTTCTTTGGCACTTTAGCGTGTCACTGTGTTCTTCATGAGAGGCTTGTTGAAAGCAAAAAAACATAAATCAATTGGTCTCCGTGTCGTAAACAAAAGCTCTTGAATCAGTCAGAGAGAGCCCTGGAGCGCTGGATAGCAGCGCATTTTAGTTTTATCTCTAGCTCATTTTATTTCAGAAGGCTGTTAAAAACCAAAAATTCCCTCTCCAAACCAAAAACCTCTGCAGTCGTGATGGACCACGGATAAATGTATTGCATTCCTGTTCCTTCTTTCAGCTAAGCCACTGCAGAATTTTAATGTTTGGGAGGTTTCTCATCAAATGCATATGGCCCTATCCTGATACTGTATCACACATGCAACACTGTATGAAGCCTGCTAGGCAAAGCGAGAACACACAACTGGAGGCTGTCATCCTGTCAACCATACTGCAGGTTTATAAAACTTTGTGTTATTGCATTTTTTATTTTAACCAGTAATTAGCTAGAACAGCTGAGCAGGTATGAAGGTTTAAGGCAGGTGGTCTTAAGCAGCAGCAGATTAGTGAATGAATACCCCATACAACAGGTCTTGAGTAGGGTTTCAAGCCAGTCTAAGACCGGTCTTCAGTATGTAAGAAACATATTGCCTGTGCGAAAGGTGATAACACTGGGTGCTCAGAGCTAATTTCAGGCAAGAAACTCATTTATGAAACTGGTACTTAGGTTTTTGATGGTGTTTTTATTAGTAGGTAAATCCTATGTGGTTATGCTTGGTTTAAAATGAATTTAGCTAAGGAAAAATCAGTAGCGTGAATGGGACTGAAGAAATCGAATACGAAATCATTCATAAGAAAAGCTGAAAATCTTTGTTCTAACACAGAATGTAGAGTTTGGCTTTCTAAAACAGTGCTTCCATTTAGTGCTGATTTATGGCCTTGCTATGGTTATTTATTACAGGAAAAGTATTAGTAAGTTATGAGTAGATATGAAGTGTTATAGATGGTGAGTAAATATGATTTCTGCTCATTCACTCTCTATAACAGCCATCATATAATATTTACTGTTAGTCACAATGTACCTAAACAGCAATTTGTCCTTTATCAATCAGTTATGAAATATCCTAGTGTAAGTCAGGATCTAAATATGTCCTTGGTTGTTGCAGAAAGCTTTTGTTTTCTGTGTGCTTTATTAGAATTCAAGATGTTTTCTTTAAAAAAAATCAGTCAAAAAGTTAAAAAGGTAAAGAATGATAATTAACTTGCTAGGTTGAGGAGGCATGCTAAAAGCTGGAAAACTGTGAGATAATCTGTTGTTATTTCATGACATTGTCTGATTAACACAGTGACAACTAATCTTTTCTCTGGTGCTAAGGTGTTGTTTTAAGCCTTTGTTAATATAATGCAACTCAGGATGTAATTCAGGAAAAATAAAACACAAGGAAAAATTTCACCCCTCCCTGCATCCTCCCAAAAATGACACCTGGAATTGCAAGTCAATGTAGATTTGCAGTCTGGTATGCCAGGGGAAGCTGGCACAAGAAAGGCAGGAATCGGTTTCTGTCATCACTAGACCTGCAATAAAAATGCCTCTCCCTATTGCAGAATGATGCCTGGCTTGCTTGCTGTTCCCTGTGTTAAGGTCAATAAATGGTAGACCATTTCAAACTGGAGGACACTACAGACACATATGTTGAATATAGATTTTATGGTGTCCTTTCCATGAGTACAGAGCAGAAAACCCCAGCCATGGTTACAGAGAGCAGCAACACACAACAAACACAGAATGGAAGAGTTTCTCTGCTTCTCCCAGAAAACCCAATCCATGTCTTCTGCTACCCACTGCCAACACCAAAACAACTGTCCCAAACTCCTGCAGTCTTAGAGTTTTCTTCTAATTCTGGCATGTCTTGAGATATTGTATCTTCAAATGGCTATATGTTAAATGGCTAAGTAGAGGAGGCATTTGTCCAAGGTTTCTAAAATGCATTCCACTTATTCTGTGTCTGGAGAATTGAACTTTTGGCAAGTTAAGGTAGCTTGGCTTTGCAAAGTATGATGAAAAAAAAAAAAGAAGATATAATTCTTTTAATAAATAATTATTTTTAGAATGTTCAACTACTTTTGAAATGGTTTACCTATTAAATATGTGCCATGTTTGGATTTGCCAAAAATTCTCTATGGAATATCTCACATATTACTGACTTCTGGCTTTGCCATGTACAGTAATGAGAAAATTCCAGGTAAGTTAGTGCTGCCAAAGAAATATTGACTGAATCAGAAGAGGAAGAATGGTTGAGGTGGTGGAGACGAGGACAGCTTTCAGCTAAGGTGCAGTGCCAGCAGGGGTTGGACACCTCCAGGTCTCAGCTTGATGTAATGGAAGCAAGAAGAAGGAACAGCCACTCACCAAATTGAGGACAGATCTTGAAAGGGTCTGGAGTTACATCTGAAAGTAGAACTTGTTAAAAAGTAGTAATATTTTTCACAAGTGGTACAAGAGCAGTTATTTTTACAGCTGCCACCATCAAATAATTTTATGACATCTCCTGCACAACCACAAGCCACGTTCCCAGGACTGAAGGGTGTGGATAGAAGAGAATGGTATGTAATGAGGTTGTATTGATACACGCTGGGAACATCCTTGAAATACAGGTGGTACAGGGACAGAACAGCAAAACCACATGAGCATCTTGAGGGCGTGAACTTGAGCAGGCTCTGCAGTTGTACTCAATGACACCCTTCAGTTAATCTAGCCAGTGGAAGACAGAAAACTCTTCTGTCTGCGGTTGGTATGTCCCAACCACACACACCCAATAGGCCATGAAGGCAAAAGTTTGAGCCATGAAGGGATTTTTGGTTTTTATGTAAAACCAGGAAGTATGTATTCTCTGTCCTTCTCATACTTGAGTAAAGTCGAAGCGTTTCTCTGGCACTGGTATCTTGGGGCTAGTGCAGGGAATATGTTTCAAGACGCTCCAAAAGAACAAGAGGAATCATGTTTTGGCAGAAAGCATGATGGTTTGGGAGCAGTGGGGGAAACAAAAGATATGCTCTGATTGACCCTGATGCAATGAACCCTAATGAACTCCAGCCAGTGGATGCAAGCAGCCACAAACAATGTAAGTTAGAGAGGTCTGTGGTTATTTTACATTAACTTACATTATAGGACAGTATGGCCCTTGTATTTATCGTGGCATGCTGTTTTAGCTTTCAGATGAGGATTGAGGCCAGCGTGGCTACAGACAATATAAAAGTTTTCTCTGTAAAAATCCTATAATTGAAGATCTCAAAGCATTTTACAGGCATTAATAAATAAAGCCTCAAACACAGCTACCAGTATTTCAATCCCTAACGTTCAACAGTGCTTGTAAGTGCTGTTATAATAATAACAGTTGTATCAATGCTCTTGCAATTCCAGAAATATTAATGGCATCTTCTCTGTCAACAACCTCCCCTCCTCCAGGCCCTGCTTTCTCATGGGCAGGAAGCAAATTTTTGCAAGGCAAAGAGCTTGCTGGGGAGTTTTGGTCATTTGGGATTTTGCTTTTGTGGGTTTTTGTGTGCATCCAAGACAGGACAGCAACCAACTGTTTTCTTGCACTAATAGGTGTTTTTCCCGATATCAAAAACATTTGGATGGATAGGTTTTTTTCTTACCTTTCTTACTGGAATGTCTTTGTGGTCACAGACAACTAATGAAGAGAACAAAGGAGAGATAATGTTGTAAAATCATTAGAAAAGAAAAGGGAAACGGTGTTCAAACAAATGCATTTTGCTATTACAATGCCATTTTCAGTCTTGTTTGCAGCCCCTACTGTTCCTTACACTGGCTCTTCACTGGGGACAAAAAATTCATTAAATGACTCTTCATTTTACAATATCAATATGTTTTAAGTCAAATTGTGCATTCTTTGCTGTTAATTTTCTTTTAAACACAAAGCACCATCATAAAGTTTAGCTGCAGGGGGGCTACAGGCAAGAAGGAAGATACAAACATCCCTCTTACGAATAATAATAATAATAATGAATTCTTTTAAAGTTTAAAGGAAAATAGTGGCTTTTTTATGCCAAGACTATAAGACCTGTTCATTGATCTTTTCAAAGAAGCAACAACAATAGGGAGAAACCAGAATGAAAGACAAGGAAAGCAAGAGAATAAAAGCCGTAAAGAGTTGGGGTACAAGGAAGAAGTAATCCATAATTAGAGGATATTGATGGAGTCTGGGATGTAACACACGCATGATAGCAGGAAAAGGCCTGGCTGTACTACCTGACTTGGCTATTGACTTTGCTTCACCACCAGGTATTTTTACTGGGAAACCTCTTTTTTTTCTTTTTTTTTTTTAATTCAAAACGCTGCTCATCTTGTTTACCAGACTACTCACAGCTCAAATGGTTTTTTGGGTGGACTTGTCCTGTAAGTGGGAAGTCTTAGCAGAAATGGGACCTTGAACAATTTCCAGAAAGTGAGCCTTTCACTGGGGTCATGGTGGAAGGGAGACAGACATGCTGCCCCTTTGAAACACAGAGAGAGTTTTGTGATAGATGTTTGTGGTTTGAATCAAATTGAGCAACTAATGGTTTGTGCTATGAATGTCTCCTCTGGAATGTTTTAATTCACCAGTGACATGTGGTTCTCCTGACAATCAGTGTAAGGGGCAGAATGCCCATAGCACAGAGTGTCTCAATGAAAATGTCAACAATATCAATGGCAAGAAGGCCAGAGAGAACCTAGTGAAGAGATTTTTACACAGTGTGTAGTTATGCAATTTAAATAAAAATTATATTCATTTGTATTTGAGCAGGAAGAAAATAAGAAGGGTTGTTGAAAAGTTCAACTTGCTGTCTTTTCAGTGAAAATAGACCCAAGCTGGAATATTTAACTTAAATTTCTTCCTGCTCACAAATAAAAATCACATCTGAACTGATTTTACGCATTTTATGTACATGTGGTAAATTCCAGGTGTCTAATTACACCTGGACCTCTAGTCAGGTATAGAACAGGGCATCTCTTTAAGTCGCATGCTGAACAGAATGTTGACATTTCCCCGAGTTCAGAAACAAAAGTTATTGTGTGTGCCTTTGGTACAGGAGAGATATCAAATCATAAGTCTGCCATTATGAGGAGAAAAATTGCTCTAATTGCTGGTTGAAGAAGAGCAGTGGTGCCATTGCTAAGCTAAATCCATATTGCAAGTCATCTCATTGTGACCCTTGATAAACTCATTTGGAGTGGAGATTTCAGTGACCTGATGCATCAGTCATACACCTCTGAAAAATACAGAAGGTTCGGCATGGAAAAACAAACAGGAACATGGGTTCATTGTCATAGGATCACCAGCAGGAAGAGGGTAGCAAAGGCTAACACACCTCAGCCATGGCTGTTCATGGTGTGTGAATGCCAGCACAGTCCACGATTGTTTCCAAGGACAGTGGAAGCCATTAAGATGCCCAGCAAATGTGTGGAGGAGCCAGTCTTGTTATCATATGATTAGAACTTTAGGCTCCTATTGGGCACAGACCAAAGAAAGTCCTGGAACAAGACAGATAATGAACTTGGGTTGTAAAATACTGTATACTATTCTGCCATTTTGGCCAGTGATCCTGCACCATATGTCAAGTGGGCTGCAAATTCCCATAAAGCAGCAGTTTGCTACACTAGACCTATAACAAAGGAGGTTGTAAAGGGAACAAATGGCAAGTGGAAGCTGGAAAGAATGCCAAATGTACAGCACATGCTTATTAACAGCAACACAGCAGCCAACGGGAGGCAGAAGTTGCATATGGGAATAGACTTGTGCATGGGGAAAAAGTGGCAATACTGCCAAAGTCTTTTTTCCTTTTCCTTTCTTTTTTGCTACTTCTGCAATAGTTCAGAAATTCTGGGGTTTGGGGATGAGAGTTGTGTCTTTGTTTTTTAAACCACATTTTTGTACTTTGTCATAGGAGACAAATCCGTTATTTTACTCCGTTTCTTTACTCAATCTGTGCACGCTGCTAAATCACTTAGGTGTTGTGTGGGTATATGCAGTGATCTTCAGATACGAATCTGGAATGGCTAAAAGACTGAGCCCTCGTAACATGGCCTGTTTCTGCTGTATGAAAAACAGTCCCAGGCATCTTCAGCTAGGACCATAAATGTTGATTTTTATAATGGTTATTACTGTGACTTCCAAAGGTCCTATATGTTAAATACTGTTCATTGAAAGCTTTAATTCAGTGAATGTCATTTTGCCTAAATCACAATGTCTTATGGGAGCACATCGATTTCAACAACATGTCATTAGTAAATTTAGACATTTTTTTAGAAATAGTTTAGCAAAAGACTATATTTCAAATGGTCATTTCAAACTCACTCTCCATTTTTAATTTTCCGTAAAAATCGGAATGGAGTATTTCAGCTTTTCTGAAATAAAGAATTCAGAATAATTTGTAACAATTTCATGTTAACAACTTCATTTCCCAGGATTTTTTTAAGCATTGGTGGGGTAGGAGGTTGCATTTAAAATACAAACTAAAAACACAGTTTTCAGTGTCGAAACTTCTGGCAGAGTAAAAATTCTTCTTGTTGATAGAGTTGGAAGGCTATTGGAATTGGCTTCCATGTTTAGACTGTGCTTTTCTTAATATTTCAACATTTCATTGAAAGGACTGGTTTTGTGACAAAACTATGATTAAGCACATCACTGAATTTCTCTGCAGAGTTCAAGAATTCAATGTATATAGAATGTAAAAGCTGATACAAACGCATTATATTGCTATTTTAGTGGTGTGTGTTGTATGTGTATAAACAAAGAGCAGATCCCAGGCAAGCTGCGTTTAAAGGCCAGTCATTTATGTATCAGCATAATACATCAGTTTTAACTCAAATAGCAATGTTGCACCTAAGAAGTAGAGAATGGGTGTTTCAAAGGTTTTCCCCACATCGTCTTTGACTTTTTGCTTCTGTGACAAATATATTTTTATGAAGCTATGAAGAATGCTCTTCTCTGTATGTTTGTAAATGTGTCGATGTATGGGCAGGTAGGTGTTTGCATGAAGTATGTTTTTATGCACACCTCTGTACAAGCAAATGTTCTTGGGATGGGAGGACTAGTGCTTACTAAATTTCAGTCACATTTTCAGGGACCCAGAACATCCATCATAAGAACTGGCAGTTTGGAGATGACACTGGTTTAATCCAGAGAAATTACATGTTCCTGCCATTTATTTGTGAAAGATATTTGTGTTATAGTTCAAAAATCTAATGCTGCACTCTACATTAATTGACAACCTCTAATAATAGTCAGTAAGATATGTAAAAGAGGCATATGAACATGAAAAACTTTCTTTATTCATGGGGCTCCACCATCAAAACCACAAAGTGGTTCTCAGTGAATTTTGAGAAATTTACATTTCTTCAAGGTGGCAGAAATACTTTGTTGAAGCCTGTTTTATGTACAGAAGCTGTTTTTTGTAAAAGATTCGATGAAAGCATATTTTAACTTGCTAAAAAGATGTCCTTCAAGGATTTTGGAGATACCTTTTGTGGATCAAAAAGCTATGAGTTAGGAGAAAAAAACCACATGTGTAAATATGCACAGTTTTAGATTAATATAAAATCAGTGCTTGCCAGAGCAATCATCATGTATGGCCATGATGGATGGAAATGTCTCTTGAAAGACTGAGACTGGAAAAAAAGCAGTACCTATTTGTAAGAGAAAGGTTATTTTACACAGTGTTGAGTAGCATCCTGTGGTAGCCTCCAAAGAGTTTTGAAAAATAGCCCAGATTTTGCATGCTGTGCATTAAAGTCAAAATGAATGTGCAATCAATGGCAAACCACTTGAATTTTGCTTACTGGCTCACCTTTCTTTGGAGAGTATTCCAAGATCTTTTTGGAATCCTTCCTTTTGCAACCAGATGTTCAAAATTGCCATCACATGCCAATATAAAAATGAAACTTGGTATGATAAAAAAAAAGACTGGGAAAATAAGAATCAACACATGAAGTACAAGGGAAGAATGGATCTGGGACTGTGAGCGTTCAATACAAGCAATCTAACCTCAATGAAAATTTCCATTCACATTACTAGTTTTATTTTGTATACAATGTTTTGTAATACCAGATCCTAAATCCTAACATTTTCAGAAGTATTTGGTTGAATTATTTTGGAACTGTTATAATTTCCTAATCTGAACTGAGAAAAGAATGAAAATGTAGGGTTACAACTAGTTACATTCAGTCAAAACCAGGGGTGGGTGTGGGTGGGGAAACAACCAAAAAACAACATTTGGTGGTTAGATTTAATCCTGTCTGGCCATAACTTGTTAGTCTTTCTCCTGTTGAGTAATATTTGATTGATTTTACTGAGACTATTTACAAGTGCAGTCCACTGATATTGCTGGTTGAATTTCACCAAACAAACTCTCATTTTAGTCTCATTTTAGTGATGGTTCCTCCAGTTCACACCAGCATTAAAGAAGAAGCTGTGCTTATTCCTAACTGTTTGTACATTACTGGACCTAAAGACATAACTTCCTAACTGCATGTACCCTACAGAAAGGCAGACCTGAGTTGTTTAGACAAAATCCGTGGAAAAGAAAGAATAGATACACATAAGAGAAATCACAACAGGGGCTGAAAGAAAAAGGAGACAGAAAAATCCATTACAAATGAAAATAATAAAGTCTCTTAAACTTTAAGGGAAAAATAGAGGCTCATTTTGTACAAAGATAGTGAGATGTGTTCATTGATCTTTTTAAAAGTCAAGAAGAAATTGGCCAGCAGCTGAATAAAAGAAAATGAAGTTCCATTAATACAATCCATCGAAAGACAACTTGGGTAAATTGATCAATGCAGCACAAATAATTTCTAACCTTTACCCTCTTTAGAGAAGATGCTTAGTTTTTCGTTGTGATTTTTTTTACCTCCCAAAGAGTGTAAACAGCATACATCACCAATATCAAGTGCTTTTTAGATGGCTTTTCTAGCAATTATTGGAGAATTTCTAGAACTAAGCATGGTAATGGCTTTTCTTCCATCCCTCTCCATCGTACCCTCATTGCCTTCAAGAATATCGATACACTGAGAAAGTTTGAGGGCTTTTCTTTTCCTCTTTTTTAAACTCTCAACCATCTTACTTCCTTCTCTGCCTCCTCCTTCAAAAGGTTTTTGAAACATCTGGCAATTAAAAATCTGATGCAGCCATCAGTATGGTATCTGTGTACTCAAGAGAAACTTCATATTGACTGAACTGCAGAAAGAGCCCAAAGATCAAAAGAAGTTTAGTCCTTTAAGAAGTTGGTAACAGCCCCTGCTACAAGCTTGGCCCTTTGCCTTGAACAGTAAAGCTCTTGCTTGTAGTAGTGGTGGTCCTTTCATTTGAATTCTTTGTATTAGCCAGATGTCATATGTCACACTCAGGAGAGAGCATTTGAGATCTGAAACTGCTGCTTTACAGGTGCAGCATCCTTTATCCAGAGGAATTATGCACCAGCTTCCCTCTTTTTGGAAAAGTGAATACCCTCAGCTCCCAGGAATGTGAATGAGAAACAAACAAGTTTATGGTAAAATAAATCTGTAAACTCTAAGCATTTGGAGGTATCTCTTTTCCAACGCAAAAATATCTCAATACCAAAACCATGAAAACCAAACTTTACACTTGGGATTTGGCATCTTCCCACAGCATAAAGTGCAAATATAAAGCTGTTCTAATTTTGCTTTCTGGGATAAGACGTTGTGATTTGCATTGAGGCCACAAAGTAACAATTAGAGTGTGGCAGTTTATGAAAGAACAGAAGCAATGCAGCATCTTTTGAATAGGATGTAACCTATGTTTATGCAGAAAGATTTGTACAGTACCCATGGGTTTCAGTAAAGGAAATGGACCTTCATATATGCTGCATAATTGTCAAAACATGAGGCTTTGTGGTCGTACACGCAAAACGCACTCCATTTTATAAAGCTGCATCACATAACTCAGCAAGCATAATGATTTTCTTCTCCATGAGCAAGTTGTCTCACCCCTGAGACAGTGCTTCATTCAGGTCAGGTATGAAGTTATGTGAAGGTCAGTATGGGAAAGATCAAACTACACCTGTCTAGATCACACCCGCTCTGTTAATAAAAAGGTACGTTCCCTGCCTGGCTTGCACACGTAAATACTTAGTAAGATCTTACAGAGAATAGTAAGATGTTCCATAAAATGATTGGGTTCTGAACTCTGAAGAAAAGCCCTTGAAAAATATCATTATCAAAAACATTTTAATACAGACATCTTTCTGATAGGGCTTTCATTGCATGCAAATATTTAAGCTCACGCTTAAGCATGTTCTGATATCCCATCACTGAACCTGCGGAGGGGCATTAGTGATTCAAAACAGGATATTATCTGCTGACAGATAATCATTGTCTGTTCAGAAACTTCTCATTTTACAGTACAGCTGGTGTCTATCAGCTGTGTTAAATAGTGGTGCAGGGAGATTTGCACAGTTTAGAGGGTTTTTTTTAGGAGAAATTGTAAATATCAGCAATCACCACTTGAGTAAAATTAGCAAGAAGCCAAGAACTTTGCTCCTTTATAGGAAAGGATGAAAGTCTCAATTTCCCTATTCTTTAGTACTTAAGTTACCCCTACACAGACATCTTTCCATTTAAATCCTAGAATATGTTCTAAAAGCTTACCCAGATAGTTATTTTTTATTTTTCATATCACTAGACATATAAGTATACATATGCTAGAAAAGCAAATGGATTAATTAAAGGAAGTGTTAAATGAGATGTTTATAATTTTCATACAGAGGAAATTACCTTGACTTTTAGCCTGAGGATATCACATCACACCTACTTCTTGATGCATCTGTAAGGGCTACACAAATCAAGAGCTGTATCTTTTGCACAAACCCAGTGAACTTCAAATTTTACAAGGTTGTGTCCAGCAGTGAAGTCAAAGTCACAAGGGATTCTGGGAGCAAAGATCACATGGTAGATGCTTTATTACATAGTAGGAAAACTGGGAAAGACTGAACTTTCAACCTTTTTTGTGAAAGCATATGAATACAAAAATCAAGCTGATATACAATAGCAACTAATCATCAAGAGAGACAATTGTTAGTGACTTATGAAAGAAATCTCCAACAGATAAGAAACAATTGGAAAATATTACTGTATTTCTGCACCTACATTATTTAATCTTGGAAAGCAGTTTTCCTTAGTAATCTTTATGAGAAAATCGAGGGTGTTAAACAATAAGGAAATCAGGTCTTCTCCTCTCTTGGATTTTAGAAAGAAAGGAAAGAGTATGCTGTTGACATTTTAGGACCTTTTCTGCACAGCACAAGAAATCCAGACATAAGTAATGCCATCACTGTTAAGCACCAGGAGAGGCCAGAATGAGGGGATAGAAATGAACATGTGGCCTCTTGGATCTCTCTTCCCTCAAAGAAATCTCTACCAAAATATTTTCATTTACATTGGAATACCTTACCAAAGCCGGGAAAGTATCAAGGCCTTTCTGAAAGTAAATTTTTTGTACTGTGCGTGAATCCACAAAGATAATGCCGAGGGATGGGTATTAGTAATGGAAAAGATCTTCTGAGCCCTGCAAAAATGGAAGATTCTTTTCTTCTCTCATCACTTTCTTGAGCTGTGCAGTTAGACGGATCTCCAGCCAGACGATACATGTTTTATGTTCCTGATTTTGACCCAAGTGGAAAATACACCTTATCGTTCTACTCGCTAATGCTATAACAGACTATTTCTTACTTCCTCTGTTTTCCCACAGTGCCTGGCAGCCTTTTCTCTACACTCTGTCCTGGTTAAGGAGATGGGTGATCGGGACTACTTATCAAATGAATTGCTATAGATTCATCATTCTCTGTCTCTGCCCTGAAGAAGCAGTCACACATCTGATGTTAATCTTAAAACTATATTCTATATAATAAAATTTCTTGTGAAAACTCCCTCTATATTATATGTAAGAATAACAATATTAATCATCCAATGGCATTTGCACACCTACAGTAACATATGCAAAATCCTTGAAGTTTTCTTACATGGAATCTGCTAGATTTAATGAAACTTTTAATCAACTGCATTAAACACCATCCCCCCACCCCTCAAGATATAAAATTAATATATAGTCATTGTTAGAAGAAACATCCTCTCATGTGGCAATGGGTGGACTTCCTAAGTGGGATTTCCAACTCTCTCTAATTTCTGACAGTTTGAAATAGAAAATCCAGTATAGATTTTCTTCTAATAAATGTAAAGTAAGATAAATCCATCCAGAATTGTATCCCACTTTGGTACACAGTCACAGTTATTGCAGAGTCCAGCACTGTAGCAAACATTTAAGGATAGGGAAGTCTAGTTAGACTTGTGGTAGTTATGTAAAGGGTCAAATTACAGTAAATAGGCTATACACTGAGTTTCCTTTCATTCTTTTCTCAGTTTATGCCACAAATTTACCACTTTGTGACACAATGTTGGTTATTATTTTTCCTTTTTCCCCCCCCTCGTCTGTTAAATTTAATAGAAAAATCCAATTATTATGTAAATAGAGCCTTGCTATAATTGTCACAAACAAGTTAGCATAACAATGAAGAGCAACAACATTCTGAAGTCAAAGAAAGCACTGATTTATGACTATCTCTGAGGTGTGATTGATATAGAATGTTTTGAAAGAATATTTTCAACATTTCTTCATTTTACAGCCTGCTTCCTTAGATCACCCTAGCTGAAGCGTGTTTGCAAAGGAAAGTTGCTTTGGAAGAGGGAACTTTCCACAAATTCATTTTCTTTTTTTAAAGAAGAAAAAAAAAAACCCAAAAAACCTACAAAAGCCATTATTTAAACAGCCTCCTTTTTGAAATGTTTCCGGCAGATGTTTATGTAGAGAATGTGCTGGAGCTCCTTCAGTAAGACACAGAAGTGACATTTCTTGAGGGTTTTAGTTGAAGAATTTGTCTTTCACATCATGTCTTTAAACATCTGCAAAAGGCAACAGAATCTTTATTATCCTGCTAACTTGAAGAAAGGCGGAATGCACAGTCCTGAGTCCTTAAAAAATGGTTTTTAATGGGACTGACAGATGAGAAATATCTAGCTCTAATGTTTTCCTTCAGTAGAAATTCACCTCTTGACCTTATGACTCCAGAGTACGGCTGCTGCCTTCTAAAAAAACCCATTTCCTTCTATTCAGATGTGCTTTCTATGCTTTTGTTGTTTTGTTTTTCCTTATTGCTCAGTTATCTGCTTTAGGGGAAGGTATCATCGTCAGGATTCAAACAAAAATAAAATTATAAATACCTCAAGCACTTGTGCTAGGTCTGTTTATGGCACTTGTGCTTCCAACCCTCTTTTAATTTTCTCAGTTGGATATTTTTCTTCTTCCTCACAAAAATCAAAGCTGCCTTCTTTTCCTGCCTTTTCTTTTAAATGGATTTTGAAGGAGTGGTATAATTCAGCTTTCCCATTCCTTTGCTTGAGTTTGGTTGTTTGCTGCTGTGCAGTAAATACAGACTGGGGCCATTACTCAGGGCTGCCCAGGTTGGCCCTCCTACCTTATAAAGTAACCTTTTTAAGAAGAATTCTGTCAAACTTTTGGTTTTCTGGTTTGTTTCAGGTTCTTGGGGGTGGGGGGGAAGGTTTGGCTGTGGGTTTTTTCACTCCCCACTGTATTGTATTTCGGTTGTCGAACCTTTTTCCCCCCTCCTTTTTCTTTTTCTCTTCCTTTTTTTCTTTTTTCTTTTTTCTTTTTTCCTCCCTCAAGGGTTTTCTCTGGGAAAAGTTTTCTGGGCTTCCATCCAGCCAGTGTCACAATTCACAGCTGTACTGTTTGATTCAAGTACTTCAAGCTGCCAGTGAGGTAGAGCCAAATAAGATTAAGGGCTTTTTTATTAAAGCAAGCACCCGCATGTGCTGGTATGGTTAAGGCTACGTCAGGCGTTCCAATACGAACCCCAATTTCTGGAGACCTTTAGTTCTCAAACATAAAATATTTATGCCAGGCTGAAACCTGACCTAGATGTACTCATCTGGGAGGAGCTGTAACTCTTTGGAAAGAAATGGTTTGGCTTTTATTAAGTTACAGCTCCAAGAAAGGAAAATGTACTGATTTCAGGATAAGCAGCTAAAAAAAAACCACACAGAAAGAGATATAGTTATGTACGTTAAAAACAGCAACAGGCAGAAAACTAAATGAGATATCTTCAATGAATTCATGGTGAATTTTAAGGGAGGCATGCTTTAAGTAGCAAGAGATTGATCTGTTAGCTTCCTTCCCTGGCACATGATGGATTTGAACCCTTCATGCTGGTCGAACTCTGATACACCCAGCACTGCCTGGCCCATTGCCAGTGGTGGGGCATCACCTGCAGCTCTTCTGCTGTTAGTCCCTGCCTGCCCAGCTCTGCTGGCTGCACCCCAAACATCACTTCTGAGGCCCAGCCACACTGCCCAGCAATTATTTTTTTTGTTTTCTATTGGGATAAACTATGCAGAATTGGTGATGTGAAACAAAATACCACTGTTTCTTTTGATTTTTGATGTGAGCCAAAATCTGAACCCACATTTCCAGAGAAATGCATTTTAAACTCCCTTTCCTTTCAAAAAACACCCAAATTAAAACAGTTATTTTTATACTGCTTCTTATCTTTTGTGTCAACATTTGGAAAATAAATGAATTGATATTTTAAACATAAACATACACGTGTCTATGGAAAACATTATGTGCTGTAGTAGAGCTGATCAAGAATGTTAAAAAAAACAAAAGGGAAGAAAATGAGAAGCTTTACAGAAAGAAAAAAAAACACCACAACCAAATCACCACGATAAACTTTTTTCCATAACTTTAGGCCAACTATAAAGTAAATCAGAAGGTTTTGAAGGTTATTGACATTTCAAATTTTGAAATTCTGAGACAGGAGTAGCCTTTTCCAATATTAGGTCACCCTTTCTTTTTCCTTTTTGTCCAACTGTGTTACTAAGCATCACATGTGCCTTGATAAAGCCTCTGCACACACACTGACAGAGGCAACCCTTCATCCTTTCAAGACAGAGGTGCTTTCATTTAGAAATACATCTAGGACAGCGCTGTGGTTGGCAGTGAAAGCTTTAATTCTCTGTCCAGGAGCCGAGAGCCAGCTACAGCTCTGTGTTTTCACTCAAGGGGCCATTTCAGGAGAGGAGTATACCTGGATTCAGGTGTAAGAAGTAACTTCAACTGAAGAAAATAAAAGCAATAGCTATTTCTGAGAGTAACTTCTTATGAATGGAGCCATTTTTTAATTTTAAATCTACCCTTTTTATATAAAATAAATAACTATCTGAGAAAAAATAAACCCAAACAAAATTTGGAGTGATTTTTATTTACTGTTGAGTTCTTAAATTTCATTTAGAGGCTTTGTAGTTTCCCAAGATGCTTCATTGTGATTTAGTGGTACATCATGTTACCCTGAAGTCACTAATCCAGCCTTAGCTTACATGTCACAGTACGACAGCACTGTATCAAATGCCACCCCTCCCTTGGACCATATGTTTTAACTCCTTTTGTATCATAGCTGACACTGCAAATACTGTATGTCAGTCTGCATGTCGTTGTCCCACCATTTTCAAGACAGGAGTTTAGGAGAGGGAAGGAAGGAATAGTAGAGCTAAATCTTTAATAAGTCTGATGCGTGCATAATTTCAACGTAATGCCCTTGTTCTGCAAGTCCTCATGGTCAGGCAATTTCTAGCCATTTCCTGAATTTTTCACTTGTAACCTAACAGTATCAAAATACAAATACCCACATCCTCATCTCTGCTGCTCATGTAATCTTGGTGGTGATTCGAGACTTAAATGCTGAGACACTGCTTATGTCTACAATACAGAAATCAAAGGCAGCAACATTAATATTCTGTGCAAATGGGAAGAAGCCATGAAAGCTTTGTTTGTTGCTAAAGAAACCAACTAAATCAAACAAGTTGAAGAAAACAAAGACTTCTATAATTATTTTAATTAAAACTGCCACTTACTGCAGCAAAACTGCAGCACAGTTGCGCTCTCCAAATATTTCTTGCTTAGACTTGCATGCTCAAAAAATATTCTTAATAAGTGAACTAAAACATTGCCAGCCATTTTCCACTCCCCTTTGACACCAAAGCTCCTAAACAAATTGCAAGAAACCCATGCAAAACTTTGTGATGTTTACTCCAGATTTTATCCAAGAGGAATTTATGGAACTTGCCGTTCAACTCCAAAAGCATGTTAGCTCAAATGAAATGTAACGCTGCTTAAATCTTCAAAGAACATCATGGCATTTAGCCATAAAATTCACTGTGACTTTAGACATTCAGAAACAGCATTAATGCCAGGATCAGACTGCCCTATATGGTTATTTTAAGTCTTCAAGGCCACAAGCATGCTTTCTTGACTCTGGACCCTCCATACGTTTGGTCTCCAGTAAAAATTGGAGCAGCAACTGCTTTGCCTTTCACTAGCGCTAAACCCCTTCACCTCTTCCCACCACACAAGGTTATTTTGGCATCTCAAAATAAGTCAGATGCAGAAGGGATCTTGGTAGTAGTTCCTCAGCTTCTGGAACCAGTCCAGGCCTCTGCTTTTTAATGCAAAGTATGAATGGTACAAATACATCTCAATTTTAATTGAAGGCGAATGTCTGACCTTTCTACCAAATAGTGCCACATGAGGTTCCTGTATTTCTTGTGACCTTTCCAATGCTCAGAAGGCTTTTAAGCATGCAAGTTCAGCTTAAATTTGAAATCTTTTCCCTTCCACAAGTATAGATTGGCTTACACTGCAAAATTTGGGCCCACGTTTCACTGCTAATATGTGAATCCAGCATGTTATCAGTGTGTGGTAAAGAGGCAGTTAAAAAATCTGAACCACACTTTCTTTCTCCTCTCAAATAATCTGTTCAGATACTGCAGTTTGGCTTGAGCATCTTTTATCTTCTTTTCTCAGCAGTCTGAGAGCTCTTTATCTTCACCATTACTTGAATTTGTGTTAAGTGTATGTTGGGAACCATTTTTATGTGTATTAATTTTTTATGTCATTTCAAAGACCTTTTTTCCAACATTCCTAAGCATTAGGATTTTTAAACTGGGGGGGGGATGGGAGGGTATTAGTAATATCCTACAGCAAGCCATGATTTATCAATGAAAGACTTGAAATTTTCTTCTAAATCTGTTTTCTTGAGCTCTTCAGAGGCTATAAAGGACCTTAGAGTAACAACTCTCTTTTTTCTTTTCTTTTTTTTCTTTTCTTTTCTTTTTTTTTTTTTTCTTTTTCCTTTTCCAGTGACTGGTTAACTGAAATAATTTGAAGTCTTTTTTTTTTCACTGGAACCTGATCACCACCTGTTTGAGTGAAGAAACCGAGGACCATTTGAAAGTAATGCCTTTAGCAACACATACATCTTGCTCAGACAGTCTCACATCTTCATCTTATCATATAAAAGGCTTTTCCCAAGCGTTGCCTGAGAACAGTGAAAACCTCATTACGAGTTGAAAACTGTTTGGGATTTCAATGTTGATAATGAAAATCTTATTTATGGAATTGCTGAATATGCAGCTTAAGTCTAAAAGGCAACATCCTACTAGACAAAATAATAGTCGAAGGGAAAAGGAGTAATGTAATAACATCATTCTTATTTTATAATGGCCTTTTCCTTCCACATATGTATTGAAAGAGAGTCAAAGAACTGTGAGATGCAATTGTTTCTGGCACCTTTCAACATGATTTCAGAACTCACATGGGTTTCCTGAGTTCAGTTAACATTTTGTTAGTATGCAAAAGGCGTGATCTATCGGACAGTGCTGAAGACATGGAAGCATTTTGCTGCTCAACAGCCTTTAGGCTCATGTAATGAACGGTGTGAACCCCCACCAGAGAAGGAAGATAAAGTAAGTAAGTAAGGATCAAGAAATTCCCATCCTTTTCTAAAAGACAGGCTAGGTACTCTCATGAGTTGTGTTGTCTGCGTACTGCTAACAGAGATCTGTATGGTAAATGCAGCCTTCTCTGACTAAAACCAACAGATACGTGCAAAGCCAAGACATGTTTAACAGGGAGCTGTGTGTTGCAGGGGAGGAAAGGCTATACAGTTTCTTAACTCTCTACTTCATTACATGCTTTTATTTCAATGAAATCAGTAATCATGTCAGAATAGAGCTAGTAAAATATGATGGGAAATAAGGCCCTTTAATATAAGCCTCTTTGCCTGTCTGTCCTTTTATATGGCACCTCCCAACATAGTGTCTGAGTGCAAAGTTCTTCACCCTCATCTGATTTAAAACTTAAAATGGATGCATTGAAGACCTATCGTCCATAGTAAACTGCTCGAGATGAATCAGCTGTTCAGATTAGCCTCACAGAAATGATAATGGGGTTCTGTGTTCACAGTTGAGTTATTTAAACTGTCTGATTTGGTCCACAGCTTCCTTGGACATTAATAGGTTGACTGCTATGTCGCTGAACTTAGTGCATGAAAGGTCAGCCTTTGAAAAGCTAAATAAGGTAAGTGCAAACTGAAGCATGTTCCAGGCGATACCGCGTACTCTAAATGCACTTGAAACCCCTAAGAATCACTGCTGCTCCTTAGCATTTTTCCATATCTGATTTCAAAGTGGGTAGATCCTTGGATCAATACTTTGATTTTGATCTCTCATGCACCAGGAGATTCAAGGGGTTTCTCACATGTTATAAACATATGCTCCTCCTGATGCATCTTGAGTAAAGCGGATTGAAAACTTCTTAGAAAATAGCTTTTCATCAGCAAATGTAGACTTAGATGAATTTGAAAGATTTCTCAGGACTACAGAAATTTTGCTGAAATTGCGGAGAGCAGAATTATCCGGCAGGGACACTTTTCTTCAATAAAGTTGGAATGTTTCATTTGACTTTTGTTTGATTATATTGCAAATTCTAACATACTATTTTGCACACCTTGAAGTGATTAAGTCAAAATGAAGAATTCAAATAGTATCAAGATGAAATGTTTTCAACTGTCCCAAACCAAAAACATTTCAATTAAGATAACTTTGATGATATTTACATTGTGGCAATTTCTTTTTGGTGGTACATTTTCTCATCTAGATTCTTACTCTTTTTTGAAAGAAAAGCAAATTTCAACTGCTGATATTTCCCCCCAGAACCAACAGCCCTCCTCCTCAACTTCTTAAGAGAGTAATTGGAAAAGTCAGAGTAAGTGCATCTCTCTTCCCCGAGCCCTCTCTTTGACACAGGACCATGGCAGGGGGGAGAGGGAGGAGAACGATAAGAGGTCTATCATCTATAAATAGAGACAGTCCTTCACACTCACTTTTTTGAGTAGTCTTAGAGCATTAGGGGAAAGAAGAACAAAATAAATCGAAGACATGTTGGAAAAATTCTGTACATTTCAGGAACATTCCAAAGTAAAAATTGACTCTGGCAGTCCAAGTTTAGAGGCTTATTCTTTCAAAAGGCACCATCAATTAGTTTCTCAGGTTTAATTCTGACCTGTGTCTACGAGCTGGAAAGCTTGTTGAGCAATAAGCATAAATGCTTGTAGAATATAAATCTTTGCACATGACTAGTTCACCATCCATGGAAAGCATTACGACTTGTTTTCTACTTATGTGGTTGTACAGTTACTGCAGCCTCCTTATGCAGTAGTGCTAAATGCTAGGTGAGGCAGCAGCTTGGTTCAGGCCTAGGTTTTTAGACTATGGGAGGTACAAGATGAAAAAAACTTCTTAGGATTTTTAGCAAAGGAGGGTTGTCATCACACTTTGATCTGAAATGGAATAAAACTGTCCATTGCTATGGGACCTAATAATAAAGCTGTCAACGTTACTCAAAAATATTTTTAAAAGAATTGTCTTATAAGGACTTTACTATATTGGATTTCTTGCCTTTTTTTTTTTTTTTCCTGTAGGTGAAGAGGATGTAAAAAATATACCATATATGGAAAACTGTGACTCCTACCATGGCATTTGTATTAAAAGACATTTTGTGGGGGGTAAGCAAATAGGCCATTGCTGGTGATGATTAGAAACAGTCCAATCTTATGTAAAAAAGCGTAATAATCCTGTCCTCTAAACCAACAAGCAAGTGATACACCAGCCAGGAAGCTCAAAATCAACAAAATAAACCTTATTCCAAAAGCTGGATTTGGTTATTAATTGACTGATTTCCTATCAATAAGAGCACACTTTCAGACTGGTGGGCTTGATGAGAGGTACTTGAAAGCCCAAACTGAACAAGCATGTGAAAAATTTAAGGCCGCATTTTTATATTTATTAAAAACAGCCTAAATAATTAAACTAGTTGATTCACTAGTGGCTTTCAGGCTCATGCCCAGAGTGAAAGGTCATGACCTGACATACCATGGCCCCACTTGGTACTGATGATTGACAGGAAAAGGAAATAAGTTGATATCTTTCACGTGGGAATCACAGCTTGTAGCAACTATGAGCAAGTGGGCTATTTGGACTTTGTGGGAAAACTTAATTGTGTTATTATTCAAAATCTTCGTTCCCAAAGTTGGTTCAATGGTGATTTATTTACTTATGTGATAAAACAGCTGTGTACTGTAATAAAATACAGGTCACTTGCTGATGTTTAATGCACAAAAGTGAGGATATGTTTAGTTTCTTTTACTTTGAACTCACATTCATGCTAGGCAGCAGGGATGACTTTGAATTGTTAGGAATTTTCTGTTAGTGTATTGGAAATAATTAATGTCCTCATCATACTATATATTCTTCAGTGCCTAGTTATGGAGAATGAGGAAGGCACCATACACTGAAATATGAGCGCCTTTCCACCATATGCTTTCATTATTTCTTTATAATGATAAAAAGGGGCTGCATTCAGTGCCAGACAATGTCATGGCCCCAGAGATTTCAGTGGCCTGCAGAAAAAAGAAGAAAAAAGCATTTATGATATGAATGAGGATTTGAAATGGCTTTTTAAAAAAGGCCTAAGATCCACTTTCACCCTAAATTCTGAAATCACTTGAAAGATGTCTAGATGCAAGCGAGTTTGAAGAATAGCAACTTTCTACCAGGCTCTGTTTTATATGCAGTATCACTGCCATCTTGGCCATGCTTTGTTACAAGGTCACATAATTGTACCAAGCAATAGGGCACAGTCTCACTTCACATATTGTCTGATTTGTTCTAGCAATGAACCCTGTCATCTTTATCCAGAGTACATATTCTTTACCCCAGTCATTTACAAGTTAGCTAAGTGATGCACTTTTGGTTTATCACTCTGAGTTGAGAAGTACAGTGGATTTAATATCAGCTGGCCTGTTATTGTGCCTTTCTGCTCTTTCCCCAAAGCCTGAAGTGTGGGGACAGCGTGAACTGCACTGGGGTGCAGCTCCATACCGTACTCCAGGTATTCCCCATCCTTTTGCAGAAATGTCATGCAGTGCCAATTTCTGCGACCCTGTGTTGTTTGCTGGTATACAGGCTGTTAGATGATAACAGTCCCGTTAAAAGTCACATCAACGTCAAAAGTAGCTTTACCCCAGCACAGGCCATTGCAGGGAAGGATTGCACATTTGAGCTCTGTGTGGCACAATACTTTCTTTGATATAGCAGTCAGTCCTGGCATTTTCCTCAGGCTATCTCCAGTATAATTTCTTTTCCTACTCTTTCTTCATATCTTATTCTCAATACAGAGCAAAGTATCTCTGCTTGGGAAGCTATGGAAACTACCACTTGTAGCACATTCTCTAGGAGAATTTTAAGCCTTAAAATAATCTGATTCAAACACCAATGAACAAGCCTGGTTACATAGTAAATCAAGATAAAGGTTGCTTCTCACAGAGTAAGAGCTGGTGGTATTTTCTTGCCTTGTTTTGATGTCATTCCTTCATATTTAACATCAGACAATAGTGCGCATTTTACAAATAGTATAGACTACTGATCCTGCCACAGGAGTACAGATCTGTGATGAGTAAATTAAAGTTACCTCCTAAGAAGGAGAAATTAAATCAAGAAAAATGGTTCCAGAGGCTATAACATACTGCAGAGGAGGGAGCTACTCAGGATACCAACTTTTTTCCAGAAGAAAAAGGTATGTACCTCCTGTACCTACTTGTCCTGAAAGGAAAAGGCTATGATTAACCCAAATCCAGCCATTTTCCAGAATGTATTCATTTACAAAACCGAGAGACTACAAACCGGAGATCAGAGCTGTCACCAGAGCTGTTCAATGAAGTACCAGCTGCAGATATGTGGAAACTTATACACTCGGTTAGAGGCTACAGTCTGACCTTGCACAACCCATGATTTAAAAATCGTGATGACTCTGGCTTTTGACTGACTTTGTCTAGATTCAGCCTGAACATCAGGAGGCAAAAGGCTCTCTATCCCATGCCAATTCTCTGATCTTTCCATTCCTCTCCACCTCCCCACCTCCAGGCTTTCTGTTTCGGCAGCTCCCTGAAGTGAGCATCATGACTGTGAATCTAGAAGTGAAGAAGCCCTCAGAAAAGAGCAGTTATTCTTAGCTTTGTTTTGCTGATGTTTTTCTTTCTTTTTCTCCTTTTTTAAAGAAAACAGAAACCCTGCCAAAATTTGGGCTCTTTGATGTGCTTTGGAAAGAAAAACAATGCTATCTATCCAAGCCCTCTGAAAGGAACAAAAACATGTCATTTTAAGGCATGAATTATTTGAGGGGAACAATCAGTACATATCACAATTAAAGATGGTCAAGAATTT
The DNA here is from genome assembly GCA_035590275.1 of Ibycter americanus. NCBI lineage: Eukaryota > Metazoa > Chordata > Aves > Falconiformes > Falconidae > Ibycter > Ibycter americanus. The sequence goes on along the minus strand of JAVJGI010000063.1, from coordinate 8,118,962 downwards.
TTTAATGTTTTGCTGGAAATGTTTGATTAAGAAATCTTCAGAGACATTTGTCTATTTCAGTGAAACTTTCTTTGAGACAACTTCCTGAATTGTATGGTAGGTGAAAGGCAAGAGGGGGAAGAAAGAGGAAGAAACTGATATTTTCTGTAGAATATTCAATAATCTAATAATAACCTTAGGAGATATCCTAGATTCCATTCAAGCTTTTCTTCTGTCAGTTTGGATGAGTATGTGAACCCGCTTCATCCATTTTACTCATCTTAGTTTGGAATGAGTAAAAGAAAAAAAAAAAAAGATTATAAAAGCAGTGTCTGTTCTGTTTTGTTTGTTTGTTGATTCAGCTTTGAGTGGAGACATTGCTTTATAAAGCTCTCCAGCTGTAAATGAGACACTGACTTCATTGTCTCATAGTTAGGAAATTTGTTTAAGATGGAAGTGTCCCAGGTTGGAATCTTTGGCCTGTAAACGTAGGGAAGTTGTTAAGCTGCAATCTTAGAATTTATCAGTAACTAAACTTCTGTCTGCCTTCTCTTTTTAAGGGTTCTCCTCCATCACCCCAACAAATCTTGAAAGACCTGATTTATGCAATGAGATTTTTCGACATTTTTATGAAGTCCAGGCACTTAATAGAGACATTCTTTCTACAATGTGATTAAACTGATGTAAAGAAGCACTTGTGTCATTTCTCTCTTTTTATTGAAGATTTTTACAATTTCCTTATTTTGCCTTCCTGTGACACTGCCTATTGCATCATTTACACTGTCTACTCTTGCTTTCCACTGCAGTGGCTCTATGGGAACTGCTTGTGCTTGTACAACTTGGCTTTAAAGAGGTTTCTACTTATATCTAGTATTTTCAGTCCAGTTTTTTCAAAGAAAAATGAGTAGAAATTAGACATAGACTGCAAATGACAGGGATAATTGCTTGAAGTTGATAATGAAGATGTTTGTTGTGTCATTGTCTATGCTGCACCTGGTCCAGGATTAAGCTGGTTTACTCTGAAAGATCACTCCCTACCCCAAGTTCAGACTAGTTACTGCTAGGAAGATAAAGAAGCCTGACTTTCAGAAGAAAGGTGCTGTGTATTTCTTGAAGGTTTCTTCATTTGAGTATCTAAAAATTTGAGACCTCTACAATCTCTAATCATGTTGTGAAAGTCCAGGCCAGGATTTCAGACTTTGAGGATAGCAAGCAAATGCCTTAAATTAGAGTTTTCAATTACAGAATATTAAATTCTCTTCTGTAACAGGAGATGCTTTAGGAGAAATGGGAACAGCCAGGTGGGAGTAATTGGTTTTGGAAGAGTTGTATGTGGGAGCTCTGCCCAGCACTTTCTTTTATTATGCCTGTTTTCCTTCCACAGCTCAGGAAAACTCACATTCATGCACACTCTTACACTTCACTGGGATTCCCTAACTCAGAGACTGTCAGCATTGGCTTATTATACAAGCCCTTTGTTTTATCCTATTCAATACATCTCGCTATACGCAATTTGGCCTCTTAACCTGCCGTGAAATATTTCAAGGGCTTGTTGCTGGAAGACATGTCTCTCTTTGCTATGATTTGTGCAGCCGTGGCTGCATTTTCATGACAGCTTATAATGATTCGTGGTGGGTTGCAATACAATGAACTCATGCTGCAGAACAGCACACTGAAAAAGATCTTTCAAATTATTGTTCCGGTGCAAAAGGTGCCCAATCACCTTCCACCTGCGGATTAGTTGGTTGCTATAGGAACACACTGTAGGTTTTCAGTGCTGCGCTACTGTAGTGCCCAGATTACTGACTCTGACAAACACAATAGGGGAAAAGAATCACAGGTTATTAGTGCTGCTGATGATGTGATGTTATAAACCTGGGGTGGCATAGAATGGATGAATAGAGCAAGAGCCTTGAAACACGAAGGACAGGAGGAGGAGAGGGAGCAGAGTGAAGTGGAGCTAAAGTCATCACCACGGAAATGTTGTCTTTGATCTTATTTTCCACTCTGAATAGATATTTTCATAATATAATGCCAAATGCAAGCAATGCTATAACTGATGGCAGAGCCACTGGTCATGTCTTTATGTTAGTAGGGGGTTACCCCTCCTCCTTTCTCTTTTCTTCCACTGAATACTGAAATCTGAACCTTTTCATTCCTGCAGGATTAACTCTGACCAAGGTCAGAGCAACTAGTCACCAGTATTCTTCATGGGAGAGTCAGGCCTCCTGCATCCCTGGGAAAAATCACCTGAAACATCCACCTATGCACAGGATTAACAGGGAATTTTGCAGTGTCAGAAATGTGTGGTGAATAGCTGAGATCAGATCTCTGTCTACTTTGGTGGCCATAACTGAGATTCAGGAGTTTACACCACTAAGCACCCTCCTGCAGAGCGAGCTACCTACGTGCTTCATAGGGGAGAAATAACTGCTTGCAGCTCTGATTTGTAGACAGTCTAAAGTTCCCAGAAATAGTTTTGTTACCACTTGTGCTTGGGCAGGGTGAAGCAAAGGAATAAAATATATCCTTGTCCGTTGCTTGTGTGCCTTGAGCAAAACAAGCTGTGTTTAGTCACAAGTTCACCAGATGGTACTCTGGGGGTTATTGCTGTTATATTACATTACTGCAATATATTAGACAAGGCGCAGTGATTCATTCTCTCTCCTCATTGCTTTAGGAGGCTCTGTTTCTCTCCTGATGGAAGCACAGCTGACCCTGCTGCTCATGACCCTAGAGACCTGTGTAGGGTCCCTGTTGGTGCATGTCCACCATGGACAGGAAAGCCAGCCCTATAACAGCACCAAACATTACAGAATGATGTGGCTTGCATTCATCTCTGTGGCCAGAGAAGCATATGCTTAAGTGACTCTACTTTCTGATTAGCTGGCTGATTTGTAACCTAATTTTTTTCAACCCTGACTGCCCTCTCCCTCCTTCTGCACCCCTACCCCACTTGTTTTGTCTTTGCATTTGGCCCACCCTGGACTTGCAATTGGACCCGTGTGGCCATCTAAGCTGGGAAATGACATTGCTCAACCACTTGTTCACAAAATGAACTGAAGTACAGAGTTTGCACTTTTAGAGCCCAAGAACTATAAAAATACCACAGAGAGGCATTATTTTCCTCCACTTCTGCTACTATGTAGGCTGAAACCTTTAGTAGAGTGAATTATGTGCTGACCGACACCTAACAACCCATACTGGATTGATGCCGCATATGCATGCAGGGCATAGGTGCTGCTGTTGGTCAGCTGGACTGCCCCGGGACCATCTGGCACCCCTCTCAGACCTCCCTGTCTCCACCATTATGTTTACTGACCAGCTGCTTTTTCTCATTGCCATTGACAAAGCTTCCCAAGCCACCATTTCCCCTTGCTACCAGAGGAGACAAAGAAATACTACAGACTTTCATGCTCTCCCAATGATCTTGAGCTTCTGGTGCCCTGAGGCCCTGCCCTGGTTTGCAGGTTGCTTTCTGCTCTTCAGTGCTGTTCTCATGGTGGCTAGGACGCTAACATTAGCTTCCCAGTGCCTTCTTCCTCTCCCTAGCCACAAGCCTAAGATTATCTATTCCACTTCCACAAATTAATGAATCCATAAGCAGTATAAGGAATGACAAAACTTATTTCAGTTTTGCCTGAGGCATCTAAGAGTGATGAAACAGGTTGGTCTGAACACGCTTGGATCAGAACTTTACCACAGGTGTTACTGTAATTTCAGGCAACTTGACAACTGCGAATTGGACCCTCTGTCCCTTGGATTATGCTTTTCATTTCATGATCCGCTGGAGGAAAATTAATTTGCCAGACTGAGCTCCTGTCTGCAAATTTAGAGGGACAGGACACACTCTGCCTGTATAGTTTTAAATGGGGACTTACAACAGAAATGCAGACAGACACTCAACCAGGGAAGTATGACGATGCAGCTCCAACAAAACAATGGGAAAATCTTCCATTGCCATAGTCATATGTATGTATGACCTTAGCAATGCCCAGGATTGCTATGGGAGCAACAGTGCAACACTCCCGTTATGCCTTATTTTTTTATCAACAACGTTCTCCTTCACTTTGACGTCAGCTTCAAGATTGCTTGCTGTGATGTGCTGCACCTTTCATATTTTCTTTCCAGTCATAATATTGCTTCAGTCGTAACCTCAGCACTTTGAGGAATAATTGTCCCTGACAAGGGGGTGAATCACTGGCAGAGAGTTGATAAGCATTACATACAGATGACAGAAGTCAGGACATATCGGATTACTGCTGTGAATATAATAAAAGAGAGCCTAAACACTTTGGCAGCTCAAAGACAAGCCATTTCATAACTCTCTAGTGGGGCTATTATCTTCCATTTACTGCCACTGATAACCAGGTTGCAACTGTCTCCCTAGGATCTAGTTACAATTCACTTAACACTTAGAGGACCAGACATATTGGAGGACACTCAGATGAGGATAATTTCTTAAAGATCATTTATTTTTAAATTTTTATCTTCCTTGCTCCCCTCTTTATAGTGTGATAAGAACCTAAATCAGGAAGCTTTGAACTTCCTTCGGGAAAGGAGAGTTCATGGTCATCTTCCCTTTAATCTTTCACTCCTGAGTTTCTTTTGAAGCCAGTCATTCATATCCAGCTGAATAAGTGACAAGCAGGTTTCCACCTCTCTGGCTCTTGTAATACATGCACCTAGACCTAAAAGCTTGTTCTAATACTGACTCCATTAGGTTTACGCGTAGGTGTTATGTTTTTATTTTTGTAGCCAGGAAGGGACACTTGAGCTTACAAATCAGGGGGTGTTGGTGTGTGTATCAGTAGCAGATAATTTACAGCAGCGCCAATTACAATCCACATTGATGGAATCTGGATACAGATGATATTTATGTGCACTGCGTGAGATTTTGTTTCCAAACCTGAGTGCCTAAGATGAGTTTAACACTTCAGGCTCTTAGATATCAAACTTCTCTCTTTTAGGCTAAAGACAAAAACAATCGTTTTGCTAAGACAGAAATCTGGCAGGTGACCAGTGAGTCTCCTTACTATCCAGCACACCACTGAGAAATATTTATTAAGCTGACGGATGAAACCCTCTCTGTGTGAAGTGAAACTCTATATTCTGCAAAATTTTTCTCCTGAAGCAATACCATGAGCAGCAAATGTGAGCTCTGCTCAGCTTTCAACATATGAGGTGTTTTTAGATGCAAGACAAAAGCTGTTTCACTCTTCCTCAGGCTGAAGATACGTATATACATGTGTAGATTGGGAGCCTTATTTTGTAAGTTTGGATACATAATTCCATACATGGATTGTAGTCTGCCAGAGGCCCCTTCATAGCCACTGGGTGATGAAAATCTTTGTCAAAGATGGATCAGGAGGATGGGAGGGCTTTTGAGACCAAGTGCTATTGGCAACTCAGGTTGCAAATTTATAAATTTATTCCTAGACCCAATGTACAAAAGTTCTTACATTCCCATTCCTGGAAGCTCTGCAAAGAAGCCTCTCTACATGTATTTGAACAGCCAGACTTGGTGAACTAGGAAGTAAAACATCATTCCCCCTCTCCTACATACACCTTTATCCCCCAGTGCAAACTTTATGACTTAGCTGGCCAAAATTTGGTCCTTACTGTTTTATATAAACCAACACAAATCTATAAGGAGAGAAATTGAACCGGCCTTTCTTAAATTACAAATAAGAAGTGATGGTTCAAGTTGCCTTTTCAGTATAAATTGCAGCCCTGCTTAATTTTTCACGGCGCAAGCCGCCTTCTGCTACAGAGAACCAATAAAGGACAACAGCAATTGAGGAGGGAGGAAAAAGTCCAGTCATTGTTGAAACAATGATTCCAAGTGGTTTCTCTTCAGGACTTCTGGATCTGACCACTAACTTTCTAGCAGCCAGGGAAAGCCAACTGAATACCTTTCTGCCCTGCTTTATCCATCCGTAAAATAAGGGTGATCAATCTTACCTGCTCAACAATTTTGTCACATGGTGCAACCAAGTAATATCTGTAAATTGCTTTAAGATGTTGAGATCAAGAGAATGATGGAAGTGCCAAGTGTCGTCGTTGTTATTGTATTAACAATGTTGGCTCTTTTCACTGTTCATATGGTAGCCTGGCTGGAATTGGGCAGAAAGCCCAATAATACCAGCAACCAACAAGAAACTAAAATAAAATGTTTTACTTAATGAGTGCCTCTGTTTAATCAGAAGCCTGTGTAATTATGTCACAGAGGGCTAAGGGTCTAATGTTTTCCTAATACATTTGCTTTTAAAGGGATGATTAACCCGGCATATTTCAAGATGATAAGCTGCTGCTTTGTTCAGTTCCAGATATTTTTTCCTGCATTCCCTGGTGGGTCCAGAGAGAACCTGAGAGTCAGAGGATTTTTCTTAATTGCACAATAGCTATCTTGTATGTCTGATGCGGAGTATTTTCTGAAGAAACAGGTTATTAGTCCTGGGTTGGATGGGTTTGCAAGAGACTTCAGATGCTGAATTTATTCTGTTTTGGCTCTTCCGAGGCATGGCATACATTACAGAAAGCCCTCAGCATGTCTGCCTTAAACAGTCAATATTCTTAGGAGTTTGTTTGGCCAGGAAGAAGGAATAAAACTACAGCTTACCTTGAATCAAATACACTCTGTTTTAAGTAATGTTTTCAGTTTATTTCTGAAAGGTGTGTTTCTACATGCGTTCTGCAGTATCTGTGTACGTCTGTCCAGTTAGTACTTTTCAAACATTTTGAAGAGAATAAAGAACAAAAAAGCTTTTTACCTCCTGAAGACAGCTATCTTAAGAGATACTAAAGATCCCTCTATATTGAGATTCCAGGTAAGATACTTACGCTGTAAGATACGGAGGGAGTAATTTTATGTCACATATATGAGTTTCTCTGATCTACCCCTCTGTGAAGAGGTTAGATAAATTACATTACATTCACACCTTATAGATGTTTGATCATTTCTGTTTTTAAAGATCTTGAGTATAGAAGATCCCACGGGCCCTCTGGGGAACTTATCCCAGCACTTTGCCTGTAAGGACTTTTTCTACTATCTAAGCAGGGTCTTCCCTCCATGTCATGTTTTGATTTGCCATGATGAGGATGGAAGACACACTATTGCCTTCCCCTTCCCCTAGGAGATAGCCCCATGCATGAACATTATGTGTTTATAGTGAGATGACATTTACTGGGTGTTTGTTCAAACACTTTAAAAACATATTTTGTGTTTGTGTTTGGGTGTGAGAATGGTGAGAATGAGATACTTTTTTCATATAGTATGGTAGTCCTACATATTCCCTGACTGCTGTAAATTGCTTTGAAAGGGAAAAAGTGATCTCTTATTGGAAGCAAAAAACATTTACCTCCTTTTATATCAGCTATCGGCCACATGGGAATTTGGTAGGAAGGAAAGAGTTAATAATGTCATTATCAGGTCAGCAACTTTGAAAGGCTCTTCCACTTTGAAAACCATTTTCTTAATTATTTTAAGTTAACACTTAAATGCATAGAAAAAATCATGTGTAATCTGAAACCCCGGACATGGGGACAGGACTGGATTGAGATAACATTAAAGATTTTATTGCTGTTACATTATAAATTATTTCTATTATGATGGCCCTATGGGTATTACATTCTGTCAGTTCGCTTTCGCTGTTACATCACTTAATGCTATTAACACACTTTAGGGTATAACATTACAGTTTTATTGTGGAAACCTTAAACACTTACATCCAAAGTACTGAATCAAGTTATTATCCTAGCTGACCAGATCTGGTCTATTATCATTTTATCACTCATAAAAACCTGTGATTCAATTTGGTTTAACACTTGAGGAAAAATCATGGCTTATATATGCTTAAACCTCGTTGCAATATTAATACAAAGAAACACATGGATGACTTCATTTTATTAAAGTTGAGGTAGCCCTGGGAACTGCATTTATGATCTTTATGCCACATGAGAAATTTGATATGACCTGTTGCCATTTGTGATTCACTAGTAAACTGACAAGGTTTTCTTACCAGTATATTAAAGAATTGTGAACATTTTACCTTTCTTACTGCATTCGTTATACACTCAGAAACCGTACATTGATCACAGTGTGCTAACCAAGCAAAAAGGTATCTCTCCCTGTCTTGGAGTCTTACCTTGTAGGCTGGAAAAATGTTGCACATTGAAAGGTGATACTTGCTCTGCTGACTTTAATATTAGAAAAAAATTAGGCTCTTGTTTCTGTGTTTGGAGTGTAAACACTTTTTTGTGCAAAACAACTCTGTTGTCTTCTGTATGGGCCAGCAGAGGTCTTTTAACACTTGTGCAATGTTTAGAGACAGGAGAAGTTCCACTGAAGTCACAGATTAGCATTGTGCAGACAGTTGATTATTGGTTTTGGTTTGCTAAGTTAAAATAAAAATACGTTGCTTGGGACTGCCATCACTATTTGATATCTTACTTTGGTTATCTGTTGTTTCCATTGAGGAGAAAGTGGAAAACTGTATGTGAAATTTAACGTGTCTTTTGGAAACGAAAAATCAGGACGCTTTAAGGTTTGAAAATGTCAAAATGAAACGTTTCATTTTTTTTACTTCAGGAGGAAGAAGACGACAAGACTATGCTGGTGTGGAAGAGCAGTGCTTAACAAGGAGTGCCACTCTTGCAGCCTGTTTCCCACTGTGGCTGGAGGAAGGAGTTTGTTCAGCCCAGCATCCAGGAGTTCACCAATGCAATGACATTCCCAGGCTGTAAGGTGGACGCACTGAACCAACCAGTCCTGTTCTGGCACACGCACAAAATCTCCCTAGCAACAAAGATGACAGCTTGGTAACGGTAGCTGCTGCTTAATGGAAAACATTAGAAAAATAATTAATTCTAGATCTATGTTCCCTCTTTGCATTTTCATATTTATCACAAAAAAGTGTCCTAAGAAAAAAAACCACCACACCATCCAGAACTTTAAAAAGCTGTAAGGTATGAGGGTCGGACACACAGCTGTACATGTAAATAGGGGAGCTTCAAAAGCTAGGAAAAATGTGACCATGTGATTCTGACACACAAATTTTCCTTTTCAGTCACAGCTATATCGTTTGCGACTTGACAAGTGGGCCTGTGTACTTGTTGTGGGAGTGGTGTGGATGTGCAATTTTTTATTCTTGCATCAAACATGAGGGAAGGCCAAACGTGTGTTAAATTCCAAGTCAGCATTTTTGGTTATTGTTGATTGAAGTCGATCCATTTCTGCTCAGAGCTGGGCTCACTGGAAAGGAATTAATATCCTAACAAAAGCAAATTCCTGTCTCTGGTAAAATCTTCCCCTTTTTATTTTTTAATAAAAGCAGACACCGCGATTTTTGTTCTTCTGTTGCAAGTGTTCTGAAAAAGTCCAATGAGGACATAAAGACAACTATATGGCAGTTTCCCCAGGTTAAAAAAAAAAATAAAATCAGAGTAATGCTACATCACCATGTGAAATACACAAATTAGGTGGAGATACATTAACTAGTAACATTCATCAGTCTGAATTGATACAATTTATTACATGATAATAATGGCCATAGTTGTATAAGTAGTAAAGGTAAAATTACATCATGACTTGCATTAGCAGTATGAGATTATATCCTGATTAATGCACAATTAACTTGTCATGTGTACAGCGCATGTGTTTGTAGGTGGACAGATGGGTTACACTATGTCTCATGCTCACATATGTAACATTTATCACTTTCTCCCAATTTTCTCCTATATCTCCAGAAATTAGATGGCTACATCCACTAAAATCCTTAGACACCCTGCCAGTTTAACGCAGAGCCACCTAGAGTTGATATATGACGAAGACACCCTTGGAGATGACCACTGGGAAATCTTGAACACAGGCACCAGTCCTGTTCCTCTCTACAGATTGGGAGCCTCATCCACAGCTCCAGGGAGACATCTCCAAGGTGAGAGCAGCAACCTTAACTGCTCTTCTGCTGGCAGGCATCAGCCACCTGAACTGTTTTCAGAGTTGTTTATCACAGCTCCTACCCCCAAGAGAAAGCCCCCAACACACTAAATGGCTGTGGATGAGGAATGCTTTTGCTCTTTTTTTTATTCTGATTTTGCAGTGGGAAATGATTAAGCTACATGGACAGCTGAGAAGGATTTTTACTTTTAATTGCAATTACAGAGGGAGATGCCTCAGCTTCACATGAACTCCTCTTTAGATTTGGAACTGCGTTATTTGTCCATGTGCTGACATTCAGGCTTGCCTATCCATATGCTTCCTCCCTCTGTTTTCTTTCTGTTTAGTGTGTGTGTGACTACACATCTGGATGTATGCAAACACATATAAAATAGCAAGGTAGTTAACACCGTTGAAGGGAAACAAAGGACGTGCAAGTTTTAATCTCTGTTCTATCACAAACTCAGTGTTTGTTCTTGAAAAGCTCATTTTAATTTCTTACCAAGTTTCTCAGTCTGAAGTCGAGGGGAGGGATAATATGTTGTTATACTAGCCTACCTCACACTGTATGTGATATTCAATTAGCTGTTTGAAGTTGTAAATTGCTGAGTGATGATAGAACATAACTTTTCAAAATAAATGGCATCAGATTTATTAATTTTTTTGTACAGTTTTTAGTACTGAAATCTACCAGAAATGTTTGCCTGACTTTGATCCTTCCTGTGTTTTATTTTCATGTTTGATGGTTCTCCCTGGTTCCAACACCAAATGATGGTCATTTTCCAGCACTTCCAATTTAGAAGCAAAAGCTCGTATAATAATGGAAAAATCTAATAATTTTGTTATCTTGAAATTTCTTTTCCAGCTGACAATATCAAGTACTTGCTGATTTGGATATAGGGCACCCAACATTTGGGAACATGTAGATTTTGAGTCCAAATTTTGCACATCTTTAGTGTTCAAGAGATAAAGGGAACCATATTATGTTTGAATTCAACCGTTAGAATATTTTCAGGTTCTTCAGAATTACTACTGCTGAATAGAACTTAGCAGAGTAGAAATACTGTTTAAAATCTGCATGGCTACAAAATACCATGTTAGCAAATTAACACCTAATAAACATGCTTGTATCAAACAGTTCCAGGACAGATAGTGCAATTCATCTTTTCCATCTCTGACTTTTCTGATTCTGTGATAATCACCTGAGCTCTTTTTAGATTATACTTGTCGTGTCTACAGTAGACATTTGACTCTGTCCTGTACAAGGAGACTATTTTTGTCGTTAGGAATTCACTTTATTTTGCCCTAGTCTCTCTTTTCAATGTATGTGAGAGATACCGTCAGTGGATAATGCTACAGAAGGCTAACCAAGACTTCATTTACGCAAGTAAAAATGAAAAGTGACATCAGCATTTATTTCAGATTTAGGTCCTTGTATAACAAAACTGAAATAAATTGTTAGATTAGCATTAAGCCTGTATTCTTATATTTCAGTGCACATTAGACCTTAGACTAGAATAGGAGAGACCAGAATCTGGTCTGCTCCCTTTGAAATGTAACTAAAACCTCATGTATTATTAAAAATAAAATCATTTTCTCTCATTCTTTAGGAGTGGCTTGTATGTCTCTTGAAGTACTTCAAGATGACAGAAGCGAGAGACTTTCAGTTGCACCAGCTGAAATAACTGACTTGCTCTTCACTTGTAAGAGTGAATTTAAGATTCAGTGATGTATCAATGCTTACATTGGCCATGGGCAAAGGTAGGAGGAAAACAGATCATTTCCTTTGTTGGTAATCTCACTATTAAAAAGAATTATCAAGTCTAAAAATGTAAGTAGATTAGACTTGGGGCATGTTGCGAATTCAGGCAAAATACTTTGGGTTGAAGTAGTTAATTGGCAAGTCTGAAGCATTTCAGTGTTAAACTGTTAAACATAAATTTAAAAAATGTAATTACATTTAAGACAGACATCCACTTCAAACCAAGAAACTGAAAAAAAACATCCCTAAATTAAAAACCTCCAACCATGCTATTCTCTAGATAGTGTTTGGGGGAGAGGGGAGGGGCAGGGAAGAAAGAAATAGTCCAATGGACTTCGCATTGCCAGATCAGTATTCTTCCTGAAAAAAAAAGTTTTCTGCAGAACTTTGTCCAAGCACACAATTTTTGTTGCTGTTCAGAAGACATCACAGCTCACGGAAAACCAGCATAATCACTGGCTCACACCTGTGTTAATTCCCAAATTAGTTTCCCAAGGGCTGGAGCCTTCCCAAAACAGACACAGGTAACTTCTCAACCACAAATATCTGGTTTGCCCTCAGAGCAGTGCCCTACCAAATAAATTAGGGGAAGACACTGTACAGTTCACACCAGCTCCAGTCAGGGAGGGCTAGACACTTGGTACTTAATTTTGCTTTTTGAAATTCCCTCTCAGCCCAAATTATTGACGTCTAGGCAGGAAGCCCATGAGAGCTTAAGGGATCTGACATCCGTGACTAAGACAGTTAATACGCTTCGTCAGAAAGCTACTAACACGAGCCAGGTAGCAGCTCGCCTGTTAGCATTACAGAGCAAAAATTGAAGTGGTTTGGGGTGCATCCTTCAAGCTTCAGGAGCTGCTTTGCAATGTTTGTAAGCAGAGAGCATGCAAGGCAAATGCAAAAGATTATCCCCCCTCCTCCAGTCCCCATCAGTCCCCAGCCCAGCCTGTAATTTGGCAAGATGAATGAAGTGTTTTCGGAGTGTCATCACTTCTGCCTCTGGCAGATTTGCTTCCCCAGTCTGCCTTTCGCCTTTTGGACCTGTCACTCAGCCCTTTGGCAGAGGGGAGGAGGGGGAGGGAGGAGGAAATCATCTCTTTGCTAATCACCTATCACAAGCAATGAAATCCCGCAGGCTCCATGCCAGCTAGGTACCTTTCAAAGGGAAATGGAGGGGGGCAAAGTGTCACTCAAGGCAGATATTTATGAAAGATGACAGTTTGCAAATATCTCAATCTTGGACAAGGCTGCTCCAGTGACACAGAGGAGTGTTGCAAAATTGGAAGAGTCAGCAGCCAACATTTATTTCATCAGGACCTGTCCAATCTTCAGTGATCGCTTGACAGTCTGGGGATTGCTGGCACAAGCCGGCCTCTTTCTATTGGTTGCTTTCATTTAGTTTGCATGGATCAGTCTAAAGAGTTGTAATAAATATGTAAAGAAAGATAAAAGGAGTAGTTTTGCAGAGCTGCCTCCTCAATGGAAGAACCAGCACAAAGCTGCACTATCCTTTTTAGCTATGCCAAATAGCAACAGTAGTAATTACACCTCTATTGATTGTTACTGTGTGGGAACAATGAGATATAGGCCCCATCTCACTCATGGAGACCCCCCGTGACTTCCAGGCTCTCCCTGTTGCCACCAGTGGCTGCCACAGCAGCACCGGCTTCTCTGAGGAACTTTCATCCTGCCACCCCTGGCTACTGATGTAGTACAGGGGAGACGCCCGCCGGGATTGCAGGGCTGCATAGAAAGTTTGCTGCTTGTGCAGGAGCCAGGTGAACATTTCAAAAGCTCGTTTCCACAGCTCTGTGTGATTCAAGGTGTTTGCCTCTCCCGCCCTCCACACCCTCAGGTAACACCACCATGGCGGGCGGGGCATGGCCACCAGCTGCTGGCCCTGAGGGCTCAGCCAATCAGAGGGCTCCGTTGCCATCCCGTGACGAGTGCAAGGGTTTATTTCCCGCCCTGCTGCACTCAGCCCCCTCCTGGAGGCTGCAGGTGCCGCTTTGGGCCACGGTGGTTGACTCTGATGAAGGAAAGGCATTCGCCATGACACGTGTCTCAGGTATGACTGCAGGTGTGCGTGGAGCACAGTCACTGCAGGGAGGGAGGCAGGCAGGAGGTCACAAGGCCCTAGGAAGCAGAGGAATAGAGAACCAAGCATGTAGGAGGGGAAGAAACTGTGGTAAGGGAGAGGAGCGATGTTTGCATGCAGGGGGATGGGGTCAGAACTGGGTGGTAGGGTGAAGGCTGCTGATGGGCTGTCCTGCTGCAGGCTGTGAGAGCTCAGACAGGGGAGGGCATGTCCCAGTGCTGAAGTGCTGTTGCTGTCAGCCATTCATCAGGGAAATGCTCCTGTGGGGATTGGTTCCAGCACTGGCTCTCTGCCTTGCTCTGTAGGGTCTGTAGCTTAAAGTGTTGAGAACCTGAATTTCTGATCATAGGGTACGTGCTTCTGCCTCTGAGTTGCCCCTGTCATTTTATTTGCCCTGTTACGAGCTAATTCAGAGGACAGTAACACAAAAATGCTGTCTCCTATAGGAACAATAGCTTAACAGATTGAATTACTCTGCTGTGGGCTGAGAAGCAGCAGTTTCTGAAATGCTGTGCTAGAAAGGTCTAAGGTACATGCAATTATTGACAGCAGCAGAGGAACAAATGCAGCTAGTTGGCACAAAACCTGGAATTTCCAAGCGAAGACATTTTCTTTTTGATAATTAACAAGGAATTGCAGATAGTAACTGGAATAATCCTATCTCAATATTCACTATTTTCATGGTCAAATATAAGGCCTAAAAGGAGAGGCTAATTCAGCTACTTGTTGCGTGTTGTTTTCTTGCATCTCATGCACTAAGGGTATGTGTGTGTGTGACTCATGGAGAGTAACGTGGATGGAGGTGGATTATGTTAGCAGAATGCAAAACTGCTCTTCTGTTTTAGGGTTTTAGCAATTCAATTGAAATGGATCGTGAATTCAATTAAAGGCCTTGTTCTTCCTTTCTTTATGCCTTGCATATCTCAGAGTTTTGCATAATTTAAACTAAATTGTGGCGTAAAACAGCACCCTTATTTCAGTCATCAAAAAGTAAGTGTTTTCTCTGAGGTCTCTGGAGTTCAATCAGGATGCACATGGGTGGTAAGTGGTGAGATGCTATAGAGCTCCTGATGAGAGAAACTACCATTGCTTTTAGTCTAGTATATTGCTAGTAAATTTTAAGGCAACAGATAACTCATGGATCTCGGTGGGACTGTATTATTCTTCAAAATTAATAGTGAAAGGAAAAGAAATGTACCAACAAGGTCTGCCTATTCAGAGTCCAACAATGTGAAGTGGGAGTATTCACCAGAGGTTCATAGAAGTGCAGCTTGCTTTTCATAAACACTCAGTTCAGTGGTGCTTACAGGTGTGCTGAGACTAGTATACTTGTGATGTAGGCCCTAAGGTTAACTTACGCTAGCCAAAATGGTAAAAGTTGCAGAACAGTCCTCTGTGTTTTCTGCTGTACTAGCCTGTTCAAAACTGGCAAGGAGAATTCTCCTCCACAAGTTTCTCTCTTGGCCTTTGCTGGCAGCCCACAGAAAAGCTGATCAGCTGAGTGGGTGGGTTAACTGAGGGAGAGGTTAGCACCCTCCCTTTGCTCTATTACAAATATCTTTGCGAAAACAATTTATTCTTGCCCAAGGATTCCTGGGTAAATCTTCCATCACTGGGGGGGGCGGGGGAAGGGGGGAAATGAAGTGCTATAAAAGGCTAGTTAATCGCTGCATACCCTGCAAGGAGCAGAAGGCCATTCCAGAGTAATTGGAGTTATCTTCATTATTCTTATTTTCAATTACATTTCAAAATCAAATAACAACTTGCCTTTTAGACAGTTTCATAATCTAAATCCCACTTCTATAATTTTTACTTAGTGCTTACTTAGACAAAAGTTCTCCTTGATTGTAATGGCCTCTTAGCTTCTTGAAGAAACTTGATGAAAAAAAGAAATTAGTTTTGGTCTTTGAAATCAGAGTCCCAAGCTGTCCACAGAAATGCATGTGAGTTCTTCCAAGTCACCTGTCCTGTTATTTAAATCTATATTCAAATAACTGCTTTTCAGGTGCTATCTTGACACCAATTAAATACAGCTGTGCATCTGTTTAACTATAGGGCTAGATTACTGATGTGTTGTAACTCAGGCCATTGCTGTTACTGCAGAGTAAGCAGAATGATTCTTAATAATTATTAAACAGTTGATGAAAAAAATTAATGGCTGCATCTAAACTATCCCAAGCAGGTGCGCTGTCTAGTTGTTTACTGTCCTTTCTTGGAGGTATCTGGCTGTGCTCTGGTTTAAAAGCTATTGGACTGATGTTAGCTTATGCTGAAACGTGCAGGGAAAATGTCTTCAGTGGTTTTTGGTTCTGGGGTGCAATATAAGAATTGTGGTTATCCTCTGGATAAGGAGAACAGGCCTCTGACAGTGATGGAGACATCTTTCTTGTGAGGTTTCCAGTTACTTTTCTCAAGTGTTCCTATACATACAAGTCTGCACATATACGTCTTATGTGCATATATCCTTATGTCAACACTAACCGTCTTGGCAAGATAGACACTAGCTAGCAAGAAGGCACTTCTGTTTCTCACATCAACACTATTCCATCTCTCGTCAGAAGACATAAAAGTGATACAGTCTGTAGAGATGTATGTGCCTGCATGTGTCTTCATGCCACATACTCAGCCCCTTAGTCCTCTGAAATGTCTCTTGCCTTGCAGGAAGGAAGGGTACTTCAAAAAAAAAAAAAAAAGCCACACACAACCAAAACTCTCAATGTTATTCAATGGAATTCATCCCACAGGACAGAAATTCCCATACAGGTCAGGAGGAAAAAAATACACCTCCTTTTGTGAATATCACTTTTCATATGGTAAATCCCTTAGAGTCTTTATTGTGGAATGAATAATAGATTAATCATTCCTCTGTGTGCAATGCCGGTGCTCTCTAATGTCACTGATTATTCTATATTGAATAAATAGTGTTGCTAGGTTGATATGTTTAAGGCAAATGAGATGCTTATTGGTATCCAAGAAGCCAGTTAACAAGATCCATTTTCCTCCATTGACTTCTACTCATGTATTAATGAGGTTCAAAAATGTCTTTTCTGTGTGTATCAGATAAACGTGCCTTTGTTATTCCCAAGAAGCACACAAATATTTGCTCCATTTATGTTTGTATTAATGTGTCACTGAAGCTAAATCTTCAGAAAGGGAATAAATACCATATCCATTAAGCCACTTAAGGGGTGAGTTCTGCAAAACTGTGCTGCAGTTGTTGCCATGGCAAATATCCATATTTAGGGAATTGTGTGGCATCAAATCTAGCATAAAGGGCCAGAATAAGGAAATGGACTTCTCCCTAGACAACTGTCACCTACATATATGTATTTAAAAAGTTTCAGTGGCTGAATGGGCACTGTATTGAATGGTAATTTAAGAGTGCAAAGCAAGAAAATGCAGTAAAACCGAGAGAACGTTGAGGGAGGAAGAGAACAGTGAATGACAAGATGACTACACAGGGCTTAGTAACTGTTGGGCATAAGTGGCAAGGTGTCCAGGGCAGAGCAATGCACTGTTTTGCCCGCTAAAGATCAATAAAGATATTCCAGAAAATTGAGTCTTGTGCAGTTTTTGTTATGGTAGTCCTTTTCCTTTGTCCCAAAATAGTTTTCAGTAGGCAAGTGTGGTTTTTTTCATTGACGCATGGATTTTTGCATTTTTTTTGTCCTTGACTTTTCATGCAATATCTGTGGGTATCTGGAAAACTGTTAGGCTTAGGAACTGAGAGGTGTCACAACTGTAATCTTTATGTGGGAAGTAGATTTACCTTATCTTGAAATCACAGGTAGGATTAGGTAATCTTTTCCATGGTTTGGAGTGATTCTTTTTGTTTAACTTGCTTAAAACAGTTTTACCTATAGCAATGAGAATGCCAGCAGACTTTCAAGTAGAAGTCTGGAGAATTGCATTTCTAAAGTTTAAGTTTAATAAATTGGAAAAAAACCTGAGTGCAGAGGGTTTTTCCTGTGATGTTATAGGACACAATCCATTCTGGTTTGTAATTGGATAATATCTCTAATCAATTTAAATCTTGCTGTGTTTTCCTTCTGTCAAGATAAATGAGTAAATTAACTCAAGACATTCTATGCAGAAAGGTATTAAGATTGTTTCTGTGTTACATTTTACAACATAAATAAAAGGAAAATATTGGAAGTGAATTCTAAGATACTACTTCTAAGTTTTTGCTCTACTGGAACACTTCGTGTGGTTAGATTATAATGACTGAAAACCAGTAAACATGCTTTAAAAATAACCTGACAAGGTCTAATATAAAATCCTGACTGACTTTATGCCTGTTTAGGAATGTGGACATCTCGGGGCTGAATGGAGAATGAATTACATATGGATGTTGGGACAAGGGAGGAAAGATTAATATATAGGAAATCCAAGAAGTTTACTCCTGTTCACCTGCCTGGAGCAAATTTCCTGAAAACATCTGTAAATGCTGTATAATGGGAAAGCAGACTTGGGCCCATACTGTGCAGGAAGCTCCAACCTTTGTCTGCAACACTGCATACAATAATATCAGGATGGTGGCAGAATGAAGGGTATCTCTGTGTAAATCCAGATCCCTTTTTTCTTTTCTGGTGAGGGGGAAAGGGGAAGCTGGGGACCAGGTTGAAGAACACCTGGGAGCCATATGGAATTTACTGATTTTTTAATTAAAATTTTGTAGGTTGGTTTCAAACATTGCAATAACTTAATACAGAGTAAAATTTTACTGGATTCAGTGCAATAAAGTCCCCTGAATATTCACACGTTGCCTACAAATGGCAATTGTCTTCTACTGCAGGCTGAAAGAATTGCTGTTTCTCTGTGGCCATGATCCAAATCCACAAAGTCAGTAGGGGGGCCTCAGGCCTCCAGATCAGGTCTGCAGCCTGGTTGATCTCTCAGACCTTCTTGAGTGTTTTGAAAATGTATAGGGCCAAAAATATGATTCCTTCTCCAGACATTGGAATGTTAGCAAGGAGTAGAGGTCAGACTCCTCCAACCGGTATTTTTGTTTACAATTCATATTTAAGAGGTGTATTTTCATGTATAGCTTGGTCATACCCAGACTCTTATGCAGACCTATTTGGGGAAATTCCAGATGGTGGAAATACCATGAGAAGAGGTTTACTGTCAACATGCCCCAATGTCTGGTAAAATATTGGTACATAGGGAGTCATTCCCAGCCCTGGTTCAGACTCCTGCCTGAGTGTAATCAGCTTCAGCTCATTGCTTTTCCAAGCTAAGGCTGACTGGTTTGAGCCAGAGGTTTTCCAGCAACAGACCAAGTACCCAGGCTAAGCTCCTGGTTTTGCTTCCCTATATCTTTTATTTCTTGGGTTGCCAGAAAGGATCCTGTGCCATGCTGAGTATCGCTGAGTAGAAGCTACCTTTTCAATCACTGCTATAAACACAGAGCAGGATTAGTTAATATACTAAAATATGGGTTTTAATCTTTGCACCCAACTGATGTTTTTGTGGCATGAACATTTTGGAAATAGCAATTTTCAATCCTTTTCATCTGTTTTATCAGAAGTACAGGAAAGAAAAAAGCAAGGCAGACATGTTCTCACTTTGTTTTCTGTATCAGGCAATTGGAAGTAACCAGTTTCTTGTAATAAAAGTTAGGTTTTAGGAGACTATTTTAGCTCAGTTTCTCAACGAGCTCTGAAAACTGAGAACATGAACCACATTTGCATCTGGTTTTGTGCGATAGAGTATTTTTTGTTCCACACTCTTGGGTGTTCATATCCTGGGAGGCTTTTGAGTTGAGATGTGTAAAAAAATCAAATTCTTACAAGAGACTGGTTTGGTTACTTCTCAAAGTTGTTTTAAACTAGTGTACAGAATACAAACGTGCTTAAAGATTTCTGATCATCTGAAGTTTACAATCCAATGTTATGACCTGTTGAGCCATTTAGCTTGCTACCTGCAGTGCCTGCGTTTTTCAAATAAACTGTAACTGTCAGGTACCAGACCTTAAATCTGAACCTTCTGTAACTTCTCAAGAGTTTGAAATCATGTATTACATGAGTCTGTTTCAAGTGACAATACAGTATCTGGAGCATAAACATAGTAATACAGTCCTAGAAAACCACATGGTGTATTTTCTGAGATGACTGATGTTCTTGCAGGTACTTATAAACACTTAGTACTTAATGAAAACCAAGCCTATAGAATGCTCAGTCTTGTTTCTCCTATCCTAAAACACATGCATTTCACTTAGGTATGAAAGGATATAAAAACTTAACTACACAAAAAAAGGCAAATGTGATTGTGGTGTTCATTGTAGGGCACAGAGGGAAGACAAAACTCCTGGCTCTTTGATTTTTACTTTTTTATCTGTATGCAATTACATAAGTCTACATCAAAGAAGCAGGGTATGAAGCAGTAGTTTGAGATTTTGTGATGGAGATCAACAAATCAATAGGTAGAAGGACACTCACAGGAAGGTTATTCTGCAGATGAAGTGGTTACTGCCTATTTTGTTACAAATTCCTTGTACACCTGGGGCAATAAAGTAAAGGGAAGTTATATCCCTGATTCGATTCCTCAGAAGTGCATAAAATTCTCTCTAATGACTGGCTTTAAAAATGAAAATAGTAAAAATGCAAGACTGCCACCACTGTCTTTGAAACACATGCTTTGAGAGTTTGTGTCTGTGAGACTAACTTCGAAATAGTCCACTGGAGGCAGTCAGAATGGCACAGATGATTGTAAGGGGAAGGGCAAGGCTGACTAATTGAAAACTGGGAGCACTTTGCAAACACTATTACATGAAATGTGAGAAGTGTAACGTGGCAGAAACAAGGCAACGCCTGGTGTAAGCAGTTAATTGTGTTGTACAGTGGCGTGTTAGACCAGCACACGTTGTTAGAACCTGATCTACTGCCATTTCCAGCCTCCTTGTCCCCTTGATGACTTGGGTTACAGAGATGACCATTTGGGTGAGAGTGTCCCTGGGGGAGCCAGCTTGCATTAACCTGAACGTTTCCTCTGTTTGATGTGCCTTTATCATACTGCAGCAGCTCAGTGGCTCCAGTTATTTTTTTACTAATGCACAGCAGTGATTTGTTAAGAGAATTTATTTCATTCAGGATGAATATGGGCTTTTATGTTAAAAGCCCCAGCTAGTCTTTACCTGTAAATGAGGGTGGCTTATTTGTCTGCTAACGTCAGTGTCAGCTGGGGGCCAGAAGTGCTGTTTTCCATAAATATCTTTTAGAGTTCATGTATTATTGTTCAGGGGAAAAGGGAAACAGCAAAGAGCAGGTTTCTTCTTCACAAAGTTACTAAAACAATCAGGTAATGATTCTCCAACACGGCCTTAACACTGCTGTTACCGTTTCAGCGGTAGCTGTAATCGCATACAAAACCCAATATTGATGCAATTAGCTGCATCCGTATGCTTCTCTCTGCTGTGGTGTCAAAGGAAACTGATCTCTGAAATTTAGGAAATGCCACCTTTTATTCTAACGTAGTCCTAAACTTTCCCAGTTCTGTGTCTGTGTTCCCATTTTAGAAATAGTTGGTATTGTTTGGGGATGGTGTTTGTCCTGAATTTATAGATTGCAAAATCCCAGCTACAAGAACCAATTTTAAAACTGCAGTTCTTGAAAAGTAAATGTAACTCCTAATTTCCCCTATTTCTGTTACTGTGCGTATTACAAAGGGTCAGGGAAACCAGTATCCATCTGTTTACAGTGTAGGCATTAATAATTAAACTGATGCAGAATATTTTGGTATTTGGGGAACTTTTTCCAAAACAACTCTCCTTTTTTTAGGAAATAGTGTAGTTGAATTATTATTTTTTTTCTGCGAGGTGCGAAGTAGAGGAGTGTATGTGAATGTATTTCTGTGTGGATGCCATAGATAATTTGAGGCTTTTGTTGACTATTGTTATATTCAAATTTGAAGTATTCTTGCTAGGGCAGGTTGTATGGCTTCCAAGCCCAATAGTTTCCTCTGAGTCCCTCAGAAGGACTTGAATCAGTGCCAGACATAGCAATCTTCAGCCCAGAATGGGAAATGGGCATTATTATTATGGATTTGCAGATACTAGCACAACTATGCTACAACCATGGCTTTGCACTTATGCTAGTTTAAACTATACTTTTTCTGTTGCTTTACTGGATTATGTCTACAGTCAGACAGTTGACTGTCTGTGTAAGTGTGGCAATAAACCCAGGTCAAGGCACTATAGCCCTGTTCGAGGAGAAATACAAATAATTTAATAACTGAGTACTGAGAGATTAATTGTTCTGTACTAATGTGCCTATGCTCCTGGTCTCATCACTCAGACAGAAAAACTGCATTGCCTGAGTTTTGAGTTGCAGTGTGGACTTTTGACATGTTTTACAAACACAGAAAAACCACAGTTCATATCCTATCCTTAACCTTGCTCAGTGAGCTCATTTTCTTCAGGATCACTGGACAAAAGTTTTGCTGTAGCTTTTGAAAGTGTATTAGTCAAAAGCCCTGACCACAAACCATCTTTTGTGTGTCTATGTTGGAAACCTCTTGCTTCCTAAGAGTAGTCCAGTCCTCTCTAGAGGCTTTGCAGAATGTGGGAGAATGAAGACAACTCTGTCTCTTGCTTCTTCTTACTTCCAGTATGCTTTGGACTCTGAGGACAGAAACATTGAAGATAGGAAAGCCTCTGCTTACCAGAAACCTCACCATTCCATTTTCTTATGTTCCTTCACAAATAAGCGCTATATGGACTACTGTGATGCAGCTGTAAGACATGGGATCTAAACAGAGAAAGACTGTTCATGTGCATTGCCTGGATAATGGCAGTAAAAGGTCAAAACCAGCATAATATGCAGGCACACACTTAGCTGCTACTTCCATAGTGGAAGTGCTTCAGCTCAATACCCATGAGGGGCTTGGGAAAGAGGCAGTAGGTTTTTTTCATTACTACTTCTGTTCAGTTTTCTCAAATGCAAAATCAAAAAAAACCCCACCGAACAACTTCATAGGATGAAATAATGAAGATGGAGTGCTTTTTTGACAGGTAGAAAGTGCAGTGTTATATTACTCAGGGTGTATTAATTTTGCACACAGTACTGGATTGCCCAGGCTTCAGAAACTTCTGTCTACCTGTTGGCCAATTTGAGCAGAGCACAAACCTCTCAGCCTACAAAAAGCTGAGGCCTTGTCTAACCAGAAGGTGCGGAAATAAAACACTGAAAGCAAGTCACTAGAAAGCGCTTATCAAAAAGATGTTCACTTAGCTATAGATCCAGCAAGTTCTTCCTCTACTTCTTGCCTGTGGATCAAACTCATATTTAGGAGCAATATGACACTTCCTGCCATGTGGCTGGTTTGACTGGGCATTGCTGTAAATTACACATAATGCAACAATGAATACTAAAACTAGCCCCAATAAGGCTGCCGACAAAGAATAAAGTATATGCTCTCCCTATGTGGTTTTTCAAAAATGAATTATGCTATTAAGTGCCAAGAAGAAAATTAGCTATGAGCTTTTAAATTTAAAATGATCCCCTTTTTAATTGTAAAACAGTGGCACTTAACTGCTATTGATCCAACAGAGACACATTAGGGAACAGGGTCACCATAACTGTTAATATTCACTGCTTAGTGAAAGAGCATCAAAGGACATTTTAATGTCACCGACTTTCTTGGGGAGTTTTTAAAGAAAGCTTAAATCGGCCAGCCTATGAATGAAAAGGACATGAGGTAGACAAATGTAGAAACAAATGTGATAGCAATTTTCTGCTAATCAAATTGTAACTCAGAATTGATTTTTAGGCAAAAGTTTATGTCATATAGATTTCCAAGGCATTTAAAAATCTAGAGTACATACTTTTTGTAGACTAGGACTTTATAAAAAAGATGGTTGTCCGGGAGGAAAGGTTTATTTACTGCTGATGCAATAGCTGGTAGCAAGCTCTCTGTGGCTGCTCTCTGGATCATTCTTATTCCATGACTTGGAATAGATGAGTGAACAGGAAGCATCATCTTTCTCAAGGGCTTACAAGTTTTTTAGCTGATATTACAGTGCAACAGCCTACTCTGAAAAGTATCTCTCAGGATGACCACCCAAAAAGTGAAGCTTCATTTCACCATGCCTGACTAGCAGTGCCCATGAATTTGGAATGCCGTGCAGCATTATTAACTGTAGCATTGGCAACACAATCTGTTTCCAGATGCTAATGAAATGTTATTGATAGTCATAATTTCTGCAAGTACAATGTTTTAAGTTGCAAAATTTTCATTATTTTTACAATGGGATTATATTCTTGAGAACTTTTTTTGGGCTGTGAACTTAAGTAATACTAGCAGTGGTAACTCAAAACAACTTTGGTACATATTTGGTTATATCCTAGCCAGATTTTAGGTGATATTCCAGAAATAAATGGTTTTGGTCATCTTTTATTCAAAGCACTTCAAGGAAGCACTTTGAAGACTTCCTGTAGACAGTTATAGCTTGCACGATATCTTGTTTACTTCCATGTTTAAATTATTGATCTTTTTAGTTTCTTCATCCAGTTTTCATAAGAAAAGATTAAGAATACAGGGGAGTCTTTGAAACACAAATAGTATTTACCTTTTGAAGAGGGTGTCATGAGAATGTTATCAGTTCTGAATGGGAAAGGTGATAACTGTGCTCAGTTTGATGCAGTTACCATGCAGTGTCTGTTCAGACTGCAAACTCCTCAGACCAGTGGGTGGTATCACCATACGTGTTTTTATAGCCCCTTGCACAACATAATGGCCTTCCTAACATGGGGTTAAATGTGTATCAACAGTACTGTGTAAGGGAGAGGGAAAAATCACAGAAAGAAGCAATATTTTGCTCCCATTTAAAAGTCGCTGCTTCAAGTATTAAACTGAACTGAACAGAACAGGAGACTGTTTCCTAAATGCAACAACTAACCCAGAGCTGAAAAAGATTTAATATAATTAGGGAGGCTTCTTCAATTTGAAATAAAATAAAACAAAGGTAATTGCCATGCATGAGAAATGGCTTCCTGCCATTTGGGGGCAGCTGAGAGAAATCTTTTATCTGTAAAGACCTTATATGAGAAGTTTGAGTGGGGGATGCTTTTATCCTACAAGGTGGAATTTGATAACTAGGCTCTGTACCTCTTTCACTTGTGGGTTATTAGGTCTCTGTCACTCTTGGGATCAGTGTAGTGTATGGTTTGTGTAGGAACAGATAGTTCTTGTCTCTGTTGTGAAGACAGTGTGGTTGTAGGAGCCCTCCTGGGACTCTTATAATGATCAGTACAGAAAACTCAAGTCTATCCTGGAGCGGGAAAGTGCATCGTTTAATGAAAACGTTGTCCGTTATTAATAGAGTGATGGTAGAACTGAGGAAGAAGCAGGCCTGGGGGGCCTTTGGGTCTTCAGCTAAGTGTTTCTACTCTGCTTCTCTCTTTTTTTCTTCCCAACCCCTAGAAAAGAGCAGTTACAGTAACCTGAAGGAAGAGATACAATCAAGAGACAGCCTAGAGCAAGAAAAGGTCTCTGTTGTTTTTCAGTGAGGTCATTTGTAGTTCACAAAGCAAGGTCAGACGGATGAGACTGCTGCAGGCTCTACATGCAGTCACTATCACTAAAAGTTAAATTTTCAATTTTTATGTCTTGCTGTATTTTGTTGGGGGCTGCATGGGTCTGCTATTACAGAGCATCTTATCAACTGTATTCTCTATAACAAGCAAATGTGTTTGACTTTCAGAGACTTGTTTTGTTAATTATACACTGTGAAATCAGTAGGAATCACGCAGGAAAGGGTACGCGTGGGACATTAACTTATGAACTTCACAGAAAGATAGACTGAGATTACAGTTGCTCATTCAGTGAGCTTGCTGGGTGATTGCTGATGTTAGTCTCTTTTTTCTTGTTTTTGTCCATATTTAATTTGCTCTGTTAATGTCCAGAAGGAAAAGTGGGGAGTTTCCATAAATCCATAGGCAGGAGAACAGTTGCTTGTATAGCCGATGGTATAAGAAGAAATATTTAAATTATTCAGAAGGCATATCTGTCCCTGCATACGGGGCTGAGTATATCTGTTTTTCTGAAGTCAATATAGGTTAGAAGCAAACAAGTTTTTGATTTTTTTTTTCTGAGATACAGGAAGGAAATATTGGTATGTGTATATATACATATTCGTTACATATATGTGCTAACTATATGTGTATGTATAGTTTTCTTAAGAAACACAACTCTACACATTTTGATAAAGGCATTTCCCGTACTACAGAGTTTGTTAGTCTTATGCCAGCCCTCTACATGTGATATATTTAAAAACAATGAGTGACAAACTGAATCATTGTTGGCTGAACTTCTAGATGATTAATATGTTTTGAAATGGTTTCTTTGGGGCAGGGTCAATCCTGCAAGGTGCTGGTGACTTGAGACACAATCCAAAAAAACCTTATGCACACACTTAATTCTAATTAGATGCTAACATCTCTCAAAAGCAGCGCCCTGCAAGGCTAAGCCCACAGAAATTTTCCAAAAATGCATTTAGGTTTTTGAATTTTTTGAGTGTTTTCTTTGCCAAGGAAAGAGAGATGTAGGGCATATATGCATGTGCTTAAAATTAAGGGTGTTTAAATATTTTCGTGGACTAGGCCAAAGTGTTCAGCAGATTTAAGCTTTGTAAGGCCAGATTCTGATGTGTTCCAGTGTGATTACTCCTCCTTAAGAGGAACTCATCAGGGGGTTAGGTACCACTCTGTATTAGTAAGGATGTTAGAAACTGGCCCATAATCTTGATAAATCACTTCTAACAGATGTTTACCATTAAACTGTATCTAACACACTGCAAATACTGGAAATACACTGGGCCACAAAATATGTGAGAGTGATATTCATGTAATGCCAGATTGCACACACATGTTAGTGAGCGCTTACCCACTGGGAAGTCTCCCTGAACTTACTCAGATGAGTAAGGGCTTGCAAGACAGAAGGGTTGCACAATTAAGCCCTCAATAATATGATTTATAAGCAAACCACCCTGAGAATGCTCCAAGGGGGTCTCCAACAATATCATATATTTTCTTCCTTAGATTATAATTAAAAACATTCTTAGAACTCTTTTTTTTTTTATAAATGAAAAATAAAATCCATGGAAGCCCAACACAAAAAGTGATGAAGCTTAAGGGTCAGGGGAAGTCAGAGTGTGAAATAAATAAAGGAAACACAATTTGGGGTAAAACCACTTGGCAGGAAGGATGAATGGTGTCATTTACAATTTTGCTGTCTTTCAGGTGGGGTCATAACTTTACGGATAAAGTGATTTGAGCTGCTGGCACCATAGACATTCTAGAGAGTGTCATAATGTCCTCAGCAGTCAGTCAGAAATGCATATGGTCTGCTCAAGACTAAAGAGTTGCCATGCAAGTTTTGGAGAGCTAGAACAGCACCCTGCTGAGCAAGAGTCACTCTTGTGAATTAACTTGTGTTCTCAGAAGCTGTAGAGCTTCCTTCAAAGAGAAAGCCTTCTGACATTGCCAGCTCTCTAGAGCTGGCCTCATCCTTGTGCTCAGTGTTTTGAATATACTTAAAATGCAATGGTGTCTTGGTGTGAAATGCAGATAAATATCATTGTTTAGCCAGGAACTATTTGAACATGCGCTCACAACTGTTTGAACAGAATATTGAAGGATACCTGTATTCATAAAATATATTAAAGAAATAATTTAGAGCCTCTCTAATTTTAGATACTCACTGCAAATAGTTTAATCTGTCAATTCCATAGAATTAACCCTACAATCTGAGTGAAGAACTGTTTACTGTCTCTGGGCAGTCAGGTAACATACTCGTTCATGCATGCACATACACAAGATGTAGATTAATAATTAATTCATAACCTGGTATGGTCAGGGAGGAAGCTGCAGGCACAGGTAGAACATGGCCTCAGGACAGGTCTCATATGAAGAACTGCAGATGTTTCAGATTGGACTATTTTTTTCATAAATATCTGAAAGCAAATCTGTATGAAAACTGAACGTTTCAGGCTGTTGTCTGCTACAGCTTAGCACAGAGATCTTAGTTTGTGTAACAGCTACTCATATATAAAGAAATAAAGCACGTAGGCTTTCAAAATCTCTGTTGTGGGGGGTGTGCATTTATGTGAGAGAATATATGAATGGCTAGGGTTTGATGTAGAAATATATAACACATGGCCCCGATTGACTGCAGAGTTGTAATCCAGGTGTTGTGCTAACTGTTTTAATTGTGCAGTGTGGTACATATGCCTGGGGCTCAAATTAGGAAGGGAATTGCAATGAGAACAGTGATCTTCTTGTTGAAAAGTGTAATTAGTTTCATAAATATAGTAGTGGACAAAGGAGGGGGGCGGGGGGAGCAAGAGGTCCCTTTAAGTGTTTAACAGTGCAGCCTTGCAGGTGCTCACATATGCCGAGTGTTTATTGTCACTGCTAAAAGACAACCATGCAAATCCATACGTCCCAAAATTCCCTCCTTTAAAAGGAGAAACACACGTTTCCTTTCTCACGTTCTTGGCCAGGAGAAAATGCTTTTCCACTTTTTTCAAAGGAATACACAGATAAGTAATGTGTGAGTTGATGAGTGTCCAGATCTCATAGAAAAAGCAAAAGGCATTCCATTTTCTAAACCAACCTGTGACCCTTCTCAATGACAGAAATGAAAGGCAAAAATCAATGTAAATGTGTCAAGTTTCTTTCCCATTTCAGGATTGTTCCATACCTAGAACCCTATTCTCACCAATGTTTGGGATATTTTTTGTCATATTTTAAGTGTCTCAAAGAATTGAACTTAGTTTTCAGAGACTGTCCAACAGGCTAAAAGATCCCCCTATCATGGATATTCTCCTGCTGCTTAAGGTATTATTTCCCTGAACTTTGCCATGCTTCTTTCCAAAGTACTCTTTGTACCTTACTCATCTCTTGGCCAAGCCAGCCACAGTGAATTTCTTTTTGGGTAGTTCTCACTACATCACCTTATCTGCTACTGGTCTGACAGTGTCATTTCACCTATTTGCATTTTCCACAGGCTTCAGGATTATAGCAACCAAATTCTGTTTTGCTCTGTTCCTGCATCTACCTCTGTTCATTTAATCTAAATTCCTTTGTCAAAGGGGAAGAAGTTTTCAGCAAAACTTCCTCACAAAAGATTGTAGACTCAGGTTGATATTACCACGTAGTTAATTTCTTTCAGTGTTGCCAACTTGTTTGAACTGTAAGGTGTCCTCCAAAAAAGTTAAATATCTGAATACTAGTTCCAGCATTTGAAACTATTTCAACTGTTCAGTTGAAAACGTATTAATTCACATCTGAGGGTTGTTGCTCTGTTTTTTCTTGTGCTGATTCACCAAAATCTCATTTACTTCAGCTGCTTAGCCAGGACATCTAAACATGTCAAACTATAAGGCCTTATAATCAAAGAGTCATTTCCTCACTCAATTTAAGATGTATCCCTGGGGAAGTGCTGTACGAGAATATTGGATAGAGAGTTAGTGAAGTGGTCACCACTCCAGGTGCTTCACTAGTGGATCAACTAGTGCATAGTGATGCTAATCTATCGGACTATGACTTATCAATACATAACAGAAAATGTATATCTGGAAAAGCTTGTGAAGTAGTCCTGAAAAAAATTAAAGAAAATGTTCCATACAGTCCTTGGAAAACACCCACAATTTTATACTGCTGAAACAAAATTATTGCAGAATACTTGCAATGCCCAACTATGGAAATAAAACTGCATAGAATAAAGGAAATACTTGGAGAGCAAATAGCCAGCAGCATTTGGAAGAAAAATTGCAACCTGTGACTCTTCTTACAGCCTTCTTGGTAATAAAGAGTGGCTTAGCCTGCCAGCCAAGCAATCAAAAAAAAAAAAAAAGTGAATTTGTAACGAAAGAAAAGACCATATTGCAGATGCCTCGATAGAAGACACAGCTTACATCTGCCTTCAGGATCCAGAAGCTGTGGAATGTCTGAAAGGGAGGGATATGTTTTGGCAACGTTACCTGATCCATGTGTCAAGGGAAGCATTAACACCATACTTCCATCCCTCACAGACGTAGATTGATGGAAGCAACATTCTTGTAAACAAATCACAAGGGGCCACCTCTCTCTCCTCTCACTACTTCTAACCAGGCACATCCCACAAAGCTGTATGTCTTCAGCAGTGTGTTAGAAGCCAGGCAAGACAGAACCAGTGCATTGACACTACAAGCAGCCAAAATTGTCATGTTGCTTGTACTGTTTTTTCAATGTGCTAGAGTTTACGGGCCTCCTTTGTTATCACAGACATGTGCTGTCAGGAGAGCTTTCCAGACAGAAATTTTTCTTACATAACCTAGGCTTGTTTAAAACAATAAACCCAGGAACAGGATGTCGAGGGAACCACTACGTATTACTCACAAGAATAACACTTGAGAAAAACACTTTTAAAGAAATCACGTTTGCCTTTCATATGCTTCCCATAATTTCTTTTACTCTCTTAATTACCAGTGCAATTGCTGTCTTGTAGCTAGTCTTCCTTTAAATGAGCCTGCAGTGAAGCTGTAATGGTGTGATGTAATACAGACTTTTGCACTTACATGGCATCTTTCATCCCAACAATCAAAGCAGCATATCAATAAGAATTAATTTCCAGATGGGGAAAGATGTTGCATGTTTACTTATTTCATAGAAGCACTCAAATTTTCCAAATCTATGTAAGGAATTGTATGGACTTTACAAAGCAGATTTCAAAGAACAGTCGGGCTTGGAGGGACATGGCAAGGTGTGAGCAGAGGAGAGAGATCACTTATACCAGATAACCTCACAACTGTTACTTAATTTTCTTTGAGCATCCAGGCAGAATCTCTCCTTCTGCTGCAAGAAATGAAGTGGCTTTAAACTCTTCATCCCACATGGGCAGAGTGAGGTGTGCACCATTAAAATCAAAATGAAGCACTAGCGGAACCAGAGCCTGCTTTGCAGGCCTGCAAGGTGTCTAGGTGCAATGCAATTCACTGATTATAATCTCTTCACCCACTTTGGGGGATTTCCCCCTTGCAAAATAACCTGTCTTATATCTCTGGATCTGAAAGCTGAAGAGTTGGGGGCTGGGAGTAGGAATATTGTTGCTTTTAAAGTGAGCAGCACTATTTGTCTCAGAGTAGAAGAGGTTTATCTCAGAAGTATCTTGGACACCATGAGACCACATGCAAGTGGTCCCACTTTGTACTACTGAAGCAGTGCAGAGAACAGCTAAAACAGAAACACGAGAGCAGCAGTGCCAAGAACTTGCTTGCAGCATATAACCAGTTTGTGAATAAATCACGGTATCCTTTGGTTGCCTCAGAGTAAATACGGTAACAAGCGAGTGGTGCACACAGTTGTGCTCATGCTGTTATGCCACCAGAGCGCTATGCTGTTGGAGATGACGTGTGTGTTAGCAAGTAGTCTGGTAGGAGTGGGTCTGTCAAGCAGAACACTGAGGACTTGGCATCCACACTATTCTAGTTTTGAGGGGCGGCTTTTCGCTTGGCTCTTTCTAGTCCCTTTAGCAGCTGGAGTGCAGTAGGTGCACTCATGGCACGCATCTTCTGCTTTAGATTCATCCAAGAGGAATGGATGAATCTAAAACAGCCCAGACCATTCCACGATTCAAGCCAAAGCACAGTAAGAAGGATTAATCAGAAGCACACTCCTGAAACCAACTAAAATGCTAATGTATATGCACTTGGCATCGTTCAAAGGTCTTCTAGCATTGCGTCTGAAGCAGCATGGCGTGTGCAGTTAGCATGATGACTGTTCCCTCAGTAACTCTCAAACTGGCTGGTTAATTTTTTCAACCTTTCAGTGTGTGATATTGGGGTAGAGATCTTGGGTGCTGTGTTCCTGTAAGTTAAGGAAACACAAGTGGATGGGTAGGAAAAAAACTATCCAAAACAGTAACCTTTCTGAAGATGAAGACTGTGTTGTAAGTTCAACTATTAAAAAGAGGCTGCCAGGATCCAGAGGGACAGCATAAATATACCAGCAACTGGAAAAACTCAGATTAGGGTTCACACCTTATCAGGCACAAAGTAATTCAAACATGACACAGAATACAACAGACTTCATACAATGCATTCCTCCCAACACACACTGCTTGCTTACCTGGCACTCTGTGTTTCTGTGGTTATGAGGTGTAAGTTTTCTCTGTCTTTCTACTTGCGCACTGGCTTTTACAATGGCAAGAAGAGCTATGTTATTTTGCACAACTTCACTGCAGGTGACAAAGTTCAGAGCTAAGAATGGTATTACAGGCATGAAAGGGAACAGCCCATGTGTGTTTCCTTGCCCCACGCTAAGGCCTGCAGAGCAGGAGGGTACACCTCAAGTACCTACATACAAGGGTACATCCAGTTTTCAGCCACAGCCTTAGCTTCACTGCTGCATTCAACACAGTGTAAAAATACCCCAGGTTCTTAGCTTACACGCTGCTATTTATAATCTTTGTGTGATGCCAGACATGTGCATATATCAGTATGACACTTTCAGAAAGCAATGCTGCTATTTTAGCAGCCCTCTAATGAACAGCGTGGGCGAAGCCACCTAAGACAAGCTGATTGAGAAAAGTGTTGGTGAGGGAGGGCTGTGGTGGTCTGCTTTTTTCTTTTTTTCTTTTTTTTAAAGTAATAGACTTTCTTTTTTTTTTTCTTCACACTTTATTGCCATTAAGAATAATCTTAAATGGCCCCTTTTCTTCCCTTGGCAGTCCTCCCTCCCCCAGCCACTCAGCACCCCTCCCCCAGATGTCTTGATTAGTGGCTGTGTGTATGCTGGTCAGATTCTGGGATTAATGATGGCTAATTTGTCTGAGGTTGGTACAGCCTAGCCAGCAGGCTCTCTACCACCAGCTTTTGCTGCCATATGGGTAGAAGCAGCTGTTTCAATTACTTTCTGTGCCCAGATGTGTCAGACGAGACACCAGTGCTCTGCAGGGTACGTTCAGCCGCTCGGCAGCTAATTACTTCAATCGCGTGTCGAAGCATGATGCTGTATACTGTAAAAGGGGGTTTTGAGAACAGCCGAGTGCCAGCTGTCATTACGGCTCACATTGATGTGAGCCTGATAGTCTGTGACTAGATTTTAACTTAAACTTTCTGAGAATCTTAATACAGACAGTGTATGTGTCTAATGACGGGACTCTTACCTGCTTATGCATGTGCCCATATGTGTATGTAGGTACTTTTGTTGCAGAGAAATGTGTACTGAATAATGAAAGCTATAGAATGTATGCTGTGTAATATCCGTACGTATACATGTAAAATACTCTCAGCTGGTGTAAACCAGACTAGCTCTGTTAACTTCGGCAGAGTTTCAGACACTTACACCAACTGACCATTTCCATAGGCTGTGTGTATAAAACCTGTTTTGTTGGAGGGGGTGGGGGTTTCCTTCTCACTGGCACCAGTATAAATTTGGAGTCATTATATTTTAGTTAATGCAGTTCCACTGACATAAGGTGAATGTGACAAGGGGATCAGGTCCATCAAATGTCTGTCAATCTGTGTGACAATCTCATTCTAGATCTTAGTTGCCAGGCTCAACAGCTTTGCCTCAGTCCTCTAGTTTTGCTTTCAGGATCCTTCCAATGTCAATCCCTGCCTGATCTGGTGTTCTTTGTCCCAGGTGGCAGAACCACATGTGGCTTTGGGCTGGATTCTTTCCTAGTGGGGACTACTTTGCACTTGGCAATGTAATGGGACCATCCAACATACAGGGAAAAACATTAACTGTTACACCAGCCCTTGTATACTGATAAACCAGTAACCTGTGTTACTAGAATTTCTTTGTACTCCCCTGCAATTCCGAAGAGTATTTTTCTTATACTGAAGTTTAGCTCATTTCCAAAGGATATATTTAATAGAGGACAGTAAGGGGTCATTTCCAAAATCCTCTTCCTCCAGCAGGAAAGACAGCTTACAAAGTTCCTCCTTTCTTCTGTCACTAGCTGTTCCTTCCCACCCTTGTACAGTGTGCTTCCTCTTGGGCCTATCAGCAAAACCATGGTGCTAGGTCTCAGCTGGATCAGAGATTACTTGCCTTAAAAGAATAATTTATTTTCCTATCAATGTTCAGGGAGCAGATCTTGATTTAAAATATAATAATACTTAAGCCACAGAAGCAAGTGTCCAGGGATGTGGGTAGGAGTTAAGTAAATGATGAAGACTATCTTAGCCAAGGATGTGTCTTAATGTTACAGCTTAGCCTGTCATTCCTAGTGCTTGTTTGACTGGTGCTGTGTTCATCTGGGGAGATAAAGTAGCCCAGACAAAACAGCGATTAGGACTTTTTGCCATGTTAACTTCCCAGACGTGCTTACCAGGATCCAACAAGCATGAGCAATGGCCCCATGGAAGTGAGGTAAGTTCAGCAGAGCAATCAGATGGCATCCTAGAATCATTTGCAGGATGAATTAAGCCAAGAAGTGGGATTAGACACATAGGGGCTCAAGAAAAGCAAACAGAAGTCCCTCCATTGTGCTGCCAACATTTCTACTTCATTGAAAGTAGTACTCTTTTCCCCTCAATGTGCTTAAGTCCAACCCTGCATGCAGTCTATTGGTTTAAATTCATATTTTCATTTATTGTAGTATATTTCCATCAGTACACAAGCCCTGAGTGTAAATTAAAATCAAGCCTGTGTTGTCTACTAAAAAGGTTAATGGTGCAATGACTAATGTCAGAAAAGTGTTGTGGTCAGCTATCAGTGAATCCAACTGATATACAAATTAGTGGAGCTGGTAGAGAGTCAAGGAGCGGGGATGGGGTGGGAGAAAGAGTGAGGGAAGAATCTGTTATAAATACACTTCTTACAGAAATTACTACAAGCAAGTCTGAAAACAAGTGCAGAGCAAAGCATTTAATGCAATGCCATTGGCATTTTGGGCAAATACTCTGTAATTTGGGGTAGTTACTAACATTATCATCATCATCATAATACACGTATTTAGGAAAAATAAACATTTGTTTTGTGCTAATTCTATGGTAATCAGGGTGATTGTACTGTACTTAGCTACTGTTTGTTACCATGGTTATTTCTAGTAGTTCTTGGTTATTAATGTCCTGGAAGATTCAACAGTCTTCAGCGCTATTTCAGCTTGCCCTCCTCCAATAGGCACAAGTATCTGGGGGTCTGGGGTTTTTTATTCTAATGATCTACCACATGGATTTATAAACAAAAATAGATTTGCTTCTTGTCAGACAAACACTAGACACTGGCTTTTTGCTTTGCACCAGTCTCGCAGTGCAAAGGGACTGGAGTTGAGTGTCATCTATCCTCACTAGTAAGCTTTATTTATATTGCCAGATGGGTTTAGAGAAGCCTTCATGTAAAGAGAATCAGTCTTCCCCATGTGTTTTCTGTGGTCTGTAATCTCATAAAGATGGACAGTGTTGCAACATTCTTGCAAGTGAAGTAACGGGTGTCACAAAGAACAACATAGAAACACATTTTTTTAATGTATTCTGGAAGCTATTTTTAGTCTTTCAAATGAATTTTTAAAATCACAGTAGTGTATTGGCACATACCTACTTCCATTTAGCATGATGGACATATTTGTTTGGGAATTAAGACTCAGATTTTACAAGATACTGCTGCTGATCTGTGATAAACGTATATGTGTGCGCTTTTTGCGAGAGTGACCGGGGCTAACTCAGCACATGACCATGACTGCTATCACTTAATGGTCTGTAACCTTTTCCTGAGTCCATGCTTTACCTTCTAATCCTATTTTCCTGCTCACTTTCATATAATTTCCTACTTTGTTCCATAGCTAATGTATTAAGAAAATTTAAATAACAATTAAACACCACTTTAATGGGCACTGTGAGCAATAGCTTGTGTACAAATAGCTTGTTTGAACTGCTTATCATAGTTCTGTATGCAAGTCCAGATGAGAAAGGTACAGTTACATATTAAAATGTATGGATCCAAAAGGCTCTTTTCTCCTTTTTTTTTTTTCTTCACTCATGTGTCTATAACACAGTAAAGTTTACAGTTAAGGTTCTTTTGAGACTGTTTTTAAGGTGTGACACATCAGTGTATCCTGGAATGTAATATGCTATGTGAAAGACTGATAGGGCTCCAAACACATTCAGACAGGAAGGAAAACTTTTGCCGCAAAACACCTTTGTACAGATTTATTCCTGATGCAATGCATGTGATATCCTTGGAACCAGCATAGTTATTCTTCAGATAAATGCACCCCTTCTTCACTGGTTTCACTCTGTAAGATTGTCTAATGGAAAAATCAGGTTAAATCATATTCAGTAGGATTACTAATTGTATCTATGCATATATGATAGGTAGGCTGAGACCTGAACTGGATCCAGTTTGGATTTGAATTGGGGATGGCTTAATCCAAGGTTCTAATTTTGTTTACTATGGCAGAGCAGAAAAGCAACAATAATAGGGGAGAGGGGGATGATGGTCATACGTTTCTGCGTCTTTCCCACTGTGTTTAACTACACAAACAGTAAAAGGAGGGTAATTTCACCTTCTTTTTTTTTTTCTTTTCAACTATGGAGATCTGGCTCTAATGTCTGTACTCATGCCCACCTAATGTTTTAATGTGCTTTTCTAAGTTTTAAATTGTGGCCAAGACTTTAAAGATTGTCTTCAGATCTAGGCGTTTACAAAGGTCCCAATTCTTCTGTCATCAGCTGACTGTCAATCTGTTGAAAGTGCAAAGTTACAATAATGGAAATAAAATCAAGTGTATGGCAGAAGGGAGTTAAGCCTGTTGTGGGAAAGGCAGAATCTTCAGCTACAGGAAGAAACTATCAAACTCTTCTCAGATGGAGCCTCAGTACTGTTTGCAGGAGAGCTTTCAAATCCAAGACATTGTCTTAACAGAGTTGGAACTCAACAATGAATTGTCATTTTCTGAAAGAAATTAAAGTCAGAAGTACAAATGAATTGCATAAATGTGACAACCTTGAAGCCTAATAAGCAGACAAAAGAGTGGAAAGCTTCCCAGAAATAGTCCCTGGGGAGAAGTCAAGAATTATCTAATGTGGATAAATAGGTTAAAAGGATATCCACATCCTGGGTTTTGATAAATTTAGGATTGACAGATTGAATGAGGAAGAGGTAGCCCTAAGCAGAAGCTTGTATTTAGGGCAAGATGTCAACTGAGGGAAAAACAGGCTCAAAGCTCAGGCGTATGATTTAATCAAGGAATCTGACAGACTCACTGAAAACTTCTTAGATAAGACACTGGAAATAAAAGAGATAATGTCAATAAATACATTTGATTCTCATACTTGGTCCAAGAAGCACAGTTTTTCATTGGAAAATGGAAGTTGAGACCACATTCAAAAATACTTCATCTCTTCCTTATGGAGCATGGTAGAGGATCAAAATACTGAGTTGTATGTTGGTATTGATGGAAAATTTATGCCCAGGAAAAGCTTCACCAAGTTATTGAAAAATGTAAATAAAGGGATGGCTCTTCTCTCTGTGGACGTTATAGCACAGATGAGATTGCATGGGTTTGGATATGGATTGCTAATGTGAATTGAGCTATAAAATGAAGCAGGTGATGTCAAACCATGACAGAAACCAGATAGGCCCAGTTGGATTTGGGCATAATTTGTTTTGTGTTCATTGAAGTCTCATAGCTAGATTTATGGAGGCTAAATGGCATGGGAAAGCTTGCACAATGAGTCAATAGTTAATTCAGGATTAGAATATTTCACGGCTTTATTCCATGTCCCTGTGGTATGTAACATATTTACTTGTATTCTGCTGAAAGAAATGGCTTTTGGTACAGGCTTTTATGAATATATGCATCATATTCAGGGATTAAAGAGTTAAACTGAAGGTTTCTTTTGGTTTATAGTTTTACATAAAGTATGGGGAATAAAAAATTACTGTCCCATACAATATTAAATCATGAATTAATGATGTTCAGAGTCCAGTTTGTAACATCATAATGTAATACACTTTTCGAAAAACAGGTCAGTTACTTTGTGCAGAGGAGAAGAATTGCCAGGTCCTCAGAAACTGACTGCATAACATAAAAAAGTTGAAGAAAAACACAGGTAAAAATGCAGCCCATGGAATCCTCTTAAAAAAAAAAAAAAAAAAGAAAGAAAAAAAAAAGAAAAAGAAAGAATAGGCTAGATGAGTGGTTTACTGCAGCCTTTCTGAACTGAGAGAAAGGGGAATGTGAGCATTCTTAAGTTACACACAAAAATAACATTAGTTTTTCTTCTACATTTTTACGATTGAGGAGAGAGGTTCACTGGTATCTAAGAACTTCCAGAGCTGGCAGATAACTCACAGAGCTCTTTGAATACACTGCTACTCCAAGAACAAGACAGGAACCATCAAGGTAATTGTCTGATACAAATCTTTTGTTAGAGTAATAGATTTTGTACTGTCACGATTCCTGAATTACAGCCATATGTACTAGTGAATGATGAAACATGTAAATGGTAATTCATCATTAACTTTGTATATAAGAAACTAAATTATTCTTTTCAATGCTGTTCTTGTATCTGAGACATGATACATTACATTATGCTGTAATTTATAGACACAGTGGAATCAGCCAAAAAGTTGTATTCTCTTCCAGCACATATAGTTTAATATTTAGGCTTCTCTTCCCTCATTCATTCAATTTTTATTTAATTTTAATTTATTTCCTCAGGGAAAATTATGCATAGTGGCTTTGTTCCAGAAAAATGGGCTGCAGCTTAATATGGCAATTCTGGATTTCTCTAAGAGTTTTGATGCCAATAGCCTGTGTAATTTTGAGGAAATCACTCAGTCTTTCCATGTATACCGTAAGAGGGGACAGTGATATACAACTGTGCCACAGGGGTGCCATTTAATATTTAGAGGTGTATCTAAGGATAAGCATGGAGCTTTTTACCTTCTTCAGTCAATAATCAGCTTTATCAAAGTTAAGAAGACTTGAAAAACAGGATGAGAGAAATCTACTTGTGAATTAAATCCCCCTCTCTGGGTAAAAAATTTGACATTTTAAAAGGAACATAAATATTTTGAACTTCAGAAATCTGAATTTGGCTCTCACTGGTCCATGCCATTAATTTATTTACCTTTAAATGGAACGTGGCCTCTCAGTCTGTTCATATGGAATGCTGGTGTGGCACTGCTGTTGAGGCAATGCATATAAAGATTAGGAATAGGTGCTATTTTGGGTGCCCCAAATTCTACAATCAGTGGAAAAAGAAACGCCTGGGAAAGGTATTCAAATTAGTGGAATTACTTCTACAAAAGTGGTTGTCTGATTTGACTGTGTTTATTGACATTCATGCTGGCATGTTCTATGCAAGCTATATCACACACCATGGTGATCAAATAAATGGCAAAGATTTTGCATATTTCAATCCACGTGATAAGAGCAGATGAAATTAAAATCAGAAACAGACTCTCTATTACAGTTTAAAGGCCAAAGGAGGGGCAGGGTTAGTATTGATGCTTAAGAAACAAGCCTTTTTAATTGACTTCTCTGGAAAAAGCTTTCTGGTTTCAGAAAAGTTTCCCCCAGCTTGATGTCCATTTCCAATGTTTTTTTTTTCTCTCACTACATCTGTAAAACATAGAAGTGCTGTATTGTTTTATCTCCCAGGGAAGATATCCTTTCTTCTAGATGTAACCCTACCTCTAAATGACTTCAGAGTTCAGATTCCTAGAGGTGTAGTGGATATATGGCAATCCGGGCCATAATTTACAATAAACCATTTTCTGACACCGCTTCCATGACTTAATGCTGGAAGTATGTTGTTGGAGAGGCTGCCCTACACTGCCATGGTGAGGGAGACTTACTGTGTCATGGTAAATATTTTATTATTTATCCTGTTGTGGTTATTTTATATGCTGCCACAGACTTTTTCTCAATTTGTGTTTCTGCCTGGACATGTTTTCTGATATCCCTCCTGGAATAGGCAGATGTTCCTAATGGACAAAAAAATTCAGTGTTTCCAGCATACACTGGCTAGTTTTAATATCCTTAAATACTGAGAAGCTTTTCATCTCTCAAGAACAAGGGTCAAATCCTGAGCACAAAGTATTAAGGGAAGTGAGCAAAACTACAGGGGAAAAAAAATATCTTCATATTTTTCTGTATATAAGAATGATTGTTCAATAATATTTTCTACATCTCGTGATATTTGTGTGTGTGTGTATTTTGGGGTGGGACAGTTACTTATTTTCACACAAAAATCAGTAATTTTGAAAATGCAGTTGTTTCATCATGAAATCAGTAAACTATATTGCAGTAGCCTGAAAAATCAGCAAATACTTTCAGATCAAGAGAAACAAAGCTGTACAAAGTGACAATATTTGGAATGCATGACCTTGCAGGCCTTCTCATTGAAGAGCTTGTTTGAGACATTTTATGATCTTTAGTCTTTTTGCTCTGTCTTTTTCTGTAATTTTTGGACAGGTTATATAACTGTACTATGATTCACCTTCTGCATTTATTAAGAGTTTAATGATATAGGAGTAAGTGGTTTAATTCACTGGTACATGTGATGTCCCACCTGCTGTAAGATTTAAGCTAGGGATGACTTGGAAGTCTTCAGAAGGCTGGAAGTGCTATCTGTTACTATGAAACATTGCAATATAATCATCTTGAAGTTGTCTGCTTAGACAATCAATTAACCAAAATACACCAGTAAGAATTATACTCCCCCAGTTACCAACAGGCATCTTTTGCTATAGAATTGGAAGAACAATGTCAGGAAAGGACCCTGTAAACATGAAACGTTGACATTTTCTCTGTGTGTCATGCTAATATGCATCTACTATGCAGCAGATATTTTTGTGGGGGAGAATATACTTTAAAAAATGTATTAAAATGCCATGTGTAAAATACAATTGCTTAAAAGTGTGTAACGTGAACAGACCTCTCTCAGGAGATATCTTTTGGCAAAGTGAAAAAGCCCTGTTCTAGCCTTACAAAATCCCTACAGATAAATTTGAAATATACGTCCCTTTCAGTGTTTTGACAGACTACAACTGAAATACCATGAATGAAAGAAATCTTGTGGGTAGAAACTGGAGGGGAGGGGACTACTTTCACTTCAGGGACATACTCTGTACAAGCCTGTGCCTGATGATACTCAGATTCATTTCAGTGTTCATCATCGCTAATCCTTAGTACAAGTGAATATCTGCACTTCTAAACAATCAAAGGTTAAAGACAACTCAGCTATTCATGTGATCTCATTATACTATGCTGATTGCAGTACATCAGAGTTATTTATAACCTTAGTTCATAAAGTTGGATTTCCACTGAATGAGTTCCTTTTCAAAGGTTAAATATGTATGTTCTTACTTTCTGTCAGAAACAGTCTATAGTTATGAACATGCACTAACTAATGAACCATCACAGCCATCTTCAAGAAGATAAATAAAAGTTTTGTGTTGGTATACTGGCTCCCAAAGCTACTCCTCTCTTGAACTGTTTCTCACTGCTCCTATGCGGATTTTCAAAACAGATAAATGTCATGGCAAAGACTTTAAACCATTAGATTTATAGAGTCAGGCTTAGCCTCAATTGAGGCTGTGCAAAACAGTAGTAGTAGTAATAATTATATTCTTTATCTGCTTCCCTTCTACTGAGCTCAAAGAGCCAATACAGTTACCCCCAAAGGACGGTAATATAATTAATCCTTTCAGCCCTTTTTAGTTCATAGCCTAGGGACAGGTGTTCCGCGCTCCCAGAAAGGGTAGGTGGGAGATCCTGTGTCGTCATTCTTTTATCCACCAATTAACACCAATTTTGATCCAGCAGTCTTTGGTTCATTGATTTCTGGACTTGCAGTTCTCCCATTTACTCAACTTGGTTGGATCACAATTCTCTGAGGTTACTGAGAGTGCTCTGTGTTTAAAATAAATCAGTATATAACAAGCGAAGTTGCACATTCATTAACTTGAACAATATAAAAAACTAGAGGCCTTTGTGTAAGAGGAGCACGCTGTTACATGTTGTCCTGCGAGAAGATACAGAGAACAAATTGGATTTGTCTGATGCTGATTATGCTGATTTCTGATTTAAAAAATGCATACAGTAATACTTACAAAACTCAACATGAAAAAATCTGTAATAAAGTAGAAAAGCATTAGTATTCAAACAGCATTCAAGGCATCCTGCAGTTATGTCACAGACCTATTTATGCTATTTATGCCACAGTTTACTTTTTTGTCTCAGTGAATTTTTTTTAAGCAGTAAGTACTAGATACTAGCATGGTTACGATCTCGGTCATATTTATGCTTGAAAGGCAAGTCTTAGTATTCATTACATGTCAAACTTGGAGGGTCTGTCTCTGAAAACAGAGTTTAATCCCCCAGCAAACACGGACTCCTCTAAGCCAGTCCATCTGTTTTCCAAGATCACTGATACTTTCTTCAGGTTAGTCTCCAAGATCAGGGTTTTTTTCAGTATCTATCAATTGTGAACTTCTCCAGTGATTCTGTGATCTCTGCATCCTGAATTCAAGGTAGAAGAACTTGGTGAAACTTTCAGAGTCACTAAGATTTTTCACTTGTATCTTTTCTTCTTGTATCGCCATAGCTATCCCTGATGTAAATCTGTGCAGAGTAGACTGTTTCAGCTGGGATGATGCATTTACATATATCTTCTGCATGGGTAGACTTCAGTCCCAGTTATGGATGTAAAAATAGTTTGCTAAGCCATGGATATGAACCAGCTCTTGCTGTCAGAAATACCTGATTTGGAGACAATTTGGGTCTGGAGGTGTTACACTGCATTGATGTATACTGATGGCGTGTACAGCTGTCTGCTTCAATGGCAATTGCGACAACCTCAGGCATTAGTGGAAGTGAGAAGCCAAGTGACCTTCTTCCCAGTATTTCTGTCAAGCTGCCTTTCTCTCCCCCAAAGGCCCTATAGGTCTTCACTTGACCACTTCAAGCAGATCACATTCAGTCTTTTAGGAATAATATAGTCTGCAGAGATGTGAAATAAAGTGCAAAAAGAAGTTACACTTATTTCCTGAGGCTCCTTATTGCAAGAGTAAGGCATGTAGTAAAAGATAAATACTGTAACTTCAGTTTGTCACTAGAAAACTGCAGAAGAGATCAAAGATGTTGCCAAAACTTAATTTCCCCATAGGAGCAGGAAATTTCTTAAATTATGTACCCAGGTGATGCTAGATGCCCCAGACTCCAGAGAAGGGAGAAAAACCCAATAATACTCATTGTCAATCCTGGAAACAATATTCACCCCTAAGCCTGCTGCTAGAGTCTCTGAGTAACAACTCTGCAGTCATACAAACACTGAATCCCCTTCCCCTCCCCCCAGAATTATAGACTGGTGAGCCAGGAGAGATGATTACAATTATCTACCTAGCATGAGGTGGTAATTTTATCAGATTGTGAAATTCACTATACCAAGGCCATAACGTCTGTATAGGAAGACATCCAATCTCAATGTCAATTGCATAGGACAAAAATAATTCCTGGGGTTTTGTGTGGGCAGGGGATAAGATTAGCATCAGTCATACAGTTGGTGTGGGACTGACCCACATTCTTTCAGTCTCCTTCTGCAGCAAAATAGTAATCCATATTGAATTATTTTTTTTAAGGACTATTTTGCTAATTTTCCCTTGAGTCTGAAAATTATGGATGAATAATGATCTCCCGGTTGCTCTTCACAATCATGATAAAGCCAAAGAAGTTAATAAGCCACCTCTGTAGCCCCCCTCCCTTCTCTGTACAGACATTTTTTACCACATGGGTGAACACAAAGAAATAATCAGATAGGAGATTTTTCTTCTAAATTAGGCCTCTTGTTTGTAAACTGAAAGAGTGCTAATGCAGTTCAAACTCAGCTGTGTACCACATACGCACACTCGGCCCAGGAGTATTATAAAGAGTGGGAGAATAGGAGGTTTTGTTCTATTCTTCAGTCTCTTTCTATATGAGAGGGCCATTCATTCAATCCCTATGCTTCTCTCTCTATTTCTCTCCATAATGCCAGCATTAGCTGCAAGCTGCTAGCTGTAAAAGTGCTTTGATGTTGACCTCTCACTGCCATTGACAGACCCTCATTGGTGGGTGAGTAGCAGAGCAATAAGGGCATGTGTGGGAGAAAAGAGGATGAAAGCCTGGACAGCTAGGAAGGGATAATATGAACAGATTCCTGCCTGTTCACTTAGTTTCTTTTTTTTTAACTGGGTCTTCTGATTACAGAGGTTACGAACCAGTAAAACTTCAGAAATGACCACTGAAAGCCTGCTGTACATGAAGAATCAGATAATTGTTCCAGCTCTTGCCTTGTAAAATTAAATCAAGCCATGAACTAGGCAAGAACACATAGGGGAGTTGAAAACATTTTCCTGTTTAAGGCAATGAAATAGTGGGAGTTTGTCTGATACATATAGTAATATTACAAGGGCAAGTAGCATGTAAATGGCATGGGGGTAGGGGACACGGGAGAGTTGCTTACTAATGATGCTGATTATTTTGTTTCTCATCTTGTGCCAAACCCAAAGCATGAGTCTTGGACTTTAAAAGGATCAAAATGGAAAGGTGCACTAAGAGGTCAAAAGAACTTACAGAGGTTTCTGCCCCAGGGAGCACGTGTGCATGTACACATGGATGTGTGCACATAAAAAGCTACCTATTGCTCCCCATAGTGTTCTTGCATATAGTAGAAGTGCTCCTATATTCAGCTCACAGTGGGGCCTCTGGCCCAAA
This sequence comes from Ibycter americanus, assembly GCA_035590275.1. Lineage (NCBI taxonomy): Eukaryota > Metazoa > Chordata > Aves > Falconiformes > Falconidae > Ibycter > Ibycter americanus. The sequence continues at coordinate 8,074,490 of JAVJGI010000063.1, read as the reverse complement.
AGCAGCTTTGCACCCTCCAAAGAGAGCTGGAAGATTGAGGGTACGATCAGGACCATGGGCCAACTGGGCCCCAGCCAGCTGTTTTGTGAAAGTGTAGTCAGCTAAGCTGGGAAGCGCGGGAAAGTGTTATTGCTGCTTGTGCCCTATTGAGGCAGGATGTCTCCAGCCACTTCACCTCTGCACTCCCCCTTCACCTCCGTGAAAGCTCTGCTTGTCATAGTAATAATTAAACCCTAAGGGTCTAACTTGAAATGGCAAAAAGGTTCTGCAAGGCCAACGGAGGGAACAGGAGGGAGGGAAAGTTCACACAAATTTGTATTAGAAACCTTGGTTTTACTTGCAATCTGAAGGACCAGCTATCACAATAAAGCTGCATGCCTGATAGTTCCCGTTGCCTGTGCTCCGTAGAGTAGCATCTCATCTTCTGCATTTTTGGGATGTGAAGAAATCTGTTCTACCTCCACTTCAGACCTGCAGCAACTCCCTATTGGCAGCATTAGGTCATCAGAATTGCTTAGCTGTTTTAGGGGAGCTGTAGATCATTGGTTCAAATCTGGCCTACACCACTTGCGATGCACGTGCTGTCATCTGGTGGGTAACTGCTGGCTGGAACAGAATGAATCAGTTGCTGGAAAAACAGGGGAATGGGTGAAACAGGTGCCCATGTTACAAACTGCCATGCAACAGCGTTCATTAGCAAGCATGTCAGCAATCTCAGCATTCAAATAATACCCTGTTATAAGCACTTGAATAAGAAAGAAGCCATCACTGTTATGATCTGGATTGGATTTCTTCCTTAAAAATTATAAGGAATTCAGCACACACTTTTGGTGCAGAGACTCTTCACACATTGATCTACTAGAAAGAAAGAAACCTTTCACTGAATGATTAAAAATATTCACATTTTGGAGGGGACAAAATTCTACAGCATTTTTTGCCTTGCCGTCTGCATTTGCTATCAGAGAACAAATTCTCCAGTCAATTTCACAGATGGTTTCCTGTCATTACTATACAATTCTATTTATTTGATAATAATTTTATAGGACTTTTCCAGAGGGATTTGGAATTACATGCTCAGCTTGTAGCAGTTTTAAAAGGTGTGTGAATACTGCACTCAGTCAAAACTTCCTTGCCTAAACTTTTTAAATAGAAAATGCATTTTCAATTCAAGCAAGAAATCTTGCCAAAAGTGTCTTGGTTAAAGTTTCTCAATGCATTTATCTCCATGTAAAGGGAAATGTACATAACCCCCTCTGTTCTGTCACTTTACCTTTAGCTCTTTTCAACTGGTTTGAAATAAAGACTATTCCCCCCTTTCCAACAAGAAATGAAACAGGACTTCACTAGTTTTTCAAAAAGGTACCGTTTTATAACTTTAAAGCAGAATGTGGCGTATATTTTAAATTTCATATTTGCTTTTACTTTTTTAAGCTAACCATGATGAACTTAAAGACTGGTTCAGACACTGCAGAAAACTGGTCTTTGTGCAAGTTGAAATTCCACCCAAAAGACAGTATATCTATTCTTTTTCCAGGAGAGATGTCTTCTGACATCAGCTTTTTCTTGATTAATATTTTCCTTGAACCTGTTTTTTAAAATGCTCCAGTCTCTGATAGGGCACTGTGTTGTTGCTAAGCTACCTGAGATTCAAGCCCTTGCTATTTGGTGGGACTCCACTGGGCATGGCATTGTTGGAGCAAGCAAGGATATTTTTTATATCGTCATTAAGGTAAACAGGTCTTCATGGGGAACAAGCTCCATTCCAGAACTCCAAAGAGAGGAACTTTGGCTCTAGATTAAGCTCCCTGAGAGCTATATTACAGAAGCATGTGGAACTTCTACACTGTGAGCTAGGCCCTGGATTGTAAAAAAAATAATTAATAAAAAAAAGATGGTGCCTTCTCTAGTGTTTTCAATTAACGAAGCCTTAGGGGATCTGGATAGGCAGTTGGACTGTCCATTCAAAAGGATTAAAATTATATCTCTGCCAGAGGTACAGCAGCTGTTTTGGTAGGTACTTTGTATTCTGCCTGTCTGTGGGCTGCTGGAATCCTTACTGTTCCCTGATGTATCATTTCACTCCAGTGAAAATCACAAGCGATAACTCAGGAGGCAGTAAAATTACAGGGGTCACAGAGTACCCCCAGTATGCTTGAAATCAGGTCACTAACCTCACTCAGCTGGCCCTCTTGTTGATAACTCCCCTTTTCCCTTTCCTCCTCTCCCCTGTTTGCTCTGTCCCTCAATTACTGAAAAAAGTGGGGGGGAAAGAAAAGAGCAGACTCTCCAGGGTCTATAAAAACAAGTGCACTTGGACAGCTATGGCAGTGGACAGTGCTGGAGTAGGGAGGATACGTGTCTGCTACCCTTTGGTCTGATCTGGCCATGTGTTTGGCACAGCTGGTAATATCCTGCACTCGTGTCATGCTTTGCAGTCTTCCAGCACTGCACAGAATGGAGCCCTGCCTGAGAGCAAGTCCTGTTTCAAAAGGAAGCTCAGGTAATAAATATGTGATTGTCAGCAGGAGTGACTGTGTTATTGACTCCCAAATGGTTTGATGAAGCATGTCAACATCAGTAGTTTGCAATTTTATAGTATAAGCTGAGCATGAAAAACAATGGAGTGAGGGAGCGAAGAGAAAAGGGATATGGATGCAAAAGGCAGAAAGTTTTCAAGTCTTAGTCTTCTTGTGGTGTTCACAGATGAGCGATGAATGGTGGAATGAACTGGATCAGTCTTTTCAAATTCAGGTTTCTTCCAGGACAAGCACAGTCAAGAATCAATGAAATTTATAGGAACTCAGAATATTGCAGGGGTATTTCCTTGACAATAATGTTTGTCCCTGTAATTTTCTCCTACTCTCTGTATGAAAGTAAGGACTCCAGACTGAAGGGTATTGGGTGAATACCCAAAGCATCCACTCAAGATTTCCCGCATACCAGTTACTTCATTGATTTCTTGTTTAGTAAATGCTCTCCTTACATGGTCTTGCTGATACCCAAACTTCTGTTTGGGCTTATTTAGCTTTAATTTTTGCTGATTTTTTTATAACAAATCCCTGGAAAATGCTGAGCTGGACTTCTTATTTTTGATAAATTGAAGTACAGGTACTAGATACCTACTGTACCAGGTGTTCCTGCTCTGGGGGCCTCTTCTTCCTCTCTCAGAAGTCCGTACTCCATTCTTCACTGAGACAAGCTTTGTGGCTTTGCAAAAGTCCAGTTTCACTGAGGGATTTTTGTGCGGTTTGATTATGTCAAAGCAAGAAAAAAATACAGTGATGGCTTGTTCTCCTAAAAGCCTCCAAAAAAATCTGGAGGGTGTAAGCCTTTCTGTTCCTCCTCACTCCAAACATCCTTCTTCCTGCGAGTTCTTTGCAGAAGGAGCTCAGAGATCACTGCTTTGCTCGTAAGCCAGAAACAGTCTTCCTTCCTTGCAGTGGAGGGAAGAGCTGTTACAAATCAGTACGGCGATGAATGCATTTCAGTTGCCTGCTCGGTAGGATGGGGGCAAAGAACTGAGGAAACCACCTACAGATGAGGCAGTTGAGTGAGTCATGAGACGAGAGAAATGTTCAGCACTTCTCAGGAGGTTTTTCCCAGTTGTAGAGGAGGAGCTGAGCACTTACGAGCACTTTTAGAAGCTCGTAAGTAAAACTCCCAGAAAATATTAAGCTCAGTTACTGCACAGACAGCCATGAGGAGGCCAAGACCCAGTGTTTCCTTCTGAGGGGTACTCATCTTACCCAGGGAGCAGGAAAGCTTTCTTGCAGTGGATGTTATTGTGCAGAGCTCCTCGGGGCAGGTTTGTTCCCTTGACTTTTAATATTCCAGTTTTTCTCTGTTTGTGCCAGAAAATATGACTTGGGTTTCATTTTATAAAAATAATAAAGCCAGAAAAGGTTAAACTCAGGTTTGGCCTCTTTGCTTTCTAAAAGACAGCAATAGACATTTTCAAAGGACCAATTCCAAGCTTTATTATACTACTACAAGGCCCGCAGGAGGGAAGAGTGTTACGCCCAACTCGTAGTGCAGACAGAGAAAGATGGATTTTTAAATTATCTACCTTTGCTTTGCAACGTGAACATTTCAGGGCAATTATCCTGAGATAATGCCTACAAATTGCTGAAGACTTTGGGTTTATAATTGCTCATGTTCATTTAAGGTTCCCAGCAGACTAGACCAGGAAAATCACTGCCAGTCAAGCCAAGGTTGATAGTATACGGTAACTCAGTTTTTCTTACAAGATAGACAAGCAAATCAGTTTTCTTTAAGAGCAATAATTCTAACTAATTGTTTGGTTTCATTGTGTTTCCGTAGCAGGAGCTGTAGTGCTTGGCAAGGCAGAACAGTGACACTTCCTATCCAAGACACATCCATGTAAATGGGCAAATTGAATTCCACTGCATGAGGTTATTCTCTTACAGCAGTAAGTAGTCAGCAGCACTTTACAGCATATCCCCACATTTCATTATTTACACAACGGTAGCCATTCCAGTTACCTTAGAAAGTGAATCAAGAATTTACAGTGAGATAATGTTATCATGTCAATGCAGAAAGAAATAACTGTAGCTGCCTGCCATGTTTGTAATTAAAGAACATTTCTTAATGTAATATTTAGCTGAGGTTTCAAATCAGCAAGAACATTCATAATAAAGAAACCATTTCAAAGCAGGAATGTGTTCATATATTCAGGTCATTCGACTACATTTATATATGCCTGTTACGTATTTATATACTTATATGACTGTTTGTATATGCCTGTATATTTTGTATGTAGCCTTACTCCCCACTAGTTTTGTTGTGAAGCTCTGATAGCGTTACTATCACTGACATCCTCCACTGGCCCCAGGCATCCGTTAAACAATGGAAGATTCATTTCATCATTATTATTTGCTAAGCACAAGCAGCATTGGCCAGTTTAGGTGTCTAAACTCCCGCAATATAAAATCTCCCCTTCTGTCCCTCCAACTGTTGCCATTAGAGCAGCTGAATAACTGATATTTCTCATCCAGTAACTACGATTAAAGAAAAAATTATAAAATAGGACTTAGCTGATGTTTCTGACATTTGGTGGGGGGGAAGGTATTTAGCACAAGAATCAATCCCCCCACCAAAAGTGCATTGGGTTATCAAAAATATTTTGGTTGACCTGTATCAAAAATACTTGGGTGGTTTTCATGTTATTTTTAGTGTGCATCAACAATATTTGGACTGAAAATATTGTCTGGAGAGAAATAGCAAAGTATATGGTTAGAAAATGTTGAAAGTGTGTGTCTAGACTTTTCTGAATATTTTTGCATTTTTTGCCCGATTTATTAGAATTTACAGATAACAGTGGTCAGTTTGAAGCTAGGTTTTTCAGTGAAGAAACTAATCTCCTGAAAAATTCTATCTAGGATTAAGAAGCAAGTAACATGCCCTGCCCCAGCACTGAAAATGTTATTAGTACCCTGCTTATGTACTACAGTAGCAGTTGCTAGATTGTTCCATTTTTAGTGGCTTATTATAATGCTTAGAGGGGGAAAGTTTTTGGGACTTGTGCTTTTATGAAGTTGAGGAGATCATATGCTGTAGTTGGATACAATTTTGAAAGCCATCAGGTCAATACGCATCCTCCCAGTCAGCAAAAATACCTGCTTTCTTCCGAGTTGCTCTTACCCAGCTCTTCATCTCTCACAAAGTGTTGCAAAAATTATTTTCTGGGTGAACATTCAGATGGATGCTTTCTTGTTTGTTTCCTCCTGCGATGTTTCCTGGTGGTTTTGTTTTTCTGTTCAGTTTTGTCTTTTTTTATCTGGCCTTCTGCAAATTCTGTCTCTTTTTTTTTTTTTTTTTTTTCCTTTTTTTTTTTTTTTTTTAAATGTCCTGTTGTACATAAAAAGGGTAGAGCTGAAAAAAACTCAGGTCAGGGACACAAGAGTTTTATGTCATCAGATTTTTGGTTTGGTATATAAAGCACAGAGTTGAGTCCTAAATACTGCCAGATTGTTTTACAATTTTACTCATATTTCCTTTCTCATTAAAATAAATTGTAAAAAATGGAACTGTTTCCATTGGGCTATATGGGTACCAATAGCTGATTTATGTCATAGACAACCAAATCTAGGACTTCTAATAAAGTATTGATGTCAAGACGTATTTCCAGAGAAAACCAAAGAGTACATGTTACTGCTGGCAAGCAGGCTCTTAGAATGAGGAAAAATCAATTTTTTTTATTGAAGGCTGTTCTCAGCTAAAAAAGTAGTATCTTTCCCTAAAATGGATTTGGGATATGACATAAATGGATTCTGGATATGACATACACATGACCTAAATATTTCATTATCTTTTTGAGATGCTAAGTCGACTAACTCTTACCTCCAAAAGATCCTTCTCATGTTATAAAGTCTCCTGTTTACTGGTGTCATCCTTTTGGAATGCAAAGTGATGTTTCTTCCTATCTTCCTGGGCCTGAAAGGAATAATACAAAAGACTACTTGTAGGTCCAAGAACATGTCTGGAATATCAAATCTACTTTGCTGCCCCATGGCCACCATGTTATGTTATTCATAATCTGATCAGATTATATTTTAAAACTGTCTGCATTCATTTTAGTAATTTGGCTTGGGATTCTTTCCCTCCACTACACTCACTGGAAGATCATTTCAGGAATTTTTACTCCAATGATTAGAAACATCTTGTAATTCCCAAATTATGTGAACTGAAAGCCAGTTTATAGCCATTTCTTCCTGGGTCATGCCTGCATGTATGTATCTTATATACCTGGTACGGACACCCCTGTTCCTCAATTGTATCTGTGTTCCTTTAAGCCATCATTTAGGTAGACTGAACAAGCAGACTCTTTTAGTTTCCTCTCAGAAATTCTCTAGTTCCTTGGTCATTGTAATAGTCCTCTTTGCACCCTCTGCTCCAATTTGCATGCATCCTTCTTGAGCACGGGCAACTAGAATTTACGCTATATTGCAGATAATGTCTCACCAGTGCTTTGTGTAGTAGCATTAATATTTTCCTCTCGTTATTAGCACTATTACAGGTGATGAATCCTAGGATTGCATCTGCCTTTTCAGTTGCATTATATTATGGCACATATTTATCCTGTAATCAACTAGAAAACCCAGGTCTTTCTCCTCCTTTGTCATTCCCAACAGCTTCTAGCAGAAATTCTCATTATTAGTCCTTCAGTGCATGACCTTGCATTTTGTACTGTTCAATTTCATCCCATTTCTATTACTTCTGTCCTCAAGGTCATCCAATTCTTCCTGTATGATACTGTGATTTTCGTTTGTGTTGATGGTGCCTCCCAACTTTGTACAATCTGCAAATTTCATTTGAACACTCTTACTTTTTATGCCAAGTTTATTAATGAACCATTAAATGAGATCAGTCCAAAGACTGATCTTTGAGGAACTCCCCTAATATCTTCACTCCAGCCCCATATTTCCCGCTGCAGCATACTGTATCTTCACTTCCCCTGTCACTAGCCCAGACCTTAGAGTTCTGACAAATTCTCTATTTTCCCTCAGTGAACTAAGTAGTTCTCAAGTGGCACCTGCTAAAATACTGTAATGAAGACTGGATACATTTTAAGAATTTTAATTTAAAAAAATAATTTTTATCAAAAATCTCTCAGGATAGCCTGGCACAGTGTAGCTTTAGGAAACCCATATGGTAAATGTCTGCCCTTTATTCCTTTTGATTCTTTCTTCAAATTTGTTCTAAAATCTAGTAAGCTGTTAAGGACTGACTGACAGGTCTTCCCTAAATCCCCTTTATCTACTCTAAGAAGAAGAAAATAATACTACAAGGAACAAGCAGTAGGTACCAAGGGGGTAGGTACTGCCGTTCCCTCCCCATGTTATAGTGCACCACTAGCTCTGTTAGCTATTGACAGTTGCTACTGGATCTGCAATTTCATGTGTTCATTCTCAGCTAGAGATCATCCAGTGTCCTGGCCAAAATGCACTGACATTTTAATTTTGTTTCCTGTTTAGATGTAGGTATATTTCTAAATTACAATGTCTTTGTAATTTCCTAATATCTGACATTGCTACTCTTAAGAGAAAATAAAAGCAAGGTGTTCATTTAGGCTTGTGAAATTTTCTGCACTCTCAGCCCATCCTTTCTCCCATAGCAATTTTCATTCCTCCTTTCCTTGTTCTCTTTCCATTTACTTAAATAATGCTGTAATTAGTTAATTTCCTTTCCAAAGTCCAACGCGTTTTTCTGAAGTTCCCATTTCTCTCATCTCTCTTTCACAGCATCCTTATGAACTGTGAATCCCTGCTTGAATTCCAAACTTTTTGTGGCACAATCAAAAATCTGGCTCCTCCTGGCCTACTAGTGTAGCAGAAAACATGCCAGCTGTGTATGCACACACATACTGCATTAAGCTTTACAGAAAGAAACATGAGTGATCAGAGCTCCATAAGGCTCAGCATGACATTTAATGAACCTTGATGTGTTCTCAAGGTTCTTTGACTCTTCTTTCTTCTTCACTTTCCGGCTTATAGCTGCTTGGAGAGGTTTAAGAGCTCTCTTGTCATGTCTGTGAAGATTTGCCTCTCTCTGGAGGAAGGTCATGCCATGGGAGTCAAAAAACTTTTTTCTCAAAAGCAGTGGCTACAAAAGGTGCCCTTTAAGTATATCACGAGTAGCACTGAAAAGGTATTGGCTCATTTCCAAAAGTGGAGACTGACATGCCAAAAAAGCAGAGGTCCTTCCTTGGGAGAGAACATGGCAGAAACTTTTGAAGCAAGAAACAACAGTTCTTCCTTCCACCCTGGTTTCTAACAGTGCCTTTCATCTAGATGGATTTCAAGCTGTGTCAGATTTTCCTCTGTATTTTGCCTGGACCATTTCTAGTATGTGTGGAAGAAGTATGTGGAGTCCAGCAAGCCATGGTTTAGATGAAGTAGCATAGCAAGCAGCATGCACAGAACTTGAATTTGATAAGCAGAAAATGAACAGCTTGCTGGCCTGGATGGATAGTTTAATAGGGCACATTGTATTAAAGTTTTATTTCACCTTTTGGAAGATGCATTTGGCTGATGGCAGCAAGCTGTGGCCTTCTGTGGTGTTGTGCACCAAACATCTGAGGTGCACCTTGGAAACTAGTTTCTCATCATTCTCATCTCAAAACCTCCAGAATCACAGTGTAAGCAGAGAAGAGAGTCCAATGTTTGCTTTTTATGAGCTGGACTCTCCTGCTCCATATAGCATATGCTGTTTGTTAATTACTTTCTTTCTCTTCAGCCGTCTCTTTCCTGCTCTTGTTTATCCTCTGCTGTGTTTTACTTTTTTGATGGTTTGATCTCTTGTACAAGCAAGCCCCAGCTTGCTTTTTTGCATGTTGGGTTTGATTTTCTTTTGCTGTGTGGGATTACACATTTATAACAGACCTTTCCAGAGCCTGAAAAGAAGGAATATGTTTTGATAGTCAGGATGAGGAAAACATCATCTCTAAATTAAGATTCCCTTATGCTGACAATTGGGGGTGGGGGGGTGGTGGGGGGGGGGGGTGGGGTGTGGAGTTTTAAAGCCTTGCCGTCAAACACATTCCTTTTTGTGGCCTGAGTTGCTGCTTTCAATATCAGAAACACTTGGCTTGTCTCCTTTGCTTATGTCACTGCTGCTGGTGTGTGGCGAGTGTGGTGTATAGTGGAGTGATACCACAAGGTGTGTTGATGTAGCAGCCCTGGAACATGTTACTGTGGTTATTTTCTAATTCTCCGTCGGGGTACATCTTGAAAGGAGGCCTTGGCCAGCCAGGCTCACACACAAGGGCAGTCTTACTGAAATCACTGGTGCAGTTGTGGGGATGGAGTTTGGAGAGTTCTCTTCCAAAGAGGCCTCAGGTCCCATTCCAAGGCAAAAAATCAAATCTGGTTTGCTTTAATGGAGTTGTATTATGCTGCAATGAATTCTGGGCTTCTGTTTAAATTACCAGGACACCAGAAGGGATAGATAGGGACAAATTAATGAAAAGAAGAAGATAGGAAAATGCCGAAGGTACCAGTCAGTGGAGAAAAGAAGAGCTCTGCCATCAAAACCTTCCCCAGTGAAAAGACCCAGCAGGATACAATGACTAAACGTATTTGCCACAGCACCGATAGTTAAAGGAAAGTTACTTTCATTCACCAGAAGTGGAAAAAGATACCTGAAAAAGCCTTTCTCCTTTTTACTCCCTTAGTTCTTGTCAACAAAGTGAAGTTCTGAACGGCAAGGGGGAAAATCATCTCCTTGCATTTCCAGCCAGTGCAGCCTGCCTACCGTGTTCCTGTACATGGTGGGGAAATGATCACTCCCCTGAAGAGTGATAACAACCTGAGCAATAAAATGGTGACACTGTCAGAAGGCTGTATTTCGATATTGTTTCCTGCATTTCATTTCCTGTGTGAAGCCCAAGGAGAATTTTTTTTTCTTGTGCATGTGGGGGTTCAAAGGCTGAAATATTTATCAAGGTACTTGAGGAAAGTAAGAAAGGAGAAAAAACTCCAATCGTCATCAGAAGACTTTGCTTCCTTTTTTGTGCAGAATCCAGGGTGATTTCTGGGCCAGAGTCCCGTCCCTTTCCACTGCAGGCAGTAGGTATCATCCTACTATTCACTAAAATACTAGAGCAGGGGTCTCTAGCTTGCTCCAAGTTTTCTAAACTCTGGAAAGATCTCTATAGTCACGTAGCTAAATGGTTATTTGGAGTGATGTAGCAAAATGTCTCAAGGAAAGAATTGTTCAGAGAACTGGAATGGTCCAGCAGTATCACATCTTCCATACATTGCTAGCAGACCCTTATAAATGTTGTTCCAGAGGCTCTCAGACCACAAGCATGTGACTCTTAGTCTTTGCTCATGTTGAAGATCTCTATTTCTTCCATTACTGTGGAATATGTGGAGTTTCTCACAGGCTACAGAATTTTGCTGTAATCCCTAGGATGTTTTACCACTGCCAAAACCACCAGATTGTTGGGGTGACTTGTGTTTTAAGCACTCTGCTCCCTGAAACATCTCTTTTTATATGCTTTGCATTGTAATACTGAATGTGACATGCTGCATTGCATTTACCTGTGTCTTATACTAGAGGGCTTCTTCTCATCTTCTTTCATGGATGGGAGCAGAGTGGTTTAAATCAAAGCATTTGACTTTGAACCTGTCTTGAGCTGGCCTTCAGGCAAGTTCTTTCTGATCAAAGACAGAAGCATACCAGGGTCCAGGTATTAAGGCTGAATAATTGGTTCAGACTAAAATAAGAACTGTCCCAAGCCTCCACAGAAAAAAGTTTTTATGAAATTTTAAAAAAGCGCAGGTAACTTTTTGGCCCTTGATATACTTTTGCATTTTCTGAGGGAGTTCCACTGCAGAGGCTGCTAATGCTGTATCTGACCGTGTTCGTGCTAGAAATACTGGTCAAATTTATCAGTCAAAGCTTATCAGATTACTTAGGAAACAGTTAGAATTAGGGGTCCTGAAGCAGAGTGGCTTTTTGTGTGGCAAAAGGTTGGGGTACTATCAGCATAGCACAATATAATTGAGGTGATTTAGAAAGATTCTGATTTCTCCTGCAGTGCAGAATTCCCCATTTCTCTGAAGAAACGTGTATAGCATGTATTTCCACAGCGCACATAGCTGTGGCTTTTCTGGAGATATCACAGACCCTTCAAACTGGGGGGAGAAAAACAAACCAACAACCAGGCAATCACAAGCAATTTACCAGACGGACCAGGATGCCTGTAGCATCCCAAGCAGCCTGAGCCTGTCTGCCTCTGTTTAGGATAAATACTGAAACCGCACCTCCGTGAACTCTTCTGCCTTTGCCCATCAGTAATGTGTATATAAAAAGTCTATGCCTGGGGATCAGCTAACGGGATTATTCACAGACACAAAATGAAGCTGGCCCAATCCTGACATCCTTTGCAGCCCTCCCTGCAGCTTGCTGAGAGTGGCAAATGCAGGATCAGGCTCCAGGTCCTTATAATTTGGCAGCTTTTTAGGAATGTGGAGGGAATCTGGAAGGGGGGTAGTAGTGGAAATAGGCTCACTTTGTTGTTGTTGTTGTTTTTCATTTTTAATAGAACAACTTTCAGTCCTAAAGGAAACCCTGGTGAAGTGGTGAGGCTTTTGTCTCTTGCTATAATGCCACTGGGCTTTGGATTGACCTGTGTGATACAGTGACACTGTGTGGTTTGAATTTTTACATACAGCTGCATAAAGCAATTCTCATGTAAATTTTGGAGGTAAATAAGCCTGCTGTTGGTCTGCTGCATGGACACATATGCTCAAACCATTAGGCTTGAAAGGAGATTAGAATTAACCCACCAGTCTCTCACTGGCTTGCTCTTTCCCTCCCCACAACGCAGCTCTTACAAGAGACTAAACCACCTTGCTATTTTAACAAATGGCAGTAGAGTTAAGGCTGACAGAAGAAGAAAATTGTTGTATCCCCTCCCTCCCCCTCCCTTCCACACCCGCAGAGCTCCTGCTAGAAGTGGTGCGAATTTAGACGAGGCCACGAGCTGATTACCATGGCATAGGCGGGCAGGTTGGAGTTGATGCACTTCCCTCACTCCCTCAACCTTTCAATTGCACAGGACTGAGCTGAACCCCTTCGGTTCCCACTGTGGCAGCAGAAAGGCTCAGAGCTGGCTGTATCAGGCCTGTGTGTGTTCTCGTTCACCCTGGTTAGCTCCATTACCTCCTACCGGGTGGGGAAAGCTTTCAGAGCCAGAGGCTGAAAAGTCCTTTCCACGTACCTGAGGCTGGGACGTGCCCAGGTGCTTCTGCAAGGCTTGAATGGACAGGGTTTCCCTCAGCAGCCAACAGCAGGCAGTGGCCACTGGCTACCGTGGTATCTGGACTTGACATCTAAATGGCTTCGCTTTCCAGCTGAGGAAGGTTTTTATCACATGTTCTTTAAAGGCGAGAGAGACAAAGCGTGTGCGCACACACACACGTGTGCTAAAATGCAGAGTGGGTGAGTGGGCTAAGGGGAACCTGGCCTGGGGTTGTTTGTTTATGCGAACTTTAAATAATTCATTTTTGTCCCTATTGAGCTCATCACAGCGTGACAAAAATAAACGTGTCTTCTTGGCCTATTGTTTGGAGCTGAGGATTGTCAAGCGAGAGGAAAATATTACAGTGACTGAGGGAGATACACGCAAGAGTGTGACCTTTAACTGCAGTACCTATAACCAGTCTCATCAAATTAAAGCACTGTATATTTTCCTTAATAATCTCTGATTAGGCTCGGGGTATGAGCGGACACGAACGCCCGCCATTGCTATGCAGCGGGAGGCCTGCTAAGCACCAGCCGAGCGCTTGGGAATAAGTGAGCAAAATGCTTTAATTTGATAGGGTTAGAATCCTGCAGGCTCCGGGGTGAGAAGTCACCAACAGCTCCGCTCGCACTGAATATGCAGAAATAAAAAAGTAAATTGCTTACATCTGCTGCAGGCAGGAGGGAAAATGATCTGATTGGACAGGCCGAGGACTCTCCATCTCTTTTGGGTTAGAAAGAGGGGTTTGGAGCATCAAAAGCTCGTAATTGGAGTAATTCTGAATTAATGGACATACACACACACAGAGAAGCGCGCACACCATTTTGAAGCAGCTGGTCACAGGATGCACATGTTCAGGAATGTTTGGGGATTCCAAAAATACCGTTAAAAATGTTGTCCCTTATTCCTAATATTATTGGCATTTGGATTTCATGACCTGTAAGAAGTGCAGCAAGTACAAAAAGCCCTGCCCATCTGCCAGATAAAATTGCCTGCCTCAGCCTACATCTGTTTATTCACGATACAATTATTCTCTCTCTCTGTCTGTCTCTCTATCTCTGTTGTATATCTGTTCTTTCATGTCTGAGGGTCTTCACTGTATGCAGAATCCCAGGCTTTAGCCTTGCCATCTGATACTGTATTTAATCTATGTATTTGATCAATAAGAATCAAAGACAAGGCTCAAGGTCTTTTTGGCACAAGGCATTCAGCTTTATGTTGGGTGTCAGAGGTTGTCTACAGTGTCACCTTGATGGTGTCACACTAATTTGTAACCTACTTTGCTTGTGTCTGTGATCACAGTCTGCACTGTTTATTTTTTTCTCTCTGTCTCTCCTTTTTTAATGGTTGTTTTTATTAGTTTGGGAGGAAAGAGGTGGGAGGCTGAAGACATTAGCTTAGAGTTTTAAGGAGCACCCTTCCTGATCTTCCTCCCCCACCTCTCTGTCTCCTCTCTGCGAGTCGCTTATGCCACAGGATAAAGGTGTTACCTCTACCTGACAGGCACCGTATCCCGCGGGGGAAGACATTACTAAATCCAAAATGACCAAGGGAAGAAATCCTGCAAGGCAAACTTTCAAGAGTGATTTCTCAGCTTGCTGCTGACAGGGAAAGGCAGGCGCACCAAACCCAGGACTGAAAGGCCAGAGTCCAGGTTTCAGTCCACTTCTGGGTAAATCCACAGAGTAGGTACATTTCTAAATTTCACTGCTATTTTTCTTGGAGCCAGGGTTCTTTGGATCTTGCACTGATGCACAAACTTGAACAATTTGTTCTTTTATGGCTGCCTAAGGCTGTACTGCATCATTTCAATGGCCTTTTGTCTTGTGACAAGTATTGCAATGCCTATAATGTACTAAACATTCTAAAAATCCATGTAATTAATTCCCCAACATATCCAATATAGAACTATAATCTTGAGGACAGATAAATGTGGTTTATTATCTTTTTTCCTTTGCCTACACCTCTTCGTTTTCTTTTCTGTGCTGTTATTTAACACAGAAAATAATAGCACAGTAAACGTATTATTTAACTCTCTCATTTAGAATTGTGTGTGTGTGAAGGCACTGCACAAAATGAGGCTGTGTTTAGACCCAGATCCTTAGATGTAGGCTGCAGACTCCACCACAGGTTTCCTGAGGTACCCTGGAAAGTCAGCCAAAACTTTCACAAATAGGTGACCGATGTTAAGCATCCATTTCTGAATCTTGTTTCTAAAGGCGCCAACCACCCACAATGGCTGCAAGAATCAGTGGAGACTGGAAATCTTCAGAACCATGCCCCTCCAGCCAGTGCACTCGATTTTTCTGCTTCTAAAAATTCATATTACAGTATTATTTAATGAACTAGTGGAAACATCAGGACTTAAAAGCAGCAGAAGGTCCACCTACCCTGGGGTAGTGTCCCTAATAACAGCTGGGGTGGATGCTTAAGGACCAAGTACCTGAGAAAGAGCATACAGTAGCAGGGAAAAATCCAGCTGTATTTTTAAAAACCACAGGCTCTGGGAAAAGGGTGGTAGAAAAGGCGGGAGGTGGGGGGTGGGGAAGGACAGCTAAGTGCATCGGTTTGGTTTGTGCATAGGTTTACTGTTACAATTCAGCTGTATGTTGCAATTAAGATGTATTTTGAAGTTGTCTAGAAGAAGGGACACCCTGAATGCATCCACATGGTCTTTGGACAATGCTGCTTTTTGTATCTGAGCTGGCTGTCAGACACTGGAAGTAGAAAACAGGGTTGATTTTACAGGTTTTGCTCTAGAAGCTTCTTTGGGGAAGCCGGCTATGGTGCTGCGTTTCCTGAATCGCTCTGCTCTGGTCTCTGTCATAGAGAAGCCTCTTTTGTCTGCCCAGCCATGCCTGCCACAGTCTATTGGAAGGTATTTGTCAACAATTATATGTCTATTAAGGACAAGTCAATCAGGCCATGTGCAAATAGCCAGACCTCGGGGGTCTGCCTATTGATAGGGACCTGTCAATAGCCAATCCAGTCTTTTTTCAACCAAACAAGAAATTAAGCACTCACCAAAATCATTGCTAGTCTAAGTCCCTACGGCCCATTTTTATTCTCGGAGTATTGGTCCATTTTTTTTTCTGGGCTAATATTTGTTTTGAATAAACAAAAGAGACTAGAAGGAGCTTGTTAAAGGACTCTTTTAACTGTAAGAAGAATGTCTCTTCAATGTAATTAAGAATATTACCAAATGGTTGTGCT
The DNA here is from genome assembly GCA_035590275.1 of Ibycter americanus. Lineage (NCBI taxonomy): Eukaryota > Metazoa > Chordata > Aves > Falconiformes > Falconidae > Ibycter > Ibycter americanus. The sequence goes on along the minus strand of JAVJGI010000063.1, from coordinate 8,058,505 downwards.
TGTAGGTGGCTGCAGTTAATCCCAATGGCAGTGAAACTATAAAGGAATTAATAACAGAAACTTTAAATTAGCCCAACTGTAATTAATATCTACAGTATATAAATATTCGCTCTTCCACCAACACAAATTTCAGACATATTTACCTATATTAGGTTGAGAAAGGTAGTAATATTATGCAATATTTTCATGCATATTCAATTTGTAAACTCAACAGTTGATTTGGTAATTTATATTGCAAATTACTTTGCTATTTCACACACGGGAGCAGGAGAGAGAGTGGGAGAGACAAGACAGTGTGCTGGAAGCATGCTTTAAACAAAAGCCTCTAGCAAAAGCCATGACATGAAAAAGATGCTCCATAGGGCCATCTCCTTTGAACTGGCAGAACTCCGGTATCACAGAATACATTGGTGTTACACAACAAACGGCAGCATTAAATAACTTTGCACAGAGACCTGAAATGACCACAAATATTGAAAGCAGATGTAGTATTTAAAGTAGAAACGGTACCTAAAAAGGACAGATCAGATATATCACAGCTGGCTTTGTTAGTAATTACCGAAACAAACTCTGTCCATCAGGGGTTTATTTCTCTTCATTTCTACCCTTCAGTCAGGACAAACACTTGAAAGCTGAGCATTTTTTCCCCTAATATTCAAGCACCAAATTAATAACCAGTAAACCGATTAATATTAAAATTCAGCATTTACCCAATAACATCCTTAGAACGCCTGTTCTTTGAACTAAGGTGATGCACTTCTTCCCTGAAAAATTAGTAGAATGCAAAGGTCTATTTGCACAATAGTCTGTGGCCACTGGAGGATTGCTAGGTATAGTGATAGTTTTAATTTGATTACAAACTTTCTTATATTTTGAATTAAACCTTAACCAAGGGAGAGCTTTTAACTTTACTATTATTACTGCCTTTTATCTTGATCTTATTTTAGTTACTTGTTTATTAAAAAAATGAGAACTACCTTTTCAGTTTCCAAATTTAAAGCCACAAAATACTTTTTTTAAAGTCTTTCTGATTGCAGTTCCTTTTTTAATTCCCCGTCCTCCCTGCAGACATGGACCCTTTAGAAAACAGCTTTGGTTGTTCTTTAATCTGATTTTAGCAGGTGCAGCACGTGGACGAAAGCTTTTCAGCAGATGCTTTGGGAAAATGACCATTAAAGGCAAGTGATTTATTTCACTGTAAGTAAGAGCTGGTTTTGCTAAGGAGCCCCCAAAAATATTCAAACATGTCAGTGCACAGTTTTAGCATGCGTGCTGCCAGCTTCTCTGAGCATGCTGTGCCGTGTCAGTTTTCACATGTAAAATAAGCTCTCAAGAGATCATTTATGTAATAATCTAACTTCATAGGAGACGAATCTGTAACACTAAAAAGCCCCATTTAAAACAATCTTTCGTACATATATAGGCACAGAACTATGACGCTTAGCTCTCAAATAACTACCAAATAAAAGGTGGTTTTTCTAAAAGCTTTTACTTTGACTTCATTTTTACCTCCCTGAACTCAAAGGGACAATGACTTCATAGATAACTGGAGCAGTTCATAAATTCATAAATTTTAAAACCACAAGAGACCATATCATCTGACATCGTACATAACAGAGAGCAAAAATCCTGCCAACCGTTTCTGCCCAGCTCCTACTGAAAGGAAAGTATGTATGTTTAGAACTTATATTTTGAAAAAAATATGCCTATCCCATCGTCATTGATGTTTATCTGGTTGACAAACTTCTTTAAAACATCCAGGGAAGGTTTTGGGGACTTTTCTGTTTGATTTTTTTATTCAAGAGAGAAAGGGCAAAATTTTATATTCAAAGTGCTTAAAATGCTGCTAAAGGTCTGTCTTTAAATTCCCTAAAGTTTAGGGAATTTAGCAAGAAGGATGATGGCTCTTCTGCTCTGCATTCATATTTAAACAGTACAACAGCCTGCAAAGAGCATGACTCTCTAAACAGTGTGAAATGGGCTGTAATACCTTACTGTAAAGGGGTGAGCTAAGGACAGAATATTTGCCTTTGAGTTTTGGGGGTTCTGGTTTTTTGATGTTGGTCAGCTTCAGCCAAGTTACTTGTATGAAATACCTTTTCCACGATAACTCCTAAAATTGTGTATTTTTCTCTTTTTTCCCCTTCATTAATGAGTTATTTTCTTAATCAATATTCATGAAGAAAACATAATGCAAGAGAAAGCTCTGTAACTTGGTAGGCTGGGACCTAATTCAGGACTGCACTGAGGGAGCTCGTTAGTGATACAGGGGTAGCACTGACTCATCTGTCCCCATGCTGCTCTGATACAGCTGAACATTTGCAAAATTCAAGATTACCTGAGAAAAGAGTTTAAACACTTGATAAGGAATAGCACGTAAAAAAAGCATGAAAAAGAATGTAGTTTTAATAGGTAGGAAGAGGTTATTTGGGGATGATTTTGTAAAAGGAAATGGCAGAGAAAAATAAATCATGTTGTATGCAGAATATACATAGTATAGGCACTCCAAATTTTACATTGGATAGTTTAACAGTGCTTTTTCTGTGAAGCTGGTATTTGTATTAGGTGGTTTCTATTTGAAGTACCTGCTTAAAACAGAATGGGGGACAAATCAACAAACAAAGCACAACCCTGCTCTAAAGCGCAGAATTTCATCCCCTCCTCAGGGATGGTGAGGCAGTTAAAAGGGAAGGGGTTGTGTGTGTACCTCGAGCGATTCCCTCTTCACCGAATGGAGAAACAGACTCTGTCCAGAGAGGTTGCAAAAGGATAACAAGTTCTTGCTGTGATTTTAAACTCTGTACGAGCAACGTCTGTGTCTCTTTTGATGAGTTAGAGATTCTTCTTCATGAAAAGAATTGCTACCCTCTGCCCTAAAGTTGCCGGCACACTTGGTTCCGTGTCTCGCATGACACGGCTTTCTGCTCAGCAAGGACACGCACTGCACAGATTACTAGCCATGAAGTTTTCTCCTACTCTAAAACCAAGTTCAGTGAACACAGGTTTGCTACAGACGCAAAATCTTAACATATGTGTGGGAAAGTGGATGTAAAATCACTATTTTCAACAAAACAAAAAAAAAAAGCAACCCCAGCATTTTACAACAGATGACATCCTGTTACCATAGTTATAGCTCTCTATACAAGAAAGGGATAGTTGCTTTCGTGAGCTCTTACTGAAAAGCATGTACAGACAAAAATAGAGAATGCAATATATTTGCATACTGTGCAGTGCCAGTACACAGAGCTAGAGCCCTGTGTATACAGCTCGGAGACTGCTAAGGAATTTTTCTCATTTTACAAATTGTTAGGACTCAGGGGTTTGCTAGAAAGATTCTTTTGAAGCTCGTCTAGTCCTTCGCGAGTGTTCCAATTTATCCTCCTTTTAATGGTGTGAAACTGGGTTTTGTTAGGTCTGGGTACGTGATCTCTTCTGCCCAGTGCTCAAAAGAAGAAGGAAAAAGCCTCTGATGCAGGTACGTAAGAAGGGAAGAAAGAAGCAGCTTCTGATCCAGTTATTTTGTGATCACAATTGCTTGAAATGAACTTTGATCCAGCGGGTATTGTGCAGAAATATAGCTAACAAATAAACAAACCCGATGAGGGGGGGGCAAAAAAAAATCCTTAAAGCTTTTATTCCCTCCTCAGTTTCCTTTAGTGCATCTTGTCACCATCTATGGCCCGATTCAGAAAAAACTTCCCCAGACTTTGGCCCAGGCCCTCTGTTGTATCTTCTTAGCAGGAGGGACCGACTCCTTACGTGCGTGGCTTGTACAGCACGGAGCACCTGGTGCTTAACAAGTGATAAGTAATAATAATAACTGTCCACTAAACACATAAATGTTTTAAGTATCTCACATAAGTGGATAACTTGATTTGTAAATAAACTACATTTCAGGAATATTTCATAAACATCCTGTGCTAAGTTGGTGCCTGGGGTAATATAGATTTTCATCCATATTCATCTCTATGCAGGAATTCCCCGGAGTTGCTGGGGGTTTGCAGCAAGCTGAATCTTTCATGTTAATTTTTTTTTTTTTAAATCCTGATACAAACCCCGTTGTTAAAAAAAAAAAAAAAAAGGACCCGGCCTTAATTGCATCCCTCGCCCAGAGAGTGACCGCTTTTCAGTGCCAGGAGCGGGAACCCGCCCCTCGCCGCTGCCGCGGGCCCGGCCCCTCCGCGGCGGGGCGCGGCAGGA
>JAVJGI010000063.1:7984192-8054106 GCA_035590275.1 Ibycter americanus | reverse complement strand
GGGGGGCGCTCCGAGCATCTGCAGCGGCTGATGAGGGCCGGCTGCGGGGCCCCAGCGCAGCGCCCGGGGAGCTGACACCCCGCGGAGGGGTCGTGGCGTTGTCCTGTCGCGCAACTCGTTCGTCTTCTCGCTGAAGGCGTGTTTCGTCCGTGCCTGGTTCCGTCTCGCTTATATACCTATCTCAGTCCCTTCAGCGAGGATCGAATGGTTTAAAAACCTGTATTTATCTGACAAAGCACGAGAATGCGGCTCAGGAAAGGAGCGGAGCTGTAATCCCGCAGCGCAAGGGCGCTGCCCGGGGGAGAGCGGGCCGCCCGCAGCGGTAGCCCCGGTGCCCGCCGGCAGCCGGCTGGCAGCCCGTGTGGGGTGCTGTGGCGCTGAACAAAGGGGTTTGTATGGATCTGGTGGTAATAGTGACGAGGAGACATTTTTTTACATCAACTGATTTGCTACCGGACCAATCCATCAGTATAGCTGGTCTGATTTCAGTTCTGCACTGGGCTGCAGTGATGGAGCATCTATAAGCCTTTTCACACATGGGTTTTCATTTTGGCTAGCAATGCATTGGCTGTTGGCTTTATTTTAGAACCTCCAGTTGTCCAGGGTCACGAGTTTGACAGCAATCACTGTGGCATGAGGTTGTGCTGAGTCGGTGTCCCGTTGTCCCCAGCTGTGCACTCTGGCAACAGCTGGAAATCCCCAGGCAGGCCCTCAGACATAGCAGGGTCCTCAAATCGATTCACTGCAGAGCGGCATCACCAAAACCCCCGAGAGCCCCTCGCCTGGTGAGCGCGTACCACCTGGCTCGCTTACTTTATGCTCTTGCTTTGTAGCTGCAGTGAGCCAGATCTAAAGTACCTCTGTCTGGAAACTAGCGGCTAAAGCAGCTATCGAGGGCTTTGCTTCTGATTTAATGTGACATGAAGGCTGGGAAACAATATTATTCCAATGTTTTCCTGCAGCAGTGAAACCACGATCGGCTGTGATTGGTATTTAAAATACCACTGCTGAAAGTGTGGTATGTCTTACTCAAAGCTGTACTCCTGCAAGGAATGATGTTAAGGTATTTTCTCTGGAGTATAATTGATCTGTATCTCTGTTTTCAGATGTAACAAAAACTGCACTGAGTTGCTGGAGCCTTGAATGTTGTGATCTGCACTTTAGCAGTTCACATTGAAGGGAAAGTGTTCCAGCTATTTGGTTACCCTGCCTCACTGTACTTTTACGTTTCTTTCTGTATAGATTTTCCCTGTGCTTCTGCTGTCTATCCTTAATATATAGAGAGCTATTTTAAATATTTTCAGGTTTTAAAGGGAATGTTTGGTACTACGTGTTTATAAAATAAGAGCAAAACGTCTTCTTGGAACAGAAAATACAACCCAATGGACACGTTTTGCTTTTTTAGTGAAAAAGTACTTTTTAATATATTAATTGCATTTTGGGATGGATAGGACACAGCATGGGCTTTTGGAGAGAAGGAATTGCAGCCTTTGGGGTATTAAACTGAAGGGGTGAGGAATTGGGACTTGTGGATTTCCACCACGGTTCTGCAATTCCCTGAATGAAAATTGATAATGAAATCTCTGCTCTGTTTCTAACAGAAATAAAGCAGTTCTGGGGCTGGCAGTCCAGCTGCCATATGGGCATTGGAGACTGGCAGGGAACGCTGAAAAGAAAATGCAACTCCATATAAGCTTGCTGGTATTTCTTGCACTGAGACCTGCAGACCTTGGGCTTTGGCTGTCTCTTCCTTTGGAAGCAGGAATCATCTGGAATTATTCCTGTTGGAGTAACCTGAGCTGACCAGAGGTGAGGCTTTCCTAAGCCCCAGAGTTTCTCCAGAGAGAAGATAAAAGACATGCATTGCTTGAAAGTGGCTGTTGATTCTCAGAAGGCTTTGGCTGGACTTCACATCGGCCTGGTTGTGAACCTGCCTCATCCCACGTAGGCTGAATTTTTTTGATTAATGTTTTGGTTTTGCTTTTATCCTAAAGGTGAGATAAATGTAAGACCTTCTCTTGTAGCGACCCTTTCAGTCTTGGCTGAAGGACTAAAGTTTGCCCACAGCTCTGCCCTATTCAATCCTCAGGTGAGATGCACAGAGCCCTTCTGACTTGAGTTTACAAGAGAAAGCAGAGAGCTGAGTGAGGACTGGAGTCCTTCCTGTTCCATCAGAGTTTTGCGGGGCTAAGGACGTAGGCATTTGGCTGCAAATGAATTCAGTTTAGTATTCACCCTAAGAATGCTGCAAACTCCCCAGAAAGAGAGGATATTTTTTTTTTCCCCTCACTAACACAATCACAAAATAATACAAACTTCTCCCCACAAAGTGTTGATTGTTCTATAATGAAATCGTAAGTAATTTTGTAGTCGCTTTGGGGAAAAAGCAAAAACTGTTCTTAGCACCTGCTGTATGATATCACAAAGCTACTGCTCATAATGATTCTAATATGTGAAGGCAGTTGCATAATATCATCATATTACAGTTTGTATAAGAAAAAAATCACGGACAAGAGATTGCCAGTAGAAACTCTTCATGAATGCTATTTTTTTCCTCATTGCTGTTCCTCTGTCTCAAAATATCTTTGCATTTTCCTTGTCAGAGTCTGTAGGTTTCATTGGTGGAAATAACAGCCAGCAAATAATGAAGAGGGAAGGAAAAAAAATCACCATGTTTTAAAAAAAATGCATTTTTCTATAGAAGCTAATGTTCTATAAAGAGATGTAAAAGGAAGAGAAAAAAGATAGTAGATAGCACAGCTGCACTGAATTGCAAGACAGCTGGAATTTTTCAATGTAACCAGATTTTAGATGAGTTTTCTTTTCATTTCTCTATAATAAGATCTTTGTAAACCACAGTCCTAAACAAAATCTTCTTGGTGATGATGAAAATAGGGAAGAGCAGTGCTGCTTGTGCTGTGTGTGTGACAGTCAAAATATGAGGCCAGATCCTTAGCAGCTATAAACCTGTGTCAGCAGAGCTATGCAATTGCCATTGGCTGCGAAGCTGCCTCGTTGCAGACACTGAGGTATAAGGATTGTGGCATATGAAGGGTAGTGGTCAGGATGCCCTGAGTGCCCTTAGCTGAATGGATAAGAATGAAAGAAATTTCAGGCAGAGCCCCTAATAAGACTTACAGCTGAATCAGAATTTGCCGTGGAAAATCCTGGGCAGCACATACCAGAGCAGCTACTCCAGCCTTGGAAGAAATCCAAGATGCCTCTGCCTCACGTCCAGACTCTCTGTCTGACCTCTCGGAGTGATAAATAGTGAGTTCACATTTCACCCTGATCCCTCCTGAACCTGCCCCCTTGCAGAGGGCTTTGTGTAGGAGGGGTCAGGGCCCTCGCGGGCATGCAAAGGTGTGATAAAAGGAGAGAAGTTCTTGTGCACTCTCTCCCTCGCTCCCTTCCTCATTACATTCACATGGGTCAGCGTAGTCTGACTCTTCAGCAGACAGAAGAGCAAGAGGCATTTCCAAGCCATAGCTCCTGTTCTGCCACCTGCCTGCCATGTGGTCCTTAGCAAGGTACCTAATCTCTCTGTCAGTTTACTGATCTATAAAATGCAGTATAAATGCAGCCTTACAGAAGAAGAGTACAACTCCTCTTCCTGTTAAATATCTCATTGAGGAGCCAGTGTATTCAAATATTTTGAATACCTTAATATGCAGAACTTGGCAAAAATAAAACCCCATGAGTATCCGTTTGAGGAGGCTTTTTAATGCACCTTAGCAGGATGGAAAGAACTACTGGCTGTCTGCAGTTGGAAAAGTAGTCTCTTGACATTTTGTGCTATATCCTAACGTCTTCCTTTGAGCTGGAAATCAGTGCTGTATTCATTTTTGTGATACGGTTACTTTAAGTTCTTAAACGAGATCAGAACCGATGCTTTCTTTTGTGGCAGCAGGGGGATGATTTAGTTAATGCTGGGATCGGGTGCCAAATCATGAGTTTCAACTTATTCCTATCAGTGGTCATCCATCACCAAACTTGGGGGAGTAAAGCAGAAATATAAGCACACTGACAATTTGCCAGAGTGATTTAAGACCTGGCATTTAAGGGTTCCTGTTGTAGTTGTTCTTTTGACATGTCTTCTAATTTGCTCCCATCTTGAAGACACTCACTACTTTAAGACTTAAACAATCTTCATCTGGGAATGGAACTCAGCAGCAGGAACAGGGGGGCCTTATCCAAGAGTAAGGTTGCACAGGGGCAGACGAGCCTACTTACTTTTGGGTCATCAGCAAACAAATGTGCTTGTAGTAATGCTACGTGCACTGCTGTATTGGCTTTGCCTCTCATGTGGGAAGAGAAGCCAAAAAGCAATATGCATTATTGATCACAATGTGCAGGTGAATGAAGATGGACAAGGGTAGGTCATGTAGCCAGCGCTTACACAGATCCAGGGCTGAATCATCCTGTCTGGATACCCTGGATCACAAAGAATAGTGATCCACAGATCCACCCACTCCTCCCAATCCCTCACCATGCGTTGTGGACATGGCACCAGAAAGAGACTGTGCATAAAAAGATATCAAGACTTCCTTGCTGTCACAGGCACTGATGCCAGCAGCAGTATCCAAGGTTGGCTGTGTTGTGGGAACTGGTCTCTCCTTCACCAGCCATAAAGCAAGAGCTGTGACTGAGTTGAAGTATTGGGACAAGAGATGTACAGTTGTCTCTCATGAACACAGTGATAGATCAGCTGCCAGCTCTCACTTACCCTTCCCACACACACAGAAAAGCAGAAAAACCTGCTGGTAACACACTGTCCCATTACCATTTTTGGCTGCTGTCTCTACTCATGTCCTAAACATCCTTTCTGTACACTCCTGTGACAGTCATTCACCATAGCAGCAAGAAAGTCAAGAAACAAAAAAGCTGCAGAAAAAGCTGAACACAACCAAGATGGAGCAAGTGCTATTTAAGCAGAGTGCACTGTACTACAGCAAAGTCACGTATCTTCTCTCAACATAGTGCTAGATTGGCTGAATAACTGAGTCTGTGAATCCTCTCGCTGTTATTTAATTGCCTCTGAATAGATTGCAGCTTTCTGAGATTCATTTGCTCTTCACAATGAATCACTAAAATATTTTCATGGTCACAAATGTTCACAGCAAAACTGTTCAGAGAAGTATTTGATAGTCAGAAATCCATGCAGTATTTTTTTTTTCATTCTGACTAGATCCACTGATCATATAACAAAACATTTTCTCTTCTGTTGCAAGGTATTTCCCTTTCCCGCCACAGAAATGACATTAGTCTGTGCTGTTCTTAAGACTTTTATATTAAGACTGATATCATTAGCAACATCCTTGAAGAGCTGCAAAGAAAACCAAATGTGGATGCATAGTTAGAGTACAATAGTATTTTGAACAGGTAAGTTTACATCTTGAACTAAAAATTCAGCATACCTGCATGTAATGGATGTGTACACATCTGTCTGCATGACCGGCACCTTTTAGACATGAAGTACAAGACTGGCTTTTCTGTTTTCCAGAGTTTTTCACCTTTTCTCCCGCCCTATATTTTTTCTTTCGTGATTAGGTGAACAACACAATGGGACTCAAGTTTGTGAGTGAGAATACACATGAGATAGCAACTGCTTTACCATGAATACCCTCCTGCATTTGCTCAGAAATTTGGAGAGCTGTTTTTTCAAGTGTTCCTACTATTAGCTATGTTCAATACAGTAGATGTAGAAAGCAAATAAAAAAGGAATGGGAATGCTTTCATGGAAATTGTTATGCTATACCTGCTCGGCTCTTCTCAGTACTCAGGGTTTGAAAATTTCTGCTAAATTTTGAGTAGGATTTGACTCGGCATCACTGCTGCCAAATGAACTTGGAGCAGGGCATCCTACCATGCAAAGATATCAATCAAAGTACTAGATTCAGAGCCTGCATTTGCTCTTTCCAAATAACATAACATATACAACTATGTAGAAAAAGAATGCACTATTTGCATGTAAGGTAAAGGGGAATATGCATAGAAAGACCACAGCACATCCATGCCTAACGTGGCCCAGTACCCTGTCACCAACGAGCGTTGATGACTTAGTAAACAAGAGTGACCTGTGCATTGGTGAAGCATTTTCTTCGTGAGCCAGCCAGCACTAACCTAGAAAATGTGAGGACATGCATGCTACTGTTGGTAAGATCCAGTCTGTCTTTTTGATTCATTTTTAAATGAGTGAAATGGTGCTCAAATGTCCTTGAAAATCTTCAAGAATCGCTCTTGGAATATATTGTCTTTCTTGGGTTTGATTTTTCTTTAGCTCATTCTTTCATTCTGAATCTATCCATATAATTCTGTCTGTTGGTCCAGAAGGCTTAATGTGACAGTAAAGACAGATGAAGTTTCTTTCAAAATTTCTGCTTTAATTTAAGCCATATTTTTCCTAGGGAAGTAACACAAACAAGAAAGCTATATTCCGAGCTTATTTGAAAGGGTGATGAAACTAATAGCGAATTTGTGTTTATTTTTAAAGCAACCCCCTGAATATCACATTTTGTCAAATCTGAGTGAAGCATTGCAAGTGTCAAGTTTATGTCTGTACCCAGTCATGACGTCTGAGCAGACTTCAAGGTCTCAGTCTGCCAAAGACTGACACATACACTTAACTTTATGCACTCAAATCTTTCATTGACTTTAATGCAGGCATCTTGGCAGGATCAAGGCTGGTATTTGTGCAGATACATTAGCTGTGTCTTGTGCATCTCTGTTAAGCACAGGCAAGTCTGCTTCTGTTGTAGTAATTTTTTTAATTGGCTACTAGGGAAGCAAAGGAAGACTATTCATAAAGAATATGGTATAAAATGGGAGAAGGAGGTGAGGGAAGAGCAAAATAAGAGAAAGGACGCATTTCACGTTGAGGCGGAGACTGAATCCCTTTGCCTTATAGTCAGCGACAGGACGATTCCACAGATGCTCTCTTCTCTGAACAAAGTTGACTTGCTTCTGACCATATGCCAACAAATTCCTAACGTACATCACTTCTCCTCCTTTACCTGTCTCCTGGCTTCTGATAGTCACATGTTATGTCCCATAAAAATACACAGAAACAAACGAAAAACAAATCCCAGCGCAAAAGCTATTTCCGTACAATAGATTTTCCTAGGATGTATCAGTGACAGCTCCAGAGCAGAAGTTTACAGCCAGTTTGAGGTGTTATCAGCATGCCAGGCCTAAAGAGGGACCAAATGAGCCACGGTGTGAGGGAGAAGATGTCAGCCTAGACACAGCACACAATATGACTGGGATAAAGAAACAATGCAAAAAGCAGCAGTGGCTAACAGATGAGGTATTAGGCCTAGCGGGGAGAAGACAAGGGCTTAAATCAAAACGACATCCTGATGAGACTGGATGTAAGCTGAGCACACAAGCCTCCGACAAGGGATATGAGAAGTGGTTAGACGAAACACTGCAGGAATTCATCCATAGTGAGCAGCGCAGGAGTTGGAGCAACAGGACAGGAGAGGTGGATGCAAAGGGACTTTTCAGCACTGTCAAGGAAATTGGCCAAACATTCCCTCCCGGAGGCAGTGTCATCAGGGCAGCATATGGCAAAAGTGAAAAAAAGGAAGGAAACTAATGGAAAGAAGAGACAAGAATGTTTTAAGAATTTAGAAGGTAGTCCCAGAGTAAGGCGATCACAACACACACACACAGAAAAAGCTAGGTATTAGAGGCGAGGGTTTTTTTGCTCCTTTTCCGCCAACTTTGTAACAAAGATATTCCTGTAGCAAAACAGATGAAGCAAGGAATAAGCTCAGCTGTTAATGTTTAATTCTGTCTTGTGTAAAAGTACCCCTCTGTGCCCAGTGACAGCCACAGCCCAGTGCACCACTTCATCCTTGGCCTGGGCTGAGGTTCATCTAGTGGGTGCACAAAAGTCCTGCAGTCATGGGTCAGTGTGGGAGCTGAGCCCAGGGAAAAATCTGGCTCGTCTTTTGGCACATGGGGACAGCCTGCTCCTGCACCTTGAAGATTTCCTTCTTGAAGAATGTCCAGTCTTTCAAGAGCAAGTAAATTGTTTACGAAGTTACTTTCTAAATCCAGGGCTTAGGAACTATCCTCCTAACTCATTGGGATGCTTTTGGAAGCTTTTGCTAAGGTACAGAAGATGCCTGTGGAAGATCTGGGATTTCAAGCCTAATCCTTGGAGCTGGTGTAGGCCATAAGCTCATCTCCCACATACATGTTTTTGTAATTTCTTCTGATGGGGTAATGTGAAAAGATTTTTATGTTTAAAATATTTAAAATATTTAAAATATTTATCCTGTTAACATGATGCAAAATAGTCAATAATTTACATATATTTACATCTAATGTTCATTTGTAGGCAGACAAATATAAATTTATCAGTGTGTGTGCATATGGCTGTAACATATGATTAATACACTGTCAGCATAATCTAACGGCTCAGAACCATCAGTTGTGCAAATAGTCCTTTCTAGCCATGTTTCCTACTGCTATTTAACCTTTCTCCTTCCCTTCCTCCCTCTCTTTCACAGTCTGTCTAACCCACACTTCAGCACCATGCTTCAGTAGCCTGCCTTAAAATAGCAGGCAAGGTCTGTGCAATGGCGACTCGTTTTACGCATATTTCACAATGCCTAAAAAATTAGGGGATCTGTTCTCTGAAGCTTTTGGATACGAGAGGAATAGAAGTTAACAAAAATGTTCCTTTCTCTGAGAAATCTGCATATGCAGCTGATAAAAAGGAGTCCTCTAGAGTAACACTCTTGATTCACTGTCCAGCCTTAGCTATTAAATATCTTAACGTACCATTTCCTGGCTCATCAAGAGTCCTTTTTGATCTAGGACTATGTCACATCTTCCTCAGGTCTACCAGAATGAGCATGGGCACTTGGCCTCATCACACAGCATCTGCAATGGCCGAAGCATATCACACCATCGGATGACGGTCAGGTGGTGAGACCACATGGGAGTTCCTCACAGAGGAACAGCTGCTGTCCCAAATAACTTTCCAGATATCTCAGGTGGAAAGGAGTTGACCTGTCAAAGTCTAGCCCCAACTGTCCACCAGAAGGGATCTGTTTTCAATAATCTTTCCCAAGAACAGAAGATTAGGTTTGTTCGTACAGCAGAGATGTCTAGCATACACGTGAGTAATGTCTGTATCACTGCAATGCTGACTCACATTTCATGATACAATACATTTTGCATGCTTTATAGACGAATTCTGAAATTTTTATTTGATGCAAGTGGTTCTTCGTCCTCAAAATAGTCCTGTTGACTTCATGGGACTCTCCGGACTTCCCATGAAAGTTAAGTTTATAGTCTCACTCATGTTTCTCCTTTATGGCCCAAAGCAGCAAGCTGACCTTCGAGGAGGTTCTGTACTGTTGTGAGCAAAGCAGTTGCTTTTTTCTCTGGTTTTCTCTCATGATACTTGCTTCTCTCCCAGCAGCTCTCTGAAGACGAGTCAACACGTACGGTATGCACTAAACACTTCCAGACTGCCTTGGTAAGGGACAGACACCTGTCTTATTTCACACATTCTGCTTCCTGAACCCCCTGCTTGGATTTACACCCTGGGAAATTGCTGAATTTATGGAGGCTTAATTTCCCTCCCTTTTTGGAACCCTATTCCTGTGTATTGTCCAGGGCATGAGAACTGAAATACCACGGTAGTGTGTTTCTGCCAGCCAGTTTTGTTGATGACCTTGTAACAAACCCACACCACAAGAGTGCCCAGACCAGGCTTTGCACCATTCCTGTCAATGAACTACTTGGATATCACCGTGCTGAAAGCCATGTACCTATCTAGATCTGACTCCTTTGTCTAAGGAATTAAAATATTAAACTGAGAATTTGTAATAAGCTTTCTGAGGGATGCCAGCTTTCCATCTTCTCATTTAACTTCCTATCTCCATTTCTTGTCACTCTAATTGTGGCTTTGTCTTTTCAGTCTGTAGGTAGTTTTGTTCCAACGACATGTCAAATGATTGGACTTCTGCAAAAAAATTCTGACCTGTCATTATAAAATAAAAGAAAACTAATAGTTTTAAGTTTTCAACAGAAAAGTATTTGATGATATTATTTTGTTTTCTGTGAAATACACTGATCACAAAGCTTTCCTTTATTTGAAAAAACAGGTTTTCCTTCAAAAACATTTTCATCAGAGTTTTTCTCCCAGCCTTTTATTCAGGATGCCGTCCTGCTAACAGTTACTGAGGTGCAACATCTGTTGACTTCAGTCAAAGCTGCACCCCAGTAATTGAAAGCAGAATTCAGTCTGTTCTTTGTAAGGTGTGTTGAATGGACAAAATCTTGCATTGACTGAAGTGTTAGCCTTAGCAGTGAAGTGATCCTCTAATTTAATTCTCCACTCTATTCACTTCTCAAATAAGAAATGTTTAATAAACTACAGCTTAATGGTAAGGGTGGGTTATCCATCAGCTTTTTCTCAGCCAAAATTGTTGAGTAAACTACTCTGAATAGTACGTTTACGTTACCATTTACATTACTGGGTAAAAACTAAATTGGAGTTTTTCTGTATTATGTTACTCACATAATAGGCTATATAAGTAGGTTTATTTTCTTGGCTTCCTCAATTTTCATGTTGAGTATTGCTTGATTTTACATATTAGCAGTAAATTATGAATGCTGTTTTCTTCTTTTATATACTTCATGAATCCATGCAAATGGATTTTGCATCCGGTGTGTAGTCTCCTGTGCTACAAAATAGAATTTCCCCAAACCTATAATTCTGGAGGGGAGCTCTAGTACAGCTTCATTTGAGTCCTGGACATACTTGACATTTTATCATTCCTGGACCCAAACTTGCCTTTCATATGTCTCGTACCACACATAACAAACTACACTTTTACATTGCAACATTGTTTCTTCCCCATCAGAGTGGGCTAAGTATATATATTTAACATATGATGAATTTTTAAAACATGAGTATATGCATATAGTGTTGAATTGTATGTTTAAATTTAAATTACACTTTTATTTGTGTGCTAATGACTTTATCCTTCCTTGTGGTTCTTTCAGTCCTAAATATTTTGGTGCTTGTTTCAGTAATTTCCTGATCAAAAAGGTTTCAGCTCCTACTCTGACTTTTTTGCTACTACGAAACTTCATACGTAAAATGTTCATCTATACTTAAAAGGTAAATTTTATGAATGTATTTCCTCTGAGAAAAGTGTAAGTCAGAAACAAACCTGGGAAGCTGGCTGCACTATATTTGCAGCCAGCACCTGATACACCAAATGTCTGCAAGTGAAAACAAACCCACTGAAATACTTTTTGCAGAATAATTCATTGAAGCTTGGATAGAGTGGAAAAATACATTTCTATACTCATTTTTGTGAATAAATACTTTTGGTTCCTGATTTTGAAAATTTGGGCATGAATAGAAAAGTTCTTAGAGAATTGCGAAACTACTGAATGTTTAAAAACCTTCTGTTTAAGTGAAACTATTTTATTTTGAAGTGACAAGGTTCTTATGCCTGTTAGAGACATTAAAATAAAAGCAAAGTTGTGGTCTCACTACATGCCAAAAATATTTATGTACAATCTTTAAGTGTACAAGTAGACCCAAATTAGTAGTGTTATTCAGGGGAATTAAGTTTTATAGGCATCTGAAACATGAAGCCTTTGTGTTTTGTACTTCGATTTTTGCCAACAGCAGTTTTGTGCTAGTCCAATGAGAGACCTTACCATTAATGACATTTTAAAAGAAGCAAACAAAATATTTATTATCTAATTCATTACAAATTTTAATCACCAGCTGTAATAGCATAGATTTCCACAGGTGTTTTTAAAAGTCTTGAACTGTTTTAAATCAGTGATGAAAAATATTCATGTCATTCTAATGATCTTTGTTTAAAATTCTTCCTTCTAGATAGCAAGTTATTTCTATGAGCAGTTGATTTCCCAGATCTCTGCAATACAATTCTACTGGACCCCAATGTGTTACGCCAGCTATTATTTGGTCTTTTAAAATTTTGCATCGATAGGCAAATACACAAGTTTAATATGCAGAATTCATGTTGTGGTGTTAAATACTGGTAGAAAAAAAATGTAGGTGGTACAATAGCGTGGAATAATTCACTGAACCGTTTCAAGTTGATTAAATTGTGTTGATCAATCATTCTAAATAACGGAGGAGGAACAAAACTGAATATCGCAAGGAATGAGGATGGGGCATGATTTTTCAACAAGAAAAGCCTTCCTGGCTTAACATGAAAATATAATGTGTTAACAGAGTCTTAAAATCAATATACCATGAATTAGCAGTCAGCAGAGAACCGCCAGATGACAAGGGGAATATGATTCATTTCTTAGAATGACTAAGATATCAGGCAGCTTGTTGAGCAGAATATTTGGAGACTGTGAATAGAGTTAAAAGAAATTCCTTTAATTTGATCTGGAAGTGTGTTTATGACAGACGTAAAGCACTTGAATTCTACTGAGGATTTCCTCTTGTGCTGTAGTCTTCCTGACTCTGCTCTTTACAGCTGTTCTTTAAGTACTAACTACTGAGCCAGACAAGCTAGTCCTCTTACACCTTAATGCATGAAAATGAAGTTTCCAGCTCTAGCCGAGTAATTAGATAACCCAACACTGACGACATAATGATAATGAAGTGAAGAGGAAAGGATCCCTAAATAATCAGATCCTTTTTCAGGCATTTAAAAGAAAATGCATTTTGATGTTTTTCAAAAGACACTCAGCTGCCTTATTCTACCTCTTTCCTTCCTTTCATTTCAGCTTAAAAATTACAGTTTGTTCATCAGAAGAACAACATCCATAGGTGTTCTCTATGCAAACGAATGTGGATTGCCTTAATATAGGAAGTGACAGCCCCTGGCATTTGTCTGAATATTAATGCTGAATCGGATGGAGAAATCATTATGGCTGATGTTTTTGGTTATTAAGTTTAAAATGTCAGAAGCCTGAGTTTAAGTTTTCATGACAGCAACAAATTTTTTTGTAATTTTTTTAATGCTTAAGTTTCAATTTAAATTCAAATTTCCGCTTTTTTTTTCTTATTATTTTTTGGGCTTTCAGTCTGTCCAGAAACTTTTATTTTTGGTGTGTTGGGAGAAATCTGAAAGCCGCTTTGAACTGGGGGCAAAATCCCATTGCAGCTAGCACCTTTTCTTTTTGTGCAGTCAGCCTATGTGTCTCTCTTGCTCACATGATCATATAGGACACCCTTTTCAGAGGAGCTCGCGACCAGTTTTTTGAGTACTCCCAGCCTGGGACAGATTTTCAGAGCTGCATCCTGCAGTTCCCACTGTTGTGTTTACAGGCAGACATTCAACAAAGCCCACAAGCTGTCGAGTTCTTTCAAAAACCTGGCCACATATTTCTGTGTCAGCTTTGGAGATAAAAACTGGGCTCTAGTGCTGTGCGGTTGAGCTCTTCTGCTGTTTCTGACCTTAGAGGAGATGTCTGCAAATTCTGGTGGTGCACCCATCAGGACTACAAGCTGCCAGAGAGGTCTGGAAGTCTGGACTGTCTCATCTGGTGTGGAAGTGGGTCTTGCAGGACACTAAAAGACTTCAGCATGCGACTGGCCCCAGTCAATGAAAGGTGTGTTCTTGTGTTCCATGAAGTTATGGCCACACAGCCAGGCCAAATGTGGGCTCAAACCCACTCTGTTAAACTCTAGCTCTTAAGTGCCTTGCTCTTAATTTTCTAAGGCTTGTGTGATTTTCCTTCTTTAGCAAAGTGCCACCTGTTAGCGACCTCCTGGTTCTGCAGGTGCAGTGGTGGCCCTTGCTGTAGTATATACCTCACTGACACTGCAATGAAAAAGAAAGTCTGAAGGTCAGGTTTAATGAGAGGGAGGAACTTGAGCTCAGAAGGAAAAACTTCTGATGGAGCAGAGGAGAATGAATGGCTGCTTGTGCAGAGTCTGGAGAGACGACCACACTTGGTGGAAGAAGGAGGGAGTACAAGGTGAAGCAGTCTGCTGGGAATGGGGAGGGAATTTCTGTGTGTCCATCAGAGATTAATAACTCAGCAGCTTCGGTAAGAAGCCTGATCGGTACAACCACAATAGCAGAAACCTCTCCAGCACACGCACTGTGCTTTTCAGCATTAGTCTCATTCCTCAGCCTTCCCACACAGAGCCTCCTGCCTTATGAACTGGACCTGAGCTGCTGTGCTTGGTGTGAGATCCAGTACGGGGAGGTGCAAATTACTGCTGCGGAGCCGCAGACCCTCCCACATCAACACTTCTTCAACCCCACTGCTTTTGCTGCGAGTGGTAGCAGGTCTCCAAACTGTAAATCCTCTAAGGCAGGACCTATGGGTGGCTGCACACATGCAAAATGTCAGCCACGCTTTCAGGATAACATATTCAGAAGCACCTAAGTGACTTAGAAGCGTAAGTCCCCAGCAATTTCAACTTCTGTGCAGTCTCTAAATTGCTTTGACTTTCAGAAAGACTAGGGCTATTCAGATGTTTATTCACTTCTAAAAACATTCCCACTGGTGTTTAAGAAGTAACAGTATATTCCCTCTTCAGGGGACTCCAGTGAGTTAACAGCCAGGTTGTCTTGAGTAATGTGGAGGAGAACTGATGGCCTGTCCCCTGCTCATAGCATTTATTTTGGTAGAAAATGCGCAGGTTTTTTTCAGGACTTCTGAAGTTCCTTGTTCAGGTGCCTGTTGCCCATTTTAATTCTGTTTCTCTCCTCCCCTTTCTAACACTTCAGACTTCTAATTTGGTTGCAGGGAGGGGCGGGGGAAGGGGAATGGCTGTTTTTCCTCATTTATTGTGGCAGAGAATGGGGGATGGAGGCCAGCTTTCTTGGACTCTTATATTCAAAATACCTATAAATAATTAGTTACAGGGATCTAGCTTCCCCCTCCTTTTAAGGCCTAATTTAAGTTCTTTATCAAAATGATTTAAAATGCCTTTCTCAGTAGGAAACTATATTTCAGAGCTTTTATTTATTAGACTTCTCAAAAAGTGTGTTTTTAATGCATATCCTGACTTTCTGCCAAAACTGTCCACTGTAACATTGGGATTGGCGCAACCCTTTGTATAGGGAGTTATATTTATTAGATTTTTACAGATTGATACAGAGCAATTAATCTAAATAAATCATACACAGAATTGGCACATAAATCTCCTAGTCTTCACTACTCACTGTACTATATTGCTATCCTGACAACCTTCTCTCAATGCAGAACTTTCCTCTTGGTGTACTTTTTTCCTCTTAAAGTGTCAATAATTTTCCTGGGCTGCATAGCTTGGTTTTTGTTGTTGTGAGCTGTAGGAGTTTGGACTATGGATTTTGTTTTATTATGTAGGGATAGGAAAACCTTATTGCATTTTGAAGTAGAGTAAACAGCTTCAAACTCTGCAAAATGTGCAAGGATCATAAAGTAGTAAAGGAAAGGCAGATTTCATAGTAGACGGTTGAATATCTGAATATTTTAGCATTATGAGCCCATTACGGCACTGAGAGGAGATTACTTCCTTCTGGTTTAAAAAGTACAGCATTTCTTGTGCTGGATGGCTAGTTTGAGGAGTACGGTTTGCTTCAGCAGTTTCAGGACTCCCAGGCTAGGGGTGTGTGTGCGTGGGGGGGTGTGTGTGTGTAGACCAGACCCATCCATTCTGGGACACCCTCTATCTCCCTCTCAAATGGTTTCCTGCTTTCTGATCAGAAGTTGCATACGAGACAGTCTGGGCCCAATTACTTTAAGCAAATGCAAACCCATAAACCAGGTCGCGCACAGGTATGATTCAGTGTAACCCTCTGGCAATTTACACCAGCGAGAGCTCTGCCTGCCTGTATTTTGAATACCTCTCATTACAAATCCCAGGGATGTGACAGCCTTCTCTCAAGTTCAGTCTTTCCCAGTGATGGTTTAAGAGCTGTGGCTCTCCAAAGGGATTTTGTAGTAGTGGGGACCATCACTCCAGAAGGCTCTGGTGTTTCTGACGAGAGGGCTCTGACATCCAGGCAGTACTCTCGAAAGTTCAGAGTTTGGAAAGTGAGAGCTCTGTAAGAAATCATTACAATAAAAGGTAGAACAGATTCTAGCAAGTGTTCAATCACTCAGCATGGTGCCACTTAGAGGCAGAAGACCTTAAAACAACCAGCAAGATGTCTGCAGAAGAAACCTCTGCTGCCAGCTCTCGGCACTCTGTATCCTGTCATTTGACGCCTTTCATCTTGGGTAAGTTCGGCAGATGGGTTGCAGTAAAGGCTGGGTCAGCGATCAGAGCCTGGGCGCCGCTGCTGGGGCTCAGTTCAGATGTCGCACGGGGAAGGGCTTGCTTGTGCGGGGCACCGAATGCAGTCAGGCCTCTGCAGGGGACACTGGGGGCTAACGGCTGGCGCTGGGCCCCGCCGCATAACCGGCCGCTTCTCGTGGGTTTGGTGTGAGGTGGGTGTGGGTGGCTGGGGTGGGCAGCCCCGTTCAGCTCTTCCAGATCCCTTCAGGCGGTCAGGTGTTGGAAGCCAGGATCTGCGGGCATGGTGTCCACCTGCATTGCTCAGGGAGGCACCGGTCACAGCCATGGGGGTACCGGGGTCCCACCTCCTGCAGGACATCGGTGGAGGTGAGTGGGCCGGCCGTGAGGGCAGGGAGGATATGGCCAGCAGGACATCTCTTTGTAGTGTCCCCTGCTGTCTGGTGAAGCTCAGAAGGCCTCCAAGGTAAACATTTTCTTTCTCTACTTGAACTATTTGAATTAGCAATGCCAGCAGCCCTGTGTTTAGAGGATCGGTTCAGAGGTCTTACAGGGCAACATCTCCCACCCAAACACTCTCTCTGATATGTGAAATGGGGTCGATCCTTTCTTTTAACAATGTGAGGATCCTTTTATTCAGTAGAAGAAAATAGAAGATATCCAATTAAATGCCAAGATAATTTTCCTGATTGAAAAAGCAACCTCTTATATTAGGATGCTTAATTTAGATTAGGGAAACTGAGGCACAAAGGCACAGTGACCTGCAGGAGGCCATCAGTGACACTGCTGTCAGCATTCACCTCTGGTATCCAGCTGTTGCCATCTCTGAGATCTGTCATTGGGAGCATGTTTGGGGAAGAAAACAAACAAGGAGACCCTCCTCTTGCAAAGAACCCTTCTTACAATGCTCTCCTAGTACAAACCATTCCTATGGGAGAAGGGGGTACCCCAGCCCTGCTCACTGTCAGGGTGACTGATGTCGTATCAGCAGTTCGTGGTTTTATGGGTAACTGTCAGGCCTTCCTCTGGCCAGCTCTGTTTGTAAAAGGGTGATAGCATTAATTTGAAAGTTCAGCTCTAAGTGCACTTGAACAAGGAGAATTTAACTCTATTTATTGCTCTTTGTGTTAAGTAGTTTTACTCATAAAGGGAATAAATACATGCGGCTAAAGAGCAGTATGTACCACTGGTAATTTTAATGAATGATGACTCTGACATTTTTTCCTATTAAACATTCAAATATATATATAAACATTCAAGTATATATTCTACCTTAAAAAATATTTCATAAAATGGCAGAGTTCTTTTACAATACATGTAAACTTGCCTCAGGAGAAAAAAATTGTTTGGATGGTAAACAAAAATTTTGGTTTTGTTTTGATTTTTTTTTTACTTGAAATATATGTGAATGTCATAAAATATTTCCCTGTACTTTCAAGAATAATTGAAGCATATGTACCCAAAGTGTTATACTTTTCATAATGGTTTCAGACTAAATTATCCATTATATGGGACTAACACATAAAAGCCTTCCTCTACATCAAGTGATAGATCAAAGGGAGGAACGATGGCTTGTCCACATGCATAAACCACACCTCTCAAATTCTGAGAACAAGGATATGCAGTCTGCATTTTAACTACATCTCCATGACATGAAACGGTATTCCTGTGTCTCCTACTGTGGGAGAGTCAGGTCGTCCTGGCTACAAAGATTTCTTTTTACATTTCTCCCCTCTTTTTTTTTTTGTTCCATCATACAGATGACATTTCAGTGACTAGTCCCGGGTGAGTCTAATTTGAAAACTAAACTTCGCTCAGTTCCTCCCAGAGCAGTGGGGGAATCTGTTGGGGGGAAGCAAGATACTCAGTCATTCCATGGTAAATCCATGAACCCAAACCCTAGTCCTGCAGCCTGGGGGATGGATGCTGGTGGAGACGTGCTCCTGCACAAAGCCCGAGCAGCTTCAGGGGGTGTACCACGAGGACTGCCATCTGTCTGTCCCAGGGGTGCTCGTCTCTCTGTTAGTGACTGAAGCACGGGGTTGTGCATCAGACCATCTCTCTACCGGCCAGTTTGTTGAACTCAGATGAATAGAAAACTTTCTGTGCTTTGTTTTCCTATCTGCAAAATTAATCTTGGTATTATTTGCACCCTCATAGGGATTCTTTAATTGCTTTGTCTACCTAAAACCCATTCCTTCGGGTGGGTGCTGTGAGGGAAACATGCTGAGCATTATTGCTGGTAAACACTAACGGATCGCTCTAAGATAGGGATCCAACAGTCTCAGGTTTTGGAGTGTTTTGTTGTGAGTTTTTCTACTTCTTTATTAGTAATAAGAAATGCAAACTTACTGGTTTAGTGGTGTAATTAAAGATGTTTGTGTTTAAAATGTGACTGCAGTAGGAGATTGAAGAGGTATAGTTTCCTTTAAGTGCATGCCTAGATCTAGTCACCCAGCCAGTAGATTGGATGTTCGCCCAATTATTCATTCCCATTAGCATCTGGTTTCCGAGCATAGATGTACTACCATGATCAGAGAATAAAGTTTCTTAAAATAACCTAGCCTCACTGAAATGTAAACATACCTTTTATTATTTTCATGGCTGCTAAAAATGTGAAGTGTACTGGGGAAGTGCTGAGTTGAGGCACCAGAAGAAGAGGCTGTGATCATGGAAAGGCTGAAACTTCTCCTCTGATCATTTCTGACAGCTCAGAGTGGTTCTTCCACAATTGGAACCACTTGTGCTGCTTATTAATATAATGAAACTTATCCTCCAGCAAAAACAGAACCAAAGGTTGACACAAGAGTGGAGGGAGAGGCTGAAACCTGATCTGGTTAGGGATCTCTTAAAGATGATGGAAGACTAATAAAATCCAGTCTGCTTCCTACCTCCATTACAACTCCCACTCCCAGTCTGTCTTCACAAGCTGAAGTGAAATAATGGCTCCTTCCAGAGCCAAGCCAAACCTCCGTTCTGCCTGAGTACTAATATAGCTGAGCAGCATCTAACGGTCTTTGGCACCAGGGCCTGTCTTGGTACCTTCCCTAGCCTGTGAAATTCTTTATTTTGATTCCAGTGGGTGCTGGATGAGGCCTTTAAAATGGCTCTTATTTCTTCAGGAGTATGGGGGGGTTGGGTGGTGGTTTTTTTACATTATTTTTGGGTGTTAAGAAATGTTTCCACAGTACTTCAGAAAAGCTCAGTGTTCGGTACATCTTCAGCATGGAGATAGACATAAGTTAAGAACAGAAAAACATTCATTTTTCCATTGGCAATGGAATAGAGAAATAGTCAAAACTCTGCATTTAATAGGATTGCTCAACACCAGGAGGGCGATCATGAGATATGGAGTGAAAAAAATACCCTAATCATTGAAAAAAAAAAACCAAAACACTGAGGTCTTCAGACTTTTCAAGAAGTAGGTAGGAAAGCAGCTAAACAGAACTGTAAGGGTAAGCAGGGCAAAATGTCAGATTTGATTTAACTCATTATATTTAAGTGGAGAATAAGGGATGAAAGTTTAGTTTAAGAAAAATTAAGGAAATACCCAAGAATGAGTTTACAAAGTGCAATATTTTCTCTCAAAGCCGTAGGGTTAGCAGGTTGGTATCCAGCATCTGTGACTGATTAGGGACATTTGAGATGGCAGGTGGCTTTAGGAAATGGAAACCTTACAGGGCTTTACAAATACTTTCTGTAGTTAGGCAAAGTTACTTGATTTATTCTCACTGGTTCTCATTCTATAGCCTGGTTTAAAATCTATCAACTTGTCTTAATCCATGTTAATATTTTCTTATAGACACAGTGTTGTGAAAATTCTCCAATCAGATACTTTGGAGTTGCCCTGGAGAATAATAGAGTTACTGGGTTTACACTACCAAGGGCCGTGTTAAGGTGAAGAACATAAATCATGGCATTTAAAAATGCCAGACAAATCTTTTAGACAGTAATGAGATCAAGAACCAGATCTGATCATATTTGCTTCTGACAATTTAAGAGACCTGTAATTCTGCATACTTCCACTATGTGTGGTCATGCTGAAATCGCATGTCTGTATCAAGAAGCCAAACCCCCAAAAACCTACACGGCAGGCTTAAAGGTGGAGCTGGGCTGGTACACACCACTGCGCCTCGCAGCGTCACACAGTCGGAGAACGAGCAGGGAAAGGCAAACAGGCGTCTGTTCTTTGCTCTGGTCAGCATGCCACAAGCTGCTCCGAGGCTGTGCAAGAGGCAGGACCACAGAAGAGCTTGGGTACTCCTCTTCTGGTTTGGATGGGACCCAGAGCTTATCTCTGGGAAGAAATATTTTGAAGGGAGACTCAAGACAGGAAAGTAAACCCCTCGGGAAATGGCTGGAGCTGCTCTGCAAATCAAGCCAATATACAACCAGCTCCTTAAAAAATGGTAACAATAAGTAAAATAGAACTTGCAGCTACAAGTAGTACTACTATAAGATGATTCAGGGCAGGTGGAGTTAAAAATCTCAATTAGCCTTCCCAAATAGCATTCCTGGGGAATAACTCAAGGAGCAAATACTGCAGAAGCCCCAGCACAGATTTGTTATTACTAGAGAAGAAAAATCAGCATTTTGCTAAATCTTTCCATTATCTGATATTGTAAGACCAGTCCTTCAGCGCTGTCTAAGATGTTCTAACCTCGGCACTTGTCCAGCTCCATTTCCAGCTATGGATTGTGTGTGTGTGTTCTTCTGCAGATTTATTTTAAATTGCCCTTCCTGAAGCTGTTCGGCATTCTGATTTATAGGATTTTACTAAGCTTCACATAGCCTTTTCTTTTCTTTACTAACTACTTTGTATTTTTTTCCCAAAGAAATAGATTTTATTGGACAGGGGGTTCACACATAGCTGCGTAATGTTTGTCTTATGGATTTTGTATTAAACCACTTTAACACTTTTGTAGACCCGAGGAACTTGGCAAATACTGTGAGTGAAATGCCCTGAGCTTCATCTTGCATGCTTTGAACTGAGCACGGTGAACTTTGCCTAGTTACCGAGCTGACACGTGAACAATCCATTTGCAATTCAGAGAGAGAGAGAGGGAGAGAGAGGGCCTGATCCTGCTCTTACCAAAACCAAAGGAAATCCTGCTGCTGACTGCAGCAAGACCAACAGCAAAATTGTAATGACTATTTAATATGATATTTCACAAGTACAGTAATGTGACAATCATGATGAAGTAGTGTTTTTTCCAGAGGCAGTTGCAAATTAATAGGGTCTTTCCAACTAGCTCTCCTTGAAATCAGTTGCAAGAGGTAAAATAAATAAATAAAAGGTCTCTAGGATACCTTCCCGTTGTCAGGAATTTTATTCATTTAATAAATAGCTGTTATATTTTGAAGTCCTTTTTTTTTTTTTTCATCATTGTCATCTTCTCCTTCTTTATTGTAGCATGAGTAATCTAATTTTTCTGCAAAGCATGTTGCAGTTTGATAGACAGGTCTCTGAGGGATGCCTTATGTGTCAGCATCAGTGAAAATGACTTCTGAGGTTGGCTCACACCCCCGCGCGAGCGTGGAATCCAAATCACCCCAGAGTTACGCATCCGCTTGCCCCACGCCTCACTGCTGGATAATGTATTCATTTGCCTCTGGCGAAAAAAAAAGTGAGATCCTCCATCGCATACTGATGTCATGTGGAAGAAGCCATAATTGGGACTGGTCACATGTTAAAGGAACTGTAAGCTGCTTTTTGCCATCTGTGTAGATAAAGTTCATGTCTCTTGATCTGTACCTATAGACATCACGTACCCTGAGTACACGCAGGGTTTGGAGACCTAGCAATTCAGACACATATTTCACAAAAAAAGCAAATGCAAATAGGCTGGAGGCTCCCAGGTCTGTCTCTTTTCCAGAATCTGATCATAGTGGCAGGAGACTTTTATTTGGCTCCATCACTACTTTGGATTATCAGTAATAATTAACGACTTGTGCAGTTGCATTCCCCACTGTAATCAAGGACAGAGATTTCAAATCCACAGTTCTAGCAAGAAAGCATTCACGAATCAGCTGCCCTTTCTTCTTCCTTTTCACAGGCAGATGCAGGCAAGGAAGGGGTTTTTTTTGCTTCAAGTGCATCTAAAGCTTTACAGCTTGGCTTCCAAGAGGAATCTCGGGGACTAAGCTCTCCAAGTTTCATGCCTCGTTCCTTCCTTCCAGCAATACACCTTAAATAATTTGGGTCGCAATATCTCAAATCCTCAGCTGAAGCCCACTGAATGGACAAGAAGATTTCCAGTGATTCATCTGTTTCCAATTATGCCCTAAGAGCACTCCTGCCCTTTCTTCCTGCTTGTAATAGCTGGAGAAGTTATTAGGTCTGCTGGGTCTAGCTGGGGGCTCTGGATGGTCTGCCACTGATTTCTGCGGTCTTAGATCATGGCTCTTTGACTCAGTTTCCCTGTCTGTAAAGAAGACCTTTAATAAGGGGATGGCATGGTCTCTCCAGGGTATGGAAGAGATGCTGAGCACCTGAGATACATACTGCTACCTGATAATACTGTAATTGCTGGCGATGACACTAGAGGTGAATCTGCAAGTTTGAAGTGAGGTTGTTGTCCCACTGCCAGGCAGGCAAATGGAGCTGGTTTTGGAACAAACCCACCACATTCAGTCTTCTTAACCTTCGGTCAGGATAGCTGCAAAGATGAACAGAAGAATATTAAGCCTAACATTTTAACTTGGCTTGATACGCTTCACAGTAGCATTTAAATAAAATACCTTATTTGGAGCACTCTGTTCCTGACATATAACCTATTTCTCATTTAGCAGATTTAATTTTGCAGGCTATGTGCAGTTTTTACATAATGAATATGCGAGGAGACATGTCTTTATCATACAAAGCCACCAACAGCAGAAGCTGTTTTTTAAGAGTCCATCATTGTTGCTCTTTTAGAGTAGGAGCCCGAGACAATTCCAGCATGGGGTTAGCCATGTATGACATTAGGCACAGTTTTACTAGCAAGCTTTATAACTATTAATCACCACTGTATTTCCTGGCAACTCTCAAGTCATAATGTTGGTGGATATCAAGTACATAAGACTCAATTATGATCTTGCAGAACACAGAGGCTGCTCAAATCCAGTCCAGACAGTGAACTCACAATCTGCTGTTTACTTAAAGTATATAGAAAGCACTTGACCTCTTCTCAGTGGCATCCATGTGGAAACACTCGACAATAGAGGCCTTCCTTGGTTTTCTTAGGAATCATGTTTCGACATTTTTATCTCCTCTAATTAAGGTCAACGGTCATACACTCCCACTTCTCTCCTCACCCACCCTTCCAAAATTGCAGGCACTTATCCAGCTCCAGTTACCCTGTATGAAACATACTGGGCCCAATTTGTGCATGTGCAGTTCCGGGGGGGTGAACAGAATCATGGAGATTTGGGTCTTTGCTGAACCAAATGCTGTGTCTGAGCTTTTGTGTTCACGTGCTCCTGTACCATGACGAGCAGTGGAGTCTAATAGTCAGAAGAAAACAGGAGGCGGGGGTAGGATTGCTGCAAATGTAATTCCACTATGAGAATATTTCCTAACCCACAGTGCATGTTCCCACCCAGTGGGGAAGGTGTGAGAGATTTCTGAAGGAGGATGGTGGAGAGCGAATCTCATCTCCCTTTGCAACACTGTAAGTGCTAATTGCAGGCGGGAAGCAAGGGTGTAACTGGTAGACGTCTAGAAGAAAGCCTGGGGAATACAGCACAAGGACTCATTTTGCCGTTGTCAAAGAAACCCATGAGCACTTCACATCCCAGCATCCCTGGAAAGATTCGCTTCGACACTGCTGTGCTTTGACTCAAGCCCTGGCTGCATCTTCATGAAAACCCTCATCACACTCAGTGGGGCACTTCCAAGGAATGCTAAAGCCCCAGCCAAGGCCGTTGTGTCGGGATGGCAGAGGACACCTCCCAGCCCACCATCAAGGCTGAAAGAACACACCCCACTGAATAAGGGGCATGTGGGGACTAGATTTATCATTAGAAAGCCCCAGTAGCTTTTCAGAGCAGTATATAATCTTGCTTAGTAATTATCTCTTTTCTAATAGAGAGGTGACTTCCTTTTATTATTATTTTGTTATTGTTCAGTACGTAGCAGCTGTAAATGGTTAACAACAAAAGAGAGAGGTTTGTGAAATAAAACTGTGTTGGTAGAAGTCACCTTACATATGTAAAAACAAAATTCGGCCAGGCAGCTGCAGACCTCAGTATTTATTTAGGCTTGTAGCTGATGCGTTGCACTCTTTCCCTTTAGACTGATTTGTTCTCATTTCTCACACACAGCAGAATGTCATTTCCAGAAAAAAGCCAATGCTGTCCTAAAAAAACCAGTTGTGCCTTATGTGAGATTGTCTTGACCCTTTGCAAAGGCAGGTCTGCAAGCCAGATCCTCAGCACCTCCATCAGCGCACACTTCCAGCCAACCTCCTATACTCGTGCCGAGCTCAGCTGTGGGTGCAAGATCAGGGGACCTGTTTTCTGTAGAGAATAACAGCCCTAAAACATTATTCTCCCCGCCCCCCCCCTCCCCTGCAGTTTTTGTAAGTAGCTGAAAATCTCTGTTTGCTTCTAAAGGTGGTGCAGGGCAGCTGGTGGTGTTGTGCAGCGCTGTGGGTTCCTCACCAGCATGGGGACAGCATTGTTAGTTTCCTGATGTGGGAGAGACATGTTGGAGTGATCTGACAACCCAGAGAGATGGATTTGCCATGTGAAAGTAGAAAGTTATTAGCTCCCAGGATGTTCCTTGTCAGTGGCAGGGCAGCTTGTGCCACCACAGTGAAGGCAGGTGATGGGCTGGCATGGCCCTGCAAAAGGTTTGGTGTTATTGGAGAACAGCACAATAAAAATCAAGGCTGTTCAGCATGAAAGAGCTCAGTCACTCATGCCACAAGGAAGATTATGTTTAATTAAATATTGAACCCCTTTACATATTTGTACCAGGCTCTGAATTACACTCCCTTTTCTGAAAACCAGAGGACATTCCCACATTTTAAAGGATATTACAAATAAAGCTAGTTTAGAGTTTTGTTTCCCCTGGAACTGAAATTAAGCTACTTTGGAGCTGGAAACCAGCAACTCTTCAAAATCACTCTGCCAGTAGATCAGGCCAGGAAGAGAAAAAAATACAGTATCCCAGAAGCAAACTACAGGGTGACTTTTTAGTAGCAGACAAACTATATTATTACTTAGTACCTGCTTTGTTGTTATGTAGGAGGGCTGGGTTACATGTCTTCCATTTAGTTCTGTAACTGACCCTTGCACTTCAGTTACTCCTTGTTTCACTTCTGCAGCACTTTCCTGACTCCTTTTTGGAGAAACCTTCATATTCCTGCCAAAATGTAGTCACTGGGCTTAGACTTCCTTAGACCCCCACTGGATTTAAACTCCATCTTTTTTTCCGAGTATGCTGTGAGTTTTCTTCATTGCTGGGATATATGTTATCTTTTCAATTGCATTCAATTTTGCATCAATTTCCATATTCTCATCCTGGGCTGAATCCATTGAGATTTTCCCACGACACATTTTGCCTCTGCTGTTCCCATGACACATGTTCCTTCTGCTGTGGCAACATCTACTTTGTGGATCCATCTTTTTTTTGAGAAAAGTGAGGCTGTTTTTTGGAAATTCAGGTTCTTGCTGTTAGGATTTTCTGTGCCTTCACGAATTTGTACTGATGTCAGTTTAGACACAGTCTTTTTCAGTTCAGTAGGGATGAAACCTGAAATCCTTTCTCACTTGAGTCCCTTAGATGGCTTGAGTGAAAGGCTGCAGTTTGTGCCATGTCATCTGGTTTGCTGTTGGGTGTTTTGCACCTTCTTTAAGCTTATTTCTACATTCACAAGGCTGAATTTTAAATACCATCCAAAGACTGGTCATGCTCATACAGCACTAGGACCCCTTTTTGAAGAATACCTTTGGCCGAGTCACATGACTTAGTGCCTCAGTTCCCCACACGTAACAGAAGAAAATGCTATTAATACCCACCTAACTTCCTTCAGATACTGTATCAGTGCACGAACAAAGGTGATGTTCTTTGGTATTACAGTAATAGAGGTCACAGGAGCTAGATAGAAAAACAAAGCAGAAGCTAGTTAAGACTTTCTCAGCTGCTAAGGATTAGCGTTCAGTTTAAAATCTCTGGTTCTTGACAAATTGGGAGAGTTACTAACATGTAGTTTAAAAAAAAAAAATCCAAAACCAGCCTCCGAGCTGTAACGAGGGTGTTAGCAAGTCTAACAGCACAGCATAGCATACCTTATCTCTGTCTTGGTGAAAAATCAAAGGCGTATTTCCAGCTGTGCCCGTGAGCACTATTTGGTCATTGAACAAAGCAACTGGCACCTCGTATCCAACCTACTGAATGATCACAGCCTGATTCAGGTGCACAAACAAGTGCAGAAATGAGCTCCATGCACAGAACTCATTGTTATTCAATCAAGCTTTTAATTGTAAATGTTTTAAGCAAGGAATTGCCCTGTTTTATGAAAGTGTGCTCAGCATTACTCCACCACAGACATCTGTCATTCAGCAGGCGCCACCCAATAAAAGTGCTTAAAATGTTCTGTTCCTCAATTAAAATATAAACCAGAGCTGTTTAAGGGCTTTTACGAGGTGATTTCTATTTACCTGACAGATTTCCACATTGGAGGAGCATGAAGCAGGATTTCAGTTTCTGATCAGAAGCGACAGCTCCACAAAATAGTAAAGCTTCTATTGTTTTATTTCTTTTTTTTTTTTAACTTCAGGAATAGTAAAAATCCATGAAGAAGAAAGAAATTCATATGCCAGAGAAAAGCTCAGAACTAGGAAGGGTTGTTGCTGATCACGCACGCTGTACTCCCCAAAAGGAGCCAGATTGCTTCAGCCCTGGGCTTGTATGCTGAAGGAATGTGGGAACCAGCAAGAACCTCTGGAGCCTGCATCAGCACCTGCTAGCCTCTTCTACCAAATCTCATCGGGCAAAAGCCAGGAAAAAGGGTGCTCTGCTCTGGTCTGAAACAGCCTTTTATGAAGAGGAACGAGACTATGGCTAGACAAAATCTCCCGTTTTCCCCTGATGAAACACTGCATGAATGTTTTCATGGTTATTCCATTGCACATGGATATCTCATCTCCTGTACTGCCTTACTATGGCTCTGAACAAAGACCTTTTTTTTTTCCTTCTGCTACTCAAGTGGACCTTACACTGAAAACAAGCATTTTCACAAAAAAAAAAAAAACCAACAAAAAACAAAACCAAAAAAAACAAACAAAAAACCTCCCAGACCTCTACTTCTCTTTGTTCCTGACCCTCAAAACCTCACCTTCACTAGCATGAGAGATGCCACTTCTCAGTGGCAGTGTGGCTGCTCCAAGCACATCTACTCAGGGTCATAGAAACAAAAGTGCCTGCATCAGCGGTGGCACCTTTTGCAGCACCACTGCTGCTGCAGCAGTACCGGTACAAGGCTCGCTATGCCATCAGGTAGAGGCACCCATGTGTAGCATCACCAGGATTTCCCTGTTACCTGCAGCTTAACTGTATCCCGTCTGTCTCTGGTACATCTCCTTGCTCAAATACATTTGGGAAGCTGCTGCCAGCTCACGTGGAAGACTGGCAAGAAGGGAAACACTGGCCTGATCCATCTGCAGCCTAAAAGCTGCAGAAAAGGCTTTGCTTTGTATTATGCTTTGTACAATGGGCTGATCCATGCCTGTGGATCTGCACCACGGTCTGTGCTCCATCCTCTGGCGGGCCATCGCTTCATCATACCCCATCAGCCTCAGGACAGAGGAGGATGGCAGTGTCAGGATGACAGGGTTGTACCCTTGCAAGACAAAGCCTTCAACACTGAACCTTAAACCCAAGCCTTCTGCTCTTACCGGGTAACAATAATTTTTGGACCGATTTGCCCCATCTTTCATTACCATTAAGCCATTGTGTCACTCTTCGTCCTACCAGGGTCCCAGCTGGTGTCCGGCAGTGCAGGCAAGAATGGAGCCTGTGGGGCTGCACTGGAGGCATCGAAGGTGAGTGGGTTTGCCCCACTCTTCTCCATAGCTGGGAGCCACCCTGCTCCTCCCTGCAGCTGCTTCTGGGTGCCTGCAGCTCCACAGAGCTGCCACATCACTTAACAACCCTCACAGGAAGATGAACTCAGACCCCACATCACACCAACCTACCCAGGAAACGCAGCCTTCTCCCAGGAGTTTCAGGTATCCTGTGTTCAGCCTGTTGCACCTCGCTGAAGAAACAAAACTGACTGTGCCGGAGGTAAAAATAATTGCTGATACCAAGCCTCGAGTTGGTGAGTCTCCACTAAGCTGCATCGTTATAATCTTCCAGGGGAAATGTTAAGTTCCTTTTAAAATTAAGGGAAGGAAAAGCAAACAGCAACTAAACCCAAGAACAGGTGAAAAACTAGCTCCTGTATTTTGCACTGCAGGTACTTGGAGGAAGCTTTCTCCCTTGAGCCACACTGCTCAGAAAATGCTAGGAAATCTTACGTTAGTCCTTAACTCAGTCTGTTGTGGGGTTGGGTTTTTTTCCCTCTCCAGCAGCAGCATGAGTTAAGGATGAGGCATTAGCCCTAGCTGCAATACCCCCACTGTCAGTTCAAGTCAGATTCTTCGTGTTATTTATATGTACCCTTTTGTAAGCATATCGATTACACAAGTGAGTTCTCAAGTGCTCGGGCACTCAATACAGCCGCACAATGGAGGAGAGCATCCAGGTTAACATAGAATTACACATGTGCTGAACATACCAGGGGACAAGAATAAATAGTAACATCTACAATTCAAAGCCACATCTTAAGAGCTTTCTGTGTTGTTGTGAGGCAGCGCTTCACACTATTAAAAATAAACCCTGCATTTTAATTTCCAAGGTGTAGCAACCAAAGTTTGTCAGAGTTATTCTTAGCCATGGCAGAATTGCCATCTTCAGGCCACTTTTGAACACACCAGATTATTCCACAATAATCCAAAATCCAGCGCAAGCTCCTCCCTCCCCTCTGTTCGTTTTACCCTTTGCATTATGAATGTTCTGTGGGTAAGGACTGCCTGTTTCACAGGGGGCTTGGTATCACAGAAAGCTGGTTGTTGATCTCTGGATGCCTGCAGGCCAGCAATCTGTGCTACAAGTTACCCCTCTTAAAAAAAAATAAAAAAAAAAGACAAGTGGATAAAACTGATACAAGCATCTGTAACAAGCTAATTGGACCCTTGTGGGCAACATAGCAGATACAAAATTAAAACAAACAAAACATCTCGTTGTACAACTGTACTTTCAGGACCGTTATCACAAAGGGATCTGTCTGGATTTTTATTTTAGTTTTGTTTTGTTTAAAAGGACCTAATTATGGCCAGAGCTGGAGTATCACAAGTCTGTTTTCATCTATAAAGAAAGGATATTTTGCCTCTGAACCTGAGAAATTGTTAGAAGTTGGTAATTAGTATGACTTGTTAATAGAGTTTGGCTGTGATTAAGCTGTGATTGAGTGCGAGTTTGGTTCTTGTCAATGCGAATGCCTGTAAGGTTGAGAGATGTTTAATGAGACACCTGTTGTCAGCAGCACCCGGTGGGCTTTGTTGCGCCTGATTGGAATTTGTACCGCAGAGCCGGAGTAGCAGCACACCGAAACGCGGCAGCAGGCGGGCACCCAGCACCCCGGCTGGCGGCTCAGCGGCAGCGTGGAAGGGCCCAGGTGTAAAGCAGGGCTGGACCCACTGGGTGAGACCAGGCTCGCACCCTTCAGCGCGGTCAGAGCCTGCACTGGAATGTACTAGCGATGGGCCAAAGGGTCGCGGTTTTGGTGTGATACATCATCCACACCTGCGGCCGTGCAATTACATCTGACCTGGGGAGTGCAACAGGCAAATTGATGTTGCCAGCTTAATTTAGTCACTACAGGGTGTTGGCCTGTGCCAACATGTGATGGTACATCTTTGGGAGAAGGCGAGAGAGCGGATGTGGCTAGGCAGGTTTAAGGTCCCTCCCAAAATGTCCAGCCCTTGTGTAACCAGCAATACTGGGGGTCTTTAAAATGTGACATTGATGGAGAAACGTTCTGCACAGCCCAGCCCTTGTTTGTCCTTTCCTTTGGGCATCATCCTCAAGGAAAAATGTCCCACTGAATGACATCAATATCTCCCAGCCTTTGGACAGGGAAAGTTTCATTCACAGACTGCATTTTTGTCTCAAAAGTTAGCGTAATTTTCCAGGTGACTTCATGTAACCACTCCCCACACCAAAATCCAGGCCTGACGATAAGTTTGTGTATTTTGACTGCATACATAAAATATTATTTCCCCCCAAATATCTATTAAACATTTTCAAGTGGCTGCTACTTAAAACATACCTGGGTTTTACTGGCCATTGTCACAGTCTTTTAATAACTGAGAAATGCCTTATCTGGGAACCAGAGCAGAAACATTTCGGCTGGCTCGTGTAATGTCCCTCAGGAAGGAGCCATTGGCTTTGTGATGAATCTGAGCAACCACTGGATGGCATTGCTCTACACGAATGTACCTGCAAGCACAAGCAGCTGAGCAAGAGCAGGCTGCTGTGCCAAGGAGATTAACTCAGACCCGAGAGGTTCAGGCCACCGTGACCTCACCAATCCTTTAAATAATATTCAGACTTTTCTTAGCTGTCTGGCTGTGAGCTCTGAGCACAGAGTTTGGTCAGAGTGAACAAAGCTGACATCCTAAAGCAAACTTATTACTAGACTGAGTGCATTTTTCTTTCATTTTATGTTAGATCAAATATTCAGCCAGTTTTTTATGGTTTTCTTTCTCATGAGATGGGAAAAAGAATCGTTTGTAATTTGTGACTGTATCAAACTATCGCAGGGCAAGCACACCCAGCCAGGAAGCGTTGACTTGACTGAAGCCCTAAAGCCAGCCAGCTCAGCTCCCCAGGGCCCAGGGCACACGCAGTGGGAGGCAGCTAAGGCTGTTGAGCTGAGCAGGTTATTCATGTGTAGTGTGAAAAGCAAAACTAAAGCAAAAACGAAAAAAAATTGGGCGTCTGGCATGTTCTGCTTTGATGTGGGCTCCAGAATATTGAGACCAGGTTATTATCCTGAGTGTGGTGCCTCTCCATGTGACAGCCGCCTCTCAGCATGTGTTAATACAACTTTGCCTTCTGCTACATCACTTATTGATAAGGAATCAGCTGGTGGCCAAATAACCTGATGTTCATATTTTCCCGTGGGGGGTCTGTGTTTCTTTCATTAATGATGCTCTGCGTTGGCCTAGTTCTTTTAACGACTACATCTGGCCAAGCCTATCTGAAAATGTCATTGTCCCAGTTCATGCCCAAAAGAAATCTGCTGATGGCTTTGGAGATGCAGCAGAATATTTGGAATTGCAGCCCCACAGAAGGTGTATCTGAAGGGGAATACAGTATTTGTGAGGGTCAAGCTTGAAGTCAATTGACAGTCACAACCAGCACATGTATCTTCAAATTAGGATATAACATATCATCTAGTGAGTACTTGTACATTGGCTGTTAGGTAAAGTCATTCTGGGCACAGATTGCCTATTAGTATTGCCCCAGTTTTGACCGGTCTAATAAATTTAATAATCATAGTCAATTAGATAACTCCAATTACACTGGGAGTAAAATTAGATTGTCAGTTCAAGTCCTGCAAAAGCCGCTACACTCCCAGTTCTCAGTTCTGTACTCAAATCCCTATGTTGCACTCAGCTGCCTTTTTAAGTACTGGAGAGGTTGCATGAGTAAATATATAAATAGCTTTTTATATATAGCTTTTTAAATTTATATAAATAGCTTTATAAAATAAATGCTACATGTCTTTTATGACCCCATTTTTCGCCTTTTTCTGGACCTACCTCCTAATACAAACAACAAGAGAACTGTATCCATCTTGATCTGCTCAGCAGTCCATTGGTAAATGTTTTCTACTGTCAGAAATGTTCAGGCTCAGTGGGAAATTAAGGTTATATCAGCTGTGGGCTGTTTCAGGTCCCTCTTCTGGTGGCCACCACTCTGCTACAGTGATTCTAGGAGGAGGCAGGAGGAGGCCAGGACAACTAGTGTTGATAAACTGCTTAATGTCTCCTATTAGGAACTGCTGCTCAGGGTTTCTTGTATCACCCACGGGGGAGACCTCTACAAAGCAACACCAGCCATAAGTGGGCTCAGTGGTTTCAGTCTCTTTCTATTGACTTGAGAGGGAAAAGGCAAGTTGTTGCCAACTTCAGCACTTCAGGGCTGTGTTTGAACACAGGCAGGATAAATCAGAATATCTGCATTTATTTAACAGTCGAGGAGCATAAAGACTGAAAAAAAAGGGTGCTTCCTACTGCTCCTCCATTGCACAACAGGCTGTCTCTGGAAAAGATCCCCTTGGACCCAGCACTCATGAGGGATAGCAGAAATCCCGACCAGAGTGCCCACTGCTGCGCTGGCTGTTCTAAGGCAGAGCTGTACTGGCAATCGGCTCAGCACGCAAATTTGCCCTGGAGCTTTCTAGAGTCAGGGCAACTCTCCAGATCTGCAGAAAGTCAAGGTGACCTTGGAAACAGCAGGGCAGTCCAGAACACTGGCAGGCAAAGGGAATTCAGAAAAATGAAATTCTAGGCTAATTCCAACCCATTACAAAACTCTCAGGAAAAATGAACTATATCTGCTGAAGTGGCTCATTCTGTTCAATAGCACAATGTAATGGAGGATCTGTCACTGTCAGCGCTGCTCTTGTCTCTCTGAAAGCCACAGTGCCTTTCACAACCACTACATAAAAATTCAAGCCAGCTGTCCCACCTGCCGGAGCAGTTTCTATTCTGGGCTCTGGTGTGCTGTAGGTATTGTGCTTATTGATTAGCTGTGGCTTATTGTCCCTTGACATTGTTAGGGAATATTCTCCTGGTTATAATCACTACAACTGATATAGGCAGAACATTTCAAACCTGGCTTCAGAACCCCAGGAGGGGCTGTGCTAGGCTGTGGCTACCTCTCCAGGTCAGACTATGGTGGAACTGGTACAAAATGAAAAGGAAGCTAAAAAAAGAATGTTTTGAGAAGTCACCCAAGTCAGAAAAGACTGGGGGCCTTCCTGACTCTAGCTGTCAATAAGGTGTCAGATAGGGGAAGATTAACACCCTTTAGCAATGACACAGCTGTTCCATTGAAGGTGATAACATGCAATCAGGGGAGGGAAGAGTCTAGCACAGAATAATGAACAGAGCAAGTGAAAATTAGCAAAAGGGAAGTTTTTATCCCAAGAAACTGAAAAAGCCTCTTCGAGCTGATTATTTTAGTGGATATAAATAAGTATTAAAAAAACCCAGAGCCTCACATTAGGTCTGCAAAATAAGCTCAAATATTTACCCCTCTTTTTAAAGTCAAACTGGCTCCTAAGAAGTAGAAAAATAGTGATAATGTAGAGAATAAAGTCCCTTATCTGCCTTGGCAGTGAGTGCGCAGATAAACATAAAAATCCTTACCCTAAAGACAACAGCATGTAGCACTGAATCTCCTCTGAAAGCACAGTAAGTTGTGGTAAGAGTAGATTTGGGAAGACAGATTTAATAGTGGAAGAACCTAGTATTTTGTTCATTCTTGTCTTTCATGGAAAGGAATCAGAACAATGAATTTTTCCCTCTGCTGCTAATGGCTAAAGGAAATTAGTGTTTTGATATACCTTCAGCTCTTCTGCTGACCTGACTAAGCTTGCCTGCTGCATCAGGAACCCCCAGGTCAGTCAAACGAGAAGGATTTCTGCTGGGGGCTGTAAGATACCAGGATGCTTAATAGAGAATTAAACATGGGAATTAGATGACCCCAGCCAAGGGTGCAGTTTCACAGTCAGCTTAAGCAGATGTGAGGCCAGGTTGCCACCATTACTTCCCTGCTCACTCTTGCACAAAGCTATGTGGCCCATTCCATGATAAGATTTTGGCTGGACTTGAACAAGACAGGGGTAGGGGGGAATTGTCTAGCTGAGAGATGGAGGAGAAAATGGGATCAACCCCTTCTAAATGCAGCATAAACTTAAGCTGATCATGAGCCGTACTGTGAAGAAAACACAGTCTTCATAGGCAATGCTTGGGGGTCTCATCTAACACCCATGCTCTGCCTTTGTGCTGAGAGAATCCAAATCCCATGGCGCCCACTGAGAGAGGGAACACTTTAGTTGATCTCTACCAAACCCTTCAGAGCCCTGAATTCCTGCTGGGTAGGAACTGAGGACTGCCTATCTATCCCCTACTAGTGGGACCCACTAGTCCTTTGCCACCTCACTCCCTGCT
Source organism: Ibycter americanus (assembly GCA_035590275.1). NCBI lineage: Eukaryota > Metazoa > Chordata > Aves > Falconiformes > Falconidae > Ibycter > Ibycter americanus. The sequence goes on along the minus strand of JAVJGI010000063.1, from coordinate 8,019,626 downwards.
CCCCATCTCAGCGATCACACACAACCCATTAGAAAAAGAGATCACTGCTAGACCCCACAGCCCCAAAGGTCCTGTTCCTCCCTGCCAGACACAGGCCAGTCACACACCTCCACCTGGACCTGCCCTGTGGGAGTATCCCTGCTCTCTCTGTGTCCTTTTTCACTCTGAACTGTTCCATGGCCATCCCGCATGAGCCATTTCTAGAAATAAAGTGAGACAGGCCATGCCACTGGCTCGCAGGGAAGCAACAATAGCTACATCTGTTCGCTCTCCTCAGTGCTCAGGAGCTGTGACATTGCTATCGGTACAGCCTGAAACAGAACAGGCAGGAGCTCCAGGGAAGAGGAGAGGGTCTGGATGGAAACAATAACAACCACAGGGACACCACCGGCACCAGCGGGAGGAAAAATGTTGCTTTACCACTTTTGAGTGCAGCAGAGCATATGGACAGTCTGGGACTGTTGTCAGCAGCCCAGAATGGGGTAGCTCTGTTCTGGCAAACTCTATTTTTTGTCTTTATGACCAAAGAATAGTTGCATGTTGGAAGCTCTGTAGTTGCTAGGGGAAGAGCCATTAGTATGTTGGCGACTGAGAAGTCAGCCAAAGCAAATGCTGAGATAAAATTACTTTTTCCCGCTTCTGTTTCACCCCAAGTGTGTCATCTAGTGTGTTTTCTCTGCTCAGGGTACCTCATGCACACTGTGCTGTGCTAACTTCTTTGTCCTTTTTGATTTTATTTTTCACCTTTCCCAACCATGACTCCAAAGAATAATATTAATCTGTCAGCCTAGAAAAACGTTTTACATGATAAATCCCTGCTTACTGGCAGAGTAAAATGGTAGACTATTTTTCTCCTGTTAAAAACTTCTCTCTTAATAGCCTGAAAAGTAAGAATAGCAAATAAAGCAATAGTGATGGTAATGGTGAGATTGTGCTGCTAAATCGAAGCATGAGAACATGAATACACCCTCAGGAGGGAGATACTACAGAATAATTAATAATTTGGTGATGGGGCTCAAGCATGCTATGTGGTTCCCAGCACACAAGTGGTTAATACGCTTCTCCCTGCCCAGCTTTTTGGGGTAACTCTGTGCATAATCTCATTCTGGAATAGCAATGTTTCCCCCCACCCCCATTGTGGCCCTACTCTGCTGGGACAAGCAGTGGCTTTCCAGGTAAGGCTCTCCCCTTCTGTGCTTGCAGCCTGTTTCTCCATACCAATCAGTGCAGCCCTCAAATCTTGCCCGCCCAGGTGATAAGTCCAGTTCTGAGAGGTTTATTCCAAACCAGAACAAAGTATTCTTATTTCAAAATAAATACATCTGTAAATCTCCTGATTTTAGAATAGAGTTCACAAAGCAATACAGAGAATACAAGGTTAGCACCTCCTAAGCACCCCTCCCTCCCTCCATCTCAGTCTACCCATAAATAACAGTGCAGCTATATGAAGAAGATGAGATTATTTTTTTTCCCCAAAAAGCCCTCAGTTTTAAAGCAACTGATCCAAATTCCCTCCAGTAATTCCCTGGACACATCCCTTTTACCCTGCTACCCAGGAGTATGGCTCCAAACCATTCTCGAACGAAGTCAGTTCTGCTTTGCCTGGTTGGTTGCTCTAACCCACACCACTTACGGCTATTTTCAAAACTGGGAAGCAATACAAAGCTGCATTTTGTATGATCATGCCATATCCTGCAAACACAGTATTCATTAAAACAATAGTCTAGGCGCTACAACTGCCAGCTTCTGACTCCACTGTGACACAGGCAGATTTTTTTTCCACCAGAGGATATTTTTTTTTCATTATGAGACACTGAACAAGTCATGAGCAGTTCCTCTGATCAAAAGAAATCTCTGCTACAGTCTGCGGCTTGTTCACCCTGTCCCTTCCTGCTAGCCACTGTTCATTTCATTGCATGTTCGCTCTGCTCTAAAATTGGCTCTTGAGAAAGTCAGAGCAAATTCTGCACTGCAAAGTAATACATTGAGCACAAATGTGTTGTTTCTATCAGTGGAAAAGGAATTGAACTGTCCCTGGGACACAGAAACCTCATACACAGCAGTTAGCAATGCCAGGATCTGTTAATATTTTGCCTATACCATCAGTATGGATGTACCTGGCCTTGTTCTGGTGCTAATCAGTGTTGTAAATAGAAACAGTATTAATTTTAAAAATGTTTTGCTTTTATTTAACAGATCAATTAAAGTCCGCGGGGGGCGGGGGTGGGGGAATAACCAATATGTCATAACCAGTTTGAAAGCCTTCTAAATCTTAAGCTCATTTTCTCTAAAGATCTTGTGACTATTCATTTAAACACAGGGTCAGGGTAGGATTTCAGTTTCAGCGCTGCATCACCTGTATCTGCTCCCCAGCACTCTCAGCATCTCTGAACACACCTAGTGATTTCAGTCTGCTCCGTATGCAGATGCTGTGCCATAAATAACTAGCCACTTAACACTTTATAGTTAAAGTACTAAATCAGCCTACTCTAAAAGCTAGAAGTGTAGGAGGTGAGTTTTGTGAGGACAGGAACAGCATTTGCTGAATGTACTTTGGATAACTTCATAGCCATGAATGAGAGTGCTGTGGTTTGAGACAGCTACAGAAAAATGCATCTCTGTTTTGCATGAGATTGGCTATTTTTTCCATGGCTTCTATGCTAATTTGGAGCAAACCCACACACATTTTGACTTTTTCTATTAAAGAACATGAGAGTGTGTCTCTGAGGCAGTGGGAACCATGAAACGGGGAGCTAGAATCTAAAGTTGTGGCTTCTTTTTAGAAAACTGAAGAGCAGCTGGGAACGTCAAAGCTCCAGAAAAGCCAGGAATCCTGAACCACTGTCCTTCCAGCTTGCTGACTTCCACCATACGGATGTGTGAAGGAAAAAGCCCTGCTGTAGCAACCCCTGAGAAGCCTGAAAGTCTTGTGTTATAAGCTCCCAGCTGACCATCTGCAGCTCCTGAACAGAAGCCATAAATCCTGTAAAACCAAATGTCCACTCAAGTCTTTCCACTACTGGAAAAAAAAAAGGCAGCTTGGGATCTGATGCTCCCAAAGCTTCCCAACTCCTGACTTCTCCCTGGCTTGCCAGATGCATTGTAAACAGGAGCCAACGAGGCTGGTGGCTCTCAGCACCTCCCCAGGCAGCTGTGACAAAGTTGGCTAATTGGAAGGAAAAAGCAGGCTTTCTTGTAACTTGGGCAGCATCTGACCCATCAGTTTTCTTTAATGGAAAACCGTTCCTTGAGGGGATTGCATGGGCTCCAGTCACTAGTGTCATGATAAACACAAGGGTAACCATGAGCTTTGTATCATGTCTGGGCATAAATATCCATGTCCTTCACTAGAGAAGAAATAAATCATTATCCAAATTTCACACATGGTGAAACTGAGGCACCAAGAGGTGAAGTTTCCTAACCAGTGTTGTTCACAAATTCACTGGTCCAGCTGGGTCTGACCATCAGCTCTCCTGACTCCTGCTCTTTTAGCAGAGGCTGTGCTTCCATGTCATCACGGCACACAGGCAGCCACAGTGGCAAAAGACCATGGACTCATCTTTCTCACCTTGAATATTCAGTATCAATGCTCAAATATGGCTTCAAATGCTCTAAATGCTCTGAACTTTTTATTTAAATGAAAGCGTGCTCTTCAAGGTGAGGGAAGAATGAGACCCTTACGCTTTCTTTGTCTGGGAAAAAATTGTAATAGTTTGAAGAAAATAGCCCTCCTCATTGATTCAAATGGAATAATTCAAACATCGTTAATAGCTATCAGTTTGGTGATGAGAAGGCCCTATTTAGTGAGGCTAAAGGACTAAAGAGGAAACAATTTGAATGCCTCAAGACGAGCTCCCTCTCTCACAGCACACCCCCTCCAAAACCTCCTCCTCAACTCCATGGCTGCATGGCTGACTTTAAACTGCCAACACCGACAAAAAGGGGATGTTGCATCTTTTATAAACAGCCTTTTGTTTGCCGCTCTGACACCTGCGAAAAGCAAAATTGTTATTTTCTTGCTGCTTGTTGCTAGTTTGATGCCCGCTCTGGGGCCCTACATCAGAGACACTGTTCAAAACAGGTTGCAGGGGTCCGTTTCCGTGCTGTCTGCCGATGGTGCTGCCTGAAGGAAAACCATGGAAACGGAGTTTGACAGGCTCGCGGGGACCCACGGCTGCCAGAGCCGCTGCCTTTGAGCGCCTGATGAAGACATCACAGAGCAAACACAACATTAAAACACTGCCGGCTGCTTTGCATCACTTAGAATGCAAATCTCTTTGTTCTGCTCGGCCCTTATGTTTGGTAGCCAAGGAATCTGTACCGTCATCTAACATGGATTTGATGACCTTTTTTTCCCTCTCTGTGGACCCCCCCCAAATAAAATAATAATCATTTGTTGCAGGAGGGAGGCTTGTGTGGGGATGTACATGTGAAATGCCCCTGGTTTTTTTCAGTTCCTGGGATTTCTACGCACAAATTAAACGCCTGTATTGCAGAGCAGAGCAGGCTGGGTTGCTTTGTTGCTCCCTGTGCATTATTTGACTTGGATTCATTTACATGGCAACTCGCAGGGGTAAATTTTATGTCATCTTTATGTCACAGATTAAAAGGCAAAAGTAATCCTTTATTTGAGCAGCACGTCCCTTCGAACCCTTCAAGCCGCACAGATGAAAACAGAGGGGAGAAACCCCAGACCCTCCCACCCCCATAATTCCAGTTTTATAACTTTTTACGCTAAATTTGAGCTGTGTGGTTATTAATTCCCCCCTCTCTTTGTAAGCAGCCTGTATTTTAGTTGTAGTTTCTGATTGCCTTGGTCCAGGTCAAAACTGAAATGACCAATGCCTTGGTGCTCAGATGCGCCATTTTGGTAGCTCCTGACAAGCTGTGCTAAACGTGGGACAGCCAGGAAGGCTTTTGTGCTGATTGGAAAAAACCCTGATGAACATCTACAGAAGGAAAGAGCTGATGGGGGACAGCAGACAAACCGACCATCCTCCCAGAAGTGGTAATTTATCATTTCGTTCTTCCTACACATCCTAACTCATGCATTACTCATGCTGGGAGAGGGCTATCATTGCTAAACTGGCAGCAATACCCAACTGAGGGCTACAGCTTGCAATCAGGAAACTATTTAGGCACACGTTTAAATCTGCCTTTACCAAGATTCAGTAAGACTTACATGGGCATTTAGGTTAAGACCATTCTCAAAGGCTTTCCTAAAAATACAGCCAGAGGCCTTATATAAGTAGCTTCTGCAGAAGCTTTGGGAAGCTTGTGCGCAAGGGCCCCAGAAAGCAGCCTGTGACTGGTCCCTGACCGGACTGGAGGACTTGGCAGTGGATGAGCCATCTTCACGGACATACCTTGGGGTTACACCAAAATGAAGCTACTGCCTCCTACCCAGACCTTTTCCTAATAAAGCCAGTGGACATTGGGAATAATCCACAGAAAGGCCACAGTTTTGCCACCCTCATTTTTAGTGGGATCAGCTCTAAAACTGGGAACATAGGATAGACCTGAGGCTAAGACATTTCCAAGTCATGGCCAAGTCCTTTTCCTTGCCTTGCCACTGCCACAGTGGGTGTTGGTCTGTCATCTGCAGGTCCATCAAAATTAGGCATCTTCATAGAAACCAGAAGACCAGTCTGCTTAGACAAGGTTTTCTAGTGAGCAGCTTTTTTCTGCTTCCAGTATGGGTCCCAAGCTGCTTTGAGTCTCTTTTCCAGCTGCAGCCTGGGAAAAGACACGCTTTACAGCATGAGTTACCTGTGCCTGCAGAAACTATTATTTGTGGGCGAAATCAGTGTGCACTTACTGGAAAATACAGCTATAAATATCCATGCAAGTGTTGAGGCGATGTCACACAGTATTTTGGCAGTCGCCAAGGAGATCCAGGTGCTCTTGTTTCTCTCTGCTTCCTAAGCCCCTTTGGGTTATGCAAGTCTCTCTCCTTTTACACCCTTCCACCTTTTTTCTTTCTTTTCAGGCTGACTCCTGGAAAGACCTTTCATTTTCTTACGGACTCACTGATTCGGCTTTCCTGGCTCAAATCCCCCTGCAAGACTTTGCAGAAATGACATCCAAAAAAACTACCATTTTGAGGCCACATTTTTTTCCTGCCCATTGATGTCCTCTGAGTTTGAATTGCAGTATTTAGTTTTGACTGTGAGGCAAAGTTGGCAGTTTCCCGACTAATGTAAAGTCAGGTCAGAAATGAATGAAAACCAGAAAGGTGCCCCAGAATGTCTAAGCAGAAGACAATCAAATTTCTGTGTCAAAAAAAGGGCAAAACTAAGGATGTGGGACTTGCATGAAAAATCTTGTAGACAGTTATTTTTTTCCTCTTCCTTTCTCTCACAGTGGGACAAATTCCACTTTTATTTCAGTTCATCTGTAAAACATGAGGAGCCAGCTGAGCGTAGCGTTGGTTCAGAATGAGGGCAGCTGACAAGGGAAAGGTAAAAGGAACTTGTAACTGCTGCAGTTCTCTCCAAGAAATTATTTCAACTTGAAAAAAACTGTAACTTCCAAAGGATAGAGGAAGGCACTAGGACATCATCTAACATTCCCTGACATAGCAGACTCCAAGGTATAATTAATGCATTAGTCATTTAAATATAGGCCATCACCTCCTGTTGCCTCAGGTTTTCTAAAGGTACACGATCACATTGTCCTCTGGTGCTGGCTTATGAAGGACTGCAAACAAGGAGGCAGTTCTAAGAGTCTGGGAGCAGAGTTAATGGTCAGAACTTGGGTGCAGGTGGAAAGGCAGGTCATGAAAGAACAGCTTGGGTCGAAAAAGATTGGGACATGCTTTAGCTCATACGTAAGATATCGGGGTATTTTTGGGGTGAATTCTAGCTGCCATACTTCTTTATATATGTTGGAGACCACTGTGTGTTACTTTGATTCAGGGACCATGATACCCAAAGAGTAAAGCCTATATTTCATCTACAAGGTACTTTCCAATTGTTCCTTGCTTGTCAAAGACTTTGGAAATTAATCTTCAAGGCAAGCTGTAAAAGACTAGTTCATCAACAGTGTGTGGCACTTCCCATGGAGCGCCCTGCTCCTCTTCAGCTGCACCTCCTTACACCTGGAACCCTAGCTCTGTTTCTCCATCTCCTTAACATGAAGACATATGATGGCACAAGACATTTCCCAGGGAACTGTCCCCACTAATAGCGACACTGCCTAAGTGGAGCTTGAATCCCATCAGTGGGAAAGACCCCTCCCATCCAGACAGCAGCACTGATCAGAGAGTTTGGGACTCCCAGTATGTTACAATTTGCAAGTGCACAGCTATTAGACAGAGAGGGATATTCAGGGACAGCCTAATTAGTTGCATTTTCTTTTCTAACCTCAGTCAAAAACCAGTCAGACTGTGCTTTAGATTTTGACATCCTATTAAATGCAGAACACAGGCCAATAGCTTTCATTTTCCCTTGTGATGCTACAGATTCTTGTTTTTATAGTTTGACAGAGAGACATAATTAGGCCTCAAAAAGGACAAGTCTAGACTATTAGCTCCCCACAGAGGCTCCCTGGAAAATCAGAACCCACAATTATTCCCCGCTTTCCCACTGCAGCAAATTTGCGGGTATCTGCTCTCCTGCCTCAGATATCCTGTTCACAACCTTTAAACCTGTGACTTTACAGTCCTTTCACTTGAAGGGCACAAGGGAACAGACAGGGAAGGATGAACCCAGTGTTGGACTTTCCAAAAGGACAAGAGCAAGTTAAGGACAATACACGGCAACACTAATGCTATAGGTGTGAGTACTTTTCAGTGCTGCAGCCAGAGCAGCAACAAAACTTACTGCCATATTTCTGCCCCCTTCATTGCCACCCAACAGAATGGGGCTCCGGAAATAAAAGTTAAAACTTTTTGTCTCCATCACATGTAAAACGAAGCAGACAAATCAGCAGACTGAGCATGATTCCTTTCCTGGTAGCACAGCAGCTGTCAAGGCATTTAAGTGACACTTGTTCACTGGGGTCCCTGTCCATTCTCCTCCTCTGCTTCTGAGTTACCTGTAGCTTCGCATTTTGTTTCTCAGCAACCAGGAAGCAGATTCAGTCTCTGGCTACTACAGTCTCTCCCTCACAAGCAATTCCTTAGTCTTTCTTTGCCCAGTAGTACATACCAGCTCCCTCTCGCTCTTAGTTTCCAAGTGCTTGGATAGTTTCTGTACCTCTCCTGTTGAGCTGCAACCCTGGGCACACCTGATTCAAATGAGCTCTAAGACTCAATATGAGCACGGAGCACTGGTCCTTTGTTTGTTTTTGCAATAGCATCATATTTAAGATGCATCTTCAGTTTATAATCCCCAGTAATCCTCAGATCCTGGTGTGCCTAGCCAGCAGTCCCCAATTCTGTGTAAACTATCCAGGGTTATCTTTATTATATCACGCACTACTGTTTTCAAGCCATCTCCCCAATCTATTGGCATTGTACTGAATTTTAATCCTAACTTCCGAAGTGTTACTCAGCACATTGGCCAGGAATTTGACTCACAAGTAGCATCAGCTTCTGTTCCCTCTTGCCACCTGCTTCCCATCACTAACCTGGTGCACAGTCTGTTCCCGTGCCAGGGACATGCAGTGCAGAATACGCTGATGGTGCCTGTGGTTTTTGTTGCAGCATTGTCCTTCCCTATGTGAGATGTCAAACCTACTCAAGACTATTTTGCCCCATGGAAAACCCTGGACACTTGGTACTACAGAAATGAGCAGAAATTCTGGGCAAAGCTTATTTGCCTCTCAATAAGTGCAAGAAAATGTTTTCCATTTCTAATAAGCAAGGTTTATTCCTCGCTTTAGTCATAGGTTATCACATCCCTACTAGGCTACAACAGAAACCAAAGCACTCCATCACCCAGGGGTCTGCAGTTGCTAGACATCTCTATCGCTGACACTGGCACCTTTTCTGGGCCGAAAGAGCATCATTTGTGGAGAGCTGTGCAGACGCTGACTACAGCACAGTGCCCTGTAAGGACTCAATTAGCCCAGCTGGTTGTGCTCTGCCTCTCAAGTGCTTGGTGGAAGTAAAATGCTTACACGATCCCTCTGCCTACAAGGCCTTGAAATCTTTAGGGGGCTTGGCTTTGCTGCCTGGTTTTCCATTGACAGGCTGATAGAGACATCGCAAATCTCTCCAAAGGCCAGTCACTAGGCTTCTTTCAACATCAAAGGGTGTCAATGTTCACTCTGCCTTGGAGCCTGGGGCAATATAAATCACACATGAATATGTGAACTGAGTGTTTGAGGTTAAATTCTCTCTGTATATACATATATTTCTCCTTCGGTAACTGATATTATTGTATTGTTTCCCCATCCACTTCAAATATTTTCTATAAATCTTAATATTCAAATGGAAAACAAAGCTTTACAGGTAAACTATAAAAAAAAAAGTATGAACTTGGGTGTTGTGAGTTAAATACATTGTCATTTTCTTGGAAGAAGATTTAGTAAACTGATGGGTGTTTTGTTGGGCTCTTTCAACGTCCATAGTTACATTCATGTTCTCTTGCACTGAATTGAGCCTCTTGTCACAGGGATGTGAACCACCTTCCCTGGACCATCTCTGGCGTGTTTCTTCCCAAAAGCTTATGACGCCCAGCCAGGCTCACAACTGCCCATGGAGCACCTGCTCCACACACTGCTCCTACCTCTGCACAGCTCTTGCAGCCGGTCAACACGCAGTGTGAGCCGGGCTGCACAGATGCCATCTCCTGGCTCAGGTCATCAGCTGGAGAAGGCAAAATGCCTGGGTGGTGGCTGTTTGGAGAGTCTGATTCACCCTGACTGGCACAGTTGTGGCACCTCTGCAGGAGGTCTCTACCACCTCCAAACAGGAGACAGGACAGCTGGGGCTGTCAGTAAATTACATTGCACAAAGATAGCTCTCATGCCTGCCTAGCCTTCTGCAGACAGGGCCCTGGCAGGAGCTCCTATGTCAGTGCTACATCAGCACATTTGCATGACGCCTGCACCACTGCCAACTGGCCCTGCCTGCTCCAAGCAGCAGTTGCAAGCACCTGATGCTGCTGTGGAGAGAATTTGGTCCAGCATCTTGCAGAGTATTCAACAGATCATCCTGTGGGAGACAGTGCCAAGTCCCCAGGGGTTTTGCTGTTCCCGGGAAAGAAATGGCTATTAAATTCAGGCCATTGGCTACTCAACAGATTTGCTCAGCTCCAATCCTCCCTGCATCTCGTCTGCACTCTCAGCAGCCGGTTACATCCCCCTGGTTCAGCAGAGTGGGGAGCAAAGCAGACGGCAGCTCAGCAGCCTCTGCATCCTCCTGCAGAGCACACAGCTTGCCCTGCCCACCGTGACTGCCGTTCCACAAACCAGAGAGGGATTTTTCCCTTGGGCAGCCACCCAGCCAGCCTCCAAGGCTTTGCACCAAGCAGAAGTGGGAGCTGCGAAACTACCTGATCTTAAACAGTGTGGGTTTAATGAGATATTTTTTTATGACCTCTGCAGTAAATTGCCTGTGCTCAGTATTGTGTTGGAGTAAGTAACACCTAGCAGAAATTGTAGTGAGGCAGTAATTGCAGAGCAGCTAAGATCCCTGTGCCATCAGGCAGGAATTTTCATTTCATACATTAGTCACAATTTGCTGTCATAGTTGCATGTAATCAGTACGTCCCTTTGAATGTGAAGAAGGAAAAAGCAGAGCAGGCTGCCAAGCACTGGGGAAACGCGTGGAGTTGCTGTGGGTTGTGTGGACCTCCCCATCACTCCTCCAGCCAGCCAGAGGCTGCATTGCTACTTGAGTCACATACCCTTTAACACAATCTCAGGCATTAAGGCAGGAAAAATGTGTTTGCCTGACCATTTCTGGAAGGTTTTAGTGAGCATCAGTTGGATTATACACCGGATTTTCCATTACTGCTATTGCCCAAGCTGCAATGACAGCAGATTTCCAACTATGCTAACACAAGTATCGTTTTCTTCTGGAAAGCTGATCCTTGGAAATATGGACTCCTCAAAGGGATGGGGGGGGGGGGCGGGGCGGGGGCGGGGGATCTCTCTGCTTTGCTCAGTGATGCCTAAACACGGACACTTACAGCATTACAGGTACCTCAGTAACAGTCATTTTTGTTTCATGCTACACTTGCCCACTTCCTTCTCACACCAAAATGGCCTCCTGGCCCTTGGGACCATGTTTGTATTCTGATTGCTGTCAAATGCACCAAGCAGTTTCCCTACCTTCAGATCTCTGAGATTTTGGGTGCCATATCCTGAGTTGGTTTTGAGTTTTCCTCCTGCTGCTTCTCATCATTGCAGCCATCACAGCATGAGTGAGGATGCTGCTGTGTGATCTCGTTGGGAATTTATCAGGACACCCTAGCAGAAGAGACAGCCACACAACCTGAAAAGGCTGTCGCTTCTGTTGTGTGTTGGTGAAACAGCCTGTGCTTTGGCAAGCAGGGGCAGGCTGGTGTGAAAGCAAGCTGAAAAGTCAGAACTGATGGTCAGAAAAATTCCTGCATCACCTTATTTGGTGCAGGAGATACTCATCACCTCAATCCTTCAAAGCCAGCAACCACAGCTAGAGAACTACGCTCTCGCACACATGATCTTAATCCTTTTTTGGCACAACAGTGTTAAGAGTCAACATTTCAGGCTGTAACTACTGGGGAAATTGTGCTTCACCAACAGCCAAAGTATTTACACCTTTCTGGTCTGTGCCCTTAGATGTTAGATGAGCCCATCACTCTGGTACCTCCACACCTCAGTCCTGTCTCTAGCTTTTCACACAGCAGAAGAGAATGGCTTTCCCTGAGATTTTAAATATTCTTAAAAGCACCATCATGGGATTTTTCATTCATTTGCATCCGCTACTGTGAAATCATGAAGGGAAAATCTGTTTCAAATAGCGTTTGACACTTTCTGGATATTTTTTGACACGCAGCCTGCTTGGCTGCAGTCAGGGAATGATTACCTCGCAAAAGTTGTACCTTGTCCATTGACTCGCTGGGCCTATCTCACGTCTAGCTTAAAATCTGCATAATGAGAAGAAAGCCATTTTCCTTGCAATCCATTCTCCTGTTCAAAGCTTCTCATGTGCCAGGTTGTTGTTTTTTAATCACACAAAATAGTATATATTAATGAGCTCTGAAGTTACATAAAGATAGATCTAAAGCATAAAAACACTAATACGCCCTGTAGCATTCAGTGCTTTGAACACAGAATGGCATCTGTGTGAGAGTGTGATTGCACACAGCTATGGAAACCAGTGCCAAAAAATGAGGAAATGCTGAACAAGTGGTGCGAGATTGGAAAATAACTGGTAACAAAGATATTCAATTTGCATAAAAAGGCCTAGTTCGCTAGCAGCCCAAATTGTGCAACTTTCTGTTTTTAAATGATTATTTTCTGGTTCTGCTGGCGACGTGTAGATTGTCTTTTTTTCTGAAAGAAAATTTCCCTCTCCCTCCAGCCCCCAACAGAAACAAAGGGCAAGCCAGTTCCCAGGTCAGATGTGGCTATTCCGAACGGGACAAGTTTTGCAACCATGGAAAAGTGCAAGGCCTTTTCTTGCCTTTGCGTTCATCCTGAGCAATTTCCTTCTCACTTCCAGATGGTGCCAATTAAGAGTAAGAACCCCTGCCCTAACAGTTGTTAACAAAACAAGCACAATCTGAGACTTTAATGAGTAAAACTAGAGTCACATAATATGCCCAAGAGAAGACAAAATTAAAAGAACGACTGCAGTTGGCAAACGCTTAGGTTGCTGCGCCTTAAAATTGTAAAATGCTAGAGTTTTTTTAACAATTTTTTAAAATTGTAAAATGCTAGATTTTATTTTTAATACTAAGGGCTGCCTTCTACCACTGAGCTCAGTGGGATTATTTTGAGGCTTAAAGATAAGCGCTTGGACAAAACATTTCAATCAGTGACTGAGGCAGTAAAGCTGGGCCATATGGAATTCATATTAGAAAGTATTTTTTTAATATATCATTGAGTTCATTTTATTAATCAGTAGTTGGTAATTAGGATAGCATCCATGCTTTCAAAAAAAAAACTGGTTAGAAGAGCTCACCATCAAGATGTAACTAAAACCACTGGCTAGTAATGGAAGCTACATGAACTCAGGCTACAAACCAGATTCACATGTTTTATGTCATGGGTAGGCAATTAACTATTTTCACAGACTACCTGAGGATGTAATGGATGATCTGTAGTTGAAAACCTCGTATTGAGGGTGAGTACCTACCTAAAGACCATCCTCTACCACAGCTGTGTGCAACTTTTCTCAATTCACGGATTTCTGAAAATATTGCTATGGATGTTTCCGCTCTTGGGTAGCAAATTTTAAGCTTGCCCTGTTTGTATTAGTTACCTTTTCCTGACTCTGCACAAATAAGTCACGAACCCTGGGATTTGTGAACCTCAGTCTGAAAAAGTGTCATTTTGCTCAACTCAAAGTTCTGAAATTGATGGAAGACTTCCTGAAAAAATCCCTCTGTGTCACGAAGGGGTCCTTCTGACCATACAGTCTATAAATTCAAAGAGACTTGTTGGAAGTGCAGTTGAGAGGAGTTCAACCAAGCAAATGTTGGATAATCTTTTCCTTCAATAATTTATTTTTGTGTTGGGAAAAATACTGCTGTATTTTTATATTTGAAAATGCTTGATTTTTTTTTTGGTATGATCGTATTCAAAGCCTAAACACACACCAGCTGGTAGGACTCTACATCACAACCTATACCATGCCCATCATAGTATAAGCCTGTTAAAAATGAAGAAAGAAATACAAATGTTTCAGGCTATTTTTCTATGCTAATTTACAATATTTGCTTCCTTTCCTCCATGAAACACCAGCATGGAGCAGAGCAGGTTTACCTTGTTTACATCACACAAGATGCATCCAGTCCAAGGATGAAACCTTGGAGTCTGCTGACCGAGAGGTGGCACTAACGAAACACACTGTGCTGTAATAACTAAGCGACGGGTGGGCATTTTCCCCCCATCTTCAGATCTGATCTGCACAAACGTTGCTGCTCTGAGTACATAACAATAAACAAAACCCAGTTCAAGTTTCTCAGCACACTCTGTACTGTTTGGGCATATGCTGCATCGCACTTGGTCTTTATTAAAGAACTGGCGGTTCCACTTGCAAGAGGAGCTGTAACCCTTGTGTGCAGACCTCTGAGGTTGCCTCTCCATAACTCAGAAGCACTCTCTTACCTGTATTTCTCTTGTACTGTTAATTGAGAAGCTTGTGAACATCTAGGTTCAGAAGCTCACTCGGGAATGGAACCACCAGGCACTTCTGGCCAGCACAAATGAGAAACAGTCGCAAGAATCATTTACAGCATGAGCTGATAAAATCCCTCATTTCAATTTTGCATCAAAATGTAAGATGACCCAAGCAGTTTGTAACTCAGCATACATTATAACAGTATCCCTCCCAACTCCGTGGAAGAGATGGATGCACATGGTGAGGGGTGCAAAGGCTCTGTGGGCAGCCACCTCATCTGCCAGCCTCATGCAGTACATGTATAGGTACAGCTTGGGGATTAGGAATGTGTACATCTATAGGTACAACTTCACAGCAGGGTAGGGAGAGAGAAGTGGGGTTGCCCTCCATGGTACCACGACCTGTCACAGCAGTAGAAACATTGCAGTGGATCAGAAGAGGTGAAAACTAGCGAATGACATGGGAGATAACAGAAGTGATGTGGGGCAGACCAAAGGTCCATCTAGCCCAGTGATTTCAGATGTCCAACAGCAAGTAGGGGAAAAGAGCAGGTATCATAGGAGAGTATTTTGTGGCACACTCTCACAGAGGCTTCCTGAACAGGGATGCAAGCAGATCATCAAGTGTTACACCCACCAATTTCCAGCTGAAGTCTCCTCCTTAAACCTCCTGTTCTCCTCACCCTGAAACCACCAAGCTTATCATGTGGCTTGGGAAGCAAAGCAGACGTGCTCCCAGACTGTCCTTCAGAGAATAAGCTTCTGCCATGGCATTAGAAGATCCAGGGTAAAACCTTAAAACTCAAAACTCCCTTTGAGGGACATGTAGCTCCTCATCAGTCCTCATTGCCAAGGGGTTTTCTGAGAAATTCATAAAGGCCATGCCAGTTCTGACAGTGAGGTGACTCCCTCAAGTGCAGAGTCAACTCCTGCTTCCCAAACTCAAAGAAGATAAAACTGGGTATTTCTCAGCATCCCTTATAGTTTGTGCAGCCTTCCAGGTCCTTCATTGCTATTGTATTTGCTTTGTCATTTATCACCGAGGTGAGACAAGACACACGAGAGATTCAGCAGATCACAAAGGAGCAAACAGAAAGGAGAAGCTGTTGCTATTCATGCTGAGACAGCCTTAAGATGGGGGGTCTGGGTGTGGGGGGTGAGAGCTGTGGGTGTTTGTGTGCATCTGGACAGAGGGACTGAGAGACCCTTAGGTGACCTGTTGTCCCAAAAAGGTCCGCATTACTGCTGAGATGTCAGGCAAGTGGTCATGCCACAGATGTGCCAAAGCCAATGTAAGTTTCTCCACAGTTGCTGCTAACCAGCACCAGTGCAGAGCCAGCTGCTGTGGATGGCTGAACAAGGGGATGGGTTTCTTACAGAAAGTCTAGGAAGGTAGGGGGGAAAGATCCTTTGGTTTAGGAGGAAATCCTAGTGTTTTGTCCAGATGCAAGGAGTCAATTTAGAAAGCAGATTAATACTGTACACAGGAGTTTCTGAGCCAGCAAGCTGAGCTGTGCTTCATACTGCAATCAAAAAAAATTAGTGGCAGCAAAAGGTTACATCATCCAAGTCTTAATCCAGAGATACACATACTAAAAAATGTGGCACATGGTTAAATGCTTTGCTAGGTCAGAGACCTAATTTGCTCCCTGTCAGTAGGGCTGCTCTCTGTCATGGATGTTGTTGGGGCTAATTAGACTCTGCTCCTGGCCACTGCAAGAGCAAAACCCAAGGCATGAATCCTCTGGCACTTCTAAGTGCTGTCAGTGCTTTGCAGATAACAACAAATAATAATAACAACCTTTGTGTTTGAGGTCTGTGTTCGGAGTGGTTTCAGGGGTGATCAGATGTGGCAGGGAGCTTTCCAAGCCAATCAGGACAGTCCCAGCCCAGTGCAAAAGATGCCCCAGACACAAATATGGATGTAGAGTTATTTTGGGGCACTTCTTTACCTCCCCTCCACCTCCAATTTCTAAGCTTTCTTGTGGATCATGTCTCCCCAGTTCTTGCACTTTAAATGCTAAACTGTCTCTTTGTTGGGTCTGATTTTAGGCTTGCAAAGTACATTCACTATTGCATCACTAATTTGCGTACACAATTAACTTGCATGCACCTACATCATGGATGATGGTCATTAAGGTGCTCTCCTGTTCCTGGATACACCTACTCATTGCAGCTGGCTTGCCAACTTGCAAAGAAGAGACTACCTTGCACCATTGCGTGTGTGCCGTGCCCGATTCCACTTCCCTCATAAGCATGCAGAAGCACCGCTGCCACACAGACAACATTAATAGTGTCAAAATGTTCGTTGCACACGCAAATTTGACACATCATTGAGCATATATTTTGTGCATGAAATTCCACAATTGCTTTCCCAACGACAAGCTCCTTCAGCGCAGGCACCACTTTATTCTCTGAGATCCAGGTTAATTTCTGAACCCAGCTGAAACGTCTCCTATTCCATCACATAATAAAGAAGCTTCATTTACCTAAGTTACTACAATCATGTATTAAAGACCAATAACATCTAGTTATTAACAACTAAAGTTTGTTTGCTTGTCTGCCTTCCCTTTAGCCTTTTGAAGCTGTTTGCAGCCTGACACTACCATGTCTCCCTGGCCGAGGGGCCGGCAGGCATGGCTGAGAACACTAGATGGCACTTTGCAGCAAGGAAGGTTAAGAGCTTATGCAACTAAATGAAGACCTCATTTATTGCCCTCAGTCACAGGGCAAGACTTTTTGCTCACTGCGTCTTTGCCACCTCATTGGTCCTAATTCAGCGTTTAGTCCATAGAGAAAAATCTGATCGGTTCCCAGACAAATTCTCACCTTCACCAAAGGATAAATCTTTGGTGATGTGATTATTTCATGATGAGCTCTAGCTTATATTAATATATCAAACTACTTTGTGTTTTTCTTCAAGTTGGAGCATATGCAAGGAGCATCTGTATGATAATGGCTAGGCCAGATACTCCAAAAGCTGTAAATCTTCCAATTAAAAGACAAAAACGGACCCAGAAATGACCTTGTTGCCGTTTACCACACTGCAGCATCAGATAATGAGGGTGCTGCTTCAGGTTTATAGATTCCCCCTGCCTTTTATACCAGGCTGTGTCTGTTACTTCTCAGATCATTTCAAAGGGCCAGAAGTTGTCCTCAGTTTGTGCCTGAAACTTGCTTGCCCAAGAGAAGCTAAGCAATGCTGTGTTACTCACAGCCACACAGCAACAGAGCAGAGAGAAAATGGTCCAGCCTGGCACAACGGACTCCTTGAAACAGTGACAGGGAATCATGCAGGTGCTTCAGACTCTCCTCTGGGTTGGCTGAGGACAAGGAGCTGCCCTTTTCCCTGCTGACACGTGGAGCTGGTACAACGGCCAGCATTCATGTGAATGTGGCTCCTTTTATTTATCCCTGAGGCTACACTGGAATAGTAACCCACAGCCAGCCTCAGCCTGCCTTGCAGAGCAGGTATGTGAACATGGGTCTGGAGCATCCTTCTCCTTCTCTCCTGGAAGCTGAGGTTTCACCCCACCCTCTCCCCAGTCTGGCCTCCAGGCAGCACCCAGCCCAGTGAGTGCCCTGCACACAGGGCAGGAAAGCAGGCTGAGGCCACAGTAAACAACTTGCTGCTTATCTATGTAGGTGCAAGGGTAAATGGCCACCGATTACATGGTAAACATGATGTGTAGAAGGCTTAAGGCTGCCCTCAAGACACATGAGAAGATGCAGGTGCCCACCCTCCCTGCATGCAGGCCCCTCTGCAGAAAGCTCAGGCCTCACAGCATCTTCCTGGGGATGCCTGTGTAGGCTGTGGTGCCACACCAACAGCAGGGCATTGCTTACAGGGCAGTAAAGGCAGACCTGGAGAGCGCCAGCTCTGCGCCCAGAAGAGCAGAAAGGCTGTGTCCCACTGGGCTGTGTATAAACAGCCACACCACCAGCTTTCTTGAGCTGATGCCCTTCCTCACCTTTTCCACCAGACATCTCTCAGATAACATCCAGGGTAAATCTCCCACTAGTGCTACTTAACCTGTTCCAGAAACCTTTTTCATTCCTTCTATAGCCATTATTCCTTCATCCTTTTGATAAGGCATCCAACTTGACTGGCTGTCAGCTATTGCTACTGCCTTAGAGGAGCAGCACTCCTGCCCAGCCTGATCTTTCCCAAGGTCTTTCTTAGCTACGTTCAAAACAGACAACACACTTCCCACATTTTGTAGCTTTATCTCTCTCTTTCAAATAAAAGATTTCTACATTTTTGAAGTAATCACCTGGCTTATTTTTTTGCCCTCTCATCCTCTCCTAGCTCCTCACCAAGAGCTGAGTTTCACTGCTTGGGTTTTTCTTCTCCCTTCCTCCATCAGATCACTCTACCAGGTCCTCTTTTTTTCCCTAGCCACCAGTCAAGAAAGCAACTTGCTTTCTCCCAGAATTTCAGCTATGAAGTTTCTGAACTAGCCAAGCTGTTAGAAGAGCTGGTCACACACCTGCACAGGCTCCCCTTGTTCTGGAAAGAGCTGGACAATTCTCAAAAACAATTCCAGTTTCTGATGCTACCACAAATATTGTCCTCCCCTAATTCAGTAGTTTGAGTTCACATTACTCTCTCTGCTTTAACATCATTTCCCAGCTCCTCAGACAAATTCCGGGCAAATTCAAGAAGACTTTTGTCTCAGGACTGAATAGACATCTTGAAATTGTACCCCAGCCCTACAGCTGTGGCTAAACAGCACCACTAATTACCAGCATGCTGCTGCTGGCCTCCCGTGTTGGCACTGGCTTCATCAGCAATGGCAGAGACTATGGAACAGAGAGAGATGGTAACAGAAAGGTGCTGGCCTGGAGCCTGGATGGGGCCACACATCAGCGGCACCAGTCCAGCATGAGACCAGCCTGGCTAACCGGCTGGGGAGGATGAGGGAAACCTCCCGCTCTCAGTCCTCCCTGGGGAGCGAGACGCAGGGGCTGGAGGATGGCTCGTCTAGGGGCTCCTTGCTGCTATTGCTGACACCTAATGCTCACCACCTCCCACACAACACCCATGCAGGGCCTCATCCAGTACAGTCTCTACTTAAAAAAACCCTCCAAATCAACCAACCAACCAACAGATCATAGCATATCCTTCCATTCTTTCTCATCACACACTATAGCCCTATTAACCTAATAAAGACACTTCAATCTCCTTTCAGTTCAGGAGAATTCTCCCCATTGTTTCCAAAGAAATCTCTCTGGATGTACTGCCAAGAGTGTGCGCTTGCTGTCGCGTTCCAAGTTGCTTGAAATAACAAAGAATTATCCTTACAATTAAGATCAGGCTGTACAATTTAGATACGTGCCTTAAAAGAGTTATTATTCTCTGCCAGAGATGTATTGTTCTTCCCCATTTAATTTTATTTACTTTTTTAGTGGATGCAACAGTTATGCTGTCATTTATCGGAGAAGAAGGAAGCAGCAGCTGCAGAGCTGTGTATATAAAATAAACACAATGTGGATGAAGCTATCAGAAGCTCAGATTTCAAGGAGGAGAGGGGGAGGATTGCTTTTAATAAGATCTCATGTCAGTAAAGTGAGATGGAATGGCAGGGTCTTACCCTATTAAAAATAAGAGTGGGAACAACTTCTTTTATTTAATGGAACAGCAGTGTTAGCTGCGTGCGTACAGACAGAGGACTTAATTTAAAAAGTAAAAAGCAATTTGGTCATTCATGTTCAGACTTTGGGCACTCTGCAAAGCATGCCAAACGGACTCATTTCTTTTTAACCCTTTGGATGCAAGACCTGTACAGCATGGAAAAGGCAAAGCCAGGGTGTATTTATCCCGTTGAACAGGACTTTTCTTCTCCCTCAAGGTGCTGTGCAGGCAGCCGGCCGATCCCAGCAAAGGCAGGTGGGAGGCAGGCGTCGTGCTCGTGCTCTGATGATGCTTTGTTGTGTTGGCTTGGGTGAATCGTTTCACTTGCCATCAGTACAAACACAGATGCTGATGCTATCAATGGCTGCGACTTGTTTGTTTATTCATCTGTATTAAGCCGGTGACTAGGAACCCCCCCAAGCATGAGAGCACCCAGACCAGAGGACTGTACGAGAGCCAGCTGCAGTTCTATTCTCTCTCCAGTACGGTATCACATGCCAGGACATGACTGCCCCACCCCGCGCTCACGCACACAGTGGTGAGGAGCATGAGCCTGCCGGGATGCCTGAAGTGCTCTCTGGATGTACAGGCACAGTGACAGGTCTGTCCTAAACCCAGCAGGAGCAAGCGCAGACTGGGGCTTGGTGGCCCGGCCCCTGCAGCCCAGTGTTATGGGGAGCAGTAGCTCTGGGGTGTCTGTTTGAGCAGCTGCACCTCCCACCTGAGTGCACCTCAGGCTGTGCATCAGAACCAAGGGGCACAGGGAGCCGGGCCAGCCAAGCACGAAATCAGGTTAGATGAAAATCCTTATCTCAGGTGTTTTATAATATAGCCGAAACCATTTTGTAATAGAGCTAGATTCACCCACAGGTGAGAACAGTAATAACACACATGCTTCTGCGGTATTATCACCGTCTGCTCAAGCAGCACACCTCACTCAAGATGGACCTGTACAAGCCCCTGGATGACTGAAACAAGCAACCACAGCTATATGTTCTCAAACATGTGCATACACACATGCGCACTTCTGTTGCGGGCATTATTTCAGTAATAGCATAATTGTGCTAAATATGTAAGTATTTTCTATAATTGTATAATCAGCATGTAATTATATAGAGTAGAAAATACAAACATATATTAAACAGGTGAATGCATTTGCTATCCAAATATAAATTCCAGTGGTAACTGAAATCGCACCAGTCTGTACATGCACGTGTAACAGAGGATTGGAATGAAATATGTTGCATTCGTATAAATACCTGATACAGCTAAGGCCACCTTTGGACTAAAACTAAGAGATCACAGTGACAACACATATAAAGGCATCAGGAGACAGCAGAAGTGCATCAGCATTAGAGGCTTGCTGCTGGTTTGAGGGATCTCTCTCTCGCTCAACTCTACTCTGCTGAAACATGAATAGCCGTAACAAAAGTAAGTATTCAGAGCTCCCGTTGTGCAGCTACACCTGCAGGGTGAGCCCTCCTCGTGCACAGAGTTTGGTGACCACAAAATCTGACACTAGAGATTATGAAATCATGGTCCAGACCTCTTTGACCCAACAACCTGATCTGATGAAAAGTAGTAGAGAAATTTTGAAGGAAAACATACTTAGATCTTTGACCTCCTTTTACTCCCGCTTCTCCTGACATCAGCTGTAGTCGGCCACTGGAGGCAAAATTAGGCCTCTAGGGTTTTATGTCTCATCTAGAAGAGCCATATTCCAGAAAAACAAACCCATTAGCCCAGGCATCTTCCAAAAGAAATATTTTATCATATGGAGCGGCTCAGGGATTCAGCCTTCAACGAGGACTGTGCTTCGATCACAGATGGGATCTTGGGAACTGCACTAAATCACAGATGGTATATTTCTTCCTATAATTCACAAAATGGGCTATTTCCACTGCTTGCTGTTTTTTTTTCCCTTCTCTGATTTTTATATTTCGCACATGGCAATTGTAAACATGGATACAATTTTTTAAAAGGGCCCTTGAAAACATTTTCTTTTAATGGTGCATGTAATCTTTTCCTGTTCAGTAAATCTAACACCAAAATGTCACTTCTTTTCAGAAATTAAAACATACTTACTTTTAATAGGATTGCATTTATGTTTTATATGCTTTGCTTATTTATCTTCTGTGTCATTTCTGTTTTCTTGGATAAGCTTGGCATTCCCTTGTTATCTCTTGAAATAGTGCATCAGCCACGAGCTACTGCCTAGACTGAGACATGGCAGCTTCTGCTGCTGCCCACTCATGGGCACAGGCAACCGGTCAGATCATACACTTGTACTCCTTACAGCCTGTGTTATCTTAATTCTAAACCATGACCAGCTGAAGACAGCAGCGTAGCCCAAATTAACCCCATCTGACTGGCCCTTGACTGGGGCAATGTATTTAGGCACCCTGTAAAATCCCTGTACAGTCAGGGGAAGAGGACGGAAGGAGGGAAGGGGGAGAAGGAGAGAAAGGAGCACCCCCTGGCACATCACATTCTTTGGAGAAACCTCTCTCTCTCTCTCTCTCTGTTGTCTATGTAGGGAGCCTAAGGCAGGCAGGTACTTCACCAAAGTTGGAGAAAGGAAAGGAATTTGGATGTCCTCCAAACAACTTAAGACTTAAAACAACAGATGGAAACAGAGCGATATGAGGGTCCACGAACAGACAATGAGATTGTGATATGAGTTTGCATAATACACGCCTGGCTCTGCACATCAGTGCATCTCCTCTTTCTAGCCGCTAAGTGACAGCAAAAAAAAGCCAAAATTACATCTAATACTTTCCTGAAATTGCTTCATTGCTTTTCCATGTAAAGTGCTGCTATAGCTGGCACAGAGTTTTTATTTGTTTGCTGGTAGGAGAGGAAGGCCAGCCTATACAATATGAATAAGAGAAAAGGCAGCTATGAGCAAATCTCTCCATTCAGTCACGATCCAAAAAGATTTAGAGCTCCACATGTTGCTATCAGTATGGTAACAACTGGGCTCCTACCATCATCGTACTGCGATCCAACCTCTGGGGATCCTCTTCTATATCCATTTAACTTTTCCACCTCATTTGCTATCCCAAGATGCTCAAACACTGTTGTCATTTTGTTTCTGTTTTGTATTTACTGATGTTATCAAATATTACACTTCACTGGAGGGTAATCTAGACAGCATTTCATGCCCTCTTCAATACAGAGCTGCTCAAAACACTCATGTGTCAGCCCCAGAGCTGAATAGCAAATCAAACCAAGACTCCATGCAAAGCAACAGTAATCTTTCCACTGAGCTTTGAATCGGCCTTTTGAAGGGTATTTCTAATTCACATTAAATCAGGATTTAATAATCCTTTGGCACTGATTAAGAGGTCAGTATTGCGACGACACCGAATCACGCTCAGACTGAGTAGGTATTTGCCATCTAGAAAGCTAGGCTTTCAGTATCTTGTGCCAATCTTCTTGACCCTCGGGAAATGCCCACAGTGATCCCCTGGGGTCACAGACCACGACTTTAACCCACCCAAGAGCAGCTCCAAATCCCACCATCAATGCTTGCACCTCAGATGTGATCACACCTATTAGCGCATTCTAATTACGCAAAATGCACAACCTCACTTCAAATCCTTGACAACGTATGTCTCTCACATGTCCACTGGTTTTTTTATGCACATCTAACACAAGGTCGCAGAGGGAGAGCAAGCCATGTTTGCTACCTCAGATCACTCAGCACTCACCCATACAAACTCACAGCGTGACAAAAAGCCTGGTAACCTGGTCCCCCCATACCAGATCAGAGCAAAGGCTCAGTGTCCCATCTTTGATCAGTCCAGTGCTGCTGGTCAGGTAAGTCAACAGCCTGCTCATTAGATGGTCTCCTACTTTCTGTCAATCAGAAATTAGAGACTTCTTGGCTTAGCAGCAGCTTCTGGACCACTATGTTTCAGAGCCAGTAAAGCACCTTCCCTCCAGTCATTCTGCTCCTCATTTAACATATTTCTGTGGCCTCTGTGTTTTTCCACAGCCTCCCATGGCTTGCTCCCATGGCGTGCTATTTAAATATGCACTGTATTAAATAATATTTCTTTGTGAGAGGGGGTTTTCTGGACTTTTGTTGTACCCTGCCAATGTGTCCCTCTCCCAAGTCTCCCTCATGTAGAAGTGGTGACATAGTACCGACCTAGTTGCCTTTTTGGCTAACAGTGTGAGAAAAGCCATGGAAGTGGTCTGGCATCTGTATTTTTCATACATCCAGGATGCTAAGTAGCCAGTGAAAAGGGTAGTCTTCTGACTGCACCTCTACAATCTCCCCATGAGGGAGCTCCGCAACTGGAATGGCTACTCCTCTTGGATTTTAACGTTCATACACCCTCTCCCATACTGCCCAACTATTCAGCCTTTATGAGGGTGAAGCGGATATGAGCCTAAATGTTTAGATGCAGTGAGTTTGTAGTCATGCCACACATGATTTAGTGAATAACTGATGCAAGGCAAAAAGATGGCACAGCTCTGTGATCTAACAGCTGTGCAAACAGGCTAGAGAATTTAAAATTCAGGAAGCTGTATCTCCAGGAAAGCATTTAAGAAAAAAAAAATCCCTAGTGCCACATCTGGTGGCATCAAATTGTCATTATGACATGGTATTTAAGATGATTTAATGGGTTTATTGCCGAGTAAGAACCTTGGAGTTTGCTTAAACTGCTGTGCATTAAAAGGATGTAACTCTTCAAATGATATTCTGACAAAGTACTGCCTAAACAGTTCATTATCTTTAAGGAACACACACATATGTACATCAGCATGTGTGTATATGGAAATAAATAGATCAATAGACAGAAAGATGAATAGAACTGCACATCTACATACACACGTATTTAACAATACACTACAGCAGGCTCACATGTGTTGTGAGAGCGATCTTTTGGAAAAATTCATTCACTCCCCTTTCTGCCTCTCTCTTCTACACCTCACACATCCATACAGCAGGCAAGATTTCTGTCCACCTTAATTACTTCTCACTTAGGGCACTGAATCAATGGGTGGTTTTGAAACAAAGGATTCAGCTACTAAAAACAGCCTGGGAAAGTGCCTGGGAAAGGTCACTGATTATAGATGACTTCTAAGAAAAGGTGTCCAGCAAAAGAAAAGGTGTCTCTTTTCTTGCTGAATATTTTTAATGTGACTTAGTGTTTCTCTCACCTTTAGTTCCCAGAACAGTTCTCATTTCCTCTGAATGTTCTGACTTCTTATCTCAGGCCTTTTCAGCTTGTTGATTTTAAATTCAATCTGGTTAATTCAAATTCAAGGCACGCTGCTCCTGAAGTCTTTCACCGTCTTCTGATTCCACAGAATGGGACTGTTAATGGTATGGGGTTTTGTCAGTGAGGAACGGTGCAAACTTCCTTTCACATTTATTCCTTTCATACTAGATTGACACGCCACATGGTAAGCCAGTCAGACCATCTCGCTTTGGGTGTCTAACTCAGGTGCTTCTCTCTCCCCTGACTGCATACAGAAGGGAGATTTCCAACCGAAGGTGCTCTGATGTGCACCCTAGATAGATGCCTTAAGTGAACAATAAGGACTGCCACCTGCAAAATCGTGTGACGGAGCAGATTTATCCAATCAGACAAATTCCTGAACAATTCCATCAAGTCACCATGAGCCTTTCTATCATCTACAGCAATTTTCCACCATCAATGCATTTGCCTTTTACCATGCGAATAAACTGTCAAAACATAGTCTGCCTCTGCTAGTCAACCCTGTGTGCATGTAACACGATAATAAAAAAGGCAGGTTATTTTCTGTTCCAGACTGAATTAGCTGTTCAGATACCAGAAGTGACCTAGACGGAGTAGCACGGAGCTGCACACATCCCAAGGGAGCCATCAGACCTCTGCAGTGACATGCCTACACTGTTTATGAAGAGGTATGTACACCTACCCTTTGAGGTGGGCCTCTGCTGATGATCACCCTCCATGTGGTACTCCCAAACAGCTCAGGGCTAGCTCTTACTGACAGTCTGCCCTGAAACACTTCGCTACCTGTTTACATCCCTGACTTTAATTTCTATATATCTACAACAAATGACACTGATTTTTCATTTATTTTTTCCCTAGGAAAATCCAGCTCTTAAAGCAGGAAGGAAGCTGTAGTTTGTTTCTCCTGAAAGCAAGTCAGCTTCATTCTACAATTGGAAGGGGTCTTCAACAGCCAAAGGGTCAGTTTTTCTCTCTTTTCTTTTTTTTTTTTTTCTTTCCAGTAAGGGTTTGATAGTGAATAATTGGAAGAGGGGGAAAAAAATCACCTCGGGTTGTATATTGCCACTTCCTCTTGCATTGCAGTTAATGCAAACCTTTGATTAGCCTGCTGAAGAGACCACACATTCAATAATTTGAAGCAAAAGGTTAATGGTGTTATTACAACTATTATCCCTTTTAAAATCATTATCCTCTTGTTTTTTATGTCTATATTACCTTCACCTTTCCATGAACCCACTTTACCAGCTGTTTCCCTCTGTCATAAAGTTTGCTGAACATCATCCTAGGAATAGGATAAATGCCATGTTTTATCAATCAAGCCTAGGGGAATTCTCAGCTTCTCATAACGCAAACTGTAAAGGGAGATTATTACAAAGTTTCTATTTTGATTTTTAAATTGGCCATGAGTGAAATATACACTTAATGTCAAAGTGCAAAATGTTGCAATTATGACACTATTTTTCTTGGGAAGTTTTACAGACTAGCAAAGTATGAAAACTGAAGACTTACAAGAGACTGACCAATTATGATTAATTTTAAATTGGTTGTTTATTAGAAGGACAAATAGTCCAAAGCAAATATGCACAGAATGACCACAACAAAGATAAAGAAAATGTGCTAAATTGAGGTGATAACCAGCCCCATTTCTAAAGCATCTTCCCAACTTAGGAACTTAAATCCTACTGACTTTCAGGAAGCCTTATGCTCTTGTCCTTCACGCTGGAGAATGTGAATTAACTTCCCCAAATTTCAGAATAATATCGACCTCAAAATCCATGGCAGTGCCTGAGACATATCTGATAATACTCCTTTCTTTCCAGAGACACTAAGGGGACCCAGACTGCCTAACTTCAGACACCTCAGGTAAGTTGCTCCACGAACATTTGAGCTAAATCTTTAGCCTTTATAAGTTAACTTCCTGGTGCAGTTGTTTTATAGTTGGCATCTTCTGTAATCCATTTCTGTGTTTCTCAGAACCTGTGGACACCAACACTCAGTGTCTTCATCAGTTAAACACCAAGACCAAGATCTGACACTGGGCCTAAAAGAACTTGTCTACACGGAAGAAATTTCCAGTGAACTTGATGAAGTAAAAAAATCAGGTGTGGAGGAAATTAAAGGCCTTAAAACAACCAAATTTTATAAGTGTTCAGATTTCACTATGCCAAACAAAAACACCATATTCTTCCTGGAATTTGAAAAGAATCTGTTAATGATAATGCCTCTACATGAAAATACATTATTTCCAGAACGGCAACAGTGCAGCATTTACTGAGCTTTTAGTAAAATAAATGAAGTGCTCTGTGATTGCTTCCTTTGAACATGGAAAAATACAGGTAGTGCATACTAATGTTTTCCAACAATAGTGTCTATCAGGGAAAAGCTGTGATCTGTACAGATATTTAAGCAGAACAAAATGCAGGCTCTGCCTATATCGTTTTTATAATCATGGATGCACAGGAAAAGTCAATGCCTGTATAACGTAGAGCACTGGTGGCAGCAGAAGTGAGATGCTTTCTTTTTCTCTATTTTAAATTCTGAACATTTTGCTACCAACTTCTGAGTGGTAATTCAAGAAGAAAAAAGAGGGAAATCTGCCACATGAAAGATGTAATAAGAAGCACATTCCCACCACAAAAGTCCTATGATTGACGTGGTCTTGTCATTATCATTGAAAATAATCTTCTGGTGTGTTATAATGACAAGAGGATGTGTAATGTTATTCTGATACAAGGAAGGACTGTGTACATCCATTGATCCAAAGAATTCTAATTCACCCCATACAGGAAGATAAGAATCACAACAGCAGGCAGTTAAAAGTCCATCTAGCCCTGTATCCTGGCTCTGACAATGCCTAATACTTCATATTTCAGAAGATGGTGGCAAAATTGCTGCTTCATTGTGCGCACTTCTAAAAATGAACAGTATGAATACTAAGTGTGTTCTTATCTCCCATGCTTTTCACGGTTAGATGACCATTATTGGCTTCCACAACAACAGTTACCGGGGCAAGTGAGTTTTATGTGTGTTCTCTTTTTCTTTTATACATATATATTTATGCAAATACATATACACGCATGTCTGTAACACATAGATAATACACAGGCATGCAATAACTGAAATGACAGAAAGTCCTAACCTTTTCTTACATTTAAGAATAATTTCTGTACTTTATTTTAAAAGGAAATACAGGCTTAACCAGCTATTACCAGCCCAGCTTTTTCATTTCTGTTTTAATCACAGCTTGAACTGGTGACCAACAAATTTTTCCAATAAATGTTTAAATATCTTTAAATGTGGTTAACCCACTAATGGTTTTAAAAAGCCACCAGTTTAAACAGAGATTCCCAGGTTTGGGGAAATGGGTCTCATGATATGAGGCATAAAAGATTCAACTTTTTCAGCTTACCAAAGGAAAGGTTTGGGAGGGTGATAACTCTTGATAGATACCTAGAAAAATTCAGTAATGGGAACGATTCAACCTCACACAAAGTAGAAAAACCTACTGTTCAGAAACTTAACTATTTCTACCTTGGATTAAGACACCATTCCCTTGAAACAAGATGAATAAAAAACCAGAGGTGACTGGAAAGAATAACAGGGATGCCATGTCCTGGCACCTTTATGACAAGATTCAGTATCTTTCTAGGATGCACGCTCTGATCCAGTGTTTGTGAGAGTCTTTGCTTGTACGCACGTGAAGAGGAAGGAGGATATGACTCAATATGTCCTGGTCTCCCCAGGGCCTATGAAATGATTTCAGAGAGACTCAGTTTCACTTCCATAATGGGACACACTCATAAAAGGTGCAGCTCTACCCTAAGACAGTAATTATAATCAGATTTCATGCCTTGCAGCATCAGCTGGTTACCCATAAATGTAAGAGGACTTTTTTCCCCTAGATATTTCAGTCATCTGCCATCACAAGGGGTGTTCTACCTCCCTCCAAAGCACTGGAGGCAGGAGCTCTATGTCCTCTCTGGGACACCAAGAATATCCTTTGTTGACCTGATGACATGCCTTGCTTACAGGTCCAAGGTTATTCTGGTCACCAGATTTTAGGTAAAGGTTGTTAAGGAGCTGAGTTGTTTTGGGGTATGCACGATTTTCTGCCTTCTTCTGCCATCCAGGGTTGATTTCTTGATGGGAGCATGTGGGGAGACCCCACCTCTGCACACCTTACCAGTGATGGTGCCCTGCTTTCACTTGTTCCCCTCCTGTGCTCGGCACTGCAATCGTATGATGACTGAAATACTGGCTTGGACTTTAAGCCTGAGCAAAGGCATGCAAGGAAAACTTAGTATCTTGTGATACTGGGTTAGCTTGACTAGATGGACTTAACTCTTGGCAGTTACTATGAAACTCCAAACCTCAGTGTTATGAAGAAAGAGGTTCCATGTCATGGAGCAACTTTGGCTACTCCAGGCATAGGAGGTGGAGTCTGAATGCATTTGTACAACTTCCCTAACGTCATCCTTTCTCTTGTAACATCCAACAACCTGACATCAAGCATAAGCACCCCACGCCACGCATCTTTATAAGGACAGAATCATACTGTGTCTATATTGCAAATCGTGCTGAAAGAGCAGTAAAAGCCAAACAACATGGTTTTAAGGTAAAGCACGCATTCCCATCAGCAGAGCTCGACTGCAATCCCAGGCTGCTTCCTGTCCTGATGATCACTCGTGCTATCTCAGGCTGCTGACTCCACTTTCCATCCATTGTAGCTCTTACTCTACATTCCCTTTTGGCATAAAGCATTCCATTATCTCCACTTTCTGCTGAAGTAATATCTTTCCTAAGCCTGGGCAACAACAGCAGCCATCAGAAATGGTGTTGTGAAAATAAACGCTTCACATGGAACACCTCTACATCTGCTAATTGCTGTGTTGCTGGACCATGCTGAGAGCTGTACACAGCCACCAAGGTGGCTGCTTCAACCAGATGCTGTCCAGCAAACAGCCCACTTGGAACTATCTTTACAAAGATTTTGGAGATGCCATCTGTGTTTTCTCAGAGATATGATCCCACGTCATTGCTTGGTGTGAACTGGTAAGGCTGAAGAGTCACCACAAGGCACACATTCCTGTTTACAGGAATGCTCTACCAAATGATGAGTTCAGATCCAGGCATGCACTTCCCTTCAGTGTGAGGTTTTCTGGTATGAGATTTGAGTTCATCTCAAGTTCAAACTTTTTCAGATTAAATTTTAAAAAAGGCTCTTTATAAAACCCTCAAAACCCTCAAATTACAGCCCATAGTAGGAACCAGCTAAAGCAGCACATAACTAAGAAGGCAAATGAGTTTGTTAATTCCTCTTTGCCTTTCTGGCTATTCCTTCCCTTGAGCTGGAACACCAAACCACGACCCACACATGAATATTGCAGCTGCTATTTCAGAGTTGATTCAACAAGAGAAATCTGTATTCTCCCTGTGTCAGATATTTATAGGAATAATTCTGACCACCTTGCTTTGAAGTCAGAGTCACTGAAATGCACAGAGGTACCCGTTACAATTGAGGAAGGTCTTCCTCCAGAGAAGCACCTCCAAAAGGCCACTCTAATTGTGCAGGCGCCACTAACCCCGATAAATCTTTCTGTCCTCAGGGGACAACAGGATGAAGGGATGTTCTAACCACATCCATTCTCCTCTACTCATGCTTCTCGCAAAGCCTGTAGTAGTTGTAAACATACAAAGCTACCCTGGAGCAGTCCTCTGCTGCCCAAGTGAGCGCTGGATTTAGATCACTGTTAGGTAAGGGAACTAGCTGCAACAGATCCTGCAATCTGATTCACTATACTAATATTTAAGCAAACAACAGGTCACTCAAGTGTTTTCTTTACCAGTGCATGAAACAACATGATGTCCCATCCTGCACTGGGATTGCATCCCAGTGCATTGGGCTAGGAACTGGTATGGGGACCCTTGTCCTGTGGGCAGGCTTGCTGCTGCCACCTCATGAGACTGTTCATCTGGAGGTGAGGGGGAGGTCCTGGCACTGTGCTGCCACAGAAAGTGGAAAGGATCCCTTGCAGTTTGCACCACAACCTTTGCTTCTACCCTAGCTTCTTGACCCAGGCATGAGACACCTTTCCCACACCTTGGAAGGTAAGGATAGAGTAGGAGGCAGCTGTATGAACCAAGCACTCAGTGCATGCGCCTTGAACAGTTTGGTTCTCAGCCATAAACCTAGTGCAACCTAGTCTGTCCCTCCTCTGCCTCAGATTTCCTATATCGGCGGTCCTACTGCTATTTGTGATTTTCCATTTCCAGACAAAACCTTGTATTAAGATTGGTCTTTGACCTTCAAGACAATTGCACTTTGTCTGACAGGCTGTGTGAACAAACACCTGCCGAGATAAAGTGTGCACCCTTAGATTCCTGGGCCAATATCTCAGTATTTGCTTTTTTCAATGTACCATGTACAGCATGATTCTTAAAAATATGCTTACTGGTGCTTTACACATTGGCAGTAATGACATATCATGCTAGCTCGGCACTGTGTTTGCAGCAGCACTTGGAAAAGCGTCTCTGGCCTGGCCCTTGCAATATCCTATCTGTAAATGTCACTTAATTGTCTAAGAAAAATTTGGCTGGCCTTTCAATAACTGGTAATAGAATAAAAGCAATAAAAGGCTGTACGTGACAGCAAGCGCCACCAATACCCATTCTTCACCTCCTTGTGCTGACTGGGAGCACCAGGGAGAATTCACACTCTGCTCCAGGGCTGTATTTTTGGCGCTGATAAAGAAACTCACTAGTAAAAGGCCAGGAACCAGGGAAAGAAAGGAATTGTCTCCCATTCCTCCCTGTCCTGACTCCATAAACAAACCCAGAAAGAGGAGTTCTGAGTATCTTGAAAAAAGGCCCTATATTCTGAGGGCTTTTGTGGAACTTAAAGAGCCCATAATACCTGCTTTCAGGGGTAAATATTGCTCTCACCCAACTTCCTTCTAACATCTGTCAGGCTTGCTGAGACAGTTGAAAATATTTACAGATGAAGGACGAGGCATATGGGCAAATCCTCCCTACCATGCAGAAAGAAGGTCAGCATGGAGTTTACACGCTGTCCACTGCCCCTGTGAGGCCTTCATTCAAGCAGAGCCTCTCTCACGGCTCTTCCACTGAACTCAACTGCAGCTCAGTCACTGTTCTTTTGCCCGTTGCATTCGGTACTGGATAAGAGAGACACTTGAACGGATGTAACAGTACAGCAATCTCAAATGAGATATCCACAGTTTGTAAATCAGCTGTTAGCAGCTCTCATAAACACTTCTCAAACTCCTCCTCCAGCAGGAGAAATAGCTGTTCACTCTCTAAACTGTCAGGGTATTGATTAAGATCAGAAAGGCTTAGTTGGCAAACTCCTGGTGCTGGTGCCTGACTCATGATTAAGAGCTCTGTCCCAGTTCCCTTCAAGCAGGAAGAGGACAGCAAATACTGATCAAGTTTTTCACTTCCTCCCCAGTCACAGCTCAGATCCCTGAAAAATAAGAGACCTTCTTGGCAGAGCTCGCTGTTGCTAAGACCACTTCTTATCTTGTATCTTTCACGAAAATGGTTATTTATGTATCAGGTGTCCTTCCTGTTGTGGAAACTTGGAACGTACACAATACTTTCAAAAACTCTTCTGGCAGGTTGAAGCCCCAACAGCCTATTTTCAATATGTGCACTGAAACGAGCTAAAAATAATCATTACATGTAGAAACTTACACTGTCAGATCCATCTAAATTCAGTGATCTGACCACAGCAGTCATTTACAAATTAACCAGCAAATCTAGGATATTAGCAGCTGCTGTAGGAAGATGTTCGCCTAGTTCCTTCACGTTCAAGGTAAGTCCGTGATTATTGCTAGAGCTGTTCACAGCTTTGTGGATGCTCTCAAGTGAAACTTTTCTTTGTGTAGTCTTTACTCTTACAGGCTAACTTGTGCATTAACTAACTTGTTCAGGCAGCTCTTTCTCTACATAGGCCTGAATAAAGTGGTAAAATAAGTGAAATGAAAATATAATCAACCATGTTAATGTATCTCTTGCTCTTTCTTTCACACGTACACCCACACACAAATATCCAGTCACATACATACACCCACACTGTCTGAGTGTTCATCTTCTGTTCCTTCCTTCCAGCTTATCCGAGACTAAAATAGTGATGTGGTGATTTCCACCATTCATGCTACAACTTCACCATGTTGGTCAGTCAAAATGACTCATGCACAAGGAAGTATTCTCAAGCTGGGTGGATAAGAAAACCTATCGCTCCATGATAACTTCAACAAATTCTGGCCTTTGAATCCTGCTGGGAAAAAAAGTATACTAAAGAGCAAACAAACATCTAGAACAAGTATCATCTGACTGTGACAGAATGTTCCTATTAACTGTGTCCTCTACGGGCTAATTGCTCAAGTTATTCAAGCCTTCTAACTCTCACTAATTCTGTATAATGTTTTGTTTCATAAGCAATTGCTCATGTTTATTCATTTCCCTATCTAGCTCACTTGCACTTGCAAAGAATAAACAGGAGGCAACATTTGAACGGTCACATAATACCCGTAAGAGAATTAATTACTTTTATATAGGATCTAATTCATGCAGAAAAAAGGGAAGGTGTGGGATTTTGGTTTGGGTTTTTTTCGCGCTGTATTATGCTTCCACAATCAGTGGCAAGACATTGCATACACACATTGTACCCAAGCAAATTTAGCAAATAAGTAAATACTCAGCACACACATCCAAGCACGTTCAGCTGGCTACAAAACTAACCCGATACTTGCTAATGTAAAAAACTGGATATAAGGGAAAGATTTCTGCAAAACTAGACATTCAAGCTGTATTAGTTCAGTTCAACTAAAAAAATAACAAAGATAGCATGATTTCATATACCACAATCCGCACCTATAATGCGACGTTTCCAGTTTCTATAAAAACTTTCAAAAAGCACAAAGGGATATGAACATCCAAAATTTCTTTAAATATTCAAAACAACCATCACAGGATTATTTTCTCGAGTTACATAATTCTCCATCACGAGCTGGTGAACCCATGGCCAAGGGTCCAAATAAAGCCTATGAATTCACCTCATCTGTTACCGCATTACTTTTTTCCCCATGTTATTATTGATTAACACAAAGGTGTGCATTAGGCAAGAAAAGGTGTTCAAAAGGCCTACCTTGTTCTCGGCAAGGACCAGCTCTTCATCACAGAAGTAACTCTAAATACGAGCCTCCGTTTTGCAGGACAGCATACCACAAATGTATGCCAGGGATTCTGAGAAAGCTTGACGTTATCTTGTCAGTTATTTAAAAGCCAAGGCTCTGAGTCTGGAAGACATCTTTTGCTAATTTCAGTAATTAACTGAGTCAGCTGGGAAACACCAGGCTGGTGTTTTTCAGTGCTCCAGAGGGATGGAGGAATGCAGGAAGATGCAGCTGTCAGAAGTTGCAAGCCGGCAGGTGACTTGGACCGGGAAATGACTCCTTCATTACCAATGGAAACACTGGCAGATCATTCACCATACGCACCTTCAGGAAGATGCACTACTACCAACTCAGGCAATCATACAGTATGACACTTCATAGAACAAAATTAATTTTAGTATCTGCCCAGTATATGCAAAGCATTTTGTTTTGTAACATGTATTGTGTTGGCTGGGACTGGGGCATGTCGCTGTAGCAGCCTCACCCCTGTCGGGCTGCTGGATCTGGCTGTACTCCTCTACCAACACAGACATATTTGCCACTTGCTATAGATGCTGGGGTTTTTTTAACATTGTACTTCTGAAAACTGGAAATAATAGCAAACTTTGCATTTATTTGAGTGGATAAATCTTTCAAGCGTTACCTATAGATCATGTATATGGAAAGGTTTACGCCACGCCGCTCAGGCACTAACAGCACACAGCTGTGTATCCATGTAGCTACCCAATGACAAAACAGGGGTTTGCAGAAACCAGCTCTTGAACTGGGGCCCTTCTTGGTTTACAAAGTGCAGAAGCAGCCAGGATCTGTGTGGAGAGGGAGGTTTCCAGGCGATCCAGGATGGCTCATTCACAGACTGAACCCTTCACCGCCTGCTCGCCAGCGGGGCGGGAAAGGGGCTCATGCCAGCAGTACAGAGTTCCTGAGGTAACCCCCAGGCAAAGCTGGGGGAAACGGCGGCACCGCATCGTTCCACCCCCTCAGCCAGCCCGGCTGTCGGCCAGGAGCAGGTGGGACCCAATGCAACGCGGCAGCCAGCCCAGCGCTCGCTCCCTCAGCGCCATGATGGGAGCCGAGGCCCACCGAGGGGCCAAGGCCTTCCCACAGCGCGGGGCCCCCGCCCTGCTGGGCCGCCAAGGCAGTGA
>JAVJGI010000063.1:7886078-7982649 GCA_035590275.1 Ibycter americanus | reverse complement strand
CCGGGCGCCTTCGTGGTCGCTGGGCTCTGTCAGCGGCGCCTGTGGAGCTGCCCCTGGAAGGAACGAGAAGCGGCGGCTCCTGCGGGGAGCGGGGGCAGCGCTTTGTTGCGAGGGTCTGGCGGTTTAGTCACTCGGACGCTGCAGCACTGTGGCTGTATTGAGAAAGAAGAAAAAAAAAAAAAAAAAAGGGAAACGGCGTTTTGTTCTGGAAGGGTGAAACACATCTCGGGTTTATCTGCAGGAAAAGTAAATTTAGGCCTTTTAAAAATTGTGTAACAGGAGGCCCTCTATGAATATGTCGAGTACATATATTAATACCAATTCATAATACTGACATTAAATTGCAGCTTTTTAGCACAAAAATTAGTTTAACTGCTAATTGAAAAAGTAGATTAATGGCTGCCCTGGCCAAAAGGAAAAGAAACTTAGTTTATGCTTTCCAGAAGCCATTTTGGATTAGAAATTGGCCAGAGTCCTGAACCGAAACTCAAGGTCTCCATGTTTCCTTGATTTTTTCATTGAAATCGCATCACAGCATAAATAAAGCATGGGCTCCAATCCAGAACCCACTGGGATCAATAAAAACTTCTCCTAGTCCCTTGCATCTGGGTGTTTTTATACATAAATAATTTATAAAAGCATCTGCTTTGTTCTTCTATTTATGGAATAACTAAAACATACTATTCATTTTTATCCTACAGGTGAGGAAAGCTTAATTCTTCTAGATGGAAGACATGAATTTCCGTTCAGCTTTCAACTCCCTCAAGAGTAAGTTAAATAATCCAACCTGAACAGATTGTGCTGGACACTGCTTGTTGTGGAACATTAACGTAATGTAACTGGACTTGTGGGTGTTGGGGTTTTTTTTAATATCAAACTGATAGGTCAGCATTATATGGTTGTCTGAATCAGCCAGCACATAGACATGCCTTGTTTGCTTTGGTTTCCCTAAGGTCCTAAAAGTACCAACTGTAAATTGGTAAACATTTATGTACACAGCAAGCATTGATGTTTGGAACTGAACTATAAACTTATGGCAATGCTTTTATGACGGCTTGTTTCAGACCTCTGGTGACCTCTTTTACTGGGAAGTACGGCAGTATCCAGTACTACGTGAAAGCAGTTCTGGAGAGGCCTGCAGCACCTGATCAAAGTGTACAGACAGAGCTTCAGGTCATTAGCCATATCGACGTCAGCTCACCAGCTTTATTGGTAAGAAGGTCCTCCACTCCTCCCTCCTTTAAAGCCAGCTGCAAAAAAATCATTTCCAAGAAGCATTCACATCCAGCCATAACTGTTTCCATGTTATTCTGGAGTGTCATTTTCTGACTTCTGAAAGCATATAAGCTCCCTAAGCTTTTCTCTATAAATAGCTGATCTTAGGTTGTGTGAATAGCAAACCGAATGGCTTTTTTTAATACCATTGATTACATTCCTGCTGGCAGAGATGCTTTTGCCAAAAAGTTGTGCAGGCTTCAGATGCATAAATAAGGCTTAATAATAATAATGCACAAGCCTAAAGTGGTTACTCTTACCAGAGCAACTACATTCACAGGGCTGCAGTGTCCTAAACTCTACAATAATAGTAGGTTGAGGAACAGTAATTATAGAAGAGTATTAATCATGCCCAGCCTGTCATTTATGCTCTGGCCATTATGTTACGTATCCTTCCATTTTGCATGTCGTTTTCTAACATTTAAGTGTGTGCATGCAGCTGCTTCAGAGATCTTTTCAGTTATTTCCTTATGACAGATTTGGCCACATTAAAGCATTGAGTTTCTAATAATCACTAGAAATACTGTAGAGTAGTAAGAAAGATCAGGCATTAAGTAATGAGAAAATAGGCAAGATGGAAGCTAATGAGCTGGATTCTTTTATCTCAACCCATATTATGAAAATAATATAAAATTATACCTTGCACTTTCATGATAGCAACTGGATCTAAATGGTTATCATTTAAATATGAATGAGTAATTTCTATTTTCTTTAAAATGCTAGGATAATTTTAACATTTCATCATGATGTGAACATAACTAAGAGATGTTTTGAACAGGGTTTTTTTCTCTTTATATGCTTACATTTTAGTCTTTCTGTCTAGAGAGAACTTAGAGAAGTATTTTGGCAGTGACATCTGTAAGCAAAATACAGTCTTTATATTCAGCAGTGTGTGTTAAAAGAGTATGGAGACAGCATATGCAGATACTGCAAGGATGAAGTAGACCATAGATTATTGCACAGGAGAGGGCTGTGGAGCACATAAAGTAGGCAGTGTCCGTCTCAATGCATTCCAAGGCTAGCACCAAAAAAGTGCAAAACAACACAGATTTTAGACTTCATAATTATATTGACTGGGCCCAGTAAATTGTTCTAAGTAGCTTGAACCCTGGCTTGGACCTTTGACATGTACTCGTGTATATTGTAAGTTCATTCTAATGAAAATTTTACAGACAGTGTAAATGTCATCTAATGTGACAGCCTTCTGTGAATAATTAAGGTGGTTTTTGTCATGACCCTAAATTTTTTGGGTATTGTGTGGCTTGCAAGTTATGAAGATGCATCACTTCAACCCAGCATGTGTACATTTATCCTTTCTTATGAAGGATACAAAGGTGAAAAGAGTTTACCTGCTTAACTATTAGTTGCTTGCAGATGAAATTAATTCTGCATCCTTCCGCACGGAGGAGCGTGGGCATAAATACTGCAGTACTCCATCAGACCTTTAAAAAAATCACACATATAAAATTTGCTAATCAATCTTTTTGAAGACAGATTACGTTCAAATGCAGATTGGTCTCTGTGTTACCTAGCTGATAGGTATGATGCAGACTGGGATTTTAAAACAGCTGTATGATCAGCTGGCCAAACCTTGCTTCTATTTTACATCGTGGCAAAACTCCAGTTGCATTGAGTAGTACAGTGATTCAAATTAAGTGGATTTTAGAGCTAGATTGCAATGACTGATATGTGTAACATTAAACTGCAACTGATTGATAGCTTTATGTCATAAAATGAAAAATACTCTATATTTTATAGACACCTGTTCTAAGAAGTCAGGAGAAGATGGTTGGCTGTTGGTTTTTCACCTCTGGGCCAGTGTCTCTCAGTGCCAAAATTGAGAGGAAGGGATACTGTAATGGTAAGAGTAGTTACCTTGAAAATGTGACTGTTAAGCACCTAATAGGGTTTTTTTAATCTCTCTGAAGCCAACACTTTATAGTTGAAAGAATAGTTCCATTTAGTAGGTAGTAAATTGAGATCTATATGAACTTTTTTTAACAAAAATCATCTTGCTTTTCTCCTCACTCCCCCTTGGGAATATAAATTCAAAGGAAGTCCTGTTAGTAATCTTAGGGAAAAGCCATGTACATTTGAGTATAAAGAACCACAAAATGTTTTTATTTGGGATAAAATATTGGGGATGTAATCAGGTTTTTATGTCCTGTTTGTGTAGGCTTACACTTCTGTAAGAATGAGCTTTAGCAGCTTCTTTGTCTTGATAACATTAGTTACATTGAGGAAATAAAACATTCTGAAATTCAGTTAGTACTACATAAAAGGAAGATTGGCACGTAATTTGAAAATAAAGCTTTTATGGCTTGTTCATATTATGCTTAATGTTTCAAAATGAATCATTGTTTATACGTAAAATATAGTAGGTGGCTATAATTCTGTCTGGATACCACTCTGGGGGGAAAAAAAACCAACAACTGGCTTGAGGAAACTAACAAGTACCGTTCTCATAACATTGCAGATGATGTACGTGCTGCATAACATGCTTTGATACTCCCAGAGGAAAGTTGGTAAATACAAATTATTCATTGAACTTTTTCTGTCTTTAAGGGGAAGCCATACCAATCTATGCAGAAATTGAGAACTGCTCTTCTCGTTTGATTGTTCCAAAAGCTGCCATTTTCCAAACACAAACTTACCTGGCCAGTGGGAAGACAAAAACTTTCCGACAGATGGTTGCCAATGTCCGAGGAAACCATATTGCCTCTGGGAGTACAGATACCTGGAATGGGAAAACTCTGAAAATCCCACCTGTATCCCCCTCTATACTTGACTGCTGTATTATTAGAGTAGAATATTCATTAGCTGTAAGTATGAATTTTTATTACAAATGTACATATTCTAGAATACGACATTGAGTTGGGAACAGAAGAATTTTCTCTACTGAGCAGCTATTAGATCTTGAATTTGAGAACAAGAAATGTAGATAAATACCACATACTGTATGAGAGACTGTAGATCATTAGGAGATTCTGAAATAGAAACATAGGAATAATGGAGAAAATGGAAGAATGTTTCTGAGGAAGAAGCAGCTTAATTTTAGACCTGCAGAGGTTATTAGGGGAAAGTAGTTCAAGCTGAATGGGTTCCTTTAGTGACTCTTTTCAGAAATGGGAAGATGGGACTGAAAGTCCAG
The DNA here is from genome assembly GCA_035590275.1 of Ibycter americanus. Taxonomy (NCBI): domain Eukaryota; kingdom Metazoa; phylum Chordata; class Aves; order Falconiformes; family Falconidae; genus Ibycter; species Ibycter americanus. Next base: position 7,978,223 of record JAVJGI010000063.1, on the reverse strand, counting down.
TGCATAATCATTTTTGTCAGACTGTTTTGTATTTTTTCAATATCACCTAGAGACAAGGTATGGAAAGAAGGAGGTTGCTGGAAAATACAGAAAGCTGCCAGGAGTATTAGCTAAACATATATGGGATGAGAAAACTCCTAATTTTTAAACAGTCTGCAGTATAGGGAGTAGGGTAGCTTCTAGGAGCAGCAATTCAAATGGGGTCTCATGATGTTTTTTTCTTTCATTTGGGGGTTGTCACATAGGTGTATATCCATATTCCTGGTGCTAAGAAATTGATGATTGAAATGCCTCTGGTGATTGGCACTATTCCATGTATTGGATTTTCAAGCAGAAACTCCAGCATTACCAGCCAGTTTAGTATGGATATGAGTTGGCTGGCATTGACCATGCCAGAACACCCTGAAGGTAATACATATTGAACTCTTCATAATACATCATAGTACTGTCTACAACAGAAGGATAGTAGTGCTAGTTTAAGGGCACTTCTAGGGGTATAGGTTCATGACTCATGAGAAGTGAAGCACGTAAATCTAAGAACCAAAAGGACTGGTGAGGATACCCTAACTCCAGCCTTTAAGTCTCTTTTTATCCCTGTCTAATTTCAGCTGAATTTGAAATAACTAACTTCTGATAGTGGGAATTCTACTTTGGAGGTAGACACCTTAAAGTTAATCATTACTGAATATATCTTGATACAGTACAGGTTTGTTGCTGGAGTAGCCCTATGCACCTGTAGTGTTCCTGCTGAATCACCCACCTAAGCTTACTAAAAACATAATTCTAGTTACAGTAGTTATGAGTACAGTGCACTTCATACAATTTGACAATCGTACAATATTTAATTAATACAGTCTTCCTGGTCTTGGATACTGCAATACATACTTGTCTTGCTGTGAGTGAATAGTTTGAAATTTGACAGGAGCATCTCTTGTGTTTCAGCACCACCAAATTATGCTGATGTAGTGTCTGAGGAAGAGTTCTCCAGACATGTTCCTGCTTATCCACCACCAATTGACTGTGAGGAACAATTGTGTTGTCCTGTCTTTGCTTACATACAAGAGTTCCGGTTTCAGCCTCCACCTCTTTATTCAGAGGTAAAAAAATAAACAGCAGGTGGTGGTTTTATTGTCAGATGGAAAAAAAAAAAATCAAAACCCACATACAGAAATGTAAGCATTATAGGCAGTAATTGTTGCCATTCTTCTCTCTGTAGATTGATCCACATCCAACTGATGTAGAAGAAATTCAGCCTGTTTCATTCATGCTCTGAAGAGGATTTGTAATGAGCATCATTGTGATGTATGTCTTAATCTTTCTGCTGCTTAAGCTGATAGTGCAGCTAAAAAGGAAATGATTTTCTTTTTCAAAACTTATGTTTGTGTACAAGAAAGGCAAAGGAAAATGGAGAGGGAGGTATGAGCATGTTTGGCGATGGAAAAGAATCTGCTGGATTAGTCTGCACAGAGGATATTGTCGGAGCAGCTATGCTCGGGATACTTGAGAAGTACCTGAAAACACTGAATGCTTTCTAAAAAGTGGATATACTACATAAAGTATGAGGAGGAGCTGTAAGGATCTTCTGAAGAGAAGAATTTATATTTTGTTTGGAACGCTCTGGAAGAATTTACATCATGATGTTGAGAACTTCTGTAGTAGAACTTGCGTAGTAGAGCAGAATGTGGCGTAAGAAAACATTTCCAAAAGATTCCAGTGTTCAAGGGGCTTCAGTTTTGCACTGTCTGCATCCAAGAAAAGAACACTACTAAATGTGAAGTGAAGTCTTCGCTCTAGGTTAACTTCGTATTTCATGAGAACCTGCCCTTCTAACAACTGCCAAGCGGTACTATTTCATCATTCATAATGATTCTAAAGACATCATGGATGACAGAATAGCTATTACGCAATATCATGAAGGCAACCATTTACTGAATGAAAGACGCAAGTATGTAAAAGAGAATTGAACTTTAATAGAGCTTATGCACTATGCTTTCTTTCAAGGGATTTCTTAAGGGAATTGTTCTAGCCTCCTCTACTGTGAGTTCTTTTTCTGCATCTTAAGCCTATGGATAGCATGGTAAGGGGAAGCGTGGCAAGGGAGAATTCTTTTGCCAGCAGCAGGTATACTTAGCAAAACGGACAATACTTATTTATTCAGAAGCCTTTATAAGCCTACCTCTGTTTTGGATATTTACTTCTGGTCAGATTTTAGGCCAAAATAAAGTCTTGTTAAAGCTCCAGTATACTTCAAGGTTCTAAAAAGGACCCTAAATGGTTTCTGTGGTTAGTGAATGAGATAGGAGTCGTAGGGAGAGGTGTAAATATACCCAGAATAGACACAGCTTATAACTGAAGTGAAAGCAGACATCAGGGGAACAAAATCCTCTGGTAATGGCACAAAGCTTTTCATTACTCCTGCATTTTTGTGTAGAGATCTATTGTCAGGGGCTGCACTGGTCATTTGCTATCCATACTATTTTTTGTTAGTGTGTTTCCTTGTTTGTTTTTGCTGTTTAATTTTGTTTTGGTGCAATATTTTAATGTTTTCTTCCTCAGGTTATTTAGAACAGTGAGAGTTTGTTGCTGCTAAGAGTGAAGGCACAGCATTTTACTTGGCCCTTCTGCTGCCTTCATTTAAAGTAGAATGTTTGCTTCCTGCCAAGCATTAACTGGAATAAGTAAGCCACCATCAACAGATCACTTAAAGAAGCAGAAACACAGCATTCTCAATACGCACGTTTACAGTCGAGTCTTTAAACTACAGGGGATTTCAAACTACTAGAACTACTCCATACGTCTTACAGAAGGGTTTGGGGCTAAAATCTGGTGCTTCATGTGGTAAAACATTGTACTTTCTGATAACAACAAAAATAGTAATTGAGTTTCCTTCATTTCATCAATAACTGCAGTTAAAAAAAGTTTAAATGGTTTTTTATGAAATCTGTCTTCATTTAAGAAGCAGGGATTTTTCTAGAGGCATACTCGGATATATATTTTTAGTCTTCTTTTAGTATGACTTCCTTACATTGTCTTAATTTCTAGCACTTCACCTCAAGTCACTTTTCCATCAGTGTAAAAGACTTACTGATTGAGATTCATGTTTCCAAACTGCAGTTATTTTTTTCAGTTGCAAGTTTAAGTATCGTCTTCTATAGCAAATGCAGCTTTAACCAAAATTTGAGTGCATGTTTTAGAAAGGATATCCTAAAAATTAGTATTTAACTTCAGTCTGGAGATGTAGCTCTCATGCCTTTCTATTTAAGTGATGGCGTGCTCATACAATCAATGCAGGATTTTCATTCACATCACCTGGAAAGGGAACAAGCATATTTTCCTTAAACAGATACCATTATAGTTACTTGAAAAGTAATGTGGCTGTGTATTAACTTGCATGTTAAGAATTCAGAATACTAGCTTGAAGAACATTAGGTGCTTTTTTGGACTGTAATACCTGATAGGTGATGTGTGCTACCTGGTATAATAATGGTCAAGCAAACAAGAGCATGAAGGGTAAAGATGTGCTTTCCCCAACCCCCCCAAAAAATCTTTGAGTTGTTTTTTATTATTTGCAGATAAACTGTGGCCTTAGATTTTTTGCTGCAAAAAAGACGACTAGAATGTGTTTCTTAGGAAGCACACGTGGCCCTTCAAAGGAGGGGTGAAAACAAGATTAAATTCTGCTCTCTGACACTTGGCTTAGTGCAGAAATTGATCCTTAAAATAATTACTGTTTGCACAATAATAAGTTCAATATGCAGGGGCTTTGTTTTGATAACTGTGAAACAGTTTAAAAGAGACAAAATAAAAAAAAAAAAAACACATGCTGTTTAACATACAGGAACATGATTGTATTTTGTACTAATGAATGAGCCCCATGGGTTCTTTGTTAATAAAAGTGTCAAACCTACATAGTACTGGTTCATCTCTGTTTTGGTCTCTCTAAGACAAATGGCTGCAATGTCAAGAAGAAAGCATTCTACCAGCTTGGAACACAGAGGTTGCTTAATTCTTTTCTGATCTGGGAACTTTGCCTTCATCTGTCTCTACTTTAGTTCCCTGAACTATGCATAACCAAGAACTGGGAAAATTCATCAAATCTGGCCTGTTCCCACCTATAGTTATTACATAATATTCAGGACTTAATTATGGGTATCTTACCTATAATGATTGAAGTGGCAGGATGTGTGCTGTAATAGGATTTCTCATCTCATGTATTAATCTTACAGGATATTTTATCGTGTTTCCTTTAGACATGATTATCTTTACTGTGTAGTTCATTGATCCAAACATATCAGAACAATCTTACAACCATAGTACAGAATGACTAAAGCAGAGTATCTCCTACCCTGGGAAAGCAGATGACAAAATTGTGTCCTACCGCATAGCTCACCTAAGCCACAAATGAGATGATGATGAAATCTCTGTCAGGGTCCTGCTCCCTAAAGATTTGAGGAACAACAAACAGAACAGTTGATCTCTTCTTGCTTCCACTTTTGAGGGAAGACAGCAAACCTCTCCTTGGAAAATATGGGTGGAGATGCTGTTCAGCATCATGTGTTCAAGCACTGGAGCTTGCAGAAGGGGTCATGGCTAGAAAGGAAAACGCAAAACCTCAAATTCTGGTCTTGGATTTCTAAAAGACCTTCTACTAAATAATCCTAAAATAATCTATCACTAAGTTCACAGCAGCAATTCCACTTCATCCACTGTTAAGTTTTATAGGGGACTATTTCTGTTGACACACTGTCTATTAATATATATTCAGTGTTTAAACAGGGAGTAAATTATGTGGTCTGCCATACAGGGATAGAGCAGATACTGCAGGCTTGTGTTTGCAGCTCTGATACTTCTGATATTCGCATGGGAACACACAATTCATATACAGAGTAAGAGAGATCATTTAATCAACTCCTGGGACATGTTCCAAACTATCAAAATAGCATGTTCCATTACTTCACCACCCAATTTTAACAGTAACTCATTTTGTAAAATCTCTACTATATATGTATACATATTAATAAAGAAGTGTTTGGAAAGCACAGTTTGCAGACAAAGTTGATTTGAAGGTAACCAATTGCTTTACTACCCCCCAAAACCCCACAGCAGAAATGCCTGCTTTCTAGTAAAATTCTGATTTTCAGTACTCTCCTTAGGGTAGTAAATGAGCACAGGGACATAGAAACCAGCTATCAAACTGCTGTGTTCTCTAAAGCTGAGTATATAGTATGTTAGCATCAATATGGATAGTACAGGTTACTGCACAAAGTAGATCCTCTAAAGAACTATGATGAACCCAGTCATTCAATTTTAATACTAAAATTTTATATGTGGCATAGACAGGGTGACAGTCTCATTCCAAATTATGTAGTGGCCATAATTTCTGCACAATTAATATGAAATAATGCACTAAAGCTGTACTAGACCATCACATTACTGGCGTTTCTGGACAACTGACATAACGATAAGTCAAACCCCCACAAAGCACAGTTTCACATGGAATACAAAATAGCAACTCAAGTGGGACTTCACTAGGGTAGCTGCTCATGCCAGCAACATGCTGTGGGCTGCCTTAGTTACACAGGACAGACTCCATCTGATTTCGTACAACTGTATTACTGATAAATCCCTGAGCACCCATCCCTTCAAAAGAAAAGAGAAAATCCTTCTTAGTTTGGGCTTACAGTCAACCGTCTGGCTGCCTGTAGGGTGAGGAGAACATGAAATGCAAGGTGAAAGTGGGAGCAAGTGCTGGTGCTTGACAGACACCTACAAACTGATTGCCTCAAATAATCTGAAGAATGCAGAGCAGCCCAAAATACCTTTATACAAATGCACAAGATACTTGGGGTGTCAATTGGTGGCAGAGTTTCTTCTTACTTGTGGTCTCAAATAACAAGTGACTGTGGTCAGATTAAGGATACCTAGTTACCATGTCAGTTATATTCTTACTTAGCGCTCAGCAGCTGTGACAGCCAAACATCAAGCATCACCCAAACATCAGACCAGCCGTTCTGCTTTGCTTCTAGCTCTACTCAGCATCCCAGACCTCTGTGGGCACCCTTGCCCTGCTCTCCACTCTCCAGCAAAACTGCTCATTGATACTTTGCTTACAGCATCAGACTGGGGTGGCAGTCTCTGCAGGTTCACGCAGATGGGGAGAGCAGCATGGAGACATTTCTAGTCTTATTAAATAGAACAAGAACAGAGGTAAAAATGATAGGCAGTCATCAGTGGGGGGGCTGTGGGGTGGAAGGTGGACGAGTGAGGAAATTGGGTAGGTATGGAAAGAAGAAGTGGTCAGGGTGAGGCAGAGGACACAGACCCAGCAGCGAGCACTCCTCTGGGAGGGTGTTTAACCTGAACATCAAAACCAACCACTCACCCCCGGCTCCTTTCTTTTACTGGCAGGGCTTGGTGCCAGACGTGGTGACACACAATGTGCACAGACAGGATGCAGATATCTCAGCTAAACCCAGCCAAATATTTTTGGCTATGAAAAACTCATTATTTTACAGTGCCTTGGAAGAGCATCAGCCTACCCATAAATAAGGCGTTGGGCACAGAGGGAGGTGGCTTGCCACTGACGGTCACAGACAACAACAGGAGGTGATTGTACCTGTATTTCAATGCCCAGTTGTGTGATATTTATATACATGCACAAAAACTTTTCCAAAAATCAGGAGCATATCTTGTATATGTATAATAGCAACTTCTTACAAATTGACTTCAGCAGCTGAGACTGTAATTGCGACCTGACCTTCTGCCGTGCACGTCTTCAGGTCAGACCTTGCAGCACCTGTGTGCTGTGCACAGCGGTACCGCAGTTTTGGGGAACACAAACACACACTTCCCTCAGCCCTGCTTTAGGGAGAATGAAAGAGCAGGTGTAAGAGCTGATGGTGGGAACCGAAGCACGGGCAACAGGGTAGTATTTTGACTGCAGTCTTAAACAGGAGTGTTGCACAGCCAGAAAGATCCCAGGTTTCCTAGGCCGGTCCTATCTGATGTCACATCTAGAATCAGGTTGTGTCAGTCACAACATATCAGACCACAGCATGAGGAGAAAGTGCTTGTTATTGCTGAACTAATTAGATTAATCAATGCAAGAAAGAGAGGACAAGTGACAAAAAGTTACATTTTCATTTCAATAATTTAAGCCCTGAAGTGCTTTTCTCCTATTCCTTAATGTGATGTGACCAATGCACTAGCCCTTAACAGATTAGAAAGATCCTAAAATGGAAAATATTCTGCTATCCTGAGTGTGAAAGGGGAACAGAAATGGAAAAGCATTAACTGATCTGACAGATTCTCATATCACAGTGTCTTGGAGGCAGAGAGAAACATCTGAGAGGGTTTAGTGTCCATACAGACCTACCAAGTTTTGCACGCTGTGTGCAAGGCCGGTATCACTTGCCCCAACAGCGGCATTTCGGTGTCAGCACATCTCTCCCTCACCCTGAGATCCTCGAGGAGGTTGGCCTGATCCAGTATCTGTCTGCAATGCAGCAATCAGATCTGCTTAGCACAAGGAAGCAAGATCAGAAAGAACAGCCGTAACGCGAAGGGGCCCTCCCAAGCTGCAGCCAGTCTCTCTCCCATCTCACGGCCCGGAGCAGCTGTGCTGTCATCTGCACGGACGTGAGCTTACACGTGAGTGGCACAACCTGCTCCTCCGACCCCACGCAGGAGTCTCACACATCGGGGGCAAAGAATCGGAGAGGTCTGTTTGCAGGAGGTGTTAAATAGAAAGGTCCCCCGGAAGGGCAGCTTCGCAGGCTTTTCTCATGTGATCCCACCTGCCATCGCTGGGAGAGGACTTTACACTCATCCAAACAAATTAACAATTCATTTCCAACCCTGACATGAAGATTAACCCTGCCAATTAATTCCTTAATCTCTTGCTGCCGACAAGGCTCACTGTTGCCATGTGGATGCTTGTCCATTGGGGCCTGAAGCAGGGCCATTCTGTTTAATTAACGCTGCGTTCAGGATATGGCGTAGCTGATATTCAAACATATTCCAACTATACAAACCGGAGCTGTACCTTACACTTCACCGATGCGTCAGACAGCGTTTGATGGATAACTCAAACAGGGCACAGATTATCTCAATGCTTATGGCAGCTTTTGCTGCATAAAGGAGATACATTAAACCATACAGAGTCATTTAGCCATTGTATATTGTAGGAAATGCTTCTTGGTCATTTCCACAATAGGTGTGATAGCATTACAAGTTCAACAGGATGTAAAGTGTTTTTTAAGATGATTGTAGGAAATAGTCAAACTTTATGATGAGCTAGCGCTGTGACAACAGCAGCCTCCAGTTGAAACACAGGCACACGCTGCTGCATCGAGAAAGGTGTCCACCCGGGTTTCTGGCAGAGAAGAATTTTCTCTCTTACTTTGCAGGTTTGTGTGACTGTGACAGACAAAGAAAAGCAGAGAAACAAGCTGGCAGTGAGAGCAAGCAGCGAGCCTGGAGCCTCAAGAAGAGCACAGGGGAATTGTTTTGGGGCAAGGCACTGTGTGCAGAGTGTTTGGATCCACAAGCACAGGCAAAGACTCACAGTATGCAGCAGCATTCAGAAAAGCAGTATTTTGCACGTTTCCAGGAAGCAGTGGGAAAACAAAACTCCACGAGACTATGTCAGTCATCTTTCTCCTGCCTAAAGTAACTGACAAGCTGTTGGGTTCTGGCTCGGTGCTGGAGGGAGAAGGGGCAGCCGCACTGCATGGGGAGGCTGCTTCAGGAAAGAGAGGTTAGAGTCCTGTCCTGAATTGACAGGAGCTGGGAAACATGTGAAGTACAATAAAAAGAGAAAGTGATGCTCAGTCACCTCAAGGGCTCTTTGTAAACCAGCTATAACAAATTGAGTCAATTCTCCTTTGTTTCTATAGGTTTTGCCATATATAATTAAAAAGAGACTGCCCATTAAAGTGCTTTACAAAGTTAACTAATACTCAATCAAAGCTATGAATAGTATTAAATTAAAGACTACAAAACCTCTCTGGACATATAAACCAGGAAATTGCAGGTACATAAAGTAAGCAAGCAACAAAACCTTTGTAATTTAGTGCCTGTTACAACTAGTCCGGCGGGTGGAACAAGTGAAGGTATCACAGAACTGTAAGGAGCCTATGGACTGTATAAACACACAACGTAAATGGTGTTTACAGAGAAGCACCAGGAAGGAGACAGTATGATATACGGGACAGGACGCTCTGCTCCACATAGCTAGGTAAGGTCTGGTTTGGGGGTCTGGTTGGGATTTTATTGTTGTTGTTTTTACATATTGGGGTTCAATGCTCATTTATACACTGAACTCCTTTAGCCCAGGAAGGGCCAAGGTCACCCTGCTGCAACAGCCAGCCAGGCAGAGTGAAAAATAAAGCCTGGGTTTCCCTGCAGACCTCTGCCCACCAGCTCCTGACAAGGCGAGAGAAACACCTGCTGTGAGTTATGAATGGGGAAACAACATTTGATGCAAAAATTGCATCTACCTGATTGGAACAACCAGTCCAACAGCTGGTACAGGTACAGGTACCCATTTCAGAGGTCACACTAGAGAGGTATTCTCTTCTTTAGTAGATCCTTTTTTTAAGATGCGCCATAAAACCAAGAAAGGTTTGAGGACTGGAAGAGTCTGAAGCGCAGATCACTATTTACAGAGTGGAGGCATCTTCCAAGACACTGTGCCGTGTCGCTGGAGAATCAAGTCTTCATGTCCTCAGGGTTTGTTTCCACAGGATTTGTCAGAAGGACAAAAAGCTCGCATGATCTGTCGCATGGGCTGTTGCTCATGACATGGTATTTTTGCAGGACTCAAGCTGTCCTTGTTGATTCTTGGCAGTGTTTCCTTCATTAAGTCGCTTGGTACCGACTCTCACTAGGATTTGGGGCTATTGGTGTGTATGGCAGAGGGGTAATTTGCTGCGCTCTACAGGATTATTTGGCAATTCCTTGCTTTCTGAAGTTGTCACACTTTCTTCTAGGAACTTGTGCTATAAATAGCTCTTGGGTGGGTGCCAGATATGTGTTTTTTTCCAGGCAGAAGCCCAAACCAAGCAGTGAAACACTTTACTATCAAACACGGCACACAGCAGAGTGCACTGGTGTGTGGACACAGGGAGAGGGAGGTAAGCTGTTGGTTGTGCACCGCGGGAGTTGGTAGGAAAGCCCAAGCAGTGCTAACAGCACCATCCTGCTCTCTGGCACTCAATTTATGCTTAAAATTATTTATCAAATGCAACTTTTTCAAAGCCACACCGAACACTGGCAGAGCTCAGAGTCCTGCCCAAACCGCATACATACATTCTGCCCCCTGTGCTCAGCTGAGCTGTTATGTCACCCGCAGATGCATTAGGGCACATCGCTGGCTGAATCCCCCCAGCCCTTCTGTACCCCCCACCTTGCACCAACCTAACACAAAGCAGCTCCATGAGAACTCAGCCTCCCACTTCTGCTCAGATCATCTTTAACCAGCAACCATAGCAATCATTTGCATCTCCTGTCATTAAGCCTTCTGTTTGATCACAGCCAAGCAGCCCTTATGGGGATCTGGCACAGACTTACAATCCAAGCATGTTAGGAAAATGACTTCAAGGCTATTTAGAGAGGATTCCCATGCCGACAACAGTTCACAGTTCAAGGGGATCCCCATCTCTGCCTGCAACACACACTGTTAAACACATGCTGCCAGAAAATTTTGCTTTGGGAGGGAGAAAGCAGAGGAGAGAATGGCCTGACAAGTAGTTCAGCATCATCAGCCTTGGCCTGGGATGTTTTAATTTAATGAAGGACGGCAGTCCATGATGGACCAGGCTTGATTCTTCACCATCCCCTCTTTCTCTCCCCCATGCATGCTCTCCATCCATTTCCAGCAGTGCCACTATTCCCAAGCGTAAGCATTATGCCCAGGCCCAAGCAGGCAGCAATCCCTTGACTCCCTTCTTTGCAGAGGACTGCACACCAACCACTGTTATCTTGGTTACTTCACAACTCCAATCCCTGAGCAAAGACTGGCTATTCTATTGCCAGCCCTCAATTGTTCAATCCTTCCCTTCCCCCTCACACCTAAATTGCATTGATCTTAAAATCCCTGCACAGAGCAGGGGGTGGCAAACGAGCCGGAGGAAGGCCGGGAACAAGGCTTCCCATGCTCGCAACACAAGCATTTGCTGTCACAGCTCTCCTTGCCAGCTCAATTCACTTGAGCCAACGGTTGAATGAAACCAATAAGGCTGTGTCCCAGTCTCTGCTACACTAAGTGAGAAGCAATCTTGCCATCGCTGGCACGCGTTCCTGGCTCTCTAGCAGACAGAGCTGGCGGCAAGCATTGCGGGATGCCAGGAGATGCCCCTTCTTGCGTTGCCCACCCCTCCACCAGCAGCAGGACAACCCTTCTGCCGGGGGTCTGGCACCAGGACACGCAGCTCACACACTGCGGCGACTGCTTCTGTGCCAACATGTGTTTGAATAATGATATTTCCAAGCTGAAGCCTGCAGAGATGTTTGCTTTTTGCTCCCATGCACCTCAGAAGTGTTTTCTTTTAATTGATCTCACATTTTGGAATTTTCCTAAAATACTTAATGGTTTCATGGCCTTGCTTCCAGGAGGACTTTTGTTCCCTTTTAAACAGACTTCAGTGCACAGTAATGTGTCACTTGTTTTCTTGAAGATCTTGGGCTTTCTGGGCTCTAGAAATCCAGACGCTGGTTTTCCTGCTGTCATCCCTTGGCATCCTTTTCTTGCTCTCATCTCTTGGCAATGAAATGAAACCAATTTGCAAGAAAATCTACTGCAGACGTTGTCTTCAGCTGAGTGGAAACTCCCAGTTCCTTTTGCTGTCGCTGGCTCAGGAACATTTGTGGTTTCTGGCACATCCCTAACAGGTATGAAACTTGTACAACTGCTGAATCATGAGCTGTGCAGGGACTGACGCAACACACCACGCAGGCAACTTTCAGAGGTGGCCTTTGGCTGAAAATTCACTGGGAGGAGGGAGAGGTGAACACCGAACACCTCCGTGGGTATGCAGGGGTGGAGGTATGGGCCACTGGCCAGCAGCAGCCGGGAAGAGGTGGCCCTAACCAGAAAGGGGTGTGTGGCTCATGCGGCTCAGCCCATGGAGGATCGGGCAGAGCTCCTGGGGAGGATGGCTCATTTGTAATGCTGCTCTTTCCCCGTGCGATGGCTGCAAAGGGGGTAAATGGCATCACACCTGTCTGACAGCCAACAGCAAAGGCAACACCACTCCTACATACCCAAATACAGACGTGTAATGTCCCATTCTGTCACCCCACGCACCCCAGGTCACTTCTAGCAAATTATTAAGGAATATAATTAAAAACGCTCTCTACGAATCTCTAATAGCTGAAAGGACCCACTCCGTGGAAAGCATCTGAAATCAACAGCTGGAAATCCAAGCTGCTTCTCTCTGTGTGTCTTTTAAAGCAGAAAGGAAAAAATTGCTCCAGACAGACCCTGCTGTCGCTAGGCAGTAAGGAAACACGCCGAGCAGCTCCTCTTCGGAGGCACACGCAGAGATACCTCTACTGAATGAGCAAGGCTGCTGTCTTTTGAAAGGATGGAGGTGTAATACAAAACGATCAGCACCATAAGAACTTCCTGGCCACGGTGATCTGTTGGTAATGGACCGCAAGTATGTGGTGGAGTTTGCATTAGTATAAACAGGCACCTAGTAAATTTATGCTGCATTAGTCATGACAATAGCAGTCATGGCCCATTGTAACATAACCAGAATTCATTAGGTGCTTCCCTGTCATCCATATGAGTAATAATAATAATAACAACAATTAATACTTCAAACATGAACAAGTTCGTCCTGCTCTTTTAAAAGCAAAAATATTGCTGCCCTTATTTTAAGGATGGGAACCTGAGATAAGCTAGGAGGGTGACCTAATCATTGTTATTCTTTGGAGTACACGATCACTTACAGTGTTTTGGCGCCTGATTCATTTAGGTAATTATTTTTGCGATCCACCCATAAGTAGAACAACAGAAACAAAGATTTGGAAATGGAGAACAGACATAAGACTATGCTGCTTTGTAGGATACTGGATACTCATTACCTCTGACTGGTGGCAACAGATGCAGACATTTTGGGGAAGAAAGGCAGAATATGATGAGTGACTGCATTCTGCTTAGATCTTGGCTCCAGCTCTAGTGAGCACCACAAGATTCATGCACATTTTCACTCTACCCTAAAGCTCTTGGTGTCAGGGACAGACACAAAAAGGGAGCAAAGATTTTAACATCTCTCTGGAATTCAGTCTCTTGGGTTCAGAACCAGCCCTGGTGTCACTGGGGCTGGATACAGCATGATCTGGAAAGGACAGAGGGTCACGCACCTTGGTTTCCACAACCAGCATGCAGAAACACATCCCACCAGGCAGAGTCAAGGCAGTAGTTACCAAGCACTCTGTACTTCTAGTAAGCCTGTCCTGAAAAACTCTCCGAATATTGCTTACCAATCAGTCTTTACTACATCCTGCTTTTTGTGCTGAATCCACCTAGCCCACAAGTCTGCTACCACTTTTACTTATGTCACCGTTATTTCAGATAGTAGAAACTTCTGCTTTTAGCTTCAGACACACAAGCTCAATCCCTTTATAAGAATAAAGCCTTTATACAAAAATCTCCAAACAATAAGCACTACAGTAATCATCATAACACATATCCATCAGTCCTAGAGTCAGTCTACAATCCGTATATATCGGAGCAATTTTCCTGGGGGATGCAGATGTCAGTGGACTCCTAAATCCCTGTCCTGCTCTCCAGCACCAGAGCGGGACAGGGGACAGGTCAGGAGCTGCACTAGTTTCACGTGGGCAGTGAAGGAACCATTTCACCCTATGCCTACGTCAGTCACGTTTCAGTAATGCTAGAGGCTGCCAAGCTTGAGAAAACCACAGTGAAGGAGGTACTCAGAAAGCTCTTGACTCAAACCAACTTATCCCTGACTCTGCTGGAAAGGCAATTGCCCCTCACCACACCCAGACCTAAGTCAAGATCCCGCCAGGGATCATAGGGATATTCCTCACATGGGTGGTTTCTTCCTTGTGCTAAGCTCAGTCATCCTCAAAGGTCACAGCAGAGACTTTTAATGCTGGTGTGTGACAACAGAAAGAGACAGGCAACAGCTCATGGGAAGATCCACCCTCTCCCAGTCCGCAACTTTTCCCTATGCCCTTACTTCAGCCTCGGGCTTGGCAGCAGGCAGGGAGCCGCTTGGCTATCTAACCAGGTGCCACAGGCAGCAGAATAACTGACTTTGGTACATGCCGCTCCAAGAGTTGTGCAATCATATCCAGGAGTTTTCAAAGCTCTTGGATTTTGCAAAAGAGTTTGCAAAGACGCAAGAGGCCTTTGAGACCACAGCCCTTGAAAAATCAGCTCAATCGTGTCTCTGTTTCTTGCTTGCTGACAAAAATACAAAACACCACTACTGTCAGCCACATACGTGTTGAACCGTGGAAGAAACGGGCTGGTTTCCTCACCTTCCTGCCCTGCTAACTGAACTGACTGATGTTGAGGAGGGTCATGGGCTTTCTCTGCAGGTTGGGGCCGGTGGACAGAGTGAGGGAGGATGGTGGAATTTCAGATTTGGTTTGGACATGCAGTCTAGCAGTGCCAAGTAAAGAAATGTCACTGAGTCTGAGCAATGAACATGTCTGACAGGGAGCCATGAGAGGGGAAACCCCAAAGGGAATAGGGAGCACATCCAAACTCCACCAGGCTCAAGTAGCTCTTTTCCAGAATCCAACAAGTCAAATCACTGTTCCCAAAGGTATTCCTGCCCTGACCCTCACCCCATTACATTGTCAGTGTTGTGATTTGCCCCACTGTGCTTTTCCTGAGCCAGCTGCTCTGGAGCAAAGGCGGGTGGTAATGACTACGTCTGACTGCAACACCTTTCCAAGCTTGGGAGCCCACAAGTCTGGCATATCCCCAGAGCACTACCAACCTCACCTAATTCCCAGGAAGGATCTTCTGAGGAAATGGTAGATGCAGCTTCTTGCTACCACATTCAGGTCCCTTAATCCAGGAAAAAGACCACTGTACCTCCCTTGTTTCTGTTTTCTCTCTTTCCAGACTACAATCCATCAGTAAGCATTCGGACAGCAGGGAGAAGTATGGCATTTCATACAAGAGAGTGTAGAAGAGAGTGTAAAAGAGAGTGTAATGATCTTCCATCCCCAAACCCATGCCAGTCCCCACCTTGACATCCTGTTCACCTTGTTCAGCTGTGTCTGATGACTGTCTTAACTGTAACTTCCATCAGACACATTAAAACCAATGCTTTTGGGGGGATTTCTATTTCAAGGTGCACTCAGAAACAGTCCATTATTTGCAGAACTGGTGATAAAGGGGTCGAGTGAATCCTGGCATCATCCAGATGACAAAGTATTAATTTAATACATAAACAGTTATCATCGCATGGCACCACGCACTCTGTTCACAGCCTGCAGAGGCCCTTTTTCTCCTCAGCAGCTCTTGCCAACAGCAGACCTCTTTGCTTAGCTCCTGCACTGGGTTTGCCACAGCAGGAGGCAGTTAATTGTCTCTGCTCCACACACCCGTGACCTGGGTGGCCTTGCTTTGGAGACCAGCTGAATCGAGCTGTGGTTTTGCAACGTAAGTCATATAAAAGAGCAGCCCTGTGCAGCAGGGGACTCTGATGGATCAGATTGAAATAGCAAACTAATGCTGGTCTATCCAGGCCACTAAGAATCAGAAATCAGATTAGGGAGAAGTCACTTACTGCACTGTCCTCCAAGCCAGCATTACTCAGGGGATATAATGGAAGTGGAAGGACTATTAGAAGTGAAATGACCAAATGACGCTAAAACACAGGGTGAAGTCTCCACTAAGGCACACTGTGCAAAGGGTACATCATTGGGTAAGGACTGAGAGCAGCAACCTTTAATTACCTACAAACATGACACCTCCATTGCTCACTTCAACTACTGGACCAGGTAAGGGTACGATACTGTGCTACATAAAGGTTCAGATATCTATTTTAAATAGTCCAGAACCCAAATCCCCAATCCTTGCAATTCTGCATGTCAAGTTCCTGCTCCCGCAGGTTCAGCTCCCAGCTGATGTGAGTCTGCTCCCAACCCTGCCGGCCAGGAGACTCCTCTCTATGGCTCAGAAGCGTGAGGGTCACCCACAGCTCCCCATTCAGAACAGAAATCGGCTCCCTGCAGAAGGACCTTTGCTGTGCCCTTGTATCAAACAATAAGAAAAATCCACACGTTCACTCTTTGTGTGTTGATCTGCCCCAGCTGACAGCATTGGGGCACACAGGGAGCTGGGATATTAGAGGGTCTGGCTCAGCAGCCCACCGGCCTGGCGTGCAGCAGTCTCAGATTGGAAAGCATGCGGAGAAACAGACTGAGTCCCAGTCAAAGACAACGGGTGCTCACTGTACATAGATAGCTGAACTCCAGAAAAATCCAAAAAACAAGTGAACTGCCAAAGCTCTCCTCCCTTTACTATCAGCTCTATTTTGTCTTAGAGTACAGGAGACCACAAAGCTAATGACTGGAGGGAATAAAACAGAGTTCTTGATCAAAATCCAATCCTATTATTTTCCAGCTTGTGGAATAGAGACAAAACAACATTTAAGTGTCTGTCATTTACTACTGACCTTTGAACAGAAATTTTCTGACAGCCCTTGTTTGTGTTTCCATTGGCAATGGGCTGTTTCACAGATTGCCGGCTGTGCGCTGCAAACGTGGTGAAGCATATGTGAGCCCACAGAGGTTTCAGTTTTTGCAGTCATCTGAATCCTAAAGTAGTTTAAATATCATTTAACTTGCTGCTGTGTTAATGCTTCAAGAGTCACACAGGCCAACTGAGAAGACATAAATACTTCACAGGCTGAACTGGTCATTGCTCTGTGCAAAGCAAAGCAGTCCAGTCCTTTTTGGTCCCATGGTTAAGAGCATGAAACCAGCAGGATTAATCCCCCCAGTGAAAGATTAGAGAGTCAGCTGTGCTTTCAGCAAGTGCCAAACACACCTCTGAAAAACAAGAAATGTACCCCAAGTAATTAAAACCAAATATCATCATTATTAATTGCAGTCAGCTAAAATCACGAGGACCTGAGAGAGTGTAATGAACAGCAAGTCTTCCAGATTTGACAGGGTTCAATGCTAAGCATTTTCTAACTGGCTGAAAATACTGAGATGAAATTTTTGAAAAGATGTGAAGCTTAGAAATAATACTGCTTGGTGAAAAAGTTGTTTGGAATTTAGATACAATTTAACAGAATAATCTTTTGTAGAACATTTTTTAACATAGTGTAAGATTTATCAAATATAATCCTAGAGAAGTCCTTAATTATGTCTTAAACTCTACTTAGCAGTTTTATTATTCTATTAAAAAAAAACCACAACACTTTCTGGGTTAAATAAGGCGTTAAAACAAAAATAAGCCTCTGATTTTGAGAAATCTTACAAAATTCTCCTGCAAGAAGAATTTCAACCTCTGGTCCTATGCCACTTCATACCAGTCTCACATTGCTTTTTTTAACAATTTCATTTGTGAGGCTGCAGTAACCTGAAACTGTGAAAACAGGGCTCCTATAAAAAGGCAGAAGAACCCCACCGAAAACCACAGTAAGACTCAGAGAGGAAGGAACCAACAAGTGCTTGCATCAGCCTCACGTGTCAAGGATGCCATGTTCACACTGCCGGGGTGTGTGGCTGCATCCCAGCCATGCTCACGGCCACGTGGCCGGTGCTCACTGGTGGGTCAGCCTCAGACACACCGGCTGCCGGCCCCCGGGGTCACGCAGCTCCCGAGAGCCTGGGAACATCCCGGATTTCACACAAGCTCGTACAGCACCTACAGCAGTGACTTAGTGGGTGCTCAAAGTGAAAGGGGAACCAGAGATGGGTTTTGGAGAGAAGTATTTCCTTCTTGCAAGGCACATCTGGGAGGTTTGGGTTACTTCACAGAAAAGATCTTTCTGGGCAACAACTCAGCAGCCCCAGCAAGACAACTATCTCAGTGCACTGTAAATAACAGCCTGACTTTTGGGAAGTACAGTTTTCACTCCTGGAAAGAGTTAGGACACATAAGATGCATCCACAGCAGCATGGTGTGAATCCTCTCCTTTCCAAGCCCACCGGCCACTTTGAGATAGAGCCATGTGAGCTCAGATGGCATCCCAGAAACACCAACATGAGTAAGCACCGGCTTTTTCTTTCCTCAGATAAACCAGACCAAAAGAGATGGAAGGGACCCTCCTTGGGAAACCCACGGGTCCAACCCCACCAACTGCCCCAGCCATGCTCAGCTCTGGCTGGGGGTCCTGCTTCCAACAGGAGTGGCAACTGCAGCGCTCCTTCACTGACTGCACACCTCATCTTTCTGATACAGCTTTGAAACCACATCCCTCGTCCATTCTTTTCACCCCATCTGTGCAAGAAACTCACAGAGACTTCAGGCTTCCCTTGGAAGCACAGTGGAAATAAGGTGCCTGCTTCAAATGCAGGGTTTTCTACTATGCTGTGTGCCACAAAAGCACAGCTGTGAAAAACTGTTCCTGGACTACGTTTTTCAAGCTGGAAGCCTGTCACCAGCCCTACAACTGTTACACTGAGTATTTTCTAGGTTTATTTATCTTCATTCCTTCTCCCCCCATCTCTGAAGTATTTTCTTCAAAATCCCAAGACACTTGCCGGTCAAAGAATGAGTCATGTTTCTGGAGGACTATGGGTCATTTTTCATCATATCCAGTGTGGCAATACGGGGCAGATGCTCAGTAATTCGAGTTATGGTTCAGACGCACTAATCAGTCTGATCTGTGAAGAAACTCTCAGTCTTTCAAAACATTCACATGGTTTCCTACCAGCAGATCGTATTGCAACAGGAGTATGTGTTTTTGTATTTCCTCATACTGTGACACTGCTGGAAAAACACATTTCGTGACCTCAGGATAAAGGGGGGAGGCAACTAAAAAAAGTACAATAAACAGATGATGCCCCTCCCCCACCCTGTATACTTTAGGAATCTCCTTCCCCTGCTCCCTTTTTCACCTTCAGCTTGTGCGTTTGGATGTGCTCACGTCTCTGGTGAGCTCAGAAGTCGCAGCACGAGGCAAGCAGCTTGGTAAAGCCTCATTTGCAGCCTGAATACCCACCCAGCTCTCAGAAGACATGAGGACCACTGCCCAAGCTGACCACTGACCCTGGTAACAGGCTGCTTTGCATATGTTGAAGAAAAAAAAGAGACCAGCTTTACTACTGCAAGGCATCTACAAAGCCAGAAGCAATCTTCGTCTTCCTGCTTACTGGCACCAAACAAGACAGAGGTATTAAATGGGGCTTTTTTTCAGAAAGGAAACGCTGCCTAGTGGAAACAGAAGCTTCTCAGCAAAGTAGCTCTCAAGGGCTCTCATCCAGGCTGTGTTGCTTTGACCACATTTTGCCAACACTGCTGAGAAGCCCCGAGCCAGCAGTGAAAGGTTACAGCACATTTTATGCCTTGCATGAATTTTGAACAGCAGTGCGCAAGTCCAGATAGCTCCAGCTTTCATTCTAGAGAGCTGGCTCGCCAGCCACAGCCCCAGAAAGCCTGCAAAGTTATAAACCTCTGTACCTATTCCTGGGAGTCCCACAGCTATGGGTCTATCACACGGAAGCAGAGGAGTGTTCTGGTTTGTTTATGGTTTCATAGGCAAAGACCAGAGCCAGAGACAGGACAGAAGTAAGGAGTGAAAAGGGGTGGCAGGTTCTGAGACAAGTACACGTCCTGACCTGGAGCAATTGACTCTCACTCATCCTTTAGCACAGCACGGTAGCAAGGCAGTGTCACTTAGCAAATTCTAGATTACATTTAAGACAATCTTTCCCTACAGGATAAATGGGATTTTCTGTTCCAAAAATACGTTAGTGAAACATTCCTGACAGTTCATCTCCTGTTCTTGGTGTAGGAAGATGTCATAGGCTAATTACCTGACAACAGACCAGGAAACCAGCAGATTTCTCCTTTTGGTTATATCTGTAGGAAAGGGATTTCTTTGTTGCTCTCACTGTGTTTTCCAGTGCCACTGTTTTAGAAACCTGGCACCTAGCTCCTGTAGACACTGCCGGCAGGTGGGCACCAGAAAAGGACTTAAATGCTTCAGAAATCTTGTGCATTTGGACTCACGGGGAGGTAAGTTCATGAGTCACCTTTGGGGAGCCTACCCCTGATTAGTGAGCCCTTGCTGGAATACTGGAAGCACATCTCAACCTGGACACTGGGACTAAATCGAAAGGGCAGGAGGAGAAGGAAAGGGAACCAGTGCACAGAGCACGCAGAGTATTGGAGACGGGAATGCAACCCAGCAGGCAGATGTGACAGGTACAGGAAAAAGCAGAGAGATCTGGACAGAAAACATGGCCCTGCACACTCATACTCACAAACATAACCCTTACTTGCCTGGGAACCAAGGATTCAATCTTGCAAACCACGTAAGGATTAAAAATAGGCATCCAAGCCTTCCTTTACATAGAGTTATTAACCTGTAGCATTATTTTCCACATCGTACTGGAACCATTATGCATTTTCCCAAAGTATTCAGGACTATCAGTAAAACTTTGGATTCAAAATTATGGAAACAATCCACTTTGGTTTTCCTTTCCATAGATGCCCAGTGCTCTGGTTCTAGCAAATGACCCAGATTCCTTGGAGAAGAAATTTAATCACTTGCAGGGAGCCCATGCTGAACAGATCACAATATTTGTTCTCTGATCCAGTCACAAAGACGTCATCAAGCTTACAGCATTCCGACTTCTCATGACTAATCTGCACAGAAATATCATCCAGGAAGCTCTTTACAGAGAACAGGAAAGTGCAGATACTATGCTCAGGTTTTCAGCTAAATGGGCATGTGACGCTGTGTTTTAATTTTATGTTAAATGTCCTAGCCAGAAATCTCATGTGGCAGCTGGTCCTGAGAATTCTGTAATATGATAATGAAATGTCTGCCTATAAACAAAAGTGTTTGTATTACAAGTGCTTTCCCATGGCATTTAACTATGCAGCATGAATCAGAGGCAGGCACAGCAGCAGGTTTTCTTAGGTCTAAGCAAGTATCTTATTGTATCCCAAGAGAAATAGAACGGCAACATGTGATCTTTCCCCAGCAGTGTCGCACAGCACAGCTCTAGCAATAAAAATAATTAGATCTCTTACATTTATACAGTATATGTATCTATTATTTCAAAGAATTCTCAAAGCTACTTACTAACTACATATCTATCTCAGCATTTGAGATTCCTGTTATATCATGGGTCGGTTGCAAACAGCAGAGTCTCATGTGGACTTTGCAGAGTGTCTGGCTCTTCTTTTGGAAAGGAATGCAAAGACTGGTACCAAAACCTCTGGCAGGAGAAGAAAATTCCCATGCCATTAAATCCAGCCACTTCCAAAAGACAGCTGTGCACAGAAACACAGGAGTCCAGGACAGCTCATGAGAAAAAGTGCCACAGCCAGCTGGAAGCACATGTTGAATTCAGGTGGCTGGGGTATTACCTCCAAGGAGATGTCCACACTAGAGACGATCCTAGAAGTGCTCGCCACTCTCCTAATACTCACCAGCCAAAGGCTTGCACAGGAATCTACCAGAAATTTTTCATTATCTATGTTTCAAAAGGTTGGGATAAACCTGACAGCAAAAAGCAGTAACGCAGGGAATGCGGCCGCCAGCTCTGACAGCGTCTGTCCTGGTACTTCCACAGACTTTCTCACGTGGGTGCAGCACACAAACACGGGGGGCTGGACACTACTCCCAGGCTAATAAACCCTCTCCAAACAGCGAAGCAGGGCGTATGATCTGACCGGCTCCTTGCAATTCCCCCTCCTAGCTGGCTGATCTGGTGTAGAGCCTGAGCTGACCCAGACGAGCAATGTACTTGTGCTCACATAACCTCGCATGTGAGCTAACAGACTCTGACAGATAGTAGCGTACTGGCCGCGTATAACTCAGATAACCGGAGGCCTGACTCTGATCTATCAACACCAATCTTACCCCAGTGTAGCACCACTGATTTCTGTTGAAATACTGCCAAGGTTAGACCGATTCAGGAAAAGTCCAGATGTAATTTTGCCTACTGGAGGCAGGACTGCATTTTAAGTGAGAAGAGATTTAATTAGTGCTGTTTTAACATGATGAGTTGAAGAATTAGGAAAGGGGGGAAATAAAGACAGACAGAGCTCCAACAACTATAAATTTTAATCTCCCCACTGCAAGCTTAAAAAATGCGGGAGAGTTGAGGAAGGGAAGAGGAATTACCAAAGGGAAATAATGTCTCTCCTAACAAGATAATGTGGGGTTTGGGAAATAAAACCAGATAGAAAAAGCCTGGAGTTAAGAACCCTGCTGCTTAAAAGCAGCACTGAATTCCCATCACTGCAGGTTATAATGGAGTGGTTCTGCTTTGCTTTGTATTTAACATTCTACATTTCACTCCTGTTCACAGACCTCTGTGGAAAGCCAAGTTTTGATGTGGGATTACGGTGCAATGGCTGATGACCACATTAGCCATCTGGTCTCTTGCAGGTCCGAGTACAAGTCCAGGTCTTTCTCAGCCAAGAGTCGTTGGCTAAATGAAGTGACATTTCTGATTTGCGTGTCAAACTGTTTCCACTACTGCATGCACGTGAGCGTAGCTGTGGTTTGCTGTTTAGCACGGTTGAATTGCATTCAAGACCTGCAGGAAGAAGCCTTCCAGCTGAGACCAGGCGCTAATGGCTCACCTGGCAGAGCCACTGCCCGTAGCCTAGGCAGCACTTGCCAAGTTCAGACATGGCTTGTGATGAATGAAGAACACATGCAACAAGTCTAGCCACAGCTAAACAGACTCAAACACCTGGCCAGGAGCCAGCAGATGCAACACCACACGTTTTACAACATACAGGGAGAGGGAGCGTGATCGTATATCTCCCAGCAACAGACTAGGCTGAGCATCTTTGCCCTCTTATTTATGAGAAACGTGGTCTGCTCAAGGTTCGCGCTCCAAGGAACTGAAAATCCACTGACATAAACCCCAAATTATACCCGAAATTAGACTGAAACACGTTCTAAAAATTGGCAGCAGGCAACAACTTTTATTTGCTTTAAATCAGAGCAGAAAGGAATGAAGCAGTTCCAGGTGGATCTGCTGTGTAGCGGAAATGCCTTAAATGCCCAGAGGAGCACAATATAAAAATGGAAACACCCCAATATAAAGCCTTTGACGTCAGAGGAGCTGTTTCCTCCAGCCTCAGCCAGCTTTAATAAAAATCCACTGAGAAGTTCCAGAAGCAGCATTTACTTTGGAGTCCAAAAGACTTATTCAGTGTCTGCTACAAAAACAATTTTGATAACTTATTTATTGGAGCTGGTGGTAGCCCTGGTGTGCTTCCTAGTGCCTCTTGTCACTGCAGACAGACCCACAGCCGACGGATGCCCACCCAGCCAGTAACCAGCCATCAGCTCTGTGCTTGCTCTCAGTCCCCTGCTTGCAGGTAAAAAGCAGTAAAATAAATTAACAATATTTAGTAATAATAAAAAATAAAAATAAATTGATAAAGTGCATTTGCTGGAGGCTGAAGTAATCATTTCTTTCTCTCACAACTGCAGTAGGTAAATCCCACCTAGAAGGACTACTTCTGTCATATCACATCACTCTGCAGAGCTTCACAGTCCCCCAGGTTTCTCTGTGCACTCCCAGGCAGATTCAGTGACACACGGGCTGTTATGTCTCACAGCTCTCCCTAGCTGTTAGTCACAATCCTGCACATTTTCCTCATCCTCACATCCCCAGCCCTTCTCCAAAAGACTCAGCTTGCTTACATCTGACCCAGGTATGGACATTTTCCTCCCCACCTGAGAAAAGGATACCCACAGGGGGTCAGGTGAGCCCCCTGACATTTTTGTAAGGTATTTGAAATGTGGAAAAGTAAATAAAGCCATCCCGCACGAGGGAGCTGCCTGTTTCGCTCTGTGGTGTCTCCCATCATCTCCATAGAACAGGAGCTGGCTGCCGGCATGCCCTGTACCAGACAAGGAGCTCCCTGCAGAGCACACAAGTACACACACCCAGCCTGCACCGTGCCCGCAGCCCTAAAGGAGAAGTCAGGCCGACTTCCCGAGTATTTATAGATCTTGAAAAAGAGCCAGAACCCTCTCTCCAAGAGGATGCGCAATTTAACATTGTGCAAAGTCATTAAGCCTCCCAACAGCAACTGTGCAGCCCTGATCTGGCAACAGGGCGTGAGCTGCCCACCAGGCTGCGTTAGATTAGTTCACACATACCTGCAGGCACACCTAACCCCGCAGTCCTGCTGTGATCAGAAATACCAAACAAAACAATTGCTGAAAACGGTACAGACATAAATACACTCTTAAAGATTAGCATAGGCCTTTGCTGACGGCAAAGAAATCCGACGGTAGAGACATGAATTTGCATTTTGCATTGCACAACAGTTCTCTGCTCCTCCCTTTATTTATCAGAAGGGAATATTTTATAGTTTCTCATTTTTATTTTATATTTTTACTCTGTTTTGAAGCAACCCTAGGCTTTAGCCCTCAGACACATGCTATCCCACCTGCAGAAGGCCTTTGCAAACAGCCCTAGCTGTTAACATGGGTGAGGCTGGTGGTCTAAACTAAAATAGTTCTCTTGTACCCTTGGATTTTCTTTAGCCTATCTGATGGAGGAGATTAAGGCAATCTAAGAGGAAGTAAAAGTTCACAAACGGATGATTTGTCAAGGGATTTCCACAGGTTAGCTTTTATTTAAAGCTTTCTCAATCATCTTATCTTACTGGGCTTTAAAACTGGAACAGTCACCTTGGCACCTACATCTAGTCCCTGAAGTGTAGTTATAAAAATGGCTGGGGAGGCCACTTGAGTTACCAGGGCACTTGACAGCCATCTGCTGTGCTAACGAAGGCAGATAATCAGCAGGCAGGTGAGGCAGCCATCACAACCAGGCTGAAATAAGGTCTATGCACTACAGCCTTTCTTCCAAGAGTCACAGGCTCCAGCCCGTTGCTGCAAGGAATCCAGCAGATGCCCGTTTTTCAGCTTCTCAAAAGCGGTTTTATCAACCTCTGGATTGTAAAATAACTTTGAAACACGGATTAAGCATAACAGGCAGTATCTACTTGGCTCTGCCAAGAGTCTGTTACAAGCTCCCAACCCTGAATTCCCTTAAGTCCCTTCTCAGCGGAGCTGGCTCCTGTCACGTGGGACCGCGTGTGCAGCAAGACAGGTGATTTTTAAAATTTGACCAAGGATGTCAGTGCCCAGAGTTATTTGCACTGTTTCCCTGCTCCGTTCCCACACACATGTTTCTACAGGGTCTGAAATTTCTGGATTGAGAGCATTATTTCAGTTCCAAGGAACGTTACTGCTGGTTAGGTTAGTTAGGTCAATGCTCTGGGAGAGTTTCACTGAACTCACTGGATCTCTAGCAGAGACAAACCTGACCTGAAATGTCCCATCTGGGCTTGTGAGTGAAGCCACTGACATGGCTTCATCCAGCCAGACCGTGGGCACCTGACTTCAGGCCCTCATTTGCACCCTAAAACCTAAGAGGACCTTTGTGAACAACTGACAAAAAGCAATGCCTAAACCTGCCAGCACAAGGCGGCTCACTGGGAGCAACTTCTCTGCAGACCACGTTAGCACTATAAGAAATGTTATTTGTTCTTTCCCTTAACATCTTTACTGCAGTCTTAGCAAACTGCATTTCATCGCTGCCCGCTACTGCTTTAACAAAAACAAGTTCTTTTAATTAAAAAGGGGATATAAAGCCTGAAACCCCAAGTGATGGATAGACAGATAGACGTATTGACTGAAGGCTCCTCGGCTGTTTCACTGCTATGCCATTTTCTGACTCTGTAGCAAAGATCTGTCTCCTGAGTGGCAAGTAGTGAAATGTATTTGATGTCTGTAGTTATCTGCTGCTCAGATTCAAGTCATTCCAAATCATTCCCAGTACCACACTACGGAGATCTTTCTCTGCCACAAGGGGCTATATGCATCCAATCTCCATGCATTTACAGTTTGTAACTGTAGCTGTCTAGTAATGCTCTACATATGGGCTTGAAAGAACATTATTGACAGCATATTGCTTAAACTGGGTGAGAAACTACTTCTCAACCTGTTTTCAACCTCATAATTCAGCAGTGTCCAAATTAATTTTATGATAATCTCATGCATCAATAAATTCAACTCACAGGTGGCTGACAGAACCCAAGATTTTGAAAATTATGTGCATTCCCCTTCAGGGAACAGACACGGGCAGAAGCAAAGGCTTGATTGCAGCCTGTGTATTTTTAGACACGTTAATTAAATCTGCCACATCATTTTAGATAGATGGCTCTGCAACTTTAATCCCAAGGTGCTGCCTTTCAGAGGGATTCCTGCGGGAGTCAATTATATTGTGTTTGCATAGTGTTAACAGGTGGTACCTGCAACTCTAAACTCTGGGCATGGAAAGGAAAATCTGAAGAGCAAATTCTGTTCACTTCCCTAAAACAAATGTAATTGCAAGCAAATATCCAAAAAGCCCCCCTGGGATAAATTACCTTTCTCGGACTCCTCAGACATATAGTTTGCCCATCTATCCAAGGCCAACTGCTGGTCAAGCCTTGCTCCTTGCTCAAAGAAAACTAGAATTGGTTCCCTTTTTCTCCCCAAACCTCACTGCTTCTGGTTTCTTCCCCTATATTGGTCAGCCAACACCCAAGTCTTCCCTCACAGGTGTGGGAAACTGATGAATTATCTCCTTCAGCAAAACCTTGGTGGGGCTGAGGGAAAATTAAAATACAGGGGGACATCTCAAGCATGACATTTTACACTCATGATCGAAACTCTGAATCCACTAAGGCAGAACATACGCATGGCAACCAAGACAGCAATTGAAAGAAGTATTTGTGCATTGGTTGAGATTTTTGGAGCACCCAGTGGAGTTAAATCATACTCACTAATCACTCAGTTAAAAATCCCTTAATTTTGAAGGCCCTGTAACAGTGATGAAGTTACATTGCTACCCAGTACAACAGACGATTATTAGAAGGCAGGTACCCAATAACCACAGGAGTCAGTACAACTGATCAGCATTGTCAGGGTAATGGTGTGCTGGGCTCAAGTCCCTTCAAAATAACTTGACATGATTTCTTTGCTGGTCAGACAGATTTTAGGCTGACTTGATCTGACAATGAACATTCCACCATCCTCTCCTCTCATTTTGAGGGGATTTCCTTTCTTGCCTAATTTTTCCTCGGATTCCCTATGTTAAAGCTGGTCAAGCCCACAGCCCATTTAGCTGAAGAAGGTCCTCTTTACCCTGTGGACACAGAGCAGCAGTTATCTAACATAACGATGAGCCCATATTTTGGCTGTTCCTAAAACTGTGATGGGAGAAGATTCCTCCCTTGTTTTCCCATAGTTTGCAGTTTCCATACTGTATGAACACATTGCTTACTTCTGATGCTCGGCTTTTTTTGGTTACTGAATGCTGCACTTGCAGTTTCATCTCTGATCAGCCAGCGAGTGCTCTGTCCAAGCTTTTAAACACTATTGTTAGTCTTGATTTACGAGGTGTGCATCTTCCAAGGCCACAGGTCTTCTTCAGTATGCTAATCTCTGTTAAAAGCAATGAGGTTTCATCCTAAATTCACTGCCGAAGAAGTTCGCTTGGCTGTAGAAGTCTGACTTTAGCCAGAGAATTTTTTCCATATAGATGGTAGAAGGTTTGATATAAAACCAGGCATGAGTTAATAGTATAGTCATATCTCTCCAAGTCTTGCTGATTTGGAAGACCTGACAGGCAGGACAGGGCTGTTCTCTGATAAGGAAATTGTCAAAACAGGCCAGACGCTATCACAGAAACGAGCAGGAAAAAGACCAGTGAGGCTACAGAGTCCGTTCCTTGGAGGAAGGGCAATATTCCTATTTGCTGCTGTACATTTTTTAGTGAACAGAAGTTCAGCCTAGCATTATTATAAGTGACTTAGACAGGGAGGCATCCACCACATCCTCTGGGACAATATTCCAGTATCTGGTGAAAAGTTCAGCCTAAGTTCAACTTTCTCTTAATTACAGCCTTTTGTCTTTGTTACATGCTCTTTAGGTCACCGTAAGAAAAGTTGCTGTCCTCTTGGTGAGACAGCATATACAAAAAACCTTTTCCATTTTCTTCTAAATCCTAAAATAAATCTCCTCAAAATATTATTTAATGTTTATCTCTGCTAATTACATGTAAAAAATTATTTTTGCTCACATGACCAAGGTCAAGGAACACAGTGTAACATATTCCATACAAGGATGTCCTTGTGGTATTTTCAACACAACTAAATATTGGAAGGACCTTTATAAAGCCCCAACTTTCAATCAACACATCAGACTCACCCACATTGTCTGGTGACTTTCTAAAAAAACTCAGCCTACATGAAATCAGTGGGAGTTTTATCACTGATTTCAATGGAAGCAAGATTTTTCAAATGGGCACTTAATTAAATGGACTTTCTGTGATTCTCTAACCTCCAGAGGTGAGCTGGATTTGGAGCACAAGGACAGAGCTGAGTTGATCCCCATGAAAAACAAAAGCATGAATGCAATCAGCAATTTTAAGAGAAAAAAACAGCTCCCTGAAAACTGTGGTAAGATAGGGGCTGGTGCATGATTGCAGGGAATGTCCTGTCCTGATGGCAGGTAAGATGCACTTCCCCCTCACTTTGTACCTGAGCACATGGCATCTGCTCACAGTTTCTCATGTGGGAGTCAGATGCCTTCTGGTTCCTCAGACTAGTCCCTCCACACAGGTCCACCAAAGGCCACAGCATCCCTCATGACCATGGACCACCCCAGGTACCATACGGTGCTTTTATGGATGTTGCATTGCCTTCCTCATCCAGGCATTACAGTTTCCATGTTGCTTGCCCACTGCCACAAAAAGCAAGGCGACAGAATGTATGCAACAGCATCACTGACCTGGAGATGCTTCTTCCTCTCCAGAGCTCTCTTTTATCCATTCAAAGGTTTTTTAGCATATCATGTCTATGGAAAGCTGCCCAGCAGCCCTGCAGTCAGATCAGCAAGTCATCTGGGCCCATTTGTAAATGGTTTCAAGCAACCCTTTCAGACCCAGCACCCAAATACCCCAAGAGGCCGTTTCAGGAAGGGAAGGGGGTTTGGCACAGGCATCATTATCTTATCAGCTCTATTGTAATTCTGCCAAGCTCCCCTCCTTAGGGTTTCTTTTACTAAAAGTTCCTCCATACTCAGCCCTCAGTTCTGTGTCATTTTGCTTGCATATCAAAGGGTGAGTTGAAAGCTCCAAGTGGGAAGGCAGATGCATATATGCAAACACAAATGGCAAGTCCCCTGTACTTCATTGACTTTGGGATCTGAAGGACATGAAAAAGTAGAACAAAATCAAGGGAGCAAAGTGTCCAGCCAAATTACATCTGTCTTCACACTAAGATTCCCAACCAAGGTACCTGGAAACCCAGGAGAAATGTCATTCAACACATTAAATTCTTTAAAGAATAAGAAGAATGGAACTGTAAGTCTATTTCACCCATAGTATGATTTCAGGCAAATTCCTGGCTTACATTTATCATCAGCACTGAAGTGTGGGGCCCTAACCATTGAGATTCATTCCATTGAATCTGGATTTTTATTCCCAGTCCCACTTCACACAGCCACTGGAGCTGGGGTTTGGGTTTGATTCATTAGAGACCAGAAACTCGGAGTGATCTGGCTTGGACTTCAAGGACTGAGCCACTTCTCTAATCTGCACCTTAACTGAAACAAGAACATAATCTGAAAGATAGTCCCTTTGACTTGCTTTCTCTATCTCCAGTGGAAGGGCATACACTATTAACAGATGGAGCTTATTTAATT
Organism: Ibycter americanus; assembly: GCA_035590275.1. NCBI lineage: Eukaryota > Metazoa > Chordata > Aves > Falconiformes > Falconidae > Ibycter > Ibycter americanus. Next base: position 7,948,299 of record JAVJGI010000063.1, on the reverse strand, counting down.
TAATAAAGGCTGATTTTAATCAGACTTAGAGTCCATAGCAATTAACAATGAAGTCCTCAGTTTCTGCAGAGGTCATCAGTCATTTCCCTCCCAGAGACACGGTGGGGTGCAGGGAGATGGCAGCCAGCCCACACTGGCCTGTGTGCCTGGATCAGGGAACAGCAACACGGTCCCTGCATGCTGTTCAAGGAGAGCAAGCCTCAGTAATAGTCAATCCAGTGATAAGTACTGCCCAAAACCACTCTGTGTCAGGATGAGGCTTTTTCCTGAGCATGTTAAAAAGCTGCACACGCACCTGACAGCCTACACAGGGAACTAATGCAGAGAGGCTCTGCTGCGAAAATGCAACTTACCGAGTATTTATGAGCTTTAGCTATTTATATGTTTACACACAGGTTCCTGCGTGAAGGCTTATGCCTGAGGGTCAATGGACGCCTGAGGCCATGTTTGCAAACCTGCTAGATGTGCCCACTTCACTGATGTGCCACCAACAGAGAGACCAGCTAGAAGCAGAATGAAATATGGTCACCAAGTAAAGGAAGCATGACAGCCACGCTTCAACACCTACTTTGTGGAATTTCTGAAAAAAAAACCCAACCCAAGCTACAGCAGTTTTCAGAAGCTGAGCAACTCAAACCCTCAGGTCATTTCTGAGATGACTTAGCAGGAGTACCTAAGCTTGCAAAGTGACCTGATGCCTAAATCAGACCGGCAGTTATCCTGCCTGGTCCCCTGGCACTCACTCTTCTCTGCTTTGAATAACTTTCCTTCCCAATAATTTCACTGTTACAGTCAATGAAAATACCCACCAATATTCAAGACCAAGAAGGCGGCTTTTGAAATAATAAATGGGAGAAATTACTGTCCCAAAGAGAATATGAAAAAACCAACAGTGGGAACTGTAAATACTATAAATTTGCTCCCTGTTTTCCCACTACATTAATAATGTTAGGATTAATGTCCACAAATCTGTGTATTTCAAATGCCTGAGAAGAAGAGGGATTGTAAAGCTGACCTGTTCCTTTGCCAAGTCTTTGATTTCTGCATTATGCTTCCAACAGCTTATGAAAAATGTAATATAAAGCTCTAGATGGTAAACTGAATTCTATTTTTTCCAGCATTCAACACAATTCAAAGCATAAAAATAAAGCACAAAGTGGCGTTTCCCCCTTTTCTAAAGGTACACATCTTTTCCTCTAAAACAACAGCAAAAGAAAACCTTTTATTTCTGCTGCCTTGCTCCCCTTCTGGGAAGAAAAGGAGAGGTGCTGTTGTCCCATTAAATAGCAAGTCCACCCGCTCAGATAAGGCAGGCTCGCCTCTTGAATTTGCATGTGAAAATTACCCTGCCTCAGCTCTGGAAATTATGCTTGTAGGTGTAAAGAGAGTAGCTTTTCTGCTTTGAAGTTTGCAAGGCAGCAGCGATGAAGGCAGGAATTAACTCAATACCGATTACCAGCTCTTGGTCTCCTCCACATCAGACTTTTGAACACAGAACAGAAACACACTGAACAGCCAGGTTACGCTTCTTTTTGCGATCCAAAGCCCTCAAAGAGAGAAGACGAAAGCTGTGTTTGTTCCTGGAGCCCAGCCTTTCCTCTGAGCTGTCTGTTACTGACTCAGGCTTGTGTTGGAAAAATACATCTTCAGAGAAGTGCCAACATCAAACACACAAGAGATTTTATAGGTACACGTATTGAGGCCTATCTGTGAAGTGCTATTTCCCAATGAAAGCATGACCACGGGAATGCACTGGAATATATTAATAGTAAGAGGGGCACTCACATTTTTCTTTGGGCTGCTAGGCTGCTATCGAATATGGGCTAAGCTTCCTCCCCCCCTCCTTAATGGCCCCTTAATTATCATCACAAAGTTCTAATTTGGATCCTCCACCAGGAAATCACTTAAGCATGCACTTAACTCCGTCTTCTTTAAACAAGCAAACAAACAAAAAAGCTCGTGCTTCACATACTGCAAGCATTACCCATCCTGAAATAGCTGGTTATGCACTTCCCCAAAAAGGAGATGCAGTGCCAAAAACAATCCTGAAATCCACCATCCCTGGAGCAAAAGGCATCAGTTAACAAATGCACAACAGCAGTGAGGAGAGGGAAGCACATCCCAAGGCTGCTGGTTAGATACACTCTCACAGTGGACAGCTGTGAGGTGGAGCTTCAAAGATTTACGCAGACCTTCTTGGTCCCCCAGCCTAACCCACACTCTTCTGCAGGGGTAACACACAGCCCTGGCCAGGATGAGCCTTGCTCTCTGCAGTTGTCCTAATTTCTTGAGGACTTCTGCATTGCTCTGTAATGGATATCAGTCTTCCTGGTGCTCTCTGTGCTTGATAATTGCCACTCAAATGAAGACCACCTAGAAAACAACTGGGAAAGGCTTGGGTCCACTTTGACATTTTTCTCCCCCAGTCCCTGAACGCTCAGTGCACTCCAGCTATGACTTGCATACACATGAACAATTATGTCTCAAATGGTCAGAAGAAAAAATAAAACTGTGTGGAGGGAAAATTAAATTATTCCTTGATATTTTAATAATGATCCCTGAAAGACAAGTTGTTGGATCAGTGCCTCAGTTTATGAAATTAAAACCTTTGGAAGATTGAATAGCTAAAGAAGAGTTCTAGGGGAAAATATATGCCTTCAGCTTATAATTTTGCTCTTTTCCTTTTTATAATTTCCTCAGGCTGAAGAGGAAGAATATAATAAAGTAGATAATTCTGCAGCTTGAAGAGTATGCTTGGGAGTTCAGTCCCATCAATGAGCAGTGTATTTCCTGGCAGTATATATCACAATTTATGAAAAAGTAGTAGGTTCAGATAAGCCAATCAAATGAGAAATGTGCTGAAATGCTGCCCCAAATCTGGAATAAACTGCCATAAACCGACTGCTTTCTGCCTTCTACCTTGCTCAGTGTTTGCTCTCACTCATCACAATGTTTTCTCTTAAGGCCAATACTGAATATCATTCCCTGAAGATTAGACGGCCTCTTACTGGCAGCCCACCTTTCTTCCTGGCCATTATTTGCCTGTTTGTTCTGGTGTTTACCTTTGATGTACTCTTGACAGCAGTCAGGGTTAGGCCCAAATGTTGATGGGCTCTTTTGATCTTCCCATGCAGGCTTAGCAATTCCTGCCAGATAAGGACGTTGAAGGCTGCACCAGGATGGATGTGAAGCATCTCACCCTGTGGCTCAGCCAGATGTGTGGCTCTGTTACAGTCGCCAGCTACGCAGGCAGGATGTTCGGGTCATGGTTTTGTGGAGACTTACGGCCACAGGAGCAAAAGACCCCTCTTAGTCCTGGCTCTGTTATCTAAGTTAGTGACCATCTATCACCAGCAATCTTTGATCAGCATGTATAAAGAAGAGGTTAAATTGAACCAAGGGCCGATAACTGAGAACAGGACTGTGGTAAATTCCCAGAGAAAACAACCTAAATACTCAAGCTGAGCATCCAGCTTAAAATCCACACTGACATCTACTGAAATTCTGACAGCAGACAGCCTTTTCCCTTTGCTTGCAGAATGGCATGTGTTCAGAGTGCTCTCAAGGCCAAAATTCACTTCTTCAGATTGGCTAATTTGAGTTGGCCCATTAAGTATTCCTGAAACAGTCTTAGATAGTCAATTGTAATCTAGAAATGTTCTGTAGATAGGGCTCCAGCAGGAATCCTTGAAATAAACTGCAGTAAAAAGAGAAAATGATAGTCTATAATAGAATCACACCATTCAACATAATAGAAAATAAAGCATAATCAGTGATTTGAAGAGCGACACACTGTACTAAGCACTACACATTACTCTTTCTCTTCAAATGATCAAAATTGCCAGGATTTTCTCATGTCTAGAGACCAAACAACCCCATAAAGAAACTGCTGAATATCAAGAGGAAGATTTTTCTCTACCAAGAAAAACCCTTTGGCAGCATTAAAGTCTTGTGGTCTGCATCTTAAAGGCTGCAGACAATATTCAAAGGAACAATTGTAGATTTGACGATAGCCATGAGTAAGTCCCATTACACCTCTAAGCCAGCTTCTCAGCCTCCGGACCTCACTGAAGGATCATTTCTAGGACATAAGAGAATGAGTAACATTAAGCTCAAAGTGAGAGTAAATCTACCTATGTATTGTTAAACTTGTCAAGCCTTTGTGATAAATTACCTAGAGCACGAGTCACCATTGTCAGGGAACAGCATTTGTTGCACAGTATGGTCTCACTGCCTCTAGCACAGCGCACACATAAATCTTGTTAGTGAACTAAGCATAACTAATGCTGCTTTGTGTAAGCAGTTGTGTGTATGATTTGAGTATTTAGGAATTCAACCTTCCGAAACAAACTAGCTTTCACATGTACCGATGGTAGCTACTTAGTCAAGCCAGTAGTCGCTAAGCAGTCTTGTGATGTCAGGTTTTAAGCGGAATTCCCCTGATGTCATGACATGACCTCATGTAAAGAAATACGAAAAGAGGTCTCATTATTCCTAAATGCTTCATGCTCCAAGCTCTGGAGGTTTATTATTATTGTGGAGAACAGTCAGCCCCTAATGTGTTCACCTGGGAGAAAGTGTACAGAAATCTGGTGTTCCCAAGAAGCTATTTAAAGCTGGGTGTGAAAGAAGCAGTAATGCCATCTTCCCTACCTTCTGAGAGCAAATCAAACATCTAATGGAGAGCATCCCAGAGCAACTGGCTCCCTTCAGTGCTGAGCAAGAGCCTGTTCTAGCATCACTGTGTGTGAGCCAGCCATTGGCGTTGCTGTACCATAAGGAAGAGTAAACAGTAAGCAACAGGGGATATAAGAAGGTCTGCAGGACCTCTGACCCTAGCCATGAGAATCTGCAAGACTTAATGTGAGAGCTAACATAGTGCCTGGTTTTTCCACTGCGTGGATGCCTTCAGGAGCTTACGCCACCAGCACAGCTCCACAGTTTCTTCCTAGTACAACAAATATTTCTGCAGCACATGTGAAAACTTGCACTGGAGACACTTTACCATGTTATTAGAGAAAAGCTTGTTTAAAGGTCCTGCCAAAACTGAGGAGAACAGACAGATTTGCAAGCCAAATAGGTATTTCTACCAGAGCTTTGATGTTTATGTTACCAACCACTGAATGTCCATGTAACTGTCTTTTGATCAAACATGTCTGGCTCATCTTGTCTCATCCACTGCAAAGCAGTCTGTCTAAGTCACCCGTATGAATTACCCCCAAATCTGAGCATCTCATGATCTTTTACTCATGAATTGTCACAACACTCCTGTAAGGTAGGGAAATGAAGTTTTTCAGACAAGAAGAGGAGGATCAGAGATGATCTGTGCCAGACTTCCACCAAAATCAAAGTTTACATATGCAGATCTGCCAAAGGGCAGGGGGAGGATCTGGAAAGCAAAATCCTGTTAATTCCCTCAGTTAGCCCCCAAATAAGGGACTGTTCTTGTTCCCGTCTGGAAAATAAGATGGATTATTTTGTTCTGTCTATGCAAAGCTGCATTTATTTGTTGCAAGGTCAGAAGCTGACAACAAAACAAAGATGAAAAATCCTAAAGCTGTTCCTCTACTGGTCTTCCATCCACCTCGGCACTGTGGGGTCCCCTGCTCTGCCTGCGCTGTGACACCTGACAGACGCAGAACCCCCCTTTGTGATTTAGCTCAAGAAGGGGATGTTCATGTTTTACATCAGATTGTTGAAATTAATCCACGCTTTTTCATCCTTCTAATGCACTACACAGCTCTTCAATCGATACGCTCCTCCCTGGGAGGGAGCAGGTACATGTTCCAAGTTCCGCTTCGCTGTGTACCATTGTGCGGTGAAACCGGAGTCTGTCACCTTCTTGTCATGTTAACAGAATAATATAATTTAATCTTTCCAGGCAGTTTAAATGAAGCTGCTCTACCCTGAAATAGATACATGGGTGTACAACATGCAAAAGACAGATCCTTCAATAAACATGTTACCCGTGTCTGTATCACACCTGGGGATGTTAAAAATGGCCAGGGTCGTGTCCCCCCAGCACGGAAAGCTGTCACTGCATATGAAGGGAACCAAACTACTATTTCTTTGTGCCACTTCTGGAGGTCAAACAGACTGACCTGCAGGTTTCCCTTTCAAATGCTTTTACTTTAGCAGAGGGCTAGCTTCACTGCATGAGACCTCCCTCACACACAGGGGTGCCTGTGCCACCAAACACGGCTCTCCTCTCACTTCATCACGCAGGGAGAGATTTCCCTTCTCTCCATGCTCTCACACAAAACATATACCGCCCTCACACTTCTTCCTGCGCATGATACCAACCATCCCAAACTTTTCCCATTAGAGTACTTCTACTCATTTAAACACAGGATAAATTTTCTGATCTGCTTTCATCACACAGCAGCTCCTCATCCTAGTCATGTACGACCATACATTTCCCACTCCCCCCTCACTGCTTTGCTGTGCTGGGAACTGGGAGTGCAGCTTCATTACAAGGGAAAAAATACTCACAGTGGGCCGTCATTTGTACCAGAGAATAAAAGGCATAAAATATTAGTTAACAAGAATTTGGAGCACAGAAGCATTAGATTCATACTCAGTATATGGCCCTTCACATACATAAAACAAGCTGAGCAATCTGCCTTTTGCAACCCTGCACCAGTTATACAAGCTTAATTTCTGTTGTCATAAGCACCTACACCTATCACAGAAAAACCAGCTGGTGTGTGGAGCCCCTGGCATGGCATGTCCCCCACACCGGACAGCGGGTTGGGGTTCCCAGTGGGAAAGCGGGATTTTGCAGAGCCAGTGAGCCCTGATCATCCCTTGCAGTGACATATTTGCTGCCTACCTGAGGGCTTTCTAAAGATGTTATTCAAATATCATCAAAAAACCCTTACTCCAATTTCCTTTCACTTCAGTTTACAGCCAGACAACACACTTGTCCTCTCCAGAGAAAGAGAGTTGCAATCAGTTTGAAAAACCTTACACATTTCTGAGTTGGAAAGTGCAATCCCTCTTTAAACAAATACTTATTTTCTACGACTCTAGCATACTCTTGGCGACAGCACTTAGATCTGGAAACAAACTCCCCCTGCCACCTGAGAGGCATAGTTTGTGTATTTGGTTACAAAAGGCCAACAAATGGTGGGTTTTCAATGCCAGAGAGACCCTTGAAGCAATCAGTGGCTTGTAAAAGAGTGTTTCTGCCTGGTGCTCAGTGGTTTGGGGGCTTTTATACATTTGTAAGTGTTTTTTGCATTTGTGGTCTTGTGGGACAAATAACATTGCTGGAACCAAACAGCATGACTAAGTATAACACAAACTTCCTTGCAAGCCTCTTCTGGCACAGCTGAAAATTCACCTCCAACAAGGCAGCTGTTACAGCGAGCACTTGGGCAGCTCTGAAATGAAGACCAGGCACAGGCTCAGCTGTAAGAGCTGAAGTATGAGACTAAATAATCTCTCTAGGGATTAAAACAGATTGCTAACTGCAGAAAGCCTCCCCAGGCAGTTTTAGGGACAAGTGACCAGGGCAATTGCCCAGAGCCATGGTCTATGAGACGGCGCAGCTAAGCCACATTGAGTGCTTGTCACTCAGGAGTGGTACCTGCCTTTAACTGCTCAGCATCATTTCAAGCCTACAGGCAACTCCACCTAATCAAGACCCATTCCTTTTTTGTATTTTTTTTTCTTTCTATTGGAGATTTCCTGATCATGAGCAGGACAAATCCCCTACCTTGGTAAGCTGTCGTCCCTGCTAGAGGAATGACACTTGCACTACTTCTCTCCTTTCTGGAATTTATGCAGTTGAACCCCACAGCAGACCATTACAGCATTTACTCTGACATCCTGAATATCACCACCTCCTAAAAATCACCCATAATGTTGTACAGAGGCCAAAGCTTGTGTGTGGAAAAGCCCCTCTGCAAGAGCAGCCCCAAGTGTTATAACTCCCGTTCACATTGCTGACATTCGGCAGGCTTGGGAGCGATTCATGAAGCTGGTTGTTGAGAGAGAAGGGTCTGCTGAAGTGGTTTCTGATCTCACTTTGAAGAATGAAAAGTGACAGTAATGCTGAATAAACAGCTTAACAAGTGTCTTAGGTTCTGCCCTGCAAAACCTGAGACCTGCAGGTGTGGAGCACGTTGAGCCCTGGGACCCACATTTCCAAATGGATGGCTGCTGTTTGAGGTGTGCAGAAATCTGTACGCATGCCTCCGCCCCATGCAGGGAATGACAATCGAGGGAGGAAAGAAAAGCAAAGAATGAAAGAATAAGTGCTGCTCTGGAGCTGCCAGTCCTTTGGGGGTTGCAAGAGACTGGAGCAAATGTTTCAGGTGCAAACAGTGCATGGAGATACACAACCTTAACAGCTGGAGCATGGCCCTGTGGGGTAGTATTACATGATCTGTATAATACTCACAGCCATGTTCAAAAATGCTTTCTCTGCTCAACCATCAAGAGTCTTTACAAGCAATAGAGCAGGTACATTGCAACACTACAGCTTACTGCGCAGCGGAAGGGGGCTGTAAGCCAGCCTAACACTCAAGAGATGGTCATGCAGTCAAGGGCAAATGAATTGCCGCAGCTCTGTGCTTCACCATCGATCAGCAGAGCTGCCACAACTACTCAGCTGCGGACTCTTAGCCTGCCCTGGTCACACAGCAAACTCTGTTAGCTAAACCTCAATAAAAGCGATTCTCAGAAAATATAGCAAAGGCTGTTCCAGCTCCCGAGCACTACAAGGACAGTCAGCTCCCAACACAGAAGATGCTCCCTGACTTTCCAGTATTCATTGAATTGTTCCCTACATCCCTAAGCAATCAGTGCAGAACTGGTCAGAAATTTTCAGGCAACACACCATTTCAGTGGAAGATGCTCTTTTGCTGAATCCAAAACATTTTGTCAGAAATGCCCTGTGAACTTCCAACACATCACAGCGGGTCCATGGGCATAGACTTCAAGAGGGCTACTGGATGGGAATTCTGTTTTCTTCAGGCTTTGCTAGCAAAGCTGGGCTTCCAGGCTCTATGTCAGGAAGCTGAGCGTCTGGAAAAGCCGGCAGAGCTGGTGCCGCAGCGGCACACAGGAGCTCACAGGAGCTGAGAGTGCTCCAGATGTGGCTGTAGGGAGGGAGCGCAGCTGTGCAGCCATGCAGCATGCAGGCTGCTGCAGCAGGGGCATCCTCACTACCTTTTCTTTTAGAAACATCATGTGCCATGAGTTCTGGAGGTTTTTTCCCTCAATCCCAAAATTTCTGGATTTGAGGCATTTGTAAACTTTTGGCTACATTTTGTGATAAAATCAACTTTCAGAAAAAGGGAGTGAATGCTTCATCACCAAAAACATTTCAGAGAATTTGACATTTTTAATGACAGGATATTTGGAAGAGTTGCCTTGGACTTTGGAGTGAGTGCGGGTGCTGGACTTCTCAAAAAGAGGGAACTCTGTATTTCACTCAGTCCTAGCCAGAGGACTTCACCCCAAAAAACTTTGTAGGTACTAAAGAAGTGAGAAAAGTTAATGACAGATAGAGCCACTGAGATACTGATTTTCAGAAGGAAAAATACTTCCAATTCTCTAGCCTCATGCTGCTGACATACAAGAAGCTGTATTAATTCTCAATAAAATTAAGAAAAGAATGAGGTGCCTTTCATATGAAAAAGACTATAACTACAATAGATACTGACCATGAATATAAATGGGAACATATACAAAATTAGGCCAGGCAAATTAGCCAGTGCTAAAAGCCTAGATATAGCCCGCACATGCCAAATGTTACACTGGAGAAATCTTGTAATTGCTTTAAGGATAGGCTTAAGACACTGTAAGTAAAAGCCATTCAATAGGCAAGCAGAGTGCATAGCAGGCAGCTACCAGGAATATCATCATGCAGAAAATGCTTCTTTCCATCTCCATCTAGTGGGTCAAACGAGCTATTGCTTTATCCCGCGATGTTTTTATGGCATTGCGTGCGGAGATTTACCCTCATTACGTAACAAGCCTTTCAGTCCCCTAATTCTTTCCCCATGGCTTTCTGCTATTTCCCTAGCTGCATCTCTCTCCCTGTCTCTCTCTTCATAACAAAAGAATGATTCTCTAAGCTTCTCCATTTTGCTTAATGGTATTCATTGCACATTAGGGCCATTTTACAATGAGATTTACAGCAATGTCACGAACAGAGAAAATCGTTGTAAAATAACCACGGACAACATTATAAAATAGCAATAAAATCAGCAATAATGCACAGCTGCGTATTTATGTCTGCCACCTGTTCACTTCACTTAGGGTTTTTTTAAGCCACCTCTAATCAGATCAACCAGTTCAGCAAAGGAATGATCTGATAAAGTTTCACATGAAATGTCCAAATTTCACACAGCCCTCCCAGCCTTTATACACAGACACAGAGAGAGCATTCACTGTACACACACGTACATGTGCGTCAGGCACAGAAACAGAGAAGATACAACACCCATATTGCTCACGTGTGACAGTTATCAAATAACCACCTCTACATGCAACACATGCACAAAAACATACATCCACACAGAGACACACACTATAAATATACATCAGATTACATGTTGTAGGCACACCTATCCATCTGCTTTGGCATTCAGAGTCCTAATTCTCTGTTTCCAGACTACAATCTATAGGTCCCATGGGGTACAAGTGCTTCTGGGCTGCAGCCTGCAGAGAGCTGGCTGGTCACTGGGAAAATTCCTCTATGTAAGAAGAAAAAAGATGTCAACTTGATATCCAAGCCATGAATCATTGGTCAGTGACAGTGGGTTCAGCATATCCCCACCACGGGATGATAAGCAGAGGCCAAAGGGGGTTCAGCCCAGCACCCCTCAGGATGGGTGACAAGGGCTGAAGAATATCTAAACAGTGAGGCTGAAAGGTATTAGTTTTGTCCTTTAGCCCAACTTCCAACCTGGACCATCCATGGTGGGCTGCACTTAATATTTCAGCTACAAATATGTCTTCTACTTAGTGCTGGGATGGTTTGCCAAGACCATCCTCCTCCTTGAGCAAGTGACAGTGGACTGAGACCAGCCACTCCTTGCAGAGAGCGGATTTCATCCAATTTGCAACTTGCTTTCCACCTCTGGCAAACATCTCTACATCCAACACTCTGAAATAATTGCTGTGGGATCCGTGAACAACCTGGTGCATTTAGATATCCCAATTTGCTTTATGGATCATTTTGTGATGAACAAGGGCAGAACAGCCGCCTTGGGTAACATCCAACCAACAGTGATAAAAAGCAGCCCTGTGTGCTGCACCACCTAGGAGGAACGTGTGAAAGGGTCTGTCAAAAAACATTTGGATAAACTATCAATAACCCTTCTTGTGCAAACCACAAAACTCTCTGGAATGGAAAGCACACATGGGCTGAATTTTAAATGTCCTACCCTGACACAGTCAGCGCTGTGGCAAACCATTAATGGTTACACTTAAGGCAGTTTTGTTTGGATGCGGTGGCTCTGCCTGTAAACAACGCTGTCTGGTTAACACACATTTTTAATCGTCACCTCTGAATTAGGAGGCACTTTTTATTGCACAGACACAGTGGGCAAAACATCAGAGGAAACTGCAAACGAAAGTAATGGCAGAGCTGATGAAAATTTCCAACTGAAACGCAGTTTTAGCTGAACAACGTTTCTCACAAGGGCCTGCTTTCTGTGAAAGAAAATGCCTCAGCGGGGGGCAGTGTGTGTGTGTGTCTTGTGCTCTCTCCCTTTTCCACCTGCCAGGTTTCCTGATCCTAGTTCCATCTTCTGTGATCCATCAAAACCAGGTGCCCACAGAGTGATTGCAGTGTGTCGTGAGAAAGCAGGTCCCTGAAGGGAATGGGAGAATACAGTGCCTGAATTACAGCTCTCCTGAATTTCAGTCTTAATCATTTAAGCACTCCAACATTTCGGTTTTCCTCCTAAATATTTGGTATATTTTCATTTTTATCAGAAAACTCCAAATTGTCTGAGTTTAGTAAAACTCAACCTCTTCCGGCCAAGAGGCACAGAACAAGTCTGTCTTAGTTAAACAATAATGATATTATCACACAGCAAAACACCATATGAAAGAGCTGCTTAAAGCCATATTAGCCCTGATTTTATTCATCACTGAGTCACACAGAGCGAATGAGGCTCCAGGACCATTAGCAAATACTTTCCTTTCTCTGCTCCTCAATTCACCCACCCCTGCCCTGAGCATAATGAAGTTTTCTCTAACTCACAATCTTCGAGGCTAAATACATTAATAATTGTAAAACACTCTTCTTTCAGTAGCTAGATGAAAAGGATATAGAAATTAAAACAATGTATACGAGATTATTATAATAGGGATGATATGAAAGCCCTTGTGGAAGTGCTTGAAGGCCATTGGATAAAGTCATTCAGTGATGACCCTAAAGCTATAATGAGCTTCTCATCTTGTACAGCTTCTCCAACTAATATAATGTGATCATGAAAAAAAGGAATATCAGGCTTTTGTGGACTGAAGCCTGAAGGCAAATCTTTCCTTATCAGAAGTTCTGCAGGTCAAAACGGGATCAAGAATCTTCGTCACTCGCAAGCAAATAATTACCCCAAAGGTGAAAGACAAGTAACTGAGGACCCATCCAAATTACACAGAGCTAGCACGGCACAAAGCATAAGATTTCTAATGTGGTGATCTTTCTCATGGTTATTTGTCACAAGTATTCCTTTATCTGATGGTTTCTGAGGAAAAGAGAAGGATCAATTCTGGCAAAGAAATCTCTACCCTGCAGTTGAATTTTCAAAGCTACGATAGATCATATGGACATTGTATAGAAATGAAAAGAAGGTCAGGAAACACACGCAGCCTAGCAGTTAGTGTTGCATTTGAGATGCATGAAGGATCAAGCAATGATAAGCTGGATACTGTCTTGAAGTTAATAGGAAAGTACACAAAGCAATAATGAAGCATATACTTCAAAAGCATGACCCCACTCCTGTCCACAAAGCCACACATATTAAAACTGAAGTTTCAAGTAAAGCTTGTGAGGAGTGCATGTGTGCAAGAAGGGTGGATGTAGAAATTAAAACCCACCATTCTCTACTATTTAAATGTCATCATTCAAAAATCTGTGAGAGAAAAGAATCAATCCACCTCACTGCTTCTAACAAGAACTTTCTTAATGCAAAACCCTTTGATTTCCTATTCTATTTTCAAATTTAACATGCTTACAGCATCTTCAGTTTCAGACATCTTTTTCTGCACAAAATTAGCTCACCAGGACTGGGGGTGGTTCAAGATACATTAAAAAAAATCAATGAAATTCATTTCGCCATCACCCCTAGTCTTTAAATACCGTTCCTTAGGCAGACCGCAAGTGACCTGATCCCTTTCAGCCACCTAATGTACATGACACCTGCTCTTTGATGCTACCTCTTGTGCACATTAGATCACAGATACGTAGCACTGGGGTGGTATGGGAAGGATGCTGGAAGATGGCTTAACTGTCCACAAAGTGTATGATAATCAGCAAAGTTAATGCTGAGTTACGTAGCCTGCTAGCACCAGTGATAAAGTACAGCTTGTGACAACATGCTGCTCGGAGTTAGCAAATCACAGTTTTATTGCTATTTTATTTGGCTGCTGCAGAGGGAGGCATTTAAAAGCTTAGGTCAATATCAGCCATTTTTAGAAGCGACAGACATCCGCAGTTAAGAGGAGCTTCAGCTGCAAACTCAGCTCTTCAGAGTCAGGCCATAAACGCGCTTCTCCGGACAGACACCCAAAAGCGGAGGCACTCGAACCCAAGAGCTACAGCTGGAATAGTTGGCCCAGGTGTTTATTTCTCCCTGAGTCTCTCAATTTATTTACTGAGACTAGAAGATGGACCGGCCAAGAACAGATGAGTGAATATAGCACTCTGGGCGTTTTGTCATTCCAATCACGTTCTCAATGAGCATGACATCATTCCTTATCGTGGCAGGCGAGACCCTGAGGGAAGGAAAGAACTAACAACTTTGACACGCCAAGGACCTGATTCACCCTTGCTTTACACCAGCTTTCTGTGCCCCTGCAATCCAGTCAAAAACTGTGTGAATCAGAGCTGTGATTTTTATCAGGAATCTAGCTGGCTGGTTATCTCTAAAACAAAATAAAACATGATGTTTATATTTATGCTTCTGCCACCGTGGAGGAAAACTCAAAGAGTTCTCTTCAGACCAGGTCTGAAAGGGACAGATTTCTCCCTGGTACAAAGGCATCACGCTGCTGAAGGCAACGGAGTCTGGATCTACCTTAAGGGCTGCAGAGACGGCTTAATTCAGTCCACCTTCGTCCCACTGCTTCCTTCCTTCTCCACTACATTCTTTCACACCTAGTCAAAAGCTACAGATTTTGTCTAGCAAGCACAAGCCAAGGGTCACAGTCCCCCTTATGGGTTCAGCTACTGCAAAAAAAGTGGCTTTTCTTCAATTTTCTCCCTCTCGTAACTCCTCATCACATATTGGGTTGTCTCCAAGGTCCTCCCCTGTCCTGCAGGGCTGACTACCATTTGCATCCATGTCAGAAACACAAGAAATACCTGCAACCACCCTGAGGCAACAAGGAGTGAACCTGACAGATTTCAATGAACCTGATGTGTCCTTATCACCAGGCTTGCAATAGGGACACAGAATCCCAAAGCCAGTAAAACTCAAGGTAAAAAAAAAAAAGAAAAGAAAAAAAAAAAAGAAAAAAGAAAAAACCAGAAGACAAAGGGAGAGGACCACCCAGCACAGAGGGGGAAACATACTTCTCTGAGAACTGCTATCAAAAGCCACCACACACCCTGCAATCTATCACATGCACCAAGATGTCACTAGTAGCACGGGCTTGCTGTTGTTTTCCTCCTAGATGTAACTGCAGCTCTGACTCTCCTCCTTTTCCCCTTAATCAAGAACCTTAACCACATGGAGTAAACAATGATCTTGGCCTAATTTGCAATGCTTAGCTAAGATTTGTCTGTATGTAAGTGCTATGTCAGTGTATTTGCTGTAGGTATTAAGACAGTTAGTCATCTTTGCTGCTGAGCCTACAGCAATATTTCTACAACTTCAAAGGCCCTTACAGAGAATAATATCTTTTGGCTAATTAAATCAGGATATAATGTAACAAAGGGGTTTTTTTTCTTCTCTTCCTTGAGTTTCTGCTTTCATAACCTAATCAGGCATTTTACTGGGTGAAACATCTCTATTAAGTCTCTCATTTCTCAGCCACACGATACAAAAACAGGATGATAATTGAGGCTGCATAATTGATGTGCGCAATGACAGAATATAGAAAAGGGCTCCATTAGCCAGGTCACATCATTAGCATACATTACGTTCAACAAGATTGCTCTCTTCACCTCCTATTTATTAATGGGTTAATCCAGTCCCATCAGCCTGAATACATCATTGTTTAGGTCCTTTCCTGTAAGATACAGTAGTTCAGTTTTACATTAGGAAAGAATTGCTGCCAAGGGCAATAAAATCCCGTAAGTGTCAGAGTTGCAGTGGTGCTGTTTGCAGAAGCTCTCGGTTCCCCTGAAAGCCAAGGCTGCAACAAAGTCTGCAGCACCAACATGTCCCTGGCAGCACAGGCCTAAACAGAGAGTGAACTCCTGCAAGGACACATGTGAGCTGTTGCCAGATCAGACCACACATGGACTCCTTGAATGATCCCAGCATCTAGTCTGTCTTCCATTTCCTGTCTTGCTTACCACATTTCTCAGCAAGAGGGAGTTTATTTCCTCTCCCACTGTCACTGACAGAGAGAGATATTAGCTTCTGTATAAAAAGAAATTCAAAGCTAAAATGGTGTTTCAGTCTTATACATGCTCTGCCCCCCTACGCTGATGAGGATACCTGGTTACTGCATTAACTATCTTTTTGGGTGAACCTGCCCAGAGAGTTTGCTGTGGGGTCCAATGCAGCCGCCCAACATCCCAAAAGCTCTGGAAGAGTTCACATCTGCTGGCACTGATGCAAAGGTAAGAGCCTGGTCTCCCACAGTGCTCTGGTAGCTGCTGGAGGGAAAAGCTGTTCCTAGACACAAACCAGAAAAACCTTTAGGTGCTGCGAAGGTGCTTTCGGCTTTGGTTCCATCCTAAGAAACTGGTTTACATCTAGAGTACAACTTGGTTACATCTAGGGAAACTGGCCTTGTATATTTGGTATTTATTTAGGTGCCTTAAGCTAACCTGTATGAATACCCCTGATCAGAATTCACTGAGCATTGGTGTCCAAAGAATAGATGGCGTTAGTGGAATAATTCAGTCATTGCCAGCAAAAAATGAAATGGGACCGACCCCTAATCCCGGACCACCTGCCACCTTCCTCTTTGTGTGAAGCCCAGTGCTTGGTTACAAAGTCCCTCGGACTTCATACCCAACAATTCAGAGTCAAGTCCTGGCTGAAATGTTCATTCCTGGGTTAACTTTTTGCAATAACCCATTCACGATGTCCCAAACTGCTATTATTACTGTACCTTTTCAGTTGATTGTTTTAGCACATGGAGAAACCAACTGAGCTCAGAGCTCCCTTCTGCTAGACACAGTACGGGTAGCCAGATAAAGCACAGAAGAAAACAAGTGCTATTATTACCATTTTACATCTAGGTTCAAAAAAAGCCTACCTGACTTGTCTAGTCACATAGAAAATCTATAAAAGAAAGGAAGTAAAGACAGATATTTTAGATTGTAGCCATGCTTCTTACCTGTGCTAATTAACCTGCCTCAAGGCAATAATTATCCACTTCCTTTCCTGGCCTATCATGCTGCCCTCCACCAGAAACAGAACAGAAACAGTGAGGCCAATCTCTTGGTTTAGGCTTGATTCACCCATTGTTCCTTCAGGAAGAAAACAGTCCTTGTAAATTGACTTTTTCTTATTCTGGGAATCTGCAAATGAAGCTATTGCATTGCTTGTCTGAGTGACACCTCTACAATAGACACTCCCAAGACCACACAGTTAATCATTTCTGCTAGGTGCACTTCTGCCTAACAGTGCAGCCTCCTCGACTTAGCTACTTGAGTAGAGTAGATGCACAAACCATTCTAATTTTCATATCTCATTCAGAAAATGTCACAGAAAGACTTCTGCACTCGAAGCTGGTGATGCATTGATATATTTACTAGCATATCATCATCAGTACTGTGGCTGAGACATGAACATAATCAATCTGCTGTGTTGGATCTCTCAGACATGTTAGAGTTATGTTAATAAGACAGCAGGTTGTCAGCTTTTCTAGTGAAGTACCAGAGCATTTTTTTCAACACCTAATAGTAGCAACTCAGAGTTCAGAAGGCCTGGAATAAAATAAATGCTTGTATCTCTTAACTAGGCTTTCACTCATACTCCTTTTCTCAGAGTTGGTATGGGATACAGCACAAAATAATTACTCCAAAGACCTCCATCAGAGCAAAGCTCTCATAACAACAAGCCAGTGAAGATTTCCACCTATCCAAGATGCTGCATTAAATCATATACAGTCCACAAAAATCTTCAAGTGCCATTGTAAAGTAAAAAGAAATTTATATAGTATTGTTTTAAATGAAGTGGGCATTGTCATTTCGGCTGGTATAAATAGGGATTTTGTTACTGGACCCTCTCCCCTAATCCTCCATTGCAAAATTGCTGTAGCTGTTTTGCTACAAAAATATTCTCCTACATTCAGCTAGTGTAAACTATTTGTCTATTTTATATGTATTTTTAATGTGTATCGTTTAAATAATTTTCATTCTGGTTTTGATCAAAATAGTTCATTTCCAAAGCAAATAAACCCTCACTGAAAGTATTTTCCCTGTGAAAACTCATGGATTATCAGACCTGAAATCACAATCAGCATGACATGGCACTACCCGATTTCACTCTTCGGGCTTTCACTGCCCAGCACTGTCCAGGTCTGAATCTCTCCAGCACTGAATTGGCTGAGCACTCCATTGACACTCAATTTACGGACCCCCACTCTGCTTTAAGACAGGATTTACTCAGCAAATTCTGGCTGATTTGCATGGCAGGTGGCCGAGGGACTGACTGTGAAAAAATCCAGAATCTGGAGATTTGGCTTGTCCTAGAAAGGGTAGATTGGGATGCTAACTGCCAGTCCTGACTCAATAACCATATCACCAACAGAGCTGTATGCAGCAGAAAATAAGGGAGGCTGGATGCACAGCTCTATCTGCCTTCTCCCCTCTTCTGAAAGGAGCAAGCAACCAAGCCTGTTTATTTTCCCATGTCCCCAAGATCCTGTGTGCTCACACACTGGAGATGGCTATGAGCTAGTATTTCTTACTCCCACACTGAGTCAGATTTTAGTCCTGAGGAGAGTGGTTTTAATCTCTGGTAAGGTCAGCATAGCTTACCCAGAAAGAAAAAAGAGAGAGAAAAGAAAGGGAAAGGGCTCTTTTAATTGCATTAATTATGATACATTCTCTTTTGTTTCTGATGACTGTTGCATTTTAGGATCCAGGAATGGTATCACTGAATTTTAATCAGAGATCTGAACAAGCTACTGAAATATGATTAGTTTTTCTATCTGACACTGTGATTACTGCTTAGGAGACATCTGCTGTTGCATAAAATCAAATCTTCCTTTTCTGTCTTCCATTGTGTCAACGGCGGAGCTTTTCTCTTCTTTTTTTTTTTTTTTTTTTTAAGTAGGTGGAGACAATCCCAAGAAACACCCCAGCAAGGAAGCACAGCTCATCCTTTAGTGCTGCGTCCCCTCCAAGAACACTGACGCACCCTCTGACAGTTTTTGCCCTTTGCAAGACCTCTAGGCTGAGAGATCGCCCGCTTTTACGGGGTGGGGCATTTGCATGCATGGGATGTGGCCCTCCTCTGTACCGCGCTGGGGCTGCCAACTCTTCCCATGCTCATGGCTCGACTCTTCTCATTGTCCTTGTGACACCTGGTCACGGGAATCGCTTGAACAGCCTACAGCTGGGTCTCTGTTCCTGCTAGCATGTGCTGCTGAAATGCTCCTTCAAAACAAAGTATGTCGCTTTCATCTAGGCAGGTGAAAAGGCCTTTTTCAAGATGACTTCATCAGAGGGCAGACAGTGGCTTTAGGCTACGCATTAAAAGACTGATCTTGTGAGGTGCTGATCTCAACCAGGACTGAGGGCAGCACTCAGCACCTTGCAAAGACAGGATCCAGAAACTAAGGGTAGCAGCAGAGAGGGAGGAGAGGGAGAGAAGAAGAAAAGAAAGAAGAGGGAAAAAAAAGCAAGAAAGAAAGGAAAAAAAGGTAATATTTTTCACATCTGACCTCAAAGCTGCTGGGACTGCTGTGAGGTATTTTTCCTGCTCAGGTTAGTCTGTTCTAAAAGGCTGTGGGCATCAAAGAGAAAACATTATAAAATATCTGTCTTCCACTCGCCTGCATTTTGCCTGTAATAGGTCTCCCACTTACACTGTTATTTTTTCCCCCCTCATCTCACCATAGAACAGAGGACGGCTGCTCACAAGGCTCATTAATATGCATAAAGTGCAGTATAATTAGTTGCCACAGGTAACCCTTCTATAACTGTGTGAATTGAGCTAATGTGCAAATATATGAAGCACTGCAAGTAGGACGGTGTAAGTAAAAGTCCCCCATTTCATAAAAGGAAATATTTGAATAATATGCAAATGCACTGGATGTTATTAACAGGATGTCAAGGTTTGACAGTCCATGTTATTGTGGAAATAAATGAGTTTTGACACAAATAACTTAGATATGCATTGATTTTTTGAGCAAACGTTGTAATGAGATGTTATGTATTGTAGTGCAGGTTTATACAGATTTTGATGACTATTAGGGGAAAACATAACAGTGGATCAATTATTAATGTATTCATTAATATGCTGCAATGTGTAACAATAATTATTTTCTTTCTTTTCTCCCACCCCCCCTTCAAAATGCAGTTCCTCTTGCATTTTTAATATACCTGCTTGAAAGTATACAGAGCAGAGTCAATATAGCATTCAAATCATAGACATTGGGAAAGATGAAATTGTCCCAAAAATAAGAGAGACTGTACCTAACAACCACTGAAAACACTACATGAATGCTCCTTATACTCTGAATTTCTTCATTATAACTCCCTGGAGGAAGCATTAGCTTCTGTTCTTTCAAGGAAACCAGTTTACATACTGAAGCCCATCATCAGGTCAGTACTTCCTAATGTTGGTCAGTGAGCTTATGTGAATTTCCATTGTGCTGGCATTTGCTCCTGAGAGGCAGAGGAAAGATGCTTCCAGAAAGCATTCAATGCCTAAGGACAAACATCTGCTGAAATAGTTTGCTGGCCAAGTTCACCAACAGGGGAATCTGCAGTTGATCCATTCTGTTGAACCTGCCAGATGTCCCTGTTTTGTGCCATCCCATCCTGATTTCTAAAAGGATTGTCATAGAGTCCCAATAGGTGTTTTGGAGTCCTGCATGGAAGGACTGTCAGAACCCTGCTCGCTGTACTGGCTGCCACATTTCAAAGAGTGCTCCAAAGGGCATTAGTGTGTGGAAGGGGACAGGCACGTCAGCATGGGCAAGCCCATCAGCAAGAAATCCTGAGCTGATGGGAAGTGGTACAGATTTAGCCTGACTTGTTTTGGCTTTCCTGCAATGCTATTTCCATAATGCTTGACTTGCATAGTCATTTCCACTGCTGCAAAGACGATGCAGTAGCTATGAAATACTCCTTCACTACAATGATCACGGGAAGGTGTCCCAAAAGGCCAATTTATTTTTAAGGATGAAGATAAATGATTGAGCCTTCATTTCATTAAGATATTAATTCCTCTGTCACTTGAAAAAACTTATCTGTGCTGTAAATCTTACTAATTTGTAGGATCTCTTCTAATTATTCTCAGGTTAAGATGTTCTGGCCTTAAAAGGTTACACCATAACAGGATCGGACAGAGAAGTGAAACAATATTTCTGGACAAACTTTTTCCCAGTCATTTCATAAAGAGTAACAAAGCAGCAGTTGTTCTGCAAGGTGGCCATCTGAAGAGTAGTCAAGCTTGTCAGTCTTTGGCAATTGTGTCTAAAGAAATTGGATTATTTGGGGGGTGGTCAAGAGAGGTCCTTCTCTCAGGTTAAGCTGGCAAGTACTGCTGCGGATTTTGGAACTTCTTATGAAAAATGGGCACAATCAACTTCTTTAGCCCAAAAACATACTTTGCAAAATTCCCCGACTTTGCAGGAATACAGGACACCCAAAGCTCAGTCCCTCCAGCAATCTTCCTGCCACATAGGAGATAAACTCCTTGCTGCTCAGTATTAAGTTTGTTAAAAGGTACTGGGAAATATATTCTGGGCTGTAGTGTGGAGGCAAGTGAAGATGTTCTGTTGACCTTTCTCCATAATGGATGGGATTCATCTCACTTAACTTTAGCTCAGTTTAACGGCCTCTTGTCTATGGTGATTCATCCTAAATGACTAAACATACCTCCAGATAGCCCTTTCCCTCTCTCTCAATTAGCAAGAGGTGAAGCCTGGATGAATAGCTCAAACTTGATATCAACTTTCAGACAAGTTTCTTGTATGGCTGCTGAACTCAATGACCGAGCAGTTTCCAAGACTTGGGAAACTGTGGCAAGTAAACCTCTTCAAGCTGATCTACTACGATTAAAAAATACTGCACTAGGACAACAGTTACGTAAACTGATTCATTCATCAGGAGCTTTACATTTATTACACTTTCTCAGACTCTAATCTGAGACACAAGATACCCTTGGAATACCAAAAGTATTGCTGTGATGCTACAAGAACAGCCATGCTGTTTATTTAATTGCAATATGGACCACCATGACTAGGTTTAATTGCTTTTAAACTGT
The DNA here is from genome assembly GCA_035590275.1 of Ibycter americanus. NCBI lineage: Eukaryota > Metazoa > Chordata > Aves > Falconiformes > Falconidae > Ibycter > Ibycter americanus. Next base: position 7,926,490 of record JAVJGI010000063.1, on the reverse strand, counting down.
GACATGAACATGTAAATGCTAGAGGCAAGGAGGGAAAACAGCCACAGAGAACTAACCTATGCCTGGATACCCCAAATCCTGAAAGTGAAAAAGGAAGTCCAACACCAGACTTAAAATCGTGGCCAGAATCAGGGGTCTAGAAGAACCAAGAAGCACATCTGTTAATCGTGTGCGTGTCATAAACACTGAGATAGATAGAGATTTACTGCTTAAAACACTCATTTTATACAGCCAATTAGCATGCTACCTAAACCATTATCTAGCATTACTGTGGGTATCACAGTGCACAATGAAGAGGTTCCTGTAATTATAACATGATCTAGATGACCTTTTGTATGATAGGTAATACACTGCATCTCTTACACTGACTAATACTGGCCAGTGGACCTGAGACAACCCCGAACTGTTAAGCTACAGACAAGATTTCAAAAGTGTTTCCAGCCTTCAAGCATCCAAAATAATAAGTCATTTGAAGTCTCGTGTTTTTGAGAACAGGTACTGATTTTCAGGGGCAGATTAGATGCCTGAACATTTGAGGCTTTTGCTTTGGAGATAATAACTCTCTGATGGATTTTGCTCACAGACAGTCATCATCGCTGGGTAAGTGAATCTGAAAGCAGCATGAGTGTATAATTGACTGCACACTAGGGTCTGTAGCTCAGCACGGCAACGTAACCAAAGAACAGTGAAAAACTTCAACTGCCAAGAAAATGAAATACTTTCCTTAGCCCATAAAAAACAGTCCCCCAAAACTGCAGGGTTTAAAACTCAAAGCCAGGTTTTCACACATGACTTCCAAAGCTAACAAACTCCCTACAAATCATTCTCCTTTTCTCTCAGATATTTTAAAAATTCTGATTTTAATTCACCTGTCGGACACGGGTGAAAATAAAGCTGTCCGTTCTTACTAATACCAATACTTTTATAGGCATAGCTTTCAGTGCTACAGAACACATTCTGTTCATCATTTGCATTTATTTATAAAGCTGTTGTCTCCCATCACCAGGTAGCATCACATGTTGCATATTTGTGTAATGCAGCAGAAGAGAATAACTGGGATTCCTGCTAGAAAACCTAAAGAAATCATTTCATGTTGGTTATTTCCAAGCCAATAATAATACTGTACAAAAATACAGCACTTCTCCCACAGCAATATTATCAAGTCTGCGAAAGATCATCTCCCAGGGAATGGACTGACAGCTCAGAATTAACCCAGGCAATGCCAATCAGAAAATACTTTTGAGTAGTAACTCCTACTTATTACTTTACACTTTTTGGAGAGAGATTTTCGAGTATTTTTTAAAAGGAGGAAACAATCTTCCTTGCTTTTTACAGGTGTGGAAATCAAAGCAAGGAGATATGAAGTGAACTGCCCGCGATCATCTACGTGCAAAACAGGGACAGATCAAAGTCTTCTGGTCATCAACAAGCGAGCAGTGAACAACACTGCAGCATGATGTAGGGCTCTGGTCCCCACTCATCCAGTTAGGGCACCTGACCAGGATATGTTACAGCTTTTAATATTCATGCACCCACATTTTTTTTGTTCAGTAGAAAGCAAAGTGCAGGTAGGGACAGAAGACCTGGGGATGATGCACAGCTCATTTTCGCTCCCATGTGCAGCCTGGAAGCACACGTAAGTCTGGACAGCTCAGAGGCGCTCCCAGGTCTCCACAGCCTGGATGATGCCTCTCAGCTGCTCCTCCATCCACGTTGGCTCACCAGCCAACAATATATCCCTTAAGCTGCCTTGTCTGATTTGAAGAGACATCTGACTCACTGTTTGCTTTACCTGAGGCATCTCTCTTCCTACTTGTCATAGTGATACGAAAATTTAGGCTGTTTCCAGTCAGTGATATCATTATCATTATTACAGCTCCATCATGTAAAGAAATAATGCTCCTTTGTCCTAGCAAGGACTGGTCCCTAGAGAGCTATATATTTTTTTTCCCCTGCTGAATCACTCTAGTTTGCTGTGTCTGAGGGTGAATGAAAAGGAATAGGATCACTGTATTTTCAACATCCCAGTCCATCCAGTGGCTCATAGACTGTTTCAGATCTCAGGTCAAATGATTTGATTTCCATGAGCTGACCCTAAGTTATCTCTGTGGCTTGTGTCAAGGTACACGAAGGCAATCGCATGCACTCCATGAAGGGTGAAAAAGCTGGCAACGCGATTCCTCTGAGGAGGAGTTTCCAGCAGGGAACAAATTAATTCATAGCATCAAGAAACACTACAAGACTCTCCACTCTATCCTCCTTTCTCCTTGTAGCTGCAATACGTAGCTACAATAGACAGAGCCTTGTTCTACAGAAATCAGCACAAGCCTATGAACCTCACCAGGGTCATTCCTCTGCCTGGGTAGTTTCCTACAGCAAGGTCATGGATAGATAGTCCGACAGCTAAGGGCAAAACTTTGATCTATAAGGAAACTTTTTTGATAATTTCTAATTATTCAGTAGAATGAAACACAAAAAAGATATATTTTAATCCAGATATGAAGTCTGAGAGGCCCTCTGGTTTCATTCAATTTGAGCTTGAATTTTTTTCCTCCTTTTACTCTCTCCATCCTTGGTTCAGAATGAAAAAAAAAAACCAACCCACCCACCCACCCCTCAAAAAAAAAAATAGGGCCAGTGTACAGGGAGAAAAAGCAGGAACTGAAAACCAGGCCAGAAAGATATATCGTTTATATTCAAAATTTCTGGTTTTTAAAGTAAGCAATCAGTATGTTTTGAACAACTTTTTTCATAAAACAGATTTACCTTTTATACCAGCTCCAACAGACAAGCAGGCAAGCAGACAGATAGCTGCAATCCTCAATTTGAAAAGCTTTGCTCAGGTTCTTGCCCTCTCTAATGTGATTGCCAACAAGGAGTGACAGTTGGTACCATCTGCAGTGCTGTTTTTCTGATTTGAATAACTTCTCAGACTTCCAATGAGACAAACAGGTCATTTCAGATTAGACATCAAACTTCATTGGCTTTTGGTCACTTCTGCCCTGGTTCACGTTTGACTACAACCTGTCACTTGTAAGTCACCTATCAACTGGTTGTTCCTACCTCCAAAAACACCAAGTTCAAAAATGCATGTAGTAAACCACAGGCTGAACCCCTGTATGTTTTAGAATACTTATTTAGATGAAGGAGGATATTTAAGAAAACATTTTAGGGCCCTTTTTATTAGTCTACTACTTCACAAGAAACCTGTTTGATTTATTTGTGGGTGGTGGAGGAGAGAATTTGAAAAAAAAAAACCCACCTAATATAAACAAAACAAAACCATATTAAAAAGGATGCTAAAAATTCAGTGTCAGGCATAACAACACATGGTAATGTAATGCTGATGTGCAGTTCAGACAACCTTTTTCCCCTTGCTTATCAGATGGATGATATATGGCCCTCCATTAAAATTGCTTGCACAGACAGGCCTCCAAGGTCTTGCCTTCAGCTCATTCAGTAAGTGCAAAATAAGGGAATCAAGAACACGAGAGCACCAAAGGTGAATATTTGCAAAGATGTAATGACTGCCCGTGTAATGAAATGCCCGCATTGTACACAACAAATGGTCACAAATCTGAGAACACAAAAGCGGCTTTATATAGTTAAATAATTCAAGATTTATTCCTGTTTAGAAGCTGATAAACTCAGAAAACATTGACAATACAGAAGAAGTAGGATGCCTGCAATGGCCCGTTTGTGCAGCATTCATGCATGCGTAACCCCAAAACGTTAGCATGATGCTGCTGGAACAGACCTGCCTTGCTTTCTTGAATGGCTGGTCCAGGACCCATTTCTAGGACTGGCGACAACCATCAGCTCTCCCTGCTTCTGCATCTGTAACATCACACATCACCTTTAACATCACACTTTGTCTTGGATCAGTGTCTCACCTTGCTATTCTACCTAATTTCAGACCATTTTCTTCTTGTTTCTAAAATAAAAACTAATTCAGTCATCTGAAGGCATTTCATATGACACTATTTGCTTAATGATAGTTAAAAAGAGAGTTTAATTGCTTAGGCCAAAGTCTTCAATTGTGTTTCAATACCTTCAACATCAAATTCCACATTCTTTTGTGGACTCAGGTCTAACTCATTTGAAAGCCTGGACTATGAAAGAAGAGAAAGGAGAATGACTGCTTAGGCCTTTATAATGCACAGGGCCCCTCTCTTCCATACCCAACAAGAAAACACCAAGGAATAAGTACGTTTTTCAAAAAAGCTTGTCTTGATATAGAGACGCCAAAAAAAAAAAAAAAAACAAACCCACATCATCATCATCATCACCCTTAACTTGCCACTGCTTATTTACCTGTGTTGAGATAAACATATGTCTGAGTCATTTCAGTTCAGCATCGAAACACTGGTTCTTATTATAACTTCACTGATAGATTAAAGAACCTCTTACAAACTAGCATTTTCCTGCTGTGGAGGCACTTAACACTGCAGACAAGTCATCTCTCAATCTTCTTTTTGATAAGCTAAAAAGACTGAGAGTATCACATAGCAAAGCATTTTCCCCAGCCCTTGTATTACTCCAGGCATCTCTTTTCTGCCTCCTCTGCATCTTCTCCAATTTACCAGTATAGTTTTCAGAATGTGAGCATTAGAAGAATCAGATTATGTGCATTACCATTGGCTTCCTAAAGACATGGGTGAAGTTGCCTTCCCACTACACTGTCACCCTGATTAAAGATCCATGAATCATGTAGCCCGTGCAGAATTAGCACAGAAACAGAGGGACTCTGCAGACACATCCATGGAGGAGCACAAGTACATGAAAGCCAGATGGTGCCACATATTTTCATGGATTCGTTGAAGGTTATTAAAAACTGTATATTACTGTGGATGGGATCTACTTTGCTCTGCTAACCAAACTGCAGCTCCTAGAAGGAATTTGCTTCACGACCCCCCGTATTGTTCTGAACAGCCTTGCTGGAACTGCGTGCCGACTTTTTGCACCGACATTGTTACATTCCCTTTTTTAGCAATGGACTGACAAACATGTATCTTAATCATGTTTTCATGGCTGCTTTTACAGCTTAATGGCGTGTTATAGTTTAAATGGTCACCAATTGAATGGGCCTTGTTGGTTTATGAAATAGCTGTTAATATTAGATTGCACAGTTGGGAATATTACAGCGTGCACTTGTGCATTAAATATTAATTTGTCTGGTGAGAGCTGAGACTATTTGAAGTGTAAGAATTGAAATTTGGGCAGGGCTTCAGTGTGTTGTTGCCAGTGGCTTAATGATGTATGCAGTGTGCACTAGCCTGAGTCTTTGGGGTACCACAGCCCTCAGTTAAGGCCCTTGGCCTGTATTTTCCATCCTGTCCTTGATCATGATGAATACTGAAATAAAGACATACAGATTTCTATTGCACAATCTTTCTTTTAGCCAGTCCAGGGCTTTTTCCAGATGATCAATCTATCCCTGCTCAAAGTGGGTCATGCAACAGAGTGGCAAACATAATTTTTGCTGCCAGAAGCCTCTTCATAGTAAACTATGGGTCCCTGAGGATAGTCTATTGCCAGTGTATACTCTCCTTTTGTGTAATTCTTATTAGAACAGTCAGTGTAAGGTTGTACTGATCTCTCAAGGATCATCAAACGAAATACAGAAAAAACCAAATTCAATCATAGGAAGTACTCACATTGAAAGGGTTTGTTGTATATGTCAACGTTAAGCAAAAATGGGATGGATGCACGTGAATAACTCATGAACTAGCAGTTTTTAACTTTGGTGGCTGCAGGTATTGCATATTAGCACACAAGTTGCTAATACGTAAACCTTGTGCAGCAGCATAGATACTGAAAGCCTTTTCACTGCCCAGATACCTTCAGATGCGCACTCTGTAAACTGAATACAGAGATTAACTCACGACACAGCTACAAATTAACATATTCCATTCCACAAATCCAGAATCTTATTTTTAATGAAACAAATACAAAATGAAGGGCTGAGTGAAATTGTTCAGACTTCACCCAACTTAGCTAACATGAGTTAAAAATGAACTTGGCTAATCCATGAGTTATTTTTTCAGCTGTATTCCTTCTCCTGGTGTTTACCCACCCACGCATTCATAAATGATCTGAATCCTGTTCACATAAAATCCATAACCTACCAAAGTGTCTGTTAGACTGTGGAACACTGAGACACTCCCCTTAACCACATCAAAGTTCTGTCTGACAGCCAAAGTTATTTCAGGGCGGGTTTTTTTAATATTATTTCTTATTTACTTGCTTTGGTAGGGAGCTGGGACAACATAATCAATGTTGGGGGCACAATTCTTCCATAAAAAGTTAGACAACTCCTCAAGTAGCACATAGGTACCTTAGTAACTTTACATACAGTCCTACTGACTTCCTACACACTATCTAAATGATTTACCTTATACACGAATACACATTGGGAGAGTAAGACCATACTATCTTAGAGATTGCAGAGGAGTGGGATATTTCTCTGACTCAAACTACTGTATATTTAAAAGCTTCCTAGTATTTTACTCCAAAGACATTCAATGCAGCAGCATCTCTAGGTGTGGTAGTAAACTTTACAATGCACGTTAAGCTGCTCTGCTGAAAAGCAGTTTGCAAAACTGTGTGAAGCAATACTGCTAGCGAACTTCTGGAACCTGCTGCCGTAGGAGTCTGTGGAGGCTGACAGTATCTGCAGAGTTTAAAGGGATTAGAGAAATTCATGGACAACAGGTCCATCAAAGGGATAGGCAGCAATGTACCCTCTCACATCGTTAATCCAATGATTACAGATGCTGGAGGCGTATGAAGGAAAAGGGCAGCAGAAGGGGGCTAGTCACATACTACTCCTGGACAACAAATTCTGGGGGCAGTCTGACACACCGAGGCTAGATGAATGACTGGTCTGATCCAAACTGTATTTCCTAAGTCAGAAAAAGGCTATGAGATAAATAACTAAGTTTTTTTCTTTTCTTTTTTTTTTACCTTGCAGTTGAAGCCATTTTCAAGGTGCTCAGACCTGACTGTACTTAATAGGAATATTGTGCTCCTGCCAGTATTAGAGGAAGCCTTATGGTGAATGATCCCAGCATGGCTGCAGGTTGCTTTAATATCAAAAATGCAAGAGCTTTAGCAACAGCAGCACTGCCCACTTCATCCAGTTTCATGTCACTTCTGGGGTTTCTGATAGAGTTCAGGACATGCACAGAATATGCAGAGACCTCATACAGCTGCTCTGATTTCTCTCTCCGTCTGGTGAGTCAAAGTCCCTCTCAGAGGAGATCTCTCAAGGACTACTATTTCTCTGATATTTCCTGATTAGCATTTCCAGGAGCAATTTTGCTTTATAAGGAAATTCAATGAATAGAGTTACTGATAAGCCCGAAACTTGCTTCCCATGTTTTCAAAAGTGACTGATGATTTTGAGTACCTCTGTTTGCAGCTGGACACTTTAGGATGCTTTAAAGAGCCCCCAGTTTTAGAGGTCAGAAGTACTATAGAGGGGGAAACTTCTGCCCTCTTTCTGGCACCGCAAATTGTGTACTCCTTTCTGCAAAGAAAGGAAACCAAAACCAACAGCCTTTGGAAAAATCTAAAACTCAGATTTTGAGATGAAGCACAAGAAGAATTAAAGGGGTAATTATAGCTGCCAAGAGAGGAAAGACTTCAATACATGCCTTCAGGTGAGCAGATACTTCAGTCCTGATGAAACGCATGGCTTTATCTCAAACACACCTTTGACATTTCTAGTGTATGTGTTTGGGTGGGGATGGGTGTAAAACAGAGCACAGTTCCTGTAAAAAATAGAAGCAGACTTCAGAGCTCTATGGGAAACACATGGTGACACCAGATAAAAGAGACAGACAGAAAATAAAAAGAGCAAAAATTCTGCCAAAGGGGAAAATCACAACTCACATCCTCTCCTTTGGAGATGGCTCTGTATGATTATAAGTGTGCTGTGAATATGGCTGTTCTGATAAAAAAGCCTGCGCCATTCACACAGGAAAGTTCTTCTTTGGGGGGTGGGAAATGTTCTTAGCTGTTTGGGGTTTTTTTTTCCCCCCAGCTAAGCAGCTTTTGGGTACAACCAGCCACGCAACATGCAAAGCCCTGCCTACAAGCTAATACCCAAATGCACACCCTGATTCCTAAGCGCATATTCATTTGAACCACAGTGACAGCCTCATTTAGAAACAAATTAGGGGTTAACTAAGAAGTCCATGACGGAGGCAGAATCGAGTTTCCCTTTTCCCCTCACTGTCTGTTAGAATTAGAAAGTGTCTATGAGCAGTGTGTGTCAAGAATATGAACATGAGATGTCATTTCTCCTGCCTCTAATTGAAGCCAAGATAAATGAAGTGGAAAGGCGGCGTCCAATCCAATCAAAACATGAAAAAGGTATTTTGACATGTAAATTACAAACTTCCTGTGTATTTTGTCTCCCCAATTACACCCTCCCCTGTCATGTTTTTTTAAATTATATCTTAATCTCCCAGTCTCCTAATAATTATGTCATCATTCTTGGGCCTTGAACACTGTGTAATGGTATTTTATAGGATGTGCCATTCATTATTAACTAAACTTACTCTCTGTCCCCAGTGATGCTATTTCTCATGGTGTTCAAATATGCATTGTGTCAGTTCTCCCTTTGTAAATGTTAGGCCAGTTCCACTCACTGCTTCTTGATTAAATGGTATGGAGTAGGCAAGATACTTTCAGACAGTTTATTCTGCCCATCATTATTTTATAGGGATGCATGCTCCCTAGTATTTTTTTAATGGAATGGGTGAATGGTTCCAAATGTAACTTCCCAGTCAGTTTGGATCACTGAAAGAGCTTCATGGCTTTCATGGTGTAATTGACTGTGTTTTCTTTCCACCTCTTGAAAGAGGAGACAGTATTGGCTCAAATTAAAATGCACAGTAAGGGATCAGGAATAAGATCAATGCAGTATATAACTACACCTACATAAGAGTATTTCCATCGACTGTAACAGTCTTTACATCAGATCTAACAGAATGACACCACGGATCAAATTCATTACATCTATATTTAGACATTGTGAATGCCACATCTAAGGTAGTTGGCAAGACCAAAATAAGCACTCCTAGAATGCTATTCATCTCAGTCCTTTAAATGTCTATTTTCAGATTAGATTAATCACACCTTAGAAGTGCCTTTTTCTCTCAGAAGACTAGAACAGGAGTCTTCATGACTTGACTTGTTCAAGCTGCAGAAGTCCACCAGAAGGGGAATCCCACCCCAAATAGAAAGGATCCTGTCCCTGGAGTTAAGGACTGCCACGGTAAGGAGGACAGATGACTGCAGGGAGAAGGACAATTAAGGTAAGTCTTGTTATACTTGATCTTATTATTAATGCAATCGGTAACAGGTTATTGATGAACAGCACTCAAATAACAGTTGCATAGGTTTCTGAGCAGAGTCTATCTAGAACACCACTCAAACCATCAAAGATCCAAGAATGGTAGCTAATTAGACCCAATATCAGACATTGCATAAGCATGCCATGTTTTTCTGTTCTAGTGATTATCAGACAAAAAATGTGTAGCTTTTATGATGCAAAAGCAAATATTTAGTTAAATATAGCTAGTTCAGCAATATAACTTAACTCCTGATTTTGAGAGCACAGAAAGTGCTCTCCAGAGGTGACTTGCACATAAACAGCTGGAAAAATTACAAAGAAAATTACTAACCTGTCTGTATTTAAAAGTGATATTAAACAACTGTCTACACATAGAGTTTTATGTTCTCAATCAAGTGAAATGCTTTCATCCCAGACTTTCTGTTATTGAACACAGCAAACACCACACAAGTCAGTCCTGTTTTTCAGCATCCACCTGCATGACAGGAATTTTGCCCACGATTTGAACTGCTCCTCAGCTTTGCCTAAGCTCTGTATAAGTGAGTAATGATCCCAGTATCAAAGATGCAGTTTTCAGGTGGGAGTTTGGCTTTGGATACACCTGGGCAATCTCTGTTGATTTATCACTGCAGCCAGTGAGCGCAAAAGAGGAGCTGTGCAAGCTCCTTAGTGACATGAGCTCAGAAGTGAAGGGAATGGAAACTTCTACTGAGTTTCAGCATCCTTTCTCTTTGCAAGAAGAGCCGTATCGCTGGAAGAGCTCCAGTCTACAGCTGCACAAATAAAAACCAGGAGCCCTCTCCCCCTCCCTCAGCAAATGTGCTGCTAGAGCTGGGTCCCACCTCGTCAGGCCTGGGAACTGCCTCTTCCCGGGGCCTCCCGACACGGACATCTCCTCTTTACTTTAGCAAGGTCAAAAAGTATCCAGCTCAGCAAAAACAATCAGTCACCCCAGGCTTACTTCTTCCTGGTGTGTTTTGTTCTGTCATTTTCCCCAGACCTGTTGAGTAATATTTGACCTGAGGTGAGACTGCTGTGAACAGAGCAATCTCCTCTTCCTTCACATGGGCTACGGAGGGTCTGTATGTCTCTCCTCTACTCTCCCTCCTCCTCTTTTTTTTTGTTTTTATTGTTCCTGACCTCTCTGCTGCAAAAGCCTGCACTTCTGCTCACTTGTCTCCAAAGCACTCAAACAGTAACTTCTGTTAAATTAACCAGCAAGCTGGCTTTAAGACTTAAATATCTAAGCACAGAGTCCACCTGCTGAGGAGATGCCACTGTTCTCAACCTGCTCTATGCAGACAAGCCTACAGGCGTTGAGCCTCAGAAGACCCTTTGCAACCATCCATGCCCTGCTGGGAACTGGCTTTTTATATATTCACAGGACAGCATTGCTGCCCTGTTCACGCTCTGGCACCTCGTGCACAAAGCCTGGCTTCCCTGGAGACGAGCAAGCCCTCAGATGCCACTGTAAAACACAACCTCCAGCCTCAGCCACAAAGCCTGGGCCCTCTCCTGTCAGGCATATCCAGCGGCACACACGCAACTTTCATCCAGTTCCTCAGGGAAGAGCTCATCTTTCACCGGACTGGACAGTTGGTTTTACTGGAATAGAATTGAGACAACAGAATTGAATTATTTTAGCCATCCTATCATCTGAAGGTTCCCCTATCCGCATGGGAAGCAAGATTTATTGCCTTTTCTTCATCTGAGCTGCAAGTAGCCATCATGCTTTCTACCACACTGCAGTTTCGTAGCCCAGGTTCGCCAGGCTGTGTGAGTGTCAGTCCCAGGTGTGCGCACACACGTGCATGTTTGCTCTTTGGAAAGGAATGGTGAGGTTCCTGCCAAGCTGGATTTAATCCATTAGCACAAGATGCTCCATGTTCATGTACTTGGCCTTCTAGCACTAGATATAAACAACGGGCATTCAGGCATGGTAGCACCAGCCTCACCTTTATTAAAGCCACCTAAAATTACCGAGAGTCTTTTTCTTCAGCTGCACCATTCTTTCTGCACAGGATTCATCTCTCCATCTAGGAAAGTTCCCACACAGACATAAACCTCATCCATCTCTTGGGGTTCTCCTTTAAGTACAACATACATCTCTACCCAGATGAGGCTGTGGATGGGGTATCATCTCTCCTCTCGGTACACACAATAACACAAATTAAGCTGGGTCACTTTGTCTATGGCCAGCCAGTTTGTTACGATTTTATGAGGATGATTTTTAACAGATTTTCTATTTTTTAAATTTAAGACATAAAGGCAATTCCATCAGGAAAGTATTAACCTCATAGATGCCAGTGCACTTGTTCAGGTATGGCAGCAAAACCTTTGACCTGTGTCTTGTGCCTTTAGATGGAAACGCATAAGGAGAAAGTTTCCTGTAACAGCTTTTCTCCTGGCACAGCCAGAATGCATTTGCAGTGTGAGTTGTGTTGTTACTGTATTACTGACACAGTCTGAGTGTCCCCATAAAAGTACTGCGTGTACCAGGCAATGACTTCTTTTTATGCACCCTGGTATTCTGAAAAGCCTTCGTGTGTCCTTCTCCCTTTCCACATGCTCCGAATATATCTGCACTTTAATAGGTTTTGTCATGTGCAGCCTAAAGTGCTAAGCTCCCTCACTCCCAGTTTACTACACCCCTTCCAGAGCAATACTTCCGTATCGATAACAGAAAAGCAGGCAGGCCCACCGGCACCAAGCCACTGCACTGCCAAATGGCTTAGCAGGATTTGTACCCAGCCACGCTACGTGAAACACAAAATAGGTCCTCTTGGGCATGGAGAAAGATGCTGCTGGTGAAAGACCTCCCCTGCCTCCCCCTCCGGCTCTCCACAGCTCCTGCAATCACATCACGTGTCTGGCAGCAAACCCTCGGCACAGCCCCCAGAAAGGCAGAGTGAGCAAGAGCAAAGTACAAGGGAGGATTTAGCAAAATAAATGCAGTAAGAGCTTGTACAGAGCTTTCCTCACAGGGTTTCTTTCAAGGACACTAAACACGTAAAGAGGGGATACACACACACACACACACACATATACACACACCCACTGAGCTCAACCCCTAAAAGTAACCGAGGATGAAGAACCATTTCTCGCTGCATCCTTACCTAGCACAGCCTCCAACAGCAGAATTAGCCACCTTGCAGAGATATGTTCACCAATGTAAGAAAAAGTAAAATCCCACCGTACACCAAGCTGTGACAGCAACCCCGGCTCTGAAGGGACACCCCTGCAGCTGGACAGCCGGGTTCACCGCAAAGAGCCCCCCCCCAGTGCAGAGCCACCGGGACCAACCCTGGTCTCCTTTTGGCCACAGCATCCCCAACCCCAGGCACTACGGGAAGGGGCTCCACCTGCTCAGAAATTACAGGCCTCACTGCATAAACTTTAAAAACTGTAGATTTAACACAATGACAAATTCTCAGCCTTCTGCAGAAGGTCACCGTCTGTCCACCAGCAGCCGAGGGCACCCAGCACGGATCCCAGGCCTGAGGTGGCTGCCCAGACCCACGATGTGCCGAGGAAACAGCCTTTTCTGCCTCTTTTTTTTGTGTGACCTCTGATCCCAGATGATCCCTCAGCCACGAAGATCCTAATCTTGCTTTAAACTGCAAAAGCACATAAGCGTGCAATAAAACAATACGGGAACTCACACCTCAGACTTCTGATGACAAACCATTCCTTCTTGTGGATACGCTGTTAGTGGGGCTTTTTTCTCTTATTCATTCATACCTTTGCATTGTAGCATTGATTTTAATTCATGGGTACATTTATTAGAGTGGGCTTAAAAATAGATATTATTTCAAATATATTTTTAGCAGTAAAGAATTTAAGAGACGGAGGAAGAAAAAAAGAGAGAGGTGAAGAAAAATAGCGTCACTCTTCAATGAGCTACAGACCTAGCCAGAATGTGCTTGAAATCTGAAATTTTCATAGATTCCTTTCCTCCTCAGAATTCCATAATGAAAAGCTGTCATTTGTCAACTCTTACCAAATACATAGGGTAGGGTTTGGGTTAGAATCCAGTTGTAAATAAAAAGCCCTTTATCTCCATCAACATCACCCCTACAATGGTGCTTTTGCTAATAAGAAGACATGGAGAGTGAAAACAGTGGTTGCCAGTATCTCTGCAAATCCCTCCTTTTCTATCTCTTTTTTTTTTTTCTTCCCCATCAAATCCTGGATTTTAATTCCAAAGCACAGAATTCAACACATACAAATTCAATACTACATCAAAAAGCAGAGTTTGTTCCTGCTGGGCCAGATCCTCTATTAATACTAATCAATACAGATCTCTTTAGCCTAAGTGCATTTACATTGTGAATTCAGCCCCTGGGATCCTTGAGCTCACATACAGGAAAAGTCTGCTTTTAATTAAAAAAAAAAAAAAATAAAAAGCTTTGCAAATGTGAGCTTACAGACGGATGAGGCCCCTCTGCAGGTTTATTCTGTTTTATTTGTATTTTCATAGCTGGAAATTCACAGCCAACCAAAAGCCTGGAAGGCCGTTCCTTGGTTGAAACATTCTTGTGATAATTTTGGGTTTGGCAGCACCCATCTTCTGGGAAGCTTGTCCCAGTTTCACCAAACTCTTCGCCTTTGAGATAGGAAAGGAAACAATGTTTAAAACCCGTTATTTTGATATGTACAAGCCAGAACTGAACTACAACTGTTTTGTTTGGCAATTTCCTTTAATTTTATGTTAAATGATTCAAACCATCCTTAAAAGCAAAGCATTTATGGAACAAAACAGTTGTTTTGGAGAGAAATAAAACATTTATTTTGACACAAAAGAGTCTGCTCCTTCCTTTTCACTGTTTGATTTCCTAAGTTTTTTTAAATTTTGCTTCAAAAAAAATATATTTATTTTAATTTTGTTGCACTGCCAGAGAACAAAAATAATCAATTATTCACGCTGCTCTAGATAAACGATGCATAAATCATGAATAAAACCATACATTAATTCCCTCCACTGTAAACTACTATTTGATGAAAAGTAAAACATAAACAGGAATCTAAACTTATTCTCTGCCTCTCTTTGTCTTGTTTTTCACTTAAGATTCAAGTGTAACAGCTTGGATCTTGGGACAACCTTAGAGCAGCTACGCTCCTTCCATGTTGTTATACTACCATCTACTGATAAAAGGATGCTACTTCTCTGGGATCTTATCTCCTGCCTTAGTCACCTTGGTGCAACAAGCAATATTTCAATTCAATCAGACCTCGAAAATGAGCATTAACTGCTACTTCAAGCGTTATCACCTGAACACTCTTTTCTGCAATACGAACATATTCAGAGTAATCAGCTGCACTCCAGACCCCTTGTAGAAAATAAGATATTGGGGGGATTTATATTTGCTACTCCTGTTGTTTCTTTCAAGGGAAAGAAGCTAAGGGATGGGAAATGATCATCAAAAGCCTTTTGTCAACTTGAAGAAGAAGGCTGGGTCGGTCTTTTACTAAAGTGAGTCAACATTCAATTGCTAGTTTAAAGAAGTTTAAAAATGCACTACATTTAAAAACAAAACAATAACAAGTTTAGTCCTATCAAATATTAATTGTTTCCCACTATTTACATCAGGAAAGGCAGTAGCGTGGCTTTTTGCAGTGTTCTCACACCCCTGTAGGGGGTTCTCAGTGCTTCCAGCAAGCTGTCCCTGGTCAACATCCAGGAAAAAACCCTCATCTGGGATTACTATTCTGTTTGACTAAGGAATGGAGAATAGAGAGAAGAGCTGAGGACCCTTTGCGAGGTCTCCAGATGAAACAATTGGAAGTGCCAGTTAATTTCATATCACTTGCCCTTCTCGGATATACCCTAAATAGAAAGAGTGGCAGGCACCTTTTATTTTAATCAGTGTGCTACACTGATTTGGGGGTAATTAGATGTTAGTAATTAAGAAAAGACTGCTGTGACGGATGTTTTTACAGGTTGCATTGTTGATTCAAGAAATAAGACTGTTCACCTTTAAGTATTGTCAGTCACATTACTTTAGCTGGGAAGAATTAAATGTCAATTTTATCTGGCTTCATCACTGCTCTTTAATCAATGTCGATGCATCACTTCCCCCTATCATTCCTCCATCAAACACTGACCTGGAAATCTGACACTGAGCTTTCCAACACCAGCTCAGCTAATTAAGAACTTTGTTATTCCACCTTCCATCTTTTAGAGAAAAGTAAGAAAAGTGCCAAAGAGCCTCTTGCTTTCATGTGGAAACGCATCAGCAGGGGGTTAATAATAATTATTAAAATGACTGACAGCTCAGCCTATGCTGTGATTTGGCCCAGCCCTGTAGTCATGGAAAGGTAAAAAGCTAAGAGAAACCAGGCCCTGAATTACTACAGTGAATAAATGGGATTTTAAGAAAAAAACCCGGCTTCTTACCCTCAGACTACAGGAACAAACCAAGATTGTCTTGTAACCTGGAAAGGTGCTGATATTTATCTTTGCATCTAACCCTTTCAGCATGGTAGCCATATCCTCATTAAATCACTGGGTGTGCTAAAGATCAGCAGCAGGAGCACTCGGAGACTTTCCAAAGCAGTCAACCACGGACAGTGTGGGCCACTGGCAAGGAATTAAAAGCAGGGCTGAGCTATATCCAGATGGGTTTACTGGATTTTCCTGCTACACAAGCAGAGGAGACGGCTTAATGCTTGTACCCACCACAGATTCTGGGAGTCCTAAATATAGATTAAGATCCCAGTATTCTGGGGGCTGCACAAAACCACAGCCCCAGTTCCACAGATCTCACAGGCTGGGAGTGATAAACAGCAACACCATGTCAAGACAACCTGTATGTGGTGGTGCATGAAAAAAATGGGGGGAAAAAGGTAAAAGCAATGAAGAATTCTGGATTAGTCCCATGTCAGTGCTCCTCTGTCTTTGACAGGCTTTCAGTGGGAAAGCAAGAGAGGATGAATAGTTTAAATATTACAAAAATACATACTTTTGAAGATCTTCACTACCTTTCCCTGAGTTTATGGGGAACTCATAAGGCCAAATACTGCAAAAGTGTTTGCTGGAAAACTTTGCTGGTAGAGAATCAATTAGTTGTGGCCTGTCAGAAGTGGGCATAGATTTGTCAATATTGAGTAAGAGTGATAAGCAGGATGGATATGGGCTGTGAAGGCTCTTCAATAAAATGACACTCAGGACTAGCAATGAGGACTCAAGAGGCAGAGCCAGGTCAAAGCTTCTTGAACATGGAATCCGGCAGCATGGCAAATCTGAGCAAGAAATGTTTGTTCCTGCTGTGCTTCTGGAAGAGAAATACTAGGTGCATTTACTGAACATAAGCGAGAAGAACAAGCAAGGCATATATTTGGCTGATATCAGTGTTTTCTCATTCAACTGCAGACAATATCAGGAGGTTCAAATTTGGTGGGTCGAACCCCTCAGAGGTGGAGGAACAAAAGCACAAGCGCTTGGCGCAAACTGCTTACATTATCTCATGCAAAAGACCTGCAGACCTACCAGTTCAAGCAGACTCTGAAGGCTTTCACAGGATTACTCATGTGAGAAAGAAATTTTTTTTTTGCATAAGAAATAAGAATCAAAACTCCAAATATATTTTAAGGGCCAGATTTCCAATGAAAGATGGAAAAAAGATGCAAGTGGCACTCCACCTCCTTTTTCCAGGCCAGCATTTTCTTTCAGAATTTTTTTAGGGAAAAAAATTGTTGCTGAGTAAACCATGCTGTTTAGAATGCTCATCACCCATCTCAAAGTCCTCTCCTAGCTCCAAAGCAGGTATGTGCAGCAGCTCCATCCTGACCCAGTCCCCATCCTAGGTCTCTGATTCAAGCAGGACTCTGGGCAATTCTAGCTTCAGAGGCATTCAGTTCCCAAAACCAAATCCTAACCCATAGCAGGGCATGGTGAACCCCCTCTCAGCTCTATTTAAAATCCACCGAATTACAATACACCTGCAGGGCAGTTTTGATTCCCCAAGTTTTGAACCTTTTAATTTTTTTTAGTCCATGAGTGGGACCATTCAGGGATAAAATGCTGAATGGAGGCACTGAGAGTATACATTCTAGTCTGGGCACTGCCACGCACACCTTTTGAGACTGCTGGTTAATCGCTTAATCTCTCAGGACCTTAGCCTCTCATCTGGCAGATGAAGGTTCCTCATCATATAGATTTTGTGAAGATCAATTCTTTAGTATCTGTGAAAAGCAGCATTAGAGTATCTACAAAGGGACCTCGGTAATACTGTTGTGTCTTAAGTACCACCTTACAGATTGCACTTTTCCTGAGCACAGGGACGTTGATTCTGCAAACTGCAAGCGTATACTTAAAGTCTAGCTGATTTTTCAATGGCTTGTAGAATCAGTGCCGATACATCCATCACAGCTATATCCAAACACACACCTGATGAAATAAATATCTTCTTAGTGTTCATATTATCATCCAGTGTTTTGGGGCCATCTCATAAAGGCGCTTATGTGCAACAATGCCTAAGCAAAATGGGTTGATTTAAGAGGGCTGAGGGAACACTTAGCTGAGAATTTCCTGGCTTCAGTTAGTTCCAGTCAGAACATTAAGATTATATTTCAGTGTCAGTATATTGTTTTTATTTGCTTTATTAAATTTTCTTTAACTTGCATTGACATTTTCTTTCCCTTGTTACTCAATCTCTCAGCTGTAAAGGTTCCATTTGCTGAATTGTTTTGCCGTTTGTATAAAAAAAAATAAATGTTAATGTAATAGGAATTTTTAAGGGTTTTTTTCACCAAGAAGTGAAATCAAGCCCCAGGTGCTGCTGCTTGAATTCCGGTCCCAGCCTGGGCAGACTAGTCAGGAGCTTTTGATTCAAAGGCAGCTGTACCCACCAAGACACAGAATTTGTTCTTTCAGGCAATGCAGTTACTCCGGTTGGGCACCTCTGGCTGCCACCAAAGTCCTGTTTTAATTCACCACCCCCTCTCTTGCAGATGGAGCAATAGCAGGGTTAGCAACAGCACTGCTGTTACTGATTGCAACTATATGCAAGATCACACAGTGCCAAGTATCCTTAAGGCAACCTGGATTTCAGTGCATGCGGCATTGCACCTGTAACTGTAGTGGAGGGGCTATGTGGCGGTGTGATGGGATTTGCTTACTGGAAGCTCACTTGGAAAAATCAATGCACATTTAAGTCATATACTAGCATACAATGGTACATCTCTGCTTTATGCATGAGACAGAGAATTTGGTCCTGCAAAAACCATTAATTTCAACTTTTCAAAGACAAAGGCACTTAAAGTTTCAGGTTTGATTGTAAACAAATTTCCAAAGAAGAGAGATAAAATGTCCAGATCAAACAGAGCTTTTTATCAAGTATATAATTGTTCTAAAGTATCTAGACTTTGTATAAGTTAGACCAGCACACTGACCTCAAACATACTTCTGAGATACTGCATGAGGCTTTGCAGAGTCCCAGGGACTGATCCTGTAAGTAGGAGGGGTTGTAATGCAGGGCTACAGCAAGGGTTACAGAAAGTGCACTTTATCAGGGCTCTTTTGCATGCAGGATTCCTCTGGGGTCCAGCCCCCAGCTCCAGGGCTGCACCCAGGTGGGATGTGGCATGGAGTAGAGGAGTCACTGCACAGGGCATGAAATGCTGTGCTGCCACTGGAAGCAAATAAAAGTAGGTCTTAGCATAACCTGTAAAATAGAGCACAGCGGGGCAAAGCCAGTCTGGGTGGAAATCAGACCTTCGTCCTTCCAAGTGATAGGGGACAAGGTTTAGGTTTTGGCCTCTCCAATAGTCAGGAAAGGGCATGACTCCCTGGCAAAATTCCCTGGCATGGGAGGTGAGTGTAGTAGCTTATACTGGCTAGCTGGAATCATCTTGTCTGTGCAAGAGGAGTGAAGAAATTTGTCTCGTGCCCCTAGGTTTAGTCAGGTCATCTGCAGGTCTCACCAGGATATTTCCACCTCACCTAAATCCTCGTCAGTGACAAAGGAGTCCAACCACCTGGCACTACCACTGTTCACTCAGTGACCTTATTTTGAAACACCAGGCTCCAGAGACCTGTGGAGATATAACTTCTCTCCAGAGAGAGGATCCCAAATGGTCTTTTACTTTATATCAGAGCCATGCTGTACATGTGAATAACAAACCACCGATGCAAGCAAAAATGTTCACAGCAAAACTGTCAATATTTCTCTCCTTTCCTTGTGTGCAGGGGCTGCTGAACTCCCGGAGAGCTGGTGATCTCCTGCACTATCGATGCCAAAGTGTAACCCAGAGACATAGGGGATGAGCAAGGAACAAGCCACAGCTTTCAGGTCTTTGCAGATACTGAGTAAATTAGACCTGCAGTTTTGTTCCCAATGGGCAGAGATTACACGATTTACTTGGCCAGCTGTACAGTTCAGGTATTCTTCAGTTCAACCCAATTCCCAAACCACTAGCAATAAATCCCATGGTAATCAGTATTCAAGACACTACAGTGGGAGAGGCCCAAGCTTTTGAAGACAGAAAGACTGACGGAGAAGTTAATTTTTTATTTCCTATGGATTTTTTCTGTTTTGCAGGGTAGAGAGAGTGAAGGGATATAGTTCAAGCACGGCCAGGACTTCTAATGGCTGCTACAGAATCAACCCTATGAATGGGCACCAGTACTACAGTGCAACAAACTCCATGAGCATTAAGTGTGCCATCCACACTGTGTCTTTAAACCATAGTGCAAATATTTGATGTGCTTCAGGCATAGCATTTCGCTGTCACATTTGCCTGGGATCATGCCCAGATGAGCAAACCACAGCACCAGCCTCTGCTTTTTGCTCTGTGAATGATGGCACCAGTCCCAAGGATGCAAAAGTCCTGACACCAGTGTCAGAGAGCCACGTGAATAGGTCAAACATCAAGTGATCCTTCTAAAAGAAAACACTGCAGGTGCCTTTCATTCACCTTCTGCTTCCTGAACCTTGAGGGCACACTTGCTTTATGTTGCTCAGCTTTCTTTCTCAGCTCTAGAAACCTGTGCTTTCTAAAATGCAAACTGCAACTCTACCTCCTTCGCTTCCTTCCAGCAGCTACAGCTTTAAGAGAAAGACCAAATATTGCAGGGAAATTTCCAGGGTTGGCAGTGGTTTGTGTCTGGCCCGAGGCTGTCCAGGCAAGCACTGACCTGCAGGCCATGTCCTCAAGTTGGCTGTGAACAACTGCCTGCACAGGGATCTGCACAGGAGCTACATGTGTAAGTACTGCAGTTCCTTTTGGCCTGCAGCTGAAGGTATTTGGGTCCGCACCATCTAAAGGACAGAGCTTTCTTTTGCAACTCCTGTAGGAGAGTTTATTTATAAAATGCTTTCTGCTAGTAAGGCCCGCCAGGAGGAATTGCTGGTCTTTTTATGTCATGGTCTAAAACACTGATCAGATTGTCACAGACCCAAGGCACCAGCCCCTTTGGATAAGGACTCATGCCATGATGTATGGCAATAAATACCCACAAATGCTGCAGGAGAGCAGTGTCAAATTTATTAGGAGGGCAAAACTGTCAACATGCCTGCTAGGCTAGTCCTGCATGTCCCCTGCACTGAAGATCATTTCCAACCCATTAAAGGCTTTTTAAGACCCTGATTCAGACCCTGCATAACCCTGCATAGCACTAGGCCATTCCCAACACCCATTGCCCTGGTTCTCCCTTGGGCAGCGCTGGGAGGATGGCAGTCAAAGATCAGGATTGATTTTACTGCTTGAAGTGAGCGTCTGTACCCCTACTCAGAGCCATCTCTTTATAAAAGCCAGAAAATCCCTCCTGGTCACTGCCAGACTAAGCCCAGTGACTTCTGCACGGGGCTCTCCAGAGCCACCCAGCCAGGTGTAGCCCAGCCCACAGCAGAGTTCAGCTTTGTTTTCCCCTTTAAAACATAGCAATAGAGGGGGAAAAAAACCCAAAACGTTCCATTCTCAAGCAGCCTGAGCATCCCCACACTTTGTACAGCACCCCAAAAGGGGACAACCTGACTCGGACACTGTTTGCAGCCTGTCCTGCAGGGCTGTCAGTGAATTTGGGCATGGCGATAGCCTCTAGCTACAAAATTAGATGCAACATAGACCTGCCCAGAGCACCCCAGCACTATATTACGGACATTTGGTTCAGACCAAGTCTACAACCTCCTGCTTGTTCTACCACAGCGGTCTAGACGTTGCAAGTACAACACGCCACTTTTTCTACACTAATAAACCCATAAGGGCAGGGAAGGCTGCAGGAAAAATGAGAACTACCAGAGCAGAACAGCCCTGAGTTTTTGTTTATCACAGACTAATTAAAACAAAAAGTATACCATAACTCAACCCTTAATAATAGGTAACCAGATGTGTCATTACTTGACCATGCTGTATTGCAGCGTATATATAAAGGTTATAAGATTATTTTTCAACGCAGTGTGCCATAGCTAAGGGCTTCCTAGCACTTTTATAACAAACTTAGCACCTGAAGGAATTCTATCTACCACGGCTAAAGCAAGAGATTGCCAAATCTAACGCACACAGTCCCTCAACCCAGGAATGTAAATGTTGGCGTATGACATCATTGCATGGTACACTATAAGACATCATTACTATTAATAGGAGATACTTCCTTAAAAGACAATTTTCCTGTTGAATTATATAAAATATCCTGAATAAGGAAAACAGTGCCAAAACACCAGTAGTGGGCAGTTCTTTGTTTGGGTGTCTTGGTGGGGGGGGGGGTTGGTGCAGTTTGCTTAGCCCCACCCAAAGCACAAACAACAACTTAATGTTTACAGAGGTAATAAAATATTAGGGTGTGAACAATTTACCTAATTGCCAAAAGGACCAGGAACAAAAGTAAAAGGACAACACTCAAAAAAGCCCTAGGCTTAAATCCAATAAAGCCTGTAGGCTTCTAGCACCCCATGGAAATCACTGTTCATTATATATTTCTAGATGAGGGTACATTGCTTATGTCTGAAACCACGCAGCCAAACAACCCAAGATCCACACGTTATTAATTTCATCCCACTGTCAATCACTTTCCAATCCACCCGACTGATGTTTTCCTCTCTGATCTTCAATATCTCTTCTGTGGATTGAATTTTCAAGTGTCCAGCACTGATCGAACTTTCTCCCCTTTAAAGCCATCATCGGCATCAAGGGGAGCCACAGCAAATGCTCTCACAACTGATGGGCAAGGATCACCAAAGGCTGCAGCTGGGCAATGTGCCTTCTAGCACAACACAGCTGGGGACAAGCCAGTCTCTGCACTGGCCCCGTCTCTGCTCTACAGTGCCACTTCTGACTCAGACAGCAGCACTGCCAGCCAGGCAGATACAAGCACAAAGCTGTGGGCAACTGAATGACTCCAGTACTTAAAATGTGAGGTTTTGTGGGTCTGTCCTGTGCAGCGTGGATTCATGCAAAGAAATCCCTGTGGATAACCTTATTTTTGGCTTGGTGGTTTATTTTAATGAAGTAAATAAACCAAACATATACATAGGCTTGGCTTAGAAACAAATTAAAAACCCACAATGGTGCACATAAAAACTGTTCGGACTGT
This sequence comes from Ibycter americanus, assembly GCA_035590275.1. Classification (NCBI taxonomy): domain Eukaryota; kingdom Metazoa; phylum Chordata; class Aves; order Falconiformes; family Falconidae; genus Ibycter; species Ibycter americanus. The sequence continues at coordinate 7,903,595 of JAVJGI010000063.1, read as the reverse complement.
TGTGCCCTGCCCAGAATCTCCTGTAGATTGAAATACAGGCTTTTCTTTCTGAACCATAATTAACGTTTTTGCAATATTGCTTCAGAGTTCGCCTAGGCCATCTGATGAATCTGACTAATAGGAGAAGATGCTTTTAACCTGTGGGCTGCCAGACGGCTGGGTACCTCCTTAGCCACATATATTTGGCTGTCAGGTTGAAAGAAAGGCAGCAGATTCAGGGTTAAGCACTATTCCTGTCATGATTGCCCTGAACTTGCCCAGTTAAATTGCAACAGCATGGGTCTCCATAATTATCTAATTGTTAGTGTTGTGCCTTTACGTAATTTACGATGTAGCATTAAAGCCTGACCTCTGGTTTGAGATGAAGTGTAGTACTGCTGACATCCAAGCTCAAATTAGTAGGTAAGTAAGCACCCAATTAACGATTATGCCACTGAGCTTTCATTTCAATCTGACCACACTGCTACACTAATCAGTTTTCTAAGCCTTTCACCTTACCCATAACTAATAAGCATTTCTCCTGCTTTTTATGTCTGCAAAAGCCTTGTTATCCTCATAAAAAGCACTCCAAGACTGCTGCTTCCAGTAATTCCTGCATTAAGCCACTGGCCCAGTGGCATATTACCAGCTCTCTAGCCACCTGATCAGTAAAACCCAAGGCATAAAACATAGGTAAATTGGCACTCTACAGCAGGGACAAAATTCTTGCAATGTAGAGGAGTTGCCTTAGACTTGAAGCAGTGCAATTTAGATGAGAATTTGGTCCTGCCAAGGATCACATAGTTTCACAGGAGTTTAAGGATGCAGGACAGAGGGATTGAACATCAAACCGTATCTTGCAGATAACGAAGTTCTGTCATATTAACAGAACAGTGACAAGCCCTGGACCATCAAGTCTCTGGAGTTCTAATCTCAGATCCATGAATTACCTTTCAGTTGCCATGAGCTAGGAGCTTGCACGGAGGGGCTTTGCCTACACAGACAACTCAAGGCACATGTTAGACACCATATCACAGCTTGCATCGCTGGTAACAATGCCTCACTTCTTGAAAATCTGAGTTGCAGAGCTGAAGGTGTGTTCCTCTTGGAATAAGATTCCTGATGTTATACAGATGTAACAAGGAGACAAGACTCAAGGCCTGGGCAATGACATCTGCAGCTCTGCATGATGACTAGTCGGTGCTGGAATACAAGCCCGCAGCCGGGAAATAAATCCCCACTTCTCTGCAATCCCATCCTCTTCATTGTCTCTTAACCTGCAGTTTTCCAGAGTTCCTCTAATCTCTAAAACTTCTATCTTCAAGACACTTGCAACTTTTTCTTAGTAAGCAGCTATTTAAATGTGATCTCAACAATACAAGAGACAGCTTTGAAAAATCCAGGTTCTTTCAAAGGAGGAAAGCTTCACAGTCGAGCACTACCGCTGGGCCAGACAAGCACTGCAAAGCTGCAATTAAAATGTGCAGCAAAGCACAATTCCAAACCAAGTGCAAGGAACCAGCATTTTTTGGGTGAAACCAATGCAGCTAAAAGCTCTAAGGCGTAAACAGGTGCAGTAAGCAGTGTCAGGAGAGAGTCAAAAATAGTAATAATAATACATAATTAGTGTCATGCTTAAGATTTGAACATCACATCAGGGAACTCAATAAAAAAATAATCTCAACCACACACACACAAAAAAAACCCCAAAAACCAAAACAAAAAACAAACAAACAAACAAAAAGAAGCCCAAACCCAAAAGCACCAAAAAAAAAAAGGATGGTAGGAAAAGCTACACATTATAGGAAATTAGTTGTGTGAAATGTGTAGAAAAGCTGACAGAGTCATACAGCTATAGACACTAATTTCCTGTTCCACTGTGGAGACAGCCCTGATCAGCTGGACTTAATATAGCCTTCTCCATGGCAGCTGGGTCAAATAGTGGCCTAAGCACTAGAAAATTGCCTGCCATGTGGATGAGTTTAGTGCACAATAAGCTGTGTGGTAAATAAACACGTTTAGCATGCTCAAAAATAGATAGCACGCTCAAGAGTTTTATGACACATCCAGATAGACGCAGCCGGAGAGTTGCTGCAAATTGGTTGATTCAGGATAACTCATTCATGTGACCCAGTTTTAGGGGCCCACAAGCAATTTTCTGCATGACACCAGAATGTTCCAATAAGAGTCACGCGTGCGAGGAACAAAATACCAGCGGTTCCTCAAAACTCTACATATATACGGCAATCCTAATGGCAATGCTTTCAAAAAAGAAGCACCAATTTAGAAGGCACAACTGCAAACTCTCCTTGGCTGATCGTGCCCCAAAGTCATGCCATGGTTTCCAGCAGCTTTTAAAAGCTGCTACCTCTTTCTGGGACTTGCTCACATACAATATGGTACTGATTCTCCAACCCATTTTCTGTTAGCAACTGTATCTGCCAACTTACACAACTGCCCATGTGTTTTTTCAGTGGCACTAATGAGCACCCCAGTGGATTAGGGACTGGACTGCCCACTCATCTCTTACAAGTTACCAGAGATTTAAAGAAGAAAAACTATTAAGGAATCTATAAGGACTTAAGCCTGGGTTTTATAGCTACCCTTGCCCCGGCTGAGTCAACAAGAAAGCACTCTACCTGACTAATTGGGAGTCACTCTGCCTTCTGACATCCGTGCCTTCAGCTCTTATTCTAAGCTACTCAGAGGAGACTTGGGAATGTTTTAAATTATTGATGAAGATAGGAAACCTATCTCTGAAACGCCTTTGGCAAACTCTTAATATTCTGGGATTTGGCATCGCAAAAGACAATTGCCTCTGTCTCACTCATGCTGTTGATGTCTCTCACCCATTTACTCGCACTATAAAATTACAGTTTCTGATTAAGTCCATACCGTATGGAGAGGCAAATGGAAAGTGCATTGTTTATAGCTCTGAAAGCTTCTAGGTAATCTATCTCTGGCGCCAGAGCCTGCAAACCCCTCCATTTGCAGAATTTTCACTGATGACAGGAGTCCTCAGAGAAGCCGGCCCAAAGCAGTCAGTTGTCATAAACATATTGGATAATTGTCTTAATTATTTATAATAGCACCAGTAAGCAAGCCAGCACTGAACGCACAGGTCCTGCCCTGGACAGCTCACATTTTAATCAGACGTGAACACAGTGTGCAAGACTCAAAGCAGCGATGACATACAGGCTGCCAGGTGAGTTTATTAATATTTTAGAAAAGGGTTCATCAGTAAAGGAGTATTAATATTTTCAGACCCTTTGACATGAGAGTGTTAAACCTGACCAAGCATCACATGGCACAGAGATTTTTTTCCCCCACATATTTAAAGGGAATATATTCAAACATGACAAAGCCCTACAGAAATCTTCCAATTATTTTCTTTCAACTCACATGGTTTCAGATTAATTGATCTGGCTCAGGCTGTGCTAACTGTGTCTTCAAAGTCCACAAAGCTGAGCAAAATCTCCTTCAGTGTCTTGAGAGAGTTTGGGACCAAGTTACCAAATCTAGAAGGGTTAAGAGGCAGCTCACTCTCAGCTTTGGTGGCTCAAGACAGCATTCCTCACAAACGACACTAAGGTTGATACACAGGTATTAATTACACCATCCTCTCAGAAAAAGCACCAGCTACCCTTGTCATTATCAAAAAAAAGTAGGAAAGCAGCTTATAACTACTAATAGATGATGTTTCACTGTCACCTTCTAGGAAGGGAAAATTAAAAACCCAGGGGGAGAGCAAGAACCTATCTGAAGTTGGATGGCCGCTTGGGGGTATGCCAGGAATGGGACCAACCTCTCCCAAGTCCCAGCCCTGCTCCCCTGTTGCCAGACACTGGTTTGCCATTCAATCAAGTTTCTTCAGGTATTACATGTAAACATAGTCTCCCAAAATCTGCCTGAAGATGTAGTCAGCAATGTGTACACATGAACACACATACAGGTATACATACTATACATACACGCATGCAAAGAGCAGCGTTTCTTCATAAAAACACTTCCACCTGGATAAGGGTGCCTGACCATATTGAAAGCAGTGACAGAGGTTGAATTTGCCTTTAACCTGTGGATTGTGCAAGTGCTGACTGCCAAAATGTGTTTTTTCAGCTGGTTGGTGTGCTGGTCATTCCTTAATCAACCATCTTTTATTATCCATTAGCGTACATTAAGCTAAAAAAATGGATTTGGAGCAGGGATCCCATTCTTCTTGTCTTATCTAATTTTCTGTTCTCAGAGAAAGTTTATATTTTTCTGTTTGAAAGGGATAGAATTACTGCAAAAGGATCTGTCTGCACTGACAGATCTAGCTTTCTTTTCCTCCTCAACAGCTGGGTTATTATTAGAACTGGCAGAATAATTCATAATGAATAATTTGACACCTCTTTTTCCATACATATATCACAAGTTGCCCACATTTATTTGTTACTCCAAATTATTAACCGCAGACTTTCTGCCAATAACTCCCAAAGGGGCATTACTGATACAATATATTCCTTGTCCCTCCCAATCAGGAAGTCCTTTCATTAAAGTCAGAGTGGGAAGCATTAATTACCCCTTATTTAAAGGTAATAACTCATCATCTGTAATCATTCCTCAGAGATAGATGCTCGTGCGATGACCCAAACTACTGCAGAGTTTGAATTTAGTACTGGATGCAGATGAAAATTCACTGAGAACACAAGGAAGAACAGCTCTAGTTTTCTGGGTCAGGTCCTTGCAGAAAGAAATTTCTGTTGGATTATGGTCTTTTCAGGACTGCTTGTGTCCATAAGAGATCACTTCTGTCTTCTCTAAAAGACTCAGGAGTCATCGGAGCCTTTAAGCCACTGACTGTGACCATTGCACTGTGTAGGTTATATTTTGAAAGGTTAAGTGGGACTTAAGCAGCGAATAAACTTTGTTTTGGTGCCCAGAGCAAGGGTGAATATGATCCTTTGGTAGTATTTTATGCACATTCCCTTTTTGTGGCCAGTTTGTTTTCGTTTGTAACAGTACGAGTCCAATATCGCTCCAGGGACATATTTCTGCTAAGCCCACAGCACACAACTAGAGAAAAAGACAGCCCATGGACACATCCATTGAGCCTCCAACCTTGCGTCTCCTCAGCAAAAGGACAAACATTTCTGATTTCTCTAAAGAATAAAGCTCATTCCAACACCATGTTGGTGGTGCATATGAAAAAGAACCAGCCAAGACAATCTCTACGGATATATTGCCCTTGACAGCTTAGGACAACTTCAGGTACCTACTGGCATTAATATACATTGAAACCACTCACAAAATTGCCGAGCAGGCTTGTAAACCAGACAAACACCAGCAAACATAAAGGAACTGTTAAGTGCAAACCCAAGTCAGCCTATAGCATATGGGTACAAATACAACAACCAAAGGCCCAGTCTAGAGACTTGGAAAGTACAAGAGCTCACATAATCTACTAACTCTTGCCTAGCCTCAACTATATGAAGGCTTTTCGTTATTTCAGGCTCAACAGGTGAGTTTAAACAACCTGTTTAACACAAAACATAAGGCTAAAAACCAGAAGCAAGCTAAACATATTGGCATTCTGGCACCTTATGCTGAATAATTCATACATAAGGTACTGCAAAAAAGAAACATATGGTTTTGGTCCACAGTGACTTTTTAAGCAGCAAATTTAAGAACTAACCTCAAATGTATATATCCAGCAAAAACCTTCTTCTGCAGAGTGAAAAGACATCATCACAACTGCAGACTAACTCTCCGTTCACCATTTCCCCACAGTGATTTAAAGTTCCTTATTTGATTTTGCCCTGAAACAAAACAGCAACGCTTACAAAATCTAAAAGATTTAGGGTGCTATCCCTGTTCCAGCACAGCTGGACTTACCTCATTTTGACAGACTAACAGTACTTGCAAATTTGATGTATTAACAGATAAAAAATCTTGGGACAAAGGCCTCCCTTCCAAAAGCGAGCACCAGTTGAGGTCCAAACTGTCTACAGAGGAGTTGTCGTACTACAGTCACCAGCGCATCAATTCTCTCCTTCGTTGTTCGGAATACGGTCTCCTGCTGAGCACCATATGCATGTCTGATAGCTGCCATTAAAAATCATCATTGCACACACCAGCCCCTCAAATACAGTCAGTGGAAAATAAACTCAGAATCCCAGCATGGTAACTGCTGGCAAATAAAGACTTTTAGTACTATACTCAGCCAAAGTACACAGCTACTTTACTCTTGGCTAATGCTGCATCCTTTCTGAAACACCTAAACCTATGTGCAAAGTGACAGCATTGCTGCAGTTACATCTTTAATCACAGCAGCGGTTAAAAGCCAAAAGTAAGCTAAACATATTGGCATTCTGTCACCTTATGCTGAATAATTCGTATGTAAAGCGTTGCAGAAAAGAAACATATGTTCTTGGTCCATAGTGTCTTTACTATAAAATATTTAAGAATTAGCCTTGGATGTGCGCAGTCAATAGTAGCCCACCGGTGTGGTATCAGAAAGTCTATCTGTACCTGCATATACTTATCCATTGTATTGAATGTACATACTTTATACTGTACAGCACGTATGTATTTATAGCAAAGATTCAAATCCAAATCACAAACAAATTGTTCAGGTTATTCAAGCATTTTGAACACTTCTTTACAGTGGATATGGATGGTAACCCACACTTTCTTACGAGCACTACATGAACCAACGTGCAACGCTGCTCTTCCTCTGCAAACACGGTAACAGGGATGTCAAAATGTACAGCCCCTTTATAGCATCCAATCTAACTTATATCGCTTTACATTTACATATAAGGCCTTGAATCCCATCTCATCACATCACTGAGATCAGAATCAGGTCCAGCATATCTGGAAACACACCCAGACACATGCACACACAGAAGAAACCTTTTGGCATATCTATGAAGAATAGGCCTTCCAAAAAAACATCCAGTATACAGATGAGCCCTCAAATTAGTAGAGAAAGCATGACGACTTCAGCAGTGGTAGCTGATGAAGAGACACACACATATACACCTCTGCCACCAATCGTGCTGCTAGGGCATTCATCAAATTAAGTACCAAGAGGCACAACACCTCTGATATCTCTTCATTTGGGGCTCCAGTAAATGAAGCACTAGATTAGGCCTGACAGAGGCCTAATGCAGCTTGAGCTTTTCCTGGTGTAATTAATTGGAACTTCGCCAGCTTGACAAATTGGAATGATGAATCTATCTTGTATGAATAGAAAAAAAAAATGCATAATCAGTCAAAGATTTAGTTAAGACAGCTTCTCTCTGACTCCCTGCCATAGCTAAATCCATTAAGGCGAGGAAACATCACTTTAAGAAAAGGCACTGCTCTCCGTATGTTCAATTTATAACTTTTTGTTCTTGAATTTAATGGAGCAGTCAACCTGGACAGATTTGACTTTGGAGGGGCGAGGAAGGGGGAGGTGGGAAAGGTTGTTTTATTTTTAGCATTCCAATCTTCCCTGCGCCTGGGTATTCTGGGAAAGAAAATAGTCACTTTGGTTTGAACGTGCATTCCTGGGGTTGGATTTTAAACCGTCGGGGTTGCACAAGGGAATCTAATAAATGCCCCACAACTTTGCCACCGAGACGACTCTGATAAAACTTGCTTGTCAAGTTTTTCCCCTTTACTAACTTGTTTAATTGCTGGTAACATTTAGGCTTTAGAGGATGTGATAGATTGACTGCTCTGCCAGCACTGCTTTTTCCTCTCTAGTTACCACCTAGTTGTAAAGGTCCTTTCCTGACACACTTAATGGAGAGGCAGAGGGAAAACAGGTTTGCTTACTTTTGAAATATATTTTTATCATTCAGCAGTTATTTTCCATATATTTAATTTAAACCATGTGCTTCCCTCCCCTCCCTCCATCTTGCTTGTTGAGCCATAAGACCTGAATTTCAAAGAATCAGTTAAGCAGCTAATATCCCCATTTGTACTGAATGTTTAGAGAAATTTTACATTTCCTCTTCAAGGCTGTGGGTTGCAAAATAAGTTACACGCTACGGAAGAAACGCTTATTGGTTAAGTGAGAGTTGACACTGATGGTTTTTATTTCAAACAATCCAGAATTCCTCCTAGGCTCACACATGCGAAAGCACCAGCAAATGTTTAGCTGACATAATGCAAATGACTGCCCATAGATTTATTTGACAAACAGTTGAGCAGACAGCCCTATATTGCACTCACTTGTACCCCACACAACCACACCGGAGCCAGGAGGATTTTGCTGGCAGAAACAAGAGCAGAATTAAACCCAAACACTGCGGTTCCCGCATTGAGCCATTCGCTTTTGGCCACTGGCCAACCTGACAGCCACATTTAAATAAGCCACCTGCTGAGTAGGGAGTTTAAAGAGCTAAGTGCTCACGAGAGCTTTAGCCGTAAAGTATATTGAACTTCTGCAATAAGGCGTGAAGCGAAAGGATTTCAGTGACAAGGAGTACCAGAGGCCATACTATGGTCCTGACCTCTTGTTCTAGGTCACATGCAGAACAGTTTCAGGGATACGCCCCTGCCTTGCCTATGCTACCTAAAATATATCAGACAGAAGCTCTGTCCAGAGAACACCATTAGATACATGTCTCAAGAAGTGAACTATACACAGCAGACGCTCACATTTCTTTTTGTTACCTCTAGTAATGCTATAAAGCAGGAATCCTTCTGCAGAACACAGTATTTCCCTCTGTTTAAATGTTGTTGTAATTTCATTATTCAGAAGAAATGGATTAGCTGTGACAGGGGCAGGAGTCCTTTCCCAGGAAAGCCATGAGATCCCTCTCTTCCCATGCACTACCTTACCACTAGGCCTTGTCTCAGTCACCTCACAACCTCTTTCGATTTGGTTCTCACCCTCCTTGTCAATTTTAACAAAGATGTCTTTAAGCACCTAGATGCTGGAATGGGACCGCGCTCTTTCTGCTGCTGATTACGTGTGAAAAAGTAACAACCTCCTGCTATCACCAACCCAGGACAAAAGTCTCCCCAAAGAGGGAGGCTGAGCAAAGTGACAGGAAGGCAGGCAACTCTTATCTTCCAGCCTGTAACAACTGCAGATTGCAAAAGTGTTATTTGATTCTTTCTTACCCCCAAATTGCTCAAACCAAATCTAACCAAGTTCTAGCTGCAAACACCGCTGGCAGAGTGTCTTACTCAGCATCAGCCAGGACAGCCCCTCCAGCAGCCAGACTCTTAAACTAGTCTGCTTTTCCTTTGAACTTCAGAGGGGTACACCTGATGCATTTACATCCACATAGGTAATTCAAATACATATCCACACTCTTTCTTCATTTGCGCTATTACTGCTTAACTTTTCCCCTTCTCAGCCTTTTTTCAGAAAGCCCTGATATGGCCTTCTACCAGTGGAAACTACCAGTTTATGTTTTATGTCTTTACCGTCGAACTGTCACATGAATGCCTTCTGACTTGGTGGCGACATGGAGGTTGTCAAGTCAAGTTCAGCAGCTGACTCACAGGCCATTACTCACACAACTGCCAGTCCACTTTTAACCTCCCCAGTCTGTGTTTAAAACCGAGTATCCCCTTAGCTACGCTGCTAGGAAACACTTCAAGAACTTAATTCAAAGAAAAAGATGTTATTTTCAGTGTGGAAAAGCTCCTATTTAGATATAGTACATGACAAGCAAATAATTTTAGTGTCAAAGGACTTGAACCTTTCCATATTGCAGTGTAATGTGTCATGGCACTGCTTCTACGCAATGGGCATTTAAAGGTTAATGACTTATCAATTAAAAAGATGGAGCTAAAAGATCTAAGAAATATTACAGAAACATACTTGTCACACAAGGTACCACTCCCCAAAGTGGTTCTGCAAGCACTGTCCAGGAGCGATCTGAACATCAGAACATTGTTTCTAATCACATCTCAGATCCTGCCCTGACGGTGGCAATGATGTGCCCCACGCTCACCATACCATGCTGTTTGCCCTTTGCTTAACAGGCAGAACAACTGAGATCAGCAGCCGGCTGCTTTACCGTAACACAGGCTGTGGTTATGTTACTTCGCACAGGACCACAGGAGGCTCCGGAGGCTATAGGAGTAACCTGTGAGCTAGTTGTGCATACACGCACATGCCCTGCACAGCACCTCCCGGCCAATCTGCGCACACACCTAGCATCTGCCTTTGCCCTTAGCTGCTTCTTGTCGCAGTCAGAGAAATACACTAAAACATACAACCTGTGAAACAGAGGTCTGAGTTTGAAATGTCTCTGTGTCTGGGTGTTTGGCTCCAAAGGGTATTTCAGCCTGATAGAACCGTAGACATTGCAATTCAAGTTGTGAGTTCAGTTTTTCCCTATCTCAATACTGAATACCCATCCCTTCGTGCACATCCACATACCTGCCCCTTGTACAGAAGGTTTCTGTTTTACTGTAGACATTCCAATTCAAGCTTTGAGTTCAATTCTTCTCTATCTCCACATTGAACACCTGCCCCTCGTGCAGAAGGTTTCCTTTTTGTTTGTTTTTTTAACTATCCTTTCTACACAAGGATGATCAATCGCCTGTCTCTGCCAAGTCATGTCCCTATTACAGAAGATCCTGTTCCAATAAATGATTAGTACGTGCAGAATGCATTAAAATGAATTATAATAGCAATCTGATCCCCAGTGCCTCAGTAGAACCTTTCCATCACAGGTGACAGCTGGTTCCCTTGGGCTTAGCTCTGGAGAGGGAGCGTCAGACCTCAAAACTCAATCCAATAACTTTGTATGAACTTAACCAAGTTCACAGAGCGTGCAGTTCTTCCTTTGTCCCTGAACTAGGAAAGATATACCTCAAAGGCTATTCAACAAGCTGGTATACACCACCTCATCTCAAATAAATGTAAATGCATTTTTCCATATATTATGTGATTACAGCCTCTATCTGCCTATGGTGCTATGTTTTATTACAGGCCACCAAAAATAATTAGTTGGTGACCCAGAAAACTGATATATAAAATCCTTTTAATCACCAATACGGCTTTCAATTATATAGTGTAAACTTATTAACCTTTTTACTGCTGAGATTTGATTTATGGAATTCCAGCTGCATTAACATTACAGGAGGAGATAGAAAGTGTCTTGTATGACGCATTGGGATTAACAACTGATCACTGGCTCTGCCATCGCAGAGTCTCACCGAGTAAAGGCAGCATCTTGCAAGTCCCCAGGGGCTCATTTCAATCAGAGCTGTGTGGAAAGTTTGGTCTGTGCAGTAAGACTGTGTAATTCCTGTCACTTTATATACAAACCAGAACACACAGGCCAGTTACGGCGTTCAGAAGGAGCAGGGGTTGTGTGAGCACTTGCCGCAGTAATAAACAATAAGGGCAAAGAGGGCTGCGTTTGTACCTCTCCTTACTCGCACGGTCAGAAATACTTGTATATTGAATGGAGACGCTCTGGGGAATTCTGCTGCACGGGAATCCTTCACAGCAGCTTTACTCAAACAAAGGTTTGAAACATGAAGAGAAGGGCTATTTGTGAGGGTGCATTTACAGAAAACAATTTTCAAGTATGTTCTTCTTTCATTTTAACTGGACAAGTATTTCCCCTTTTTTGTTATAGTAGATTTCCCTCCTTCCCACCTGGAAATCAGAAAGTTCCCAGGAACTTATAGATGGCGTAAGAGGCTTTGTTCACTTTTTCCTGATGCAGAAACAGCACTTAGTGCTTTGTACAAGGTCTTAGGGCTTCCTGGTCATCTTCCCATGGGGCTGTGTTTCTATAGACAATGCAGAGATCAGCAGGAAAGACAAACAGGCCACAGTGAAGCCCTGCTAATTAAAAAGCCAAATTACTAACCTGAACTAGATGACACATCAAGATCCAGTAATAGATACAGGCATCTGAAAGGTAAATACTACCATAACAGATGATGGAATCAGCCCAAGGATGGGAAGACCTGTATTTCTAGTGCACATACGTCATTTTATTCAAACCTCAAGAATATACACAGAAATTATGAATCTTGCCATAACTTCAATTTTCAGTTCCCCTCCTGTTTCTTGGTGGCTCATTATTTGTTGTTTAATGACAATAAAATAGAATAGCAATGTTCCATAAGATAATTTCTGCTGTGAACACCTTATTACCTCTTTTACAGTCTCAGGAGGACTAAAATAATTAATAGATCTGGGTCAAATTTTGCAAGTAAATATCAGTTTTCAAATTTCAAATCTTACCCTTTTTCAATCTTAAAAACCTATTTTTCAGTATTTTTGAATGTGTAAGCATCCCCAAATGACACAAAACAGCAAGGTGAAATAACCAACGTTCCCCACGAACTGAACCAAACCCTCATCATTCACTTAGGTTTTTGTTCTTTGAACTTGAAAAGCTTTGAAAGCCGCCCTGAAGAGAGGCGGTGTGGGTAGGTGCTTTGATAACCTGTGCAAAAGCCATAATCTTTATCGAAGGGAAATGCCAATATTTGCCATCATCTTTCTCAGGATTAACTGTTATTGAATGAGACACAGTTTCCCACAGAAGCACTGCCTTGCCTGCAAAATGGGCAGCCCAGCTCCCTTTGGGCAGTCCCCAGGTCACCGTTTCTTTCGCAGATATAGATTTGTCATGGTTCACTGCAACCCATACACTGGGCAAAGACCCCCAAATCCTGACTGTCTGGGTCATACCTGGACATCCAGCAGATTTATCCCAAGGCCAGCTTTGACATCTCCTTCTCCACAAGCTGAGATTCCTAGTGCAGCACGACAGCATGCATTACTGCCGTCCCGACTCACGCCAGCTCCTCCCAGCGCTAATAAGGCCCATCACAGACACAGCAAGATTTTTAAGTGTATTCTGTGAAACAAGGAGAATAAAAATCAATGGCACTACATAATCCAGTCAGTGCCTTTCTTTGCTCACAAATCTTCATTTGTTCAGCTGGGAAAATTATGAACTGTCTGGAAATAATACAGTAAAGGCGGTCAATGACAATTATAATGTAAAGACTAATAGAGATGGTGGTATCAATCTGGTATATTCTGTTCTGCTGAAGCCCATTTATAATTTTTAATAAAAACAGTAACACTTTATGATAAGTGGACATCATTTAATCCTCAATTACTATGAAATTCCTTTAGAAATATATATTAAACGCAGCAGCTCTGTATTTATACCAGGAGGGTTCCTTGAAATTGATGTTATCGCAGTGAATACTAGGGGAATGTCAAGTCCAACACCAGTGCATTCAATATTCTTGCCCTCTGGGTCAGGTATCCTGTCCTCCCCCATCCTGACATTTGAGACGAGTCCTTATCTATGTGGAGAAGAACCACATGAATTATATACGTGCTGCATTTTTTATAAAAGGAATTTGCAACACAGGCTGGCAAGGCCTTTAGCAATGACTGAGACATTTTTGAATAACAATTCAAAAAGGTACAGCTCCTAAACAAGCAGTTTTCTCTTGAAGGCCAAGAGGTTTCTAAATCCCTACATTTATAAAACAAGCATTATGTCAGATAAAGCACAAAACCTTTACAGCAGAACTAACTTCAGCTTACTGAAGACTTCTCTTAGCAGGAAAAATATCATAATCCTTTGTCCTCTATCTTCAGAAGCTCTTACACTGTAACGTTCTTAGCCCTAACTTACCATAAGAGTTCACCACGTAGATCCAAGCCCTCAAACTTGCTCATCACAGGTGGGATTAGTTACCTTGGAAAGCAAAGCAGGATCTCCCTGATCCCCTACAGCTGCCTGCATCTATGCTTTCAGCCACAGATGTTAGCACTGTGACTCACCACCACTCTTTCCTGGCAGGTTGCGGAAGAACTTGTTTGTCTCAGAGGTATTTGTGAGAGAAAACAAGGGGATGTGATCAGTGAAGCAGCAAATTGAACCCTAGCAGAGTATGGCTGAACCTTGCTGAAGAAGTCTTAAACCAGAGGTTTCCACATTTTGTTTAGCTACAACATCTATTAGCCACTGTTATCAGCAGAGGCAATAAAAATGGCTGGACTTGGTTTGGGAAATGCAGTTTGGGAAGCTGAATTCAAGGCCATCCTTTCTCCCTGGATGTATCTGCAGCCAGGGCCCTTATCTGAATGCAATAATCCCTAACGTGACTTTGTACACAAAATCTATTGCCTGAGGGTGGTAGTTAACTGGCTTCTGTAGGGTGAGGGTGCTGCCATTTGGGGTGCTGCCCTGCTCGCTTTGCAGTGAACACTAACAAGATTAGACAAGGTTTGAAAGATGGCAGATACCAGATACAGGTCACCCGGGGTCCTCAGTTTGCAACATTGCTAGGATCCAAAGACAAATTTACAGGACTACATCTTTTCCCAGGCAATAAATACTATCGATAGCTACTTAGCAGCTTAGGAAAAGAAACACCAATTGGAGGAAGGGGGGCATCCTAAGTGTTCTGCTAGAACTAACATCATTCCATTTAATCTTAATTCGTATTTTGCATCCTCTGCTGGAACGCTATTTATCCCAGACCTCTGGGCAGCTTAGACACCTGGCATAATAGCCCATTAATTACTTCAGCATGGGAAATAAATTTTAATATCTTCCTCTTTAATGCTCATTACTAAACACTTCACGCATTCCCAAACAGACATCAATGGTTTGTTCTTCTTCCTTTTAGATATAATAGGCTTTGTTTTACAGTTTGACTTTAACCAACACCCACAAGTCTGGGTGGCATGCGATAATGTTATACTGTCATCCAGGGTCACCAGTTCATTTAGGAACTCAGGACAAGGTACTTGTATTTTCCTGCACTCATGTCCTTATCCTGCTAAAGGTGATTACAACATCAAGTTTTGTCCAGTGTTTCAGTATCTGAAGATGAAAGGTGGTATGAGGTATAATGGTAGCAGGTCAGCACTTTCAATAAGCATCCATCTGTAAACAAGTTCCTTAAAATATTGCTGCAGTGTGAAAGGAAGCTGCATCCTAATTGGGTAGAGTGAAAAGCCATAGGGCTTATAAATATAATGTGTAGGTGATCTGTCTTGCCAAAAAAGAGGAGGTTCGTTATATGAAGGACACATTATCCTTTTCTCTTCCTATGATTCAGCATGGTAAGTAGTCATTCCTAATTGGCTTACAGCTTAGTATGAAATATTAGGATGCCACACAATGTGATGACACAGCTGGATTCCTAAGGGAAGCCAAAGAGTGATCTGAGAACAGAAGAGGGACAAGAGCAGATGCGGGTCTGAAAAAAAAAAATAGTTGTAGCTTACAGAGTAGCATGTCATTCTTTATCCTCCTCCTCCTGTGTACAGCATGCTGCGTACAGCACACCTCTCCCCTGCTAGAAAGGCAAGAGACCTGTCATTTCAGAGTTCCTAAATAAAATGCGGGGGGAAAATGTGATTGCTGGGAGTATTGAAACAGGAAGAGGCAAGCAGGCTGAATAAATCTGGGCAATAGCTGCCTTGTCATGAAAAATACACTGCACAAATTTCACCTCTCTTTGTGTGTCAAATGATGATTTCCCCAAATTTATTCTCGACTGGATAGTATTTGCCAAATTACCTAGTCAAACAATCTGTGGGTCACTCACAAAAGCTCAGCATTCAGGAGACAAGCCATTTGAGCGGGCACCCAGGTCGTATGCTGGGAGCTTGTTTCCTGGTCCTGGCCTTGATTCAGGAAGGTAATTAAACAGCTGCCCACCTGAAGTCAATAGGGCTATTCACACACACTTAAGTGCTGCTGACGCCAGGCTGAGGGGAATAGACTTCTCAGGGGGAGATTTTCGCTGCAAATACTAGCGCTAATTCAAAATTCACTTTCTACAAAGTCCTTCTCCTGCAGTCAGCTTAAATTAGCTATATCCACTGTTGTGCTTGCCAGGAAACTTGATAGAATATTGCCCAAAGTGAACATAAAGGAGAAATAAACACAGCAGAAATTAATAACAGGAGTTCAGACCAGTAGGTTGCAGAAGATGTGTTATAAATTTCATCCAGCTGTAATGCAAATTCTGCCAAATGATTGGGAACATCTCCCTTTTTATATCACTGTTTCACTACATATTAATAGCAACCAGTTACTGATGCAGTACTAAAATATTAATGATATGGTCATAAACCTGAATCAGTGCCTAACTTGGCAGAACAACATAGGGCAACTTTTCAATCACGTGTGAACAAAACCAGTTTTCACAAACCATTTTGTTACTGCGAGACCATGTGAGCAGAAGTAATTGCATGGCTATTTTAGGCACCAAAATTGTTAGTCTTCCTTGGAAAATCAACAGCCCTGTCAAGGTGTACAGTATGGGCGCCCAGATATTTATGCAAGGCTGAGAGAATCTCAAACCAGGCAGAAACAAAGTTCATGCAATTAATTAGTAAGATTTCATCTGTGATTTCATCTGCAGCTGGTATGACTGACTTTTATATGTACATTAGAGACAATAGCCTTAAGCCCCTGGGGACTGATTGTTTCAGCAGGATTTAGCTCTTTGTTCTGGACTGAGCTGGAAGATGCTCACCAAGTCAGTCAAGAAATCCAAAGCAAAACCGAGAGCTTTTGCACTGCCTGATATAAGAGCAGGTGAATTTATCAACTCTGCATTGTATCATCTGTGACCACAGGAAAAATTTGGGAATTTTTAAAGGATTTAAGAGTCAAAGACTTCTCTTGCATGTTTTATGTTTTCCAGCCTGCTACCCAAGCCACCCTACCCAGGACAACCAGGGGCAAAGCCACCCTACCCAGGACAACCAGGGGCAGGTGCCAGCTAAATGAGGCAGCCTCTGGGATGATTGATTGGATCTGTAAAAGAGAAGCAGGTCTTGAAGTCTCCTTGCTTATCACTTCAGCTATGCTCCAGTAGAACTGGGCTGGTCCATTTGTCCATTTCATTATTCACATTTGTTCCCTTCTATGAGGGGGCATAGATCTAAGTTCCTTTCAAACAGCTTTAATTGAAGCTACAACTTAAGGTGAGAAAGGACAGACACAAAAGGATTCTGTGTACTCTGCACAATTCCCAACAGCAGCTAGCACCCCAGGAAGAGCTGGAATGCTAAAAGAATATTTTATTTCTACATTTCCACAGGACACAGCTAATCGCCTACACTCATGGCTAGCATCACTCTCCCCCTGCCCCTCATCAGGATCCAAAAGAGGCACTGGAGGAAACGTACATATAGCTGACATTTTATGTAGGTATATCAATACCAAACCAAGTTCTTTGCTTTAAAGATCTTTCACTGCTTCTTCTCTGAGACATCGGTGCGCAGATAAGCTGACTTTGGTCATGCCTAACTGAGTTTTCAGTTTAGAAGTTCAGCAAATGGCATGAAATTAATTATGTCTGTCATGGTTTAACCCTGGCCAGCAACTAAGCACCATGCAGCTGCTCCCCCTCACCCAGAGGGATGGGGAGAAGAATCGGGAAGGAATGTAAAACTCAAGGGTTGAGATAAGAACAATGTAATAGGTAAAGCAAAAGCCACGCATGCAAGCAAAGCAAAGCAAAGCAAGGAATTCATTCACCACTTCCCATGGGCAGGCAGGTGTTCGGCCATCCCCAGGAAAG
>JAVJGI010000063.1:7871763-7885971 GCA_035590275.1 Ibycter americanus | reverse complement strand
ATGGTATGGAATACCTCTTTGGTTAGTTCGGGTCACCTGTCCTGGCTGTGTCCCCTCCCAATTTCCTGTGCCCCTCCAGCCCTCGCTTGGCAGGGCCCAAGGAACTGAAAAGTCCTTGAGTTAATATAAACATCACCCAGCAACAACTAAAAACATCAGTGTGCTGTCAACATTGTTCTCACATCAGAGCCAAAACAGAGCCCTGCACCAGCTACTAAGAAGAAAAAGCTGAAACCAGGACAATGTCACAAAAAAAGAAGGGTGCTTTTCCTCTGGTTTTCTATTACAGTCACATAAGTGAGGACCCAAAATACCACTGAGATACCACTTCACATCGTTAGCACCTGGGAGGCAGGTCTGATCACTGCAACAATATCTTTATTATTTGCTGACCAGAGTCACTGCAGTCACTTACAGCAATGATAATCTTTCTTCATTATATCTGCAAGCAGATGCCATCGAGGTGTGACTGACAATCATCCCTTTCAGAGTAAGTGATCATAGGGTTTTCCATTGCTCTCACATCCATTGGTTTCTTGTTTATTAATGACACAGTTGAAACTTTAGTGTCGCTTCTGCTCAGGCGGAAGATAGCAAAGATTTACTTGATTGACACCTGTCATTAGGAAAGTTTCTCTTACAACTCAAGTGGTAAATGATGCAGTCTTACTGCAAATCAAGTTGCCAAAACAAAGACATTTTTTGGTTTACAAGTTAGCCGAGCAGAAGAAAACTTGCCTATGTTTTAAAATTTGTTCTGGCAAGACACTGGAAATGCATCGAACAGCATAAGAACCTCTGGCAGTCATTCATTTCTGGTCTCAGACAACCAGCTTTTCAGTTCCTAAAAGAATTAATGCAAATATAGTATTTCAGGGCTCCTTCACATACCAAAGCAATTAGCATTAGCGAAACACCAGGAAGGCAGTTATACCTCCAAATATACTACTCTTTGGACAAAGTCTATGGTCAGCTCAGCTCCAGTTCATCTCTTAGATCTTCTTCTCTCTCTTTTTTCTCTGATGAAGGCCAATGGAGGACAGTAAGGAGGAAGATAAGATCCTCTCAGACTTTCCCATATGTGGCACAAGGTGCACGTGACTACAGATGGGTCTGCAGAGGCTATGGAGCCTGCAAAGCTGCCACCATAAATCTGCATCTTAAAACTGTACAGAGCAGCTCCCACAACGTATCCCACATCTAAAATCTACTCTAAAAAACAACAAAAAAAAATTGTCTCTTGGAAGAAGACAAGTCAAACATAACTCATTCCTTTATTCTTTTTCTCTCTTACCATGCTTTACAGATGATTGTTTCATCTCATTCTTCTGTTTCCAAGAAAGACCTTTCTAAATCCTCAGGCAATATTCAGAGCAGGCAGATTTTTCTTTGAGTGTTCAAGGCTGATCTGATCAATTAAAAAAAAAGGTTACAGTACATTTTAAATCAAATACCCCATAGTATAAAATCTCAGAGGTCATTCTATAAGAAAAATATTTTTTGTTACCAAGTAAATGCAAAGAAATGATAACAGGGATTCAGCACAACCCCCTTGCTCATGTGTCCTGTGGGATTTTCTGCATTGTTCTCTCTGTCCAAAGAGTTTAAAATGCAAGGGTAAGGCTGCTGAAGTCCTGGGCATGTGAGTTCTGCTCTGTGGCTGGAAACAAAGTGCCATGGATCACACAAAATTCTTTCCAGCTGTTTGGCCTCCCCACATTTTTGTCCTTTCTCACTCATGAAAGCTATGAATTCTCTCCAGCCACAGAATTTCTCCCAGCATGTGATGCACCACAGGGCCCCACAGCCTTATCTGAGGCTGTTTGGGACCAGCTGCAATGTGAACAGTCTTCACCACCAGGACTCCCTTACAGGGTTTAGAGTCTCTCTTTGCAACAGCAAATTTCCAGTGAAGTACAACCGCTTCCTCAAGGTGAGTGTTCCCTAAGGCCTCAGGAATCAGAGCTGACATAACGTGAAATTTGCTTCCCCCTTTACCAACCCTGGCTAAATAAACTCGTCGTCTGTATAGTAGGACACACTTCATTTTCCTGTCCTTCATTTTCTTCTCCCTCTTGTTGATTCCAAAAGGAGACCACATAGACCGACCATCACAGCCAATTTGATTTCCAATTTTCTGGGTAGCTTTGCAATCACACTCCATTTGTCACCTGAATGCAGTATCGAATTTGCAGCCTGGGTGTGAATGACTTCTGGAATTATCTCCCTTGGACAAGACACCAAAGCAATTCAAAAGCAAGTAAACAGAATGCAGAAATACCCCTGAATAGGATTATGTCAGGTTTCTAAATCCTAATCCTGTTACTTCAGCAGCTATCCATTTCTCTCTTCCTTCTTCCCTTCTGGCTAATATTTTCCTACCCAGAACTCAGTTCAGCATCACCACAACAATCAAATATACTCTGTAAACTTACCAGGACTGCACGAACATTTAGAGCCTGGCAAGCTGTATTGTAACACGAAAATATGTTTTTGACAGCCACTGACCCCAAAAGCTGATGTGATCAAACACATCCCCCCATGAAAGAAAGAATAAGACTGTAATCAGTTTTACCATTTTAAGGAAAATAAATCCTAACCCTTTGCCATTCCGTAGTATTCCTCTAATTGCTGTTTCCTTACACATTCAAACATCTACAGTTTGGTTCCATTGTTTGAACGTCACTTGGAATCAAATCAGTGTTGCGGATACAACGTCTTTGAACCTTTTAGTCCAGCTGTGAACTTTGGGCTTAATCCTTTAGGGCGCCCTTGTCTAGCAAGCTTTAATGTATATTAAATTTTCTAAAAGGAGAGCTAAATGGTCAAAGCAAGATAGTGCAAGAGTCTGTGTTTCATAAATTAATAAGCATCACCAACTGCATTGCTTGACCCTTTAAACTCTGTGAAATTAATATAAGTAGACAACCAAAGTGCACTTGGCCCCTGAAGAGCCTTGGAAGTTCACTTAAGCAATCCAAGTTTCCTTAAAGTTTTATAAGCCAGCTTTTAAAGCGAGTCCTTTGTACTTATTACTGGTGACAGTGAGCATTACAACAGCCAATGAACCTTTGCTGACTTCCGACCCCAATATGGTAGAGCACAGTTATCAAGGGAAATATCAGAATCAAAGCTTGTATATTACATTGAGGTCCTGACTCTTGAAAGAGCCCCCCATAGACTCTTCAGAGTACGTCAGTGAAATAAACAGTTAATATTCTCAGACATCTACTTATGATGTACAGATATTACTGTTTATTTAAGCACTTTTGGCGTAGTACCCCGCCCATAAAAACTGAAGCCTCTTACAAAGAAAGCTGTGGTACTCATAGTTCCCTTGTGAGAAGACAAAATTTTAAGATCTTTTATTTAGCCTGGAAAAACCCTCTGTTTGGCAGTGGTGAGTCAAGCAACACTAAGTCTTCATCTTAACCGATTAATGGATTTAAATTATTAAATGGCATTAGGTAGGCATGGTGAGGAATACACTGCCTTCTCTCAGCCCTCCGTGCAGGGTGAGACTGTCTTGAACAATGAAGAAAATGTGTATCCACACCTACTGTGTTTTGGCATTAATCTTGCAGTGACTTGTAATACTTGAGTTAGCATCCTGTAGAAATAAGATATCTCACCATTGCCAGCTGATTATATTTTTCATAATGTAAAAGGTTCTTGCTGAATTATTCAGGTGTTTTTCCCACTGCTTAAAAAAAAAAAAAAAGGAAAGAAAGAAACGACAGACACAGAAAAGCTAAGGCAGCCAGGTATCTAGGAATAAACAGGCTGACAGGCAGTGGTGACCAGTATTAGCAATTATTATTGGACTGTAAAGTCCAATTAATGATGATGTTTAAGCCACACTTTTCAAAAGGGCAAGCAGAATTTCAAAAAACATCAAGGTGATGAGAAATCACGAGAATATCTGCTGAAGGGCAGCAAACTCCTATTGCATGTATCCCCCTCCAGCAGTGAAGTCAGGGAGGGCATGTGTTATCTGTTCTCTCCACCTGTTCAGAAAATTTGGGTGAAGCTTTTGGAGATATTCAATGGCACTGGTTTCCATTTGTTCATCTCATTTGTCTGCCTAGACCTGGATGCTGACAGAGACAATAATATCACAGCATGGAGAAAATAAATACATAAACATACATACACATTTTATACATATTCCATACACACTTGCACACAAGAAACAAAACCCAAATAGAGAGCAGAACTCAACTATTGGGAAATAATTGATGAAATTTCTTGCCAGAAACACAGATAACAAGAAGCAGCTGGAAAAACAAGGTACTTCCAAGGAATGTGGCTTACAGCTTCCACCCAAAGTGAATGTCAACAGGGACAGTGTGGTGACAGGGTTGCAATCCCTGCCAGGCAGACATCTAGACTAAGCACAGTGAAGTTCGTTTAGCAATTCCCTGATTATTAAATATAAATTGGACCACAAGTGAATCTTGAAATACTTCGGATCTATTCTGTCACATGTTGCTCCACTTCAGCTTTTTTGAGAGTGTAACCAAGCAATGATTATTGAAGATGGAATCACATGAATTGATCATTATCGATAACACAACTAATTTGAATGTATCTATATGTAACTATGGCCACCTACAGTGGTAGTAGTGGTTTAATTGCATGGACTGATACTGAAGGAAATGAAAGTGTATTCAAATGAATCCCATGCACTGACTGGCCACATAGTCTAAGGGACCATCCTAGAGCATAAGCAAGTAAATAACAAAGCTGCTGACATAAGAGAAAACTATTCCTACATTCAGGACTCCTTCATTTGAAAACCAGTCACTCATGGGCCTGCTGGTTGCTGCCTTTCCTCAGAGCTATTAGTCTTCTTGCTTGCAAGTGGATCACCAGCTGGTGTTAGGAAGAAATGTCCACAAGGAATAGAACAGGGCATTTCTTAAGGGACGTGACAAAACAGGTCTGTGTTTCCTTCCAAGGAAGGGAGGACAACTTTGTAAATCCCAAATTTTCCACACCAGCTTCAGAAGGCTCTAGCAAATGCTCATTTAGCACTGGTAAAATAGGATCTGCATAAGAAAGACAGACTGTAACTCCTCACTAGCTCTCTTTTTGAGAAAACTATCTGTGTTACTCTATCTGGAGCGGAAGCAAGACAAATGTCTCCCAAATATGAAAGTTGCTTTCCGTATTTGGAACAGTTCAGTGCTAGAGAACCTACAGGAGCCTGGAGATGAGATATTAATTTGTTTTCCACCTTCCACAGGAGATTTCCAGGCTTACAGAGCTGATGAATGAGCTCTGTCTACCCAGTTCCCATATTCAGTCAGGCCTGTGACACATCTTTGTTGTTTGGTTCCTTGGACCAGAAAAGTCTGGGGGAGTCTCAGAATGGCCATCCAAGTCACTAAGGTCTTCTGCAGACCACATTTCATTAGCCAGCTGGAAAATAAAAGCCTCTTTTATCAAATCCCCTGGGGCTAACTCATATTGAAAATAATTTGTTCTTAACACTTTTAGAGGCAGGGTTTCAAATGATGAATGAAGAAGAATATTCTCTATCATAGGGTTTTCTTTGTTTTCAAGTCCTTAGAGTGAGTTTGTGATCTTTGAAAGTCTGGTACTAAGAGCACCATCATTTTCCACTGAACTTGCCACTGTTGCCTTATGCAGAAGGCTGACTACACCTTGCAAGAGAAAAGTACACATTCATTTGTTATCCTGAGAGTATATGGTCAGAGCATTTCCATAACTAAGGTAATTAATTTGGGGTGAAGATCTACATTATCTTGTTCTTTCTTTAGACAGCATCCAGTATCAAATACTGCAAACCTGTTCATGCACACTCCTGCCATACAAAGGGCTTTTATAATAACAGGAAATAGCCAAGGTATGTCTACCTTCATGGACTGGTTTTCTGTTTTGTTTTAAATTGCTGATACATTTTCTCTTTGCAATGTCTGTGGGGGGTTTACTTTCTAAAGTTTTGGGGTGTTTTATCTTCTCTTTCAATTTTGCAAATTTTCAACTGCTTTTAGTCATTTCTCAGGAAGAACAGAATCAGGCTCTGAAATGTAATTAAAGCTTGTATAGTTTCCACTTTCTAGGCAAATTTTCTTAAATACAAAAAAAATTAAAATGGAAACATGAAAATCGGTTTTGATCAAGTGCTTAAAACTTTTCAGTGGCTAAAAAATGCCAGTGTGTTATTAACAGCTTTAAAGTTCTCTCAGCAGAAGCGAGTACAACTTTTATGAATCAACAAATCCTTTTCTGATAATTTTATCTGTGAAGCTGATAAAAGAAAAATCTAACAGAAAATGCGTAGGAAGAACACTGTAGCAAGACTAACAATTAAAACCACAAATACTGTACTTGGATCAGAAATTCCATTTCCACAGTAAGTGAATATTAATTTCAAGGATACAACTTAGTAACTACAAAGAGCATTAAATGCATTGGCTATTGTATATTACATTGTACAAACAAGTTTTAATGAGAACAAATACTGCTGGTCCAGCCCCACGAAGACAGCCAGACACATAACTCCTATCGATTTCCCTTGAATCATTTACTTGAGGGTGCAACCACCATTTTCTTGTTTAGACTTAGCTCAGATACCTCTGTGCAGCACTTCCTTGCAATCCAGAGATATGCTTTGGTCCTTCCAGCCCACCGGCTATTGAGACTATGGGTGTTTTAGGGTTGATAATTCACCTGCAATGGCCCTGGCTCTGGGGTCCCACCTTTCTGCCTTGCAGCCGGAGGAAGCCATGCTCCGTTTCCCCTACCTACCAATGAAGATGACCTTCGCTTCCAGCCTCCTGCCTCCAGAAGGGCCAAAAGGGGAAATCCTGCCTAATCAGCTGTGACCACAATGGAAAGCAATGGCCACTCTTAACCAGGAAAGTGTTTCACTTCATGTGACTGCTTTAGATTGGGTGTGCATCTGCCTGAAGGAATGCAGTGCAACTTCAGCTTCCCTGTGTATGAGGTGGAAATGACCCGGGGGTAACCCAGGTGACTCTTTTCCAGCAGGTAAAGGAGGGCTTAAAAGGGGAAAAATTGGGATTGGACCTTAACGTGTCCCTTATTATTGACTTTAAAGCAAAAGTCAGTATCATTGAGGGGCTAAAACTCCAACCACTAGAAACAGGTCTGGTATCAGCTGTAAGCTCTGCCAAATAATAAAGCCTAATTAATCCAATTCTGCCCAGGTAGGTATTCACCCCAGCACTCCGTTTGGGCTACTGACACCGCAGCAAATTCAAATATTGAAGTAGCCCCCAAAAGAAACCCCTCCTACACAGACCAAACACACCCTACACCCCCCACAAAGGAATGAGACTTTTCCACAGCTCCAGAAATACTCATTTGACAGTTTCCCCTTCCTTGGCTACAGCTCTAGTAATTGATCTGCTCTATTATTTTTCCCCATTCTTTCTCTCTTACATTTAAATATGTCCTTCATATTTCTGGAGCACTTTTTTCCCCCCAGCCTGTATCTCCACTGTTACATTATTTTTTATCTCTCTCCTCTATTCTTCAAGTGTGAAAAGTGTGCTCTGTTCTCTAATATTCATTCTTCTTTTTTTATTCTCCGAGTACTTTCTTTCCCATCTGTAACAGCCCCTAATATGCACCTCCATTCGATTTTACTTACCCAGCTTGAAACCCTCTCATTCTAATTACCTTTTCAGTTTTCTTCTATTTCTCCCTTGAGATGTCTCAATTAGTGTACTTTTTCTTACTGGCTGTCACCTCTGAGCTACAAGGTGGGTCTAACTCCAACTTAAACCATGCAGAAAATAAATGAGGAGCCGTTCTTGGCAGCCCTGCTGAAGGTGGTGTTACTTTACAAACTAGTGCACCTTTAATAGATGATAAATGGGCAGAAAAGTGGCCTTGTTAATGCAGCAGCCCTTGATTTGGTTGCCATGCCGTGTCCTTTCATTACTCAAAGATACAGGAAAGGCAACCTATGCTAAGTCCTGGGTGATGTAATTCCATACAAAGAGAGTGAGTAGAGGCTAATTAACATAGTTCTGGTCAAAGCCTGAAATTAACTCTTGCCTTTAAAGACCAGAGCTAAAAATGTCATTTGTCTTGCCCATAATTATGTTTAGAGGTAATTATGGTAGCAGAATAACAGCAAGCAAAATGAGTCTAGGAGTGTTTTTTTCTCCCCTTTCTATCTCTAGCAGAACTCTAGATTCTATTTCTGTCAAAGAGAACTGGATAAAAATGCAGGTGACATCGACAGTACATTTCTTTGATTAAAATTGGCACTGTCATATTGAAGTTCACACAGAGCTTTCAGAACTGGAGGAGTAAATTCCCTCTACATGCTCCCATATAATGGGAGAAAGAGCACCCTCCCCGTTGCAGCCTGTACTGTGCAGCAAAGGGGAGATGTGTGCCCGGCTGATCAAAGTGCCAGGCTTGGACCCAAGAACCATATCCACAGGAATGTGTCCAGCCCCATACACATGTCCCAGGTCACTTCAAATGACCCAAGATATCTACATAGCACAGACAGCAGCCCTCGTCCTGTATTAGCACAGCGTTACCTCCAAATTAAAGCATTTGCTTCCTGGTCAGGTCTGACCATACTGCATCCAGCTTTCAACCTCATTTGTTCAGAGCCAGGATAGCTATCTCTGTATTCTGCAAAACAGACATACCCCAGATGTTTGAACCCACTTATTTAAATTAAAAAAGAAAAAAAAAGAAAGAGGTATTATTGTTGTTATTATTGTTGCTATTATTAAAATCCCAGTGGCATATGCTGCTGTCACCATTCAGTTGTCCTGAGATCCATCTACCTACAGTGCCTGTTTCACCACCATCACTGAAATGTATGAGCACATCGACCATTAGTGGGTCGGAGGCTTTATCTGTGAGGTATGGCAGCACTAATTTAAAGATTTCAAACTAAACTTTTCTAAACTTTGTATATTCTTGGATCAAAGCTTGACACTGAAGCTAAACTTCTCCCAAGGGTTTATTACTGAAAGACACTTCAAATACCTGATATACCTAGACCTATCTAGGTATACACTCATTTTTCCAGTTACTGCATTTATCTAAGGTGGCAAAAACATTTAGATTTCTACTGCACCAGGCCTGAAGGTCTCCATGTGATACAAAATGCATATATACTGGGCATGCGTTATCAGATTGGCTGCTGGCAAACGCCAAGGTCTGTAACACAAATGTATGCAGAGCATATTAATTTGGTCCAAAATTCTCTGTTTCTGAAATTATTACACTTTACAGTGTAAATTCAGTGAATTCACCCAAGAGCCCATAATATCATTTTTGGCAGAAGTACAAACTAAGGTATAGCCATGATTTCAGTGAGATGATGATACTGCATAAAACATGTTATAGCAACTTTTTTGAAGTAATGGAGGAGAAAAGATCACCTGCACAGACTTTTCTAATGCTTCTAATGGAACCACTTCTGCCATTTTTACTAGTATCCTTCATGGCAAGCAGGGAACCAGGGCAAAAATTCCTCTGAAAGGAACAGCCTTAAGGGTCCCAAAGGCATTCTCCCACTGTGCCCCAGGCAGATCTTAGTCAGTCTTCAGAGATCAGCTCCACTGGAGTACCAATTTAAGCGCCAATTTAAGCAAAGGGTGTAGGAGTTCTGCCTCAAAAAAATGCCCAGAACTATGGCACCCTTTTGAAAGTCTCACTGTGCTATCAAAGGTGAATTCCAAAAGACCTGTATAGCCCTTGAGCTGTAACTCTCCAGAACTCCAGAAAACTTCCAGAAAGTAGGGTTCCTGTCCTCAAAAGTATATGTTTTTTCCCAACTATATCAGTTATCTAATAAAATTTATCCCTTCTCCCTGCAGATGTCGCCTCACATACCTCTTCAGACCTTCACAGCTATTGCATTACTACTACTGCCTTTACAAGTGGCAAAAATATCTTTATGATGACATCTGCCAGTATCACCTGACAGATACAAGCACCAAAGCCCATCTGGAAAAGCTGCCTCTTCCCATAATATTTTTGCATCCTTCATGAGATTTTCTTGCAAAATTTGGTAATGATTTCTTTAAACACAAAAAAGCTTAGGAGTTATACGTTACTCTGACATCTGTTACATTCAGGCTCTCTTCGGGGTCCTGTTAATCAAGTTTCATCTGTAACTAGGTGGAACTCTTGATCTGCAAACCTTGCAATGTTGCCGTTTATGGGACCTTCACTGATGTTACAGGGTACATCTCTCAATTCATAAAAGCAAAGACACTTTTCCACAGCACACACAGCCTAGCTCGCACTCCTGGGGGAAGTGCGAAGCACGCCAAGCATGAAACAGAAAACCATATTGTGACTGAAGTGATCTACAGACAGCAAAAAACAACCCTGAAACTAAAGCATATTCTGCCTCTCCCTGGCACAGCACAGAACTGGCAGAACCAAAGATGTGATCTGAAAATAAAAAGCTTTTGGGTTCATAGCTAGCTGTCAGTCATCAGGGGCACATGTGACACTCTTCTGACCTGCAACTATTTTACACTGCACCAGGAGCTGAATACTGCAGGGACCACTGCTAGGAGATGGCTATATCTCAGTAAGCCCACATGGCCCCAACCACCACCATGAGGTTTACCACTGTTTAGCCATGTTAGCCCAGGACTGGCAAGCAGAATTTCTCTACATGGTGAACACTGCATAAGGCTCCGAGGTGGCTTACATCCAGTTACTGAAATATTTTTTCCTCATCTGCACTGCCCTGAGGTTCAGTGTGGCTGGACCAGTGTAGGTGTGTCATAGAGAAACTTGTTCTACAACCTCATCATACTGGAGAGATCAAACTGGAAAAGATCTTAGAGACCCCCATGTCTTTAGCCATGGAACAAAACTGTTTCACTGCAAATTGTTAGCTTGCACAGAAATTACTTATCCTTTCCTTTTGGTATAGGAAGATCATCAGATACTATGACATTTGAACAGGGCCCAGCTGAGCAGTCACTGGCAGAGCACCTTATGCTTTGAGATCAATAGGTCTGTGTCATTAAGGTCATTCCACCACCAGCAGCATCTAGATCCACAGTTCCCAAATTGTACTACACATACCACTGCATAAAGCCTCTTGACCCTGAGCTCACAGGAGCATATTCTTCTCCTTAACATCAATGAGATATCTAAAATAGTAAAATACTTTTACTGAAGCCCTGAATTCCTACTGAAAACAAAGATGCGTATTGGAGGGTGAAAGAGAGGGTAGAAACAGAGGTCCCAGTTTCTGCTCAGCATCCAGCAGGATGAAACCCATCAATGCTGCTTCACTTCCAATTGTTAAGTGAAGGACCTCCTTTCCTCTATGGAAACCTTAAATCAGCAGGAACTCATTTGCTACAGCTGCTTCCCTATTTCTACTGCTTTTTGAGAGCACCTCAGTCTTTCCAGAGCAGCACAAACCAATGCAGACACCTCTAAAATGTCTTACATGGCAGCTCCAAATGCTTAGAGTTTATGTAAAGCCATGGAGCCAGCATGATAAGATCTAATTACCAAGCAAATTAGTAAAAAAACAGCTGCAAGGTTTGCAGAAATGTCTGGAAGTGCAGAGTAAATGGCCACAATTGATAGAGTTATTGCACAGGCATCCTGAGGGCACAGTCTGCAGCACTTGAGTCCTAACCAAAATCACTGTCAACAGTTGTTGTTTTCTCCATTCTGTTAAATGAAAAGAGCATGAAAATGATCCTGCAAACAGCCATTTAATATTCTCATGCACATGAACTGCAATTATCAGCAGCAGCAACAACAAAATGCTGTAATGTGTTCATGGTTAATCAATTCAATTGATCACTGTTTATTAAATAAAAACCTGCTCTCTAAACAGTTCTTCGTTAAGCGGCATGTTTTGGGGCTTGGGGCAGGGAGCAGGGGGCTATCTTTCCTTTTTTTTTTTCTTTTTTTTTCTTTTTTAAGCATGCTGCTAGGAAAATCAGGAGACCAACTGATGCTTTTAATTTAAATCCAAGCTAAGAGAAATGCTAGCAACACACAGTGCCTTTACACAAGCATTAGCTTAAAAGAGGTTTGAATCAGCCTAGCCACTCCCTGAAAAATCTACACTGAGTCTGATTCGTTCCTATTTTAAAGGCTTTCAAGACATGTTGGCAACAGCCAGTGTATTTATCCGAGTAAGAGACAGTCATGACCAGGTCAGCTCAAGATACCAGGAAGCCGGCCGTTGATAATGCAGATTAGGGGGCACGCTTTATTCACATCAGCACTGTAGCATTGATCACCCTTATTCTGCACCTTTAGAACATAGATCGGAAATCAATGAATTCCAGGCTGGAGAGATGCTGTAGATAACAGAAATCCTCTATAGCCAGTTATCTCCCTACAAGGAATAACGATCTTGCACAGAACTGAATGCTTTAAATGTACGAAGAATATACACTACATTACAAGTTCAATGGAAGATTGATACCAGGCCAGATAAAAGTCTGGGCATATCCCCAGCTCTGAGCTACCTCCAGCACTTGAATGCTGCACTGAGAACTTCCACCTACGGTGCTGGAGTCCTCCTTGCCCTTCCATCCCTCCAAACAGGGCAGAAGGGAGGAGAAGGGGAGTGTTGACACACAAAAATAACCTCGTGGGATTTAATTAATGCTACTGAACCTGTGTCACTTGTAATTTATGGCAGATTTGAACCCATGCCTCCAGAGGGAGAAAATGAAGGCATTTCCAGTACATTAGCCGACTTCAATAGCAAAGTCAAATCTGACGTCCTGTGACCCTCGAGTGAACGAAGACTAAGGAGTCCCAGTTATCCCAATTATTTCTGGATAGATTTGTGAGATGTTTGCACTACCATCAAAACCAGCCACAACCAGGTACCCGCCCTAATGGGGGAAGTGCAAAGCCTCCTCATGCCACAAAACCCTTGTGAGAGCATTAGAAACCTCCAGCAAAATTGGGTCATTAATGGTATGTTCCATGGAGAAAAAGGGATGTGGGGCATATTCCCTCCCCTGCCAGCAGACACCTGGCCTCCACAGGAGCTAAGAGGAGGTTTACAAATAAAGCTGTGCAAATATCTGGCTTTGCCTTTTATGGCCGAAGTGGGGAGAAAAAAAAAACAACACCAAAAACGTAGCAAAAATGCTTTAGGTCAACTAAAATGTTTTGTTCAGTCTTATATCAGGTGTTTCACCTTTGATCCTTTGGGAGACTGGGGGAAGGGTGAGAACATGCTTTATTTATTGGTCAAAATGAGGTGTATTTTGCAATGGAAAAGGTTAACATTTTTTAAGCTATTTTTCTTATTCTTGTTTTTCGAACAGAACTAATTGCTAACTATGCAACCAACTTCCAAGTAGGTTCAGCTGAGCCAAAATTATCTGTCTCTTCAGGGGTAGGAGAAGAAATCACTGAAATCTTTCACTCAGAATAACTTCCACAGAGGTATTTCAGGGAACGGAAAAGCAGAGATGCCTTCTTTTTTTGAGTGGCCAAAGTAAACGAGTTCAATAAAATAATATTAAAAGGAAAACTTTTCACCAAGATGAGACAGATGTCTTGCATGACTGACCAGCCCTGAAACCAATACCACCACCACCAGCGAGGCTGAGAGCTGCGGCAGTAGCAGCAGCCTCTCTAGTCTGACCTGTTTGAGAGAAAGGGGATTATTAGGGAATAAAATTAAATCCGTTTGATATAGGTTCCGCAGCCAGTGAGTTTAGCACACAGATGTCTAGTGACTGTGTTAAATCCATCTTTACCCCTAGGCTTGCTAGGCAGCATCAGTTAAATGAGTTCCTGACCACGCTGATAAGGCAGCTGAGGGTTGTGCGGAGGAGAGGGCGGCAGGTAGGTGCCGCTCAGGAGGGCGCCGTGGGGACCACCGCCCGCACCAGCGCCTGTGAACAGGTCCCCAGCCTGTGCCTACAACCCCCGCCTTGCTCCGGGGGCTCTCACCAGCCCGCCACTTCGGGGTGGGTTTTCCCCCCTGTAGGAAATCGGCACTCTGAAGTTAGGATAGAAGCAATGCCGCATCAAAGCGCTTCATAATTAGGTACAAATTTTGCTTGTAGTTCAGCAATTTATACGGATTAGCAGCCGCTGACCTCCCCAAGGCCCCCAGACGCCAGGCTCCATCCTTGGTCACAGAGTGACCTCTAGTGTTACCGGCAGCGGCGCGCCCGCCGCCGCCCCGCGCTCCGGCCGCCCCACCGCACCGCA
>JAVJGI010000063.1:7854645-7871066 GCA_035590275.1 Ibycter americanus | reverse complement strand
CACCCCGCCCCCACCACCCCACAGCCACCAGCCCGCACCGCATCCCACCCAGCCCGCACCACCCCACAGCCACCATCCCGCACCGCATCGCACCTAGCCCACACCACCCCACAGCCACCAGCCCGCACCGCATCGCACCCAGCTCACACCATCCCGCACCGCTGCTCCACATCACACCATAGCCATCAGCCTGCACTGCATCGCACCCAGCTCCACCATCCCACACTGCTGCTCCGCATCACACCACAGCCACCAGCCTGCACCGCATCGCACCCAGTCCGCACCGCACCCCACTGCTGCTCTGCTCCGCGCCACAGCCGCCAGCCCAAACCGCATCGCACCGGGCCTGCACCACACCACACCGCTGCTCCGCATTGCACCACTCCGCTGCTCCACATCGCACTGGGTCTGCACCGCACCGCACCGCACCGCTGCTCCGCATCACACCACAGCCACCAGCCTGCCCCGCATCACACCCAGCCCACCCCGCACCACTGCCACCCACCCGCAGCCTCCCGCACTGCACCCAGGGCTTTTGCCCGTTTTTTATTTATTTCTTCAGCCAGGGCCCCAGGAGCACTGTCACACCCTGAAGTGGTGAGCCAGCCTTGCTCCTGCTCCAGCACAACATGGCTCAGAATGTATTCGCATTTTGTGTTCCTGCAGATAGTTTCAAAAGAAAATCTCTCATGCTGTGCAGGGAGGCTCGGATTATGCATAGAGTCCAAAGGGCTATGACCAGCTTCCCAGCTGGCCTAAACTGGTGTCTTCCCACTGATGTTACTGGAGCCCTGTTTAAGCCGGATGATGACATACCTCCTGGAGGCTTTCCCAGCTGTGCTGCACTTTGTACCATAGCAAGAGAAAAGTACCCAAAAGTCTGATGCTGTTGACCTTGGTCCTTCCTATGTCTTTTGCTTCCCACTCGTGAAAGCAGTCTGCTGCTCTTCCTAATTGGCACACGAAAGTTTTAATGAATTTTTAAAACCCTGATGGATGTTAGTGTGGAAAGGTAGAAGAGGGAGAACTGAGCAAACATAGGTTTGAATCTATATTCTATGGAGCCCAGGTGTCTGTAAGCAACTAAATAGACCTGCTGTTCAACAGGAAACTAAACCAGTATCATCCTCCAAAGGTTACTCATTTCTACATCTTCTCAACTCCAGTCTGGAAATCCAGGAGCTCTAGCACACCACCAGGATGGGACAGACACAAGGCACCTCTTAAGCCTGGCTTTCCATTAGAGTCTGGATGAGCACAGCGTAACTCAAATCAAAGCAACCCTACCCAAGATGTCATTGAATCCACTGCACAGTAACAAATGCTGGAAGTAAACCTCATTTGTTAGACACCTTCTGACAATCATTCCTGCAGCAAGAGATTTTCTTTTTCCCCACAGCTTCCTTTGGGCTGTGGCTCCAGTTCTGATTAGAAGAGAAATAAATAGTTTTGAGTGTTTCTGCTTATCCATCACTGCCCCCAGTAACCATGCGTATCGGCCATCCATGGAGGAGGGTCAAGACTACACTGCAGACACACCCTCCAGATCTTTTCAGCAGGGTCGTAAGTACAACATAGCATAATGTTATAGAAGCAAAGTTCAGTCAGGTCTCACTGAGTTGACTAGAAGATGTTTTTTAAAGTCCACTTCAGACCACTGCCAGTTGAGGTGCCTGAAGAGCTAGAAGCCCCGTATACTCCAGGGGTACAAAACTAGCACAAGGTCTCCATGTATTACCTTTAAGTGATGCGCAGTAAGACTTCACCCTCCAGTCTCATGGTGTTCATATACCTTCCCTTAAAGCAACAGCCTGGACTAGCAAAAGTTGAACAAGTTATAAACAAGGTGCGTGGCATAGCTGCATTAGCTGAACTGCTGCTAGCCTGCCTGGCACTTCAGCACTGGTGGATCCCTTTCCTTGGTGAGAATTAAAATTAAAGGACATGAAAAGTTAATAGAGATGAGAGGGGCTATGGGGCCACATATGGTAGATGAAAGGCAAAAGGCAAATGGGAATGGGAAGAATTAGTATAAGGGTGGGATTACAGAGGTACAAAAAGCTCACAGGAGAAGAGGAAAGAGCTAGAGAGCAGTGGTCAAGGTGTTGCCAAACTGACTATTACTGTGATCATGTAATTTTAGAGCTTCGGTTTTCCTTGTAACAAAAATTAATGTAAGTATTCTGACATGGATGTGGGACTGAGATAAGCAGATTTTCACTGCTGGAATGAAGTCAGGATTTACTTCTTCTTTGCATTTCTGATTCCTCTGTGCTTTTAGCTACTTGCTTTTCTCTCTTTTTTTTACTCTCATCTATATGCACATCTAAGACCACTCTGAGTTCTGACAATCTACTTTAATTCATGGGCAGGCTTCCACCCTCTACAGACCAACAACAACCTGTGATACACATCTCTTCCCCCAGATCATGGAATGAAGATAATATTGCCTCAGATTTAATAAATAAAACAAAACAAACCATTTAATTTTAAAACCTCATGCGATGTCTTTCACCTACACAAAAGAGTTTAAGAGACAAGTGCCTATTTTAAGCAGGGAAGGCTAGAAAGTCCACTAGTAGCTAGCTGACACAGTGGCTTTTCCAGACGAAATGAAGACATGAACTGGAATGGCGTGAACGACAGGGTTGGCATTCCTTGCAGGCCATGATTATCACTTAGCAAATTACCCATGAGCAGAGCAAGCCAAGTGGAGCAGCACATCACATTGATACACACCAAACCAAGGCTTGCAGGAAGTTCAGAATTCACTGTCCTCAGCTGGGGGGAAGAAATGTTGTAGATTAGCCATGAAAGAGTGACTCTGTGTTCAAAATTACCTGTTCTCATCTCAGAAGCATAAAAGCCAAAAAAGGAACCCACCACTCAGAAAAAAAAAAAAAAAAAAAAATCTGGTAACATACAGGGATGAGGAATACAATAAAAGAAGGGTTAAGGAAGTGGAAGCCTGGTTATTGTTTGGTTCAGTGCTCTAAGGGACTGGCCCAATAGTCCTTGGAGTCATTGGAGTGGTTTCCATCAACTTCAGCAAGCACTTAACATACAACCAGTCTGACAGACCTATCTCCAACACACCTCGGGTACCATTGCACCAGGAAGAAATCTCAGCTGAAAAGGAAACCATGTTTGATGGTGGCTGAAATTAAAGCTTGTTTAACACAGGACACTGAGTTTAAATAGAAGGGGGAAAAATTAAAGGATGCCTGAAGACTCCCTGACAAGACACAAATTCTGGAATAACAGTGCAAATAATCTGCATCCATTTCCAAAGGGCAATGAGCCCTAAATGTGAGCTTCCACAGAGTGACAATCAGAGCTACTCCTGACTGATAGCTCCTCCTGTAGACAAGCACTCACTCGTTAAAAGCAAAATACAGTGTATTGACAGGAATAAACTGTAGAATTCATATATGTTTGTTAAGGCTAAGAGAAGTGTAAACCTTGAAGATAAAATTAGGGAAAGTTTCTAGGTGTTACTTGTTGAGGAATCAAGGGAGAAAGCTAAAATCAAACAGCACCAGACAGACAACTATCAGTAACCCAAACAACAATGAGAGGTACAAAAGGCCAGAGAAATAGCAGCTCAGATGGTGGTCATGTGAAAAAACCCATTCCACAGATTGCAAAGCACTTAACTTATTTATGATTACATGAGACAGAGAAGGATGGCAAAGTTAAAAAAGAAATGTGGTTGGGCCACAGTCATCACAGGCATATGCCAGTTGTGCACCTCTCCAGTTTTGACTCATTGTTTGCTGACTTATTTTTCCAGCAAAATACCTTTGATGTTTTAGATATGTCCAGAAGAAAAAAAAAAAAATCTCATTAGATAATTTATAATATTGCATACCAAAGTACTGCAGGAAAGGGTGATTTTGCTGAGAGGCAGAAATTCTAGAAAATGTTAAGGTGGTCAACAGCTACTTGCCTCAGATCTCCCCAAGAAAAAGACAAATGTTACTGTGATGAGTGAAGTGATAATATTGCAGCTTCTCCCAGTATTGCCTAAGCATCAGCACCCTAACAAGACAAAAGAATAACCATGTCAGGAATATCTCTCCTCTTTGTCTTAATTAATTTACATTTTTGGCTGCACACCCCAGAGGTGTGCAGCAGAGAGGAATGTGCAGGCTCAAAAGGGCTCAGCTGGAACTGCAGCCCAGTTCTTCCATAAAATGACTCAAACTTCATTAAATAAAATAAACGTGTTGCAGCCCAAGGATTGACTGACTTGCAGTTTCCCTTGCTCCTGGGTTAATACAGCAAGTTGGCACATTGATAGAACACTCAGCAGGACAATGGAGTTTGCTGAATTCAAATGAGTTTTCATAGCTGGTAGGACTCTACTAGGTGCTTTGTACATAGTCTGGTGCTTGGAGGAAGGGAACAGAATACAGCTAAAGGAGGGAGAAAAAATGTAAAAATCTGCAGTTGCACACTGACATAGATTTGTCACAGAAAATAAGAGAATCTTGCAGGCCTTGAAGTGACTGCAAACTAAACAACACCATAAATTCCACGTTAGAGTCTTGATTAAGATGATCTTCTGATTTATATATGTCTGACTACAGATCAGCTCATTATAAAAACAAACCATCCATTCATCCCTATGGGATATTGTTAAAAATTCTAAACTAGGTAGAGCTCATGTACTACACCCAACCTAGAGCACATGTGCTGGACAACGGAATCATGTAGCAAACCACTGACCACCAGAATGCATGCGCTGCCTTGGATACATCCACGTGCTCAGTTCAGAGCTCAGCTGCAAATCATGCTACACAGGAGATGTCAGGCATCAACCACGCAGAGCTGATGATGTGAAGCTGTGACACCTCCCAAGAACATGCAAGGTGGAGTTTGTGCATGAGATCCTAGTGCCCATCTGCTGGAGGTTTCTCCTTGTAGAGCAACTTAGTAAGGGCTACTGTTCCAGGAGTGCTGTCAGACATCTAGAAGTCAGAACGTACAGTGGATGGCTTGTTAAACCCAAAGCCTTCTGCCAAAAGCAATACGGAAGTCTTTCCAAATCTTGATTCTGGTTCCAAATCAGTTGGGCCAGCACTCAAGAAAGGGACTTAGCCATTGGCCTATCCAGGCTTGAGACTAAAATGCAGAGTATTGAGCAAGGGCCCATGTCTGCACACCATTGGCAAGGACCTGATGGTGAGACCCAAGAGCCAGCACAACAGGGAACGCCAAGTAAAAGCACACGTCTGAAACCTCACTTCTTTGCGTACTAAGATGTCAGTCTCCTGCCAGTAGTAAGGCACCTCTGTAAAACCATAATTCAGGCTTGAAGCTGATTCCTACCATCAACAAATAGGCAGGTGGGGCTGTGACGCCAGCGAGGATTACATGGCGACTTGACTGCCAAGACTAAGGCAGCAGATCTCACACAAGCCTGAACTGGCTTTCAGGAGGTACTGGGGACAAGCCTAGTCCATTTTGGCACAAATTAGATACAGAAGGGCAGGAAAGATTCTGGAAGCAAAATTTAGGCTCTGGGGAAGTAAACTGCAAACTGTGAATATTCTCTGAAAACACTCCCAGTAACCCCATGCAGGACTGGAAAGAGAGGCAGAAAAGCCAACGTTTAATACCTGGCTGAGAAGATGGTTGAAAGAGCAGATTTTTCAGGAACCAGGGACACTTCTGGAAGGGAGGGGGCCCATGCCAGAGGGGCAGATGTCTCTGACTCATCGCACAATAGTCTTATGGGCACTCAAAATCAGGAAGGTTGTGAGCAGGCTTTTAAACTGGAGAGCAGAGGAAAACAAACCAGTGCAGAGGCACAAACAGCTTTGGCCAATGCTTCTTCAAGGACAAAGCCACAGAAATCATGTATCCTCACACAGAGGGCACAGCAGGGAATAGAACAAGTCAGACAGAAGGATAGAAAACAGAGTAGGTGCCATTTTTGTGTGAGAACAAAACAATGATAGAAAATACCAGAAATCTAATTGAAGTGAGAAAACTGGGATGTCTTCATTAGGTGAGGACACCAACTAAAGGCATATTTCAGAAACTTGGAGGACAGAAGGCAACCTGTGAGATTCTCCCCACATACCACCCACTACATTTATGCACAAATTAATTAAATATGGGGTGATTTCCACTATGTACAAGAGAAGACATTCTGGGAGAAATGCCCAATGGATAATATTTATTCCATGCTAGAGGCATCAGCAATGTTCTGGCAGCAGCACTAAGGCACAAAACCAGAGTTTGTGCCTGGGTGCACTCAGTACCTTGGGAGATGCTGCCACCTTTAACCACCATTTAGGTCATGTTCAGCAGGTACAGTTTATCACTGCTGAATACAACACACTACGCTATCAGCAGAACAAAGGCTAAATGCAACAGTGTTTTGAGCTGGAGAAGAGACTCTGACAGTTTTTGAAAGACTAATTCCATAAACCAGAATACACTAGGTGAGAAGTTAACATACCAAGGTGGGCAATATATTATTGTAAGGTTCAATCAGTCAGCAGGTGTCCTGCCCCAGGAGATGAGGAAGCAATGCTTGAAATGGTGACTGACATAGGGAACTGAGAGTCCACAAGTTCAGACCTCTGCACAGGCTTGTCTTTACACCTCTCTTCATGCTGACAAGAAAAAATGTTACCTTTTGAGGAGGTTCTCCACTTTGTTTCCTTGGTTTCTGCATCCCTTCTGTCCAGCAGTCCCATCTTTTGGCACTGTGCTGTCCCTGTTTGGTTCCTCTGGGATAAGATGTTGCAAACTCTGCATGAACCCCTATGATAACCAGCCATGGCACCTGCGCCATGAGCTGAGACTGGCCTGTGTCTCAGAGGCATGGAACTGAGGGGTGACAACCTGGCCTCTGTTGGGACACCTTCATTATTTCTGTGTTCAAAATTACAGATTCACAGGCTTTATGGGACCTCATGTGGGGTCATCTAGTTCTTCCTCCTGGCCCAAGACAGGACCTACATCACTTCTGAGAAACGAATGATCAGGAGAAAATATTCTGACAGCAGAAAAACAATTACTTAAACACCACTTCATTTTAATGCTTATCAGTTTTCAGTCTGAATCTGTATCAGTGTGGGGGTGTTTTACACAGGATTGTACAATTCCAAGAGTAATTTCAAGAACAAATGGTGCCAGAGCCACAGAAAGAGAGAGAGAGATCCCTGGGAGGTATTTGGGTAACATAATCAATTCATACAGAGAGCGGGTGTGTGAGTATGCATGCGAGTACAAAAAAAGCACATGTACACACACACCCACACATCACGCCAGGATGCTGCAGAATCCCATAGACATCAGGAGTATAAAAGCCAGGCTTTTGCATGCATTATTTCTGAAATTTCTCAAGCCCTCCTGCTTTGCAAAACTGAATTATTTAAAACCAACATGGAGAAGCAGGATTGCACTTTAAAGAAGAAAAAAAAAACACCCAACGTTACCTGTATCTGAGCAAATCATATTTTGTTTCATACTCAATTGCTCACAAGGAAAGTTTATAACCCTGATTTCACCTCACCCACAGCTGCAATTTTCCAACTCACAGGGTGACAAAACTAAGTTGAAACATACATCTGAATACACTGACAGCAGTTTGACCCTGGCTTGAGTTAAACTGATTTTTATATCTAAAGACAACAATCATTTTTTGTGTCGTCAGAAGTAATGCAGGGGGACAACAGTGCAAGGAATGTCACAACATGGGGTGCTACGGACTGGAAAAAGCGGCTCCTTGATGGGGTCCCCTGGTCTCTGGTGTGCCCCTGGTAAAGTGATCTAAGTGATTCTGGCCCATTGCCACAAGCCCTCTTCTCTGCTGCATGTGCAGAGAAATGTGTTACAGCATTATGAACATGTCACTGGCACTGTTAGCAGTGCAGAGATAAAACCTCACTCATCTTTAGTGCAGCGAGTAGGAAAGCGTATCATTCCTTTAATTATTAAGCATAAGTGAGCTATCCTCAGTTTCCCAAAGCCAGTTTAAACTGGATTGTGCCCTGTAGATTCATCGCTCACGGGCTGACGTTGCAGAGCTTTAAAAATATTTTGCTCTCTTTCTCTAACCTTTTCTCACTTCTTTGTGGTTGGGTTTTTTTTTTCTTCTCCCTTGAACTCCCAAGCCCTCTGAATCCGAGGACAGCAAGCACCATGAGTGAACTCTGAACAAAGCTGGCAGCTATCCTGCCTCACTGCTCACCCTTCTGCCAGCGCAGAGCCCCGGCTCCAGCCTGCCACGTCACCCCGGCTGAGCTCAGGCATTCACCGGGGAAGGGCTTGTTACGCCTTCTGCACCTCTCACCTGAGTTCGATGCTGACACGGCTCAGTGGAAGGAAGGGCCCAGCTGCAGCAAGCTGTGTGCCCATCACTCTTCCAGTAATGGGGAAGATGCTCAATAACAATCTCTCCAGCAAACACATCTACACTGGTACCTCAGCTTCTACAGCCCAGGCTGTAGTCCCAGAAGGAGCCAGGAGAGGATCTGTGAAATGAAAGGGACAAGATCTGAGTTTTGGCTGAAAGACCCTTTAAAGTTTTCAATGCAGCACAATGTTGCTGCATTGAATGCCCTAGGCTGCCACCTGCAAAGATCTGTCTTCTTCACCACTTGGCTCCTCTGGGCTGTTTGTCTGCCATGAATGGACCTACTCATTTGGAGGTCAGAAGAAACAGCATTTTATGGAAGAAGGCCAGATTCAAAATAAAGATGAAACCAAAATTAATCTTTAGAAGAGAGGCCAGCCTAAATCCTGATATTTGGATAATGAATCAGACTATGTCAACTGCACCAAAAGAATCGTCAGTATTCAGGGCTCTGGTTTTGCACCTCTGACTGGGTGTAAAACCTTGTGTTCCTTCCACATCACATGTTGCCATCTGTCTCTGCTTCTCACCAACTACCGTTTGGCCACATGCTGCTCTTCAGGGCATATGGATGAATCAGCCAGTAAAGAGGAACATTACCTGAGGCTTTCTTTTCCCAGTACTTTTTGTGTTTCCTGAAGGTAACCAAGTCTGACCTCCCCCCTCATAAACATGGCTCTGAGTTTGAACTAACCGCAAGTTCAGGGCAGCTCAGATTGTAGGCCTGACTCAATTGCACTGATGCCTCATTGTGGGTGCCTTGAAAACCGGGCATGGGATAGAAAAAGAACAGGTAGAGGAGAAACAGCTACAGTGCAGGTAGTGCGAGACAAGAGAACCTTTATTTTAGGAGAGATAACTGTCAAAAAGGTAGAGAAACAAATTCATCAGCATCTGTGGTCTGGCAGATGAAGTGCATATTGATTCAAGTAAAAGTGGTGCAACTGGGCTGCTAAGAACAATCGCAAGTAGAAGACAGAGGAACACCCAGTACCTAGGTAGACATGAGTGTCTACCAGATTCCAAAACTTAGCTCAAGGTCATCTGAACACAAACAGTAACAGCTATGCTAGGTTGTACAGCTTGGAATGACAGCTGAATCCCAGAAATTTCAGGAGCCCAGATCAGACCCTACATACTGCATAACTTCCTCATGGTGGGGCTTTCCTCCTACTTGCCTCCAGGCCATTAACTATCTCACAAATGTAAAGCTGAGTCCAAGAAAGGGGAGAACTCCCTACCAACTCCATCCTCTCCAAGCAGCCCTCCAACATCTCCTCCCACCTCCTTTCACTCTCAGTTCCTGCTTGGCTCATTTGCTGCCTGATTTTGCTGTGTGCCCACCCCATCCCAGTGCCTCCCCTGCCAGGCAGGACACCACGCATCTGGTCTGTATTGCCCAAGGCTGCAGGGGAGTGCTGGGACCACAGAAAAGCCGTCGGGTGGGTTTGAAGCTGATTGCTGTCAACTTGCATCATTTCAGCCGCAGAGCTATCAGCTACTACAAACCATTCTCGGAGAGTCCTGCACATCATCTTCCCTGGCAGCTACAGCACAGTTTCTATTTACTATTGCAACATACAGCCAGATCTGGAACACAGCTTGTTAAATCACAGCGTTGGTCCAAGGTATTCCATGGCTTGGACTAAACCAACACATGCACATCCCTTTTGTTATTCTTTCTAAGCTCAGTCCCGTGTTTCTCTGCATACGTTAAACTGTGGGGTAAAGAGAAAGATTAACACAGTGTCTGCACTGGATTTTTTTACTCTCTCAGTCTGTGCTGAGAGAAGGGGGAAGGCAGATGCTTAACCCTTATCAGGAGCACACCACTGAAGTAGTTAGCTTTGCAACCTTCTATTCCTTGCCAATGTTCCTGTGAAGATCCTCCAGGCAATCTGCACAGAGCAGGCTCTGGCTCACCTGCGCTCACTTGCTTCTGCGAGATCAGCTGCTTGGTGGCACTGCATCACTGTGAAGGGCTTGAGCTGCTTCATCTCAGCTCCTGCTGAGTTCTGAGGTCAGCAGAAGTTGTGAGTGTCTGCTGCATGGGGAAGCAAAACGCAGCTCTGCGAGTAGCAGGGTCTCACAGCCTCTGCTCATCAGATGAGAATGCAGCTGGAGATGTAAGTCAGAAGCCCTTGCCCATTATTACCAGAGACAGGATTTTGTTTGCATGAAAGGCAGATACTCCTCCTTCCCATCTCCTGCTTAGCTAAGAACCATATTCCCCTCCTTAAGTAGTGCTTATACCTACAACCTTTCACTGACTTCTAATTATGTTCATCGCTAGATTCATATGGCTCAGCTTTCTGCTCCATACTGTGCTCCCTCTGCTGAACCCCACTGAACATGAACAATGTTGTACAGTGTTGAGGAAAGACTGTGGAAAGCATCTTACATATCACAGATACCATTTGCAAGAGAAGAAACAAAGTGAGGCCCAAACTCAGCCTTCAGGATTTCAATCAGTGCACAGAGAAGAAAGAATCTGCATCAACTTTTGGACTCTAGAAAGGTTTTCTTTGCTGCCAAAAAGCTTTTTAGAGACTTATATGGGGAGTTATTTCAGAAACAAGAGCTACACTGCCCCACGACTTTTTTCAAGAGGAGAACTGTGCTTCAAGATATTTCTTTGTATTTCTGAGCCAAGGCACACCTGCCTTTTATTGATCTACTGTACAACTGGAAGAGAGCCAACATACCCCTGCAGAGCAAGCCCCCACCAGAGCAGCACGATGCTCCATCAAACACTGGCCACCTATCCATTGTCATGTATACTGTATTTGTCACTAGCCAGATCAATCCCATGCTGTTCAGCACATTTTAGGAACTCAGGCTAATAAATCATTTAAGTGCCTCTCACTTCACAGATGGTAAGTGCAGTTCAATGAAGGTAATTATAAAAAAAATTACTTCTGGAGGAAAAAAATCAAAACATGGGAATATCTGTCTAATAGAAAAGGCCTGCAAAGAGATTTGGGAGTTCTAATAATTCTGAGGAGCAGGTTAAAGGTCTGAGAGTCTGACAGTAGGTTTTCCCTCTGATTGACTGAATCGATCCTGTCATCATGTAACAGCTCTGTGCCCCTGTATCTAAAAGATTTCAGGTCCTGAAAACAGTGCTGAGGAAAAAACTATACTGAGCCGCCTTCTCTCACAATAATGTATAATTTTTTTCTTTTTGCAAATACAATATCCATCACTAAGAAGACAAGATGATGGAAAGGTGCAGGTCCTGTAGAGAGCAGGGAAAATACTAAAGCAAGACCTGAACTCTGATAACCGCAGCAGATTCAAAGCCAACTCCCAAATTTCCATTTGATTTTTGTTCTTGGATTTCGCTATGACATGCTGTGACAGTGTCATTTCAAACTATCACTTACATTGATCTTTCTAACATGCCAAAATAAAAATCCTTAGTTCTTAGATGACAGATATAAAGGGAAGAGCCCCTTCTGAGCTAACATCACTGAAGACATATTTACAAATGGTCAAGCCACTCTCTCCAGCTGAGGCCACAGCAAGTGAAGCCACCTTTGCCCAGCCATTGAGGCCACAGCTACTACCACCTCTGCAATGCATAACCAAGGAAGAGAAGCAAGACAGACTGGAGAAAGCAGTCTTTCTGAAGCATCTTTCATTCCAGAAAAGTCTAAGAGATTTGTGAATTTTCAGGTCCCTGTCCTGACCCTTCAGGTCTGTTCTGGTTTGTGTGTCTTCCTTGTGACAGACTTCTGACTGTCTCTCCATGTCCCCTAGTTCCAGCTTCAGATCTAAGCACAGAAATGGGCTGCCTCACCTTTTCCAGTCTTCTTTATGTAGCAGAGCTAGTTCAGCCAAATTTGGGGCTGTTACAAAACCAGTGCTCCCAATACTGCTGAGATATAGAACCAAATACTAAATTTTTGAATTTTTTTATATGTAGCATGGCAAATACTAATTCAACAACTGACAAAATCCCTCCAGAGTTTAAAGCAAATTCAAAACACAAATCACAAGTCATCTGTTTACCATTTTCTTTCTTTCTTTTTTCATCTCAGTGAAAAATAAATTTATGTCCCTCAAGCAATTTACGAAGTTAGTCTTCTTACTCCACCTACTTTAGCATTATTCAGCACCCAATTTTAACAAACACACAATTATTTAAAAAAAAAAAATACTCACATGAGGTCTTCACATAAAGCCTTCAGAATTTAGGGTGCTTACCTCATCCTGTTACTACCTAGTAAGTTGTCACCTTGATCTAAAGACATTATGCTGACTATCCCAAGAGTGAAGCTTTGTTTACAAAGCATTAGATAAATGTAAGTGACTGTGTCTTCTCCTTACAGCTTTCAGAACAAATAACACTTTTTTGATTGCAATTACAATTTCAGGAGCGTGACATTTAGTGATGCATTCTAAGTGACCTTAAATTGTTATGTAAAGAAAGTTGAACAGGCCAAATGTGAAATATGATTCCAGGAACTGTTAGGAGATTAGAGATACAAATACATAAATTTGTCAAATGATTACCTTCCTTGGACCTTAGAATTTCAGCTGGATCTCAATAAAAGCCAATCATAAACCCCTTTTTGTTATAGTCTTAACAGTACAAAACATGCAATGCAGCTACAAAA
The DNA here is from genome assembly GCA_035590275.1 of Ibycter americanus. Lineage (NCBI taxonomy): Eukaryota > Metazoa > Chordata > Aves > Falconiformes > Falconidae > Ibycter > Ibycter americanus. Next base: position 7,858,067 of record JAVJGI010000063.1, on the reverse strand, counting down.
GAGAAGATTTAAGATGAGGACAGTATTGGTGAAATTTCTCACTGTGCTGAAGGCAGGAAGAACTAGCTCTATCCCCAAAACCTTGGAACTGCTGGGTATTTTTTACACACTCTTAGTGTCTTAGTGACTCAAGAGATCTTACCTAAGATCCATCCCTGGCATTTCAGTATGCATCCAAACTGAATCAATGAAGTTTTGAGAGCTATCTAATATGAGTTAGCATAAGTTTTGTGATTCCATAAGCTTCTGAAGCTTTCCTGTTTAGTGTCGCAAAAGTCATCAACTAAACTAGTGTATATACTAGATAGCCCTGAACTCTTACTCACTCTCTCACTTTAACAACAACTTCCATTTAATTAGCATCTTATCAGGATGAGACATCTCAAGGCACTTTATGAAAAATGTACAGTCATACAATCTGCAGTGCCAAGGTAACAAATGAAATCAAGAAGGAAAAAACAAGAAAAGCCTCAATTTAGATTTATAGAGCAGAAGAGTGGCAAAGGACAAAACAGGTTGGATTCTCAGCAGGTATATATCTGTGACTGGGTTATGTTCTCCATCTGCTGGTACTCTAGAACACTAATTTTAAGAAAAGCTTCTCCTTTTACCTAAGTAATGTTTCATATTCACTTTTCCACACATTAATAATTTTTTTAAGTACCTAACAAAGAAAATCTAGAAACAAAGTTTTGATATTGCTGACTGGTAACTCCTTACTCCCTGTCAAACTGAGCTCCAGAAGACTGTGTGCAGCATTATGGAAAGTGAGGCTGATACTGGAAATGACACCCTTCAAATAAGAAATTAAACACTCGTCTGATCTGGATTTCTCTTGATGATCCAGATGGATACTGAAGATCACATGACACTCTTCACAAAGCATGAGGGACGATGCTGGTGTCTTGACCAATACTGCATACTCAAAACAGCAGGGCTTTATGTCCTACACTGTGAATAGCCATAAAATACATGCTGGTTTCCTCTAAAGCATTATCAACGTTATTAATCTGGATCATGGGGCACACTCAGATTCCGTTCAGGCAAAATGCCCAGTAAATGTTGAGGATTTCCCTTTGCCCTTACCTGATTCATTACCTTACTAAAAGCCCCATTTCTAGAGACTGTCACAAGCAGAACCTGTTCAAGCAGTACCTTCAGCAGGAAAGCAGCTGAAGTTGAAAGACCACTATAAGATACTAGGACTAAGGTTTAAACTGAGGAGTCCACTCAAGCTTGTCAGTTGGGCCAAACTGTTTTTAGAAACGCTGATAAGGAAATAAATAGAAACTTTTAAAAATCAAATTTCAAATGCCTTCTCTCATAAAAATCTTTGCTAGGCACTGACCTCACTGCATTTGATTATATGTTGCATCCAGCTACATTAATAAAACTGATGTCTAATGTATTAAATTTATGTCAAAAGAAATGGTAGCTTTAAGAAGATCTTTTTCTAAGGGGAAAGTGCAATTTTAATGACATCAAATCACAGATTCCTAAGACGACCATGTGCTCTGGTTTGATGAAAAAAAGCAAAAATCAAAAAATCAAGGCATCTTCCTGATGTACAACAATGAACCAAATAAATTATACATTTGAAAAAGAAAACCAGAAAAACAAACCAAGTGGAGGACAGAGATTAGAAAATTTAAAAGTCAGTCTAATCTCACTATTTCTTAACAGTCAGGGTTAGTAAGCACACACTACTGGAAATTATTCCAAGGCAACAGGGAAATAACAGTAAAAACAATGAATAAGAATCTCTCTGCTTTAAATATATAAAATACGTATAAAATGAAACAGTGTCATAAAACAAAAATATACAAGAAGGCCAGAACAAGTTACATTTTCAACAGAGCTTCACTGACATTATTGGAAGAACTGTTTTTAAACCCAGATTTCCCCTCTCTTCAAAGATAATATGCAAAAGTTCACGGTTTATTGCTGTAGAAGAAAACATCCTTGAATACAATTGCACATTACTCCCTTTTCTACCTCTTGGCTTCTCTGATGCTGCTAAACCTAGAATGTATTTTAGTTCAGAAAGATCTACTGGCCTGTCAACTTTCAAAATATCCATCAAGTCATTTTTGCAACACATTGGGGCACAGAAAGGGGAAACCAAATTTGAAGGACTTGTCAAGCTCATAGTAATTTATGAAGTGAATGGAAAGTGCCTTTGACAGTAAGAAACTACTTGCCATGAAACTACTTTGCAGTGAAATAAATACTACAAATTAAACTGGGATGCCAAACTTCTTGCCAGCGTCCTACCAGGGACTCTGCAATGCATTGGCCTCTTTTGCACCTAATTTACGCCACCTCTGAAAGAAGATTGCAAGAATCCTAACTGTGAAAAGCCCATGAACAGTAATCATTGGAAGTCTCGGAAAGGTAAGAGTCATCTTCACTTTCACCCTCCACTGAAGACACACAATGTCCTACCTTCTTTAAGTATTGCTCAGGTTACAATAGCACATAGAAGTACCAACAACAGATCTTGTTAAATTTGGCACCACACACACATATAATGAGATATGAGAGTTGTAAAGCCTTGAGAAATTATGCTCTAATCACACCAGATGACACAGGAAGTGTTTTTGTCTCCCAGTTTCAAGGTCAAGAACTGAGTGTACTCAGAATTTCTGGCAAAGGTGGAAGTTGAAAGTTGGGCTGTCTCCCAAGTGCCTTAATTATAATTTGAACTAAGTAGGACTAAAACATCACACACAGCAACAAATATTAGCAGGCAAATAAAGTCTACAGAAATAAATAAAGAAAAAGTAGGACTGGCTAAAAATTTCCCATGGTGCCTGGAAGTGGAAGAGCTCTGTGGAGATTTGGGTTTTAATAAAAGAAACCTTTGATAGAAGTGTCTTTTCTCTGGGGGGGGGGGGGGGCGGGGGCAAGGCCCCCCCCCCCCCCCCCCCCCCCCCCGCCCAAACGATACGGATAACATTACAAATAAATAGTCTCTATCTCTGATAAATAGCCAGTCACAACATTACATCTGGCAAACCCTCTGCAGAGTACACATTACTTTATTACTGTTATTATTTCTACAGAAACAGGTTTGCACCAGTATCGTCATGGAGCAACCTAATCTTCCCCAGGCTTTTGGGATCAGAAATGAATATATGGTACAGATGTCCCAGCAAGGATTGCTGGGCAAGTTAGTGAAGTGATGCAGTGGAAAAATGTAACTACGGTGCAAGGTGAGGGTACTTCAAAAGACACAGGCAAATACAATCCAACAGGAAGGGAACAACGAAGCGACTTAGACCTAGTCTGGTGAGATATTTGAGAGTGGTGGGCTCTGAAGAAGCAGACACTCTTATGAGCCAGTGTTGCAGCACTACAAAACTAGCCGGCTGCAACAAGGCTTTCCCACACAAGGTTCCAAAAGTTCATCTACTGTCTGT